>CAWUFW010002245.1:1200000-1872500 GCA_963921515.1 Calotriton arnoldi | reverse complement strand
GGTCCTATTGCCCCAGCCTACTGAAATAGCAATAAAATTAATCATACTGCCTGAGAACTTCCCTGTAAATGTAATTTGCTTATGAGCTGAAGCTGGTACAAGATCTAGTGTACGCACTAGAGAATACTTGCTCTTAATTGCATTCAGGACATCTCCACATAGATTATGTTCTAAATTCAGATAATCCACATTCTCTGTCCTCATCATCCTGCCAACCAAGTTCCTCGATATTGAGCAAAGTCTGCAATTAAAATCTCCCCCGCCCCCGTTTTACCACCTGATCGCCTTTTGGTTCACCAATACATTGCTCAGCCTTTGATTAGGTTGCTGTACAATTTTTGTGTTGTAACAATTTAAGTTTAAGTGCACAAAACCGTGATATATGGAATGCTTGAATTAATCTCAGCCACTGTTAATCTCTAGGGGCCGCAACCCAATCCATCAGTATTTTGCACACCATGCCACCTCATTTTAGACCCAGCTATGTGCAAATCAGTCTTGACCCTGCTCAAATAGGAACAGTCGAGCCCGAACTGCCAAGCCAGGTCCTCCCTCAACACAAACAACCCAAGGCTTGGTTTCGCCCTAGTTACGGGCCCATCAGCCGGGTACAGCTTGGTTCCAGTGACAGTGTGCACAGCACCCACATCTTGGCATATACATCCCACCTAGGGTAACACATAAGTACACAAAACGGTGATCGATGGAATGCTTGATTTAATCTCAGCCACTGGTAATCACTCAGGCCGCATCCCAATGCATTGTTATTTTGCACACCATGCCATTGATGTTGTCATGATGGAAAATAATAACAGTTAGCCTATTGTCAGCACTAGCTAAGAGACACAATTTGAAAAAGTGATGAATCAAAATATGTTCTGACGATCTTACTAGCTAATAAAACAGAGACCAAAGTTAACAACCCTCCCTTGTGATGACCCAATTTTGAAGGGACTGCCGATGTAGCTATAAAAATGAAACCATCAATATGTACTGTCACAGACCCAAGTCTGCTGCATACACGCAATCTGATGTTGCTTTATCAAATCTTTCCAGTCCGAATCCTTAAGCTTACTTGCCAAACCAGCTATGTTCCAAAACAAGCAAACCAAGTCTACATCTGATTCAGTCTACATTATGGAAAATTGGTCAGCTTGAATAGGCACCGAAGCCTCCACTCCAGCAATAACATTACCAGTTATTTCAGTCCCAGCTTCACCAAGGTGGGCATTATCACAAGCAACAACTATTTGAGAGTCGGTATCAATTCCCAGTTGAACCTTGACATTTGGAAAGTGGAGGAAAATTGGGCCCTTCCATACGCCTCCTGCCCCTGTTTGAGTTCTGCACCCTTATGACCGTTCAACTGGTTCATCAAATGTCCTGCTGTCGTTAGAGTATACTTTACGTCAGTCAACGTGTTCTAATGGTGTAAAATGGTGCTTCTGTTATTTTGTTCCTGTTTATTCAGCCAGGTCCTACTTAGTATTTTCTGTTCCATTGCATCATAACCAACAGATGAAGGACAGAAAGGAGGTGGGGGCAGGAAGGAATTGAGAATAGTTTGTTCTCTGGTTTCTGTACTGTTCTTTTAGCAACTTGTAGAGCGGAAGGTGAATCTTCCCTGCAAACATAAATCATTGGATCTCTTTGGTACCCTATAGGTGACCGATTCAAGGCTCGTATGTTTGTTTATATAGCGCTCGATTGCTGTGGCGTCTTGGCGCTAGAGTGTGTGGACAAGATCAGTGCACTGTGTTAACCGGGGACTTATGCGGAAGTAAACAACCATGTTTTTAATCCCTTCCTAAAGAGCTGCAAATTGGGTTGAAGTTTCATGGCCGTAGGCATTTTATTCCACAGCTTTGCAGCACGCTGTGATATCGCCCTGCCTCTCGTAGGAGAAATCGCCCCTTTTTTTAATCTTCCTGAGGATTTGTTTTCCACACCTCAGGGATTATCTGGTACTCCATCTTTTTGTCACCTTATGGTTTAAATTTAGCATATTTATCTTTCACACTGCCTTCCACCTATGTCTGTGTAGACATTATACCTTCAGTGTCTGTGGCACAGGATCTTACTGTTTCAGTATTAAAATCTGTTGTAGCTGAAACTTTTTTCAATGTTCTGGCAGAACAACCTAACACTGCAGCCTTGCCTTGGTGCTTGATTCCATTCCTCAACCTTTTGAGCAACGACTATGGCTCTGGATTTGCACCCAAGCAGGCTAAACTGGACCCTGATTCTGTTAAAAATACAGTCTGCTTTCACCAGTTCTATTCTGTAATGAAGACTCGCATGCTAAGCCTGCTGATTCAGCTCTTTTTGATGCTTGCTCCCTCTGACTGATCACCACATTCAGAGTCTGCAGTTTAGAAGACCTTGGGCTCCAATTGTTGTATTCTGAAAGACAATTATGAGCAATCTTTTGCATGCACTGTACTGGCATTTTTTTTGTGACTTGAGTGAGTAGTCCCTAGGAACACTGTGGGCATTGGTTTTATTCTTATAACTAATTTCTGCAGTTTTGTCAGAACTTTATTCTTTGCACATTTGTTCAGCGTCTTCAATCTCTGTAAAGCATTTGAAAACGTTTTCTATCTTTTCCAGTGATATTTTTCAGTCACAATGATTTTACTCTGTTAAGTGTCTTTCATGTGGCAGAAAAGAGACAGCTTCTGCTCTCTATCAGGTCCTCATTGTCTGCCTTCCAAGTTCACATTCCACCAATGAATGTGAATTGTATGTGAACCTGTCCAAAGACATTAAAAGATTGTGAGCGAATCACACTGCGTGGCGGGCTAGAAGTACTGTAGGTCAATGAGAAAACAAAAAAAGCCTCCAGAGAGGGCATGTGCCACTACTGAATCTAATTCCTCAACCCCTAAGGACACTTCAAAGGGGAGATCAATGAGAAAAGATCTTGACCACCACTCCCGTCATCCGACTCAATGTCAAGGAAATAAACTTCAGCCAGAGATATGGTGCCAACATTTTCACCCTCTGACGCTGTATCTGTGTTGATACACGAAGTACCACCATTCTTCGATGTCAAAGCTCTTCCTCTGGCTGCCAAAACCCACCCGCTTTGCAACGTATCACTAGAAATTGAGACAGGCTTCGTCCCAAGATGATCAACATAGAGACCAGCTTTGCCTCAACAACGATCAACGTTGAGACACTTGTTCGCGGAGCATTACACTGCTTCTCTCAGATCGAAGTCGAAAGTGTCTTTTGTCTTATGCATCTTCCATTGCAGGAATATTCTCACCAAGGAAAAGACTTGGAATATCCCTGGATATGACACCAGTCCTTCATCTGCCCCTAACTTTTAGAATATCTTCGGGGGATCAAGCTCAAACTCCATTGAAGCTGTTAAACCTACCTGCACCTGAGACTCTGAGGTTGATAGTGTAAATATCATGCCTCTTATCAGAAAGAGGCCCCCTTGTCTCAGGAAGTCACTTCGGCTGCCTTTACTGCCCTCCACAGAAGCACAGAAAGGAGAGGTCTTCTCCAGGGTTGTGTAGTTGGCATAAAGACACCTCAACATCATACTCTGAAACCTTTCTCACTGAATCACCAGCTAGAGTTTCAGCCATGGAGGACATTGCCACATTCCAAGATGTCCTAGTCAGAGGAGCTTCAAAATTAAACATTCCTCATGAAGGTCCTCATAGACCCATCTCGGATATTTCGGAGACTTCACAACAGCGCTTGGCACCTAGACTATTACTTCCTCTAATACTCGGTCGTTTGGAGCTAGTGGAAAGAAAGTTATTGACTCCAGCAACAACCAAGGGTGCAACATGTCACGTCTTAATGTGCAGGCCTCACAAACAAGCCCCAGCTTTTCAACACCTTGATCTTAAGCTAGTGTTGGCAGTCAGGGATCGCCATGCCTCAACCCCATAAATATCTGCTCCTTCCAACAGGAAAAACAAAAGGATGGGTGCCGCAGGGAAAAAGGTCTGTGGTACTGCTGCCACTGCCTTCAACCCTGTCCGTCTCTACTGCCATGTTTAGGAGATATGATTGAGTACTCTGGAACACCTTGCAATCCTTCACTGAGGACATACCTAGAGAGAGACAACAGCATTTCAGCGAGATCTTAGGATGGTCTTCTGATTTTCAGTTTCCATAGATTCCACAACTTTGGCAATATCCTTGTACTGCAGTGGAATTACTTTAAGGAGATTGTCTTGTTTGAGTCAAATGTCTTTAAAACCATGTGCTCAGCTGAAGAAACGTAATCTTTCTTCCTCTAGATGCCCCTTATTTTGCCACAATAAAGAGGAGTGTCTCTTTCTCATTGAAAAGACCTCGATAACATTTACAAAATTCATTTTGATGCAATTAGTCTAATTTCAGCAAGGTCTGCCTTCCCTGACAATTGTAACAAATGCCTTGTTATTTTGGGTGAGGTGCTCAACTACGACAGAAGACTCTTCAGGGCCTAAGGACTCGGAAAGTAACATCATATCACAATTTTGCCATATTGTCTACATCTGTCAAAAATTATATTTCTCCCTTTCACCTACCAGTGATAACAGCATCTAGTAAAAGTTCAGTACAGGTATTTCTTTTTAAAATTCCTGTAATCTTTTAGACTTTCTTGAGGTCTTCTATAAAGATTACCCTCCCATAAGAACACGTTACATTTAGTACTTTCTAAATTAATAAGCTATCTTTCAAACTCTTTCACAGGGCTTCATTGCAGCATCTGTATTGTAAAATGACCTTCTTGGTTGACATTACTTCAGCTTGTATGCTCAGTGAATTAGTTTTCCATTCCAGCAGGGTAGTAACGATGATCTAGAACTTATAAAGCACACATCTGCTCCAAGGAGGAGTATCCTGGCACTAAAACTCATGAGTCCGAGTATCCGAAAGTTATCCCTGAACAAATAGTCTAGTCTTGCACCTTTTCTTTAACAAGCTCTCTGAGGATAAGGACCTCCTCTCTAATAGGAGCTTGTTCCATGCAATGGCAGCAAGAAAAGAAAACCAGCGACCGCCCCTTCAGACTTGCCTCACCCATGGAACTAAGGCCTCTTGAGTTGAGTGCAGCGCTCGCACAGAAACATAAAGATAAACTCCCAGCTTCCAAATATTGAGGTTCAGCACGAAAAAACTATGAATCAATACACGAGATTTGTTTAAAAACAATACTAACTTTGTTCCACCTGTCTCCTGCCCCCTTTGAACAGCTCAGGCATGGTAATAAAGATATCATCAAGGAAACTTTGTTCGACCAATAGACCATTAAAGTGCAAATGCATTACAATAACATTTCATTAAAACATTAAAACAATCCTTTTGAGGACTGAGGTCGAGCCCCCGCATTCAAGTTTATAAAAACCGTCATTTGAAGCCTACGCCCCATGCAATAAAAAGGCAATTAATACAAATTTAATATAATAATAAAAGCAGATGAGTAGCGTAATGCAAACACTAAGAAAACACATAAAAACCTCAGATGGAGGAAATGGGTAAAATAGAACAGATCCAGTAAAACGTGGTGATATTAGCGTCTATGACCTACACAGTGACATTCAGAAATGTTTTGCGTAAACACCACATAGAAAGTAAAAAACGCGACACCACAAATACAATAGGCAACTGTGTGTTGTATTTCAGCAATCTAAATTCCTCTGCACAGTGCTGTGTGCCTAGTTTTCTGCATAGCTGAAGCAACCAACGGTGCCTAGCTTTCCTATATCCAATAAAGATATACATATCATAACTAAAGGTGTATGTGTGACATTGCAAAATCTCAATATTCAAATTATCATCTTTGCTACCTGGCCATCTTCATCCCTGGCAAATATTGACACATCTCAGTTGGAATAGAAGGAGCCATACCACTTTTGTGCGCCCGCCCTGTCATTCATATATTCTCCTGTTCCCCATCTGACCCCATCTCGTCTGCTTGCATCTCCAGGAGCATCTGTCTCCATGCCAGGATATCATCTTCCAGCCGATCATCCTTCTGTACAGTTTTCATTTGAACCTCTTCAGCCACTGCCCATTCAAACATGTCTCTCAACCATCCAGTGTATCTGGGCGGGTGTCCTTTCATCCACCTGATGGCTATGCAACGCTTGGCTAGGACCCCCCACACATTAGGAATTTGCGGATACGTTTTTTCTTTGCGGGGTCAGGCAATAAACCCAGCAGTACCTCTCGGGGTACCCTCTATCTCCCAGGCAGTGGCCCGTTTTAAGCTTTGGAGGACCTCCCTCCAGTAAGGTAGGATTTCTGTGCAGCGCCATACCTGGTGTAGGAAATCGGCTTCCAGCGCTCCACAGTGCAGGCATTGATCCGACCTCGTAGGGTAAATAGTATGAAGGGTTTTAGGGGTGAGGTACAATCAATACAAGAGATTTATGAAGAATATGCTTATTTACCGGTAACCAGTGAAGAGACATCAAGTAAGGTGTTACCGATGTTCTGAATGGAAATTTTGTAATGAGCCAGGCGGCAGCATTCTGAACCGTCTGCAGTTCCGTATGCCCATTTCGAGAACATTAGCATAGTCTAGCCTAGATGTGATTAAGGCATGGACAACTGTTTTCCAAGCAGCCAACGGGAGAAAAATGTCTTTAATACATGAAGCGGACCAAAGCAGGTTCCCACTATGGAGTACACTCGTGACTGAAAACATAACTGATTGTCAAATGTGATCCCAAGATTTTTGGCCACCACCAAAGGAGTAGGTGAGGATTAGGCCAGAAGTCAGACTGCAAGTCTGGTTGGAAGAAACAAAAATTTAAGAACCTCCGTCTTGTCCATGTTACACATCAGATGGTTAAGACGCATCTTTTCAAAGACGGACAAGAGACAACTTCAGAGCATCATAATGCACTTCTGCCCCCTTACTAAAAAAGAAGAGAACCTCTGTGTGATCAGCATAGGTAATCCAAGCGTCAAAAGACTCCAAAAGACTCCAACAGAGTCACCAGGGGTGCCAGATAAACATTAAAAAGCATGTGACTCAAACTAGAGCCCTGAGGAACACCCATGCTGACCCAGAGGCGAATGGGGCTAGTCACACAGATTGACCTCTGTTCTCCAGGAAGAGAACTGCACCCTTCGTTTCTTCCCAAGATAGTTTCAGAATTCATATCAAAGATATTAGGAGCATTTTACGGTTTTATTTAGTGAAGACTAAACTATTTGAGGAATAATTCGTTAAACCTTATTACAGTCCAGTAAACAATGGCTTTGCTATATCAAAATAAACTTTCCTGGTGGATTGTCCCTTTATATCGCTCTGTTATCAGTCTGCTTGTTAACCTCTTTCTGTAAAAACCTAAAGGGCATACCTGTGCTTTAGATGCCACAACAGCATTATTATAAACCTCCCATTGGCTGAGACCTGCCTGGAAATCATTCCACACATTTTCATAATATTCTGATTCTGACACACGAGCTAACCCGAAACTACTCTCAAAAATATATTTGCTTAAGACCAATATGAATCTGCTTCAGTGGGTCTGTTGTTCAAATTTTGAGGCCTAGAGATTCTCTTAGTGGAATATGCTTGTTACTCTATTCTAACATGTATGGCTATCAATATAGATCCTACAATGCAGAAGAAATGGTTACTTGTAGTCCTAGTTTTACCTCTAAGTGATCTTCGCTGAAGTCATAGTCTCTGGCTTTTTCTAAGCCATATGGATGACTACCCCTCAAAGTTGTTTTCTTATGCTGACCTCTTCAGATCCATCAAAACGTAGTGGGTCTTGGAGGCAAATGCCAATACTGTGCATATTGGGATTGGAAACATAGGTTTCCTAAAGCACAGGTGACCTTTGTTTGCGCAGTGTTAATGTAATCCGTACTAGGTCTCCTTTGACCCTTACTTAACACACCCTTCAGCAGCAGTGTAGAATCAAGCTGCTGCAATGTTTTGTATTTTTTTTCTTAATGCAGGAAGGTAAATTTGGGGGGGAAAAACTCAGCCTGGATAGGTTCATTAAAAGGTGCTATTATTAAATTTGGCTTGTTAATTTCACATCCTCTTTCGAGATGTTGGTGGAGGAAGTGTTCTGGGTCTCCCACAGATGGTGGGGAATTATTCTAACATTAATTACTTCAATAAATATGACTACAGTGCAGAGGTAGGTCTGCAAGTAAGTAATCATTTACCTTGCTGTTTTGGCTAT
Organism: Calotriton arnoldi; assembly: GCA_963921515.1. Lineage (NCBI taxonomy): Eukaryota > Metazoa > Chordata > Amphibia > Caudata > Salamandridae > Calotriton > Calotriton arnoldi. Next base: position 1,864,329 of record CAWUFW010002245.1, on the reverse strand, counting down.
TTACTTTAGCCTTGAGACGGGCAAATGACCGACTCCTCATCTGCCGTCCGTTCTGGACACGTCAAAGAGCAAAAAGCTCATTGAAATCTCACTTTTTGCTTAGTTAGATAATTTCTGCCACTTATGTTGTATTAAAACGTATAGATCTTTCACAAAATGCATAGCTCAGAGCCTCATCTCTCTATTTGGCCGTTCAAGATCAGCTTATGGACCGACCTGTCATAGCAGCACTTCTTCACCTAATACTAATTAAGTCATGTCCTTGAAAAATGAAACCAGAGGATGGTGATGGCGGAATCTCTTAGAGCCTGATTAGAGTTTGGCAGAATGGTTACTCCATCACAAATGTCACTGATATCCAGTCAGCCTCAGTTGCAAGTGCATTATTTTCAGTAGCACTTGTAAAAGGTGTGTGTGATATCAGTCATATTTGTTACAAAGTACCCACCCCCCAAACTGTAACCTTAATTGGGTCAACACATGGCAAAAAGATGGGCAGCTTCTGAGCCTCCTAAGTCTTTCAAAGTCTTCATGGCAAAAAAAATGAAATAATCTGTGGCTTCACACATGAATTCAAGAAAGCGCAGAGCCATGACACTGGTTCCAGATCTTGGACTTTAACTCCAGGTGTATATTTTTAGCATGGGGGCATTAGACCAGCCTTGGGATTGAACAAGGTGAATTAGTTCCTTTAGCTAGGCATATTCTCATGAGTAACGTGCTCCTATTTTAGAGGCATTGAATCAAAGGGATTGGCCTGCTTTGCTTGGTCTCCAAGATGCATTCTTTCATACCCCTCATCAAGAGTGTCCATCAGCGATAACTTATACTTGCCATTAAAGGTCTGTATTGTCAGTACAGACATTTTCTAGTCAGCCTTTATTTGATTCAAAGGATATTTTTGAAGGTGCTCTCTGTGGAGGCATCACCTTTTTGTCTACAACCAACCCCCTGCTATACTTACCTCAATTAATGGCTCATCAGAGCTCAGACTTTAAGAGCTGTGGCCACAAGTATTCAGGTAGCATCAACATGCTACATGATTTAGCTTCCTTATCTGCATCAAGAAGTCGCATTTGGTTCTGTTTCAGTGTCTGTAGTTCATTGAAGCATCTCAACACATTCATTTGATCTGTCTTCATATGGACAGAATAGAATCTCTAAGATGGAACTCTACCATTCCTCATCAATTACTCAGACTTCGGTGTGGTAGTTCCAAAGCCATATGGCCTTGGCTATCCATATAATCCTTGTTGTCCATCTGAACAAGCAAGCTACATATTTCATCTGATAAAGAGGATAGTTTTTTTAAAACGTTATTGTGGTAGTGCTTTCATGGTGACTTCAGGAATAAAATCTAACAGCTTAACCTTTCTGGCCATCAGATAATTAGATAACTATGATCATAGATTCCCTTCAGTACAAACAGGAAGGACATTGAAGCAACATAAAGACCCACAGACTATTATCTGCTCAGCGAATGACACCTTATATACTCCTCTGGAGTTAAAAAACATTTTCTGGTGGCTTTAGTAATTTCTTCCTCTGCGGCAGGTAAAAGTAGTCCATTGCTCACAGCGAAGTTTTATTTTAACAAACCAAATGGAATTAAGTTGAATTCCCTGTATCTGTTGGTTCTTCCATCTTTGAGAATGGATACATCATAACCGCATTCTCCCCAGCGTTTTTCTCCGGAAAGGGAAAAGTAACATTTAAGCTCATTCCCCATGCACATTGTATTAGTGGGATAATCAATTAGATATTTCTTCATTTAATCTTTAACAAATAGGAGTTTGTTCAGATCAATCTGTTTGTGTTAGGAAAAAAAATACCACTGTCCGTAATCGTTTGTCACCGGTAGCAGAAAAGAACTTGATAGAAGATGATCTTCATATGCCCTGTGGGGCACATTCTTCTGTGCCTTTTCTCCTACTCTGTTGGGCCACAGAACTATGTGAAATGTGCAGACTTTCAGTAGCCTAGAGATTCATGATAGTTCCATTTTAATGCATAAACCATTTTACCCAGTGGCTTCTTGTAGTCTTGATCTTTGTCTTTGAAATCTGCCTTCTTAGTTGCAATCACTTATGCAAGAAGGATTGGGGAGTCCCAAGAGCTTTCCTTCAAAGATTGTATCATGTGTTTTCAGCTGAGGAAACTGTCCTGAATTTGGATTTTCCATGCCCAGATTTTTGTTTGGAGTAAATATCTGCTTTCAGGGTGTCACAACAAGTTTTATTTTCATTTTTATCCCATATGGTTATGTTTCTCTGGACAAAAAAGCTGGAGAAGCTGTGATGGTTAGCTAAATAGTCTCATGCATATTTAAGGCTTGCAAAGCGAGAGTAATCCAACCTCTTCTGAAATCTGTAATTTCACCAGTGATTAGGCAAATCTGTGGCTTTTATTTTTAGAACCATACTGCTAAAATGTGAAGGACCTCTAGCTTTGCTACTCTACGTGTATTTCTTAAATCCTACTCTCTAAATGCATCTGTAAGTGAAGAGGCAACTTTTGGCTTGGAGGCTCTCCACAAGCTCTGTGCAGGAGGCCTGGCATGAAATGTTTTCCTCCTCTCCCCAAGATATTTCTCACGGTGGATTCAGAATTCAAAACATTTGGGAATAATGGAAAAGCAGAATGACAGTAAGTTAAAACTACTTTCCTAGTGATTCAGGTACTCTTAGATTTGGCTCAGCGTAAGTCAGAACTCCGACCCAGAGTTTAGAATGCGCTATTCTACAATTAATCTGGCTAAATAACCTGTGGGATCTAGGCTAGGTTGGTTGGTGATGGATATTTGATGCCTGTGGGAAGTGAGACTTGCACTGGCAAAGATGTAGAGTAGCACCCCTTATGAAAATGATGGTCATACCTAAATTTCTGTACCCATTTCTTAACATCCCCTTCTCCCGAGACCGTCACTTCTTTCCAAGCACTTTGAACACAAATGATCCGGCTGGCAAGGGCAAGTAAGCAATCTTGTTTGCAGTGGGACATCCTCAAACGGCCTTTCTCAAAAGGGAGTTTTGAAGCTCCAGATATGAAACTATATTACCTGTTCGCTCAGGCACATTATGCCATCCATTGGTATAAACCCACCCCATACCTACCACACCTGGAAATTGAGGAAGGTTATATGGCCCATATACCTTCCTACTTCTACTTAGGATCAAAGTTGACTGCTTCCCAGACTGCAGAACCTACAGTCGCATGTGGAATGTGAAGACTTCAAGTAGCGTGATGCAAACATACCAAAAAACTAGATAAACCAACACTTTATACTCCACTTGTACCCCAGCCTTATCACCCATCAGTTCCAGTTACACACGAAGCAACATTCAGACCGATGTTGCAGGGATACGGGATTCGCACATGAGGTGATCTATAGTACGAGGGGACTTTTCTCACTAGAGAAGGATTGTTCGAGGGGGAAGGATCCAACTCCACTGGAAATATTCCTATACATACAACACAATGTCAAAGCTGCTATGCTGGGACTTCCCCCTAAAACCCTGACTATACACACACTACACACCTTATCCAAAACTGCGTATCCCAAACATCTTGTCTCTATATTATACCACACTGCACAACCGGAAGCGCCAAATATGGAGACACATGCACATACCCAAATGGGAACTAGAACTACGCACTTCCATTACGGAAAACCAGTGACAATATTGTTGTACACAGACCGAACGGAATGCCCCTAGCAGCAGACTATGCATAATACATTATAAATGTGTGCATAGCATCTATTACATGTCTGTGAGATCACGCCGTTTTCACCTACGGAGGAGAAGATGAAAGCCGCACTTTCTATTATGATAGGCCAAAATATTACCCCTACCCCATTCACAGCACTCCTGGGTTACGTTGCAGGGGTAGAGCAGGGCTACTGAAGGTATGTGGCGCTAAGCCTTTTGTTGGCTAAACGAAGTCGCCTTTAGATGAGTACGGGGAAGGGCACCTACATTTAAAGACTGGCTAAACTGTCTAATCTACTATCGGCACCAAATGACCACATATGCGGAGTTGTTGCCCGCGAAGTGTGGCCCTAGAGACATATGGGGCACATTGCAAGCCTACCTACTCACCCAAATGTGAGATACTGCAGATGAGGTTGAGCCTACTCTATCGCCATGCCCCGTGCTGCCTACGGGATATACCCATCAGTGTCACTTATGCTGAATCCTCATATGCTTTCACATGACTGCCCCGAGGGCTCTTCGCCTGCGAGCTGAGGATGGGCGACAGTTTTGCACACCCTTTGTCATTTAACGAGGACACTGTCATATGGGACAGGACATATGCTTACACATCCTAATATTTTCATGAATTTGATTATATACGATTCCATATTATCACCTACTGTATAATAATGTGAAACAGTTGTGGGTATGATGCACTAGATCAATTTAACAACCAGAGATTGCACATTTGGCTATAACTGACTTTGTTTCTTTTTATTGTCACATGTATGGCAAATTGTCTTAAAAACTTTAATAAAGAAATGTATTAAAAAAGAACTTTTTTTTTTTTAAGTATCACCACTCCTTTTGAGTACCCTTTCCCCTGACAGTCTGCTTTCTTGTCATTCCCAAGCCATTGTGAGCAAGGGGGAGAGGCAGAACTAAGAGCATAGGAATTGCAGTGAACCTATATTTTCTATTTTATTAGTGCTGTTATTGAACACTGCCTCCAGCAGATTTCCCCATCTCAAAAGATCTGATCTCCCTTCTATGTATGGCATTTTTCTCTCAACGGCACTTGATGTTCCTCTGCAGAGCACCAGGTGGTCTCCACAATAGCTAATGTGTGGTTTCTAAACTTTTCTATAGTGAGAGCTACTTCTGATGAAAGTAATCCTGAGCTACTAATGACTTTGATCATCAGTAGTGACCACATCAAATACGACCACAATAGTGACCACACCTTTCAGGGTCATAGTAGCAACCAACCAGGTGTATATCACAGATTAAACTTTACAAACTGTATATACTTTCTTTCACAATGTTGTGGTTGTCAATATTCTGAATACCTGTATATATTATGATAGAAGACATCACCCCAAAGCATAGTTCTTATCAATATAAAAAACCTCCACATGACTAATGAAATAACAGCCACAACAACGTGTCCACTGGCACAAAAGAAATACAAAAAGCTATAAATCTCCTAAACACACATTATCATTCAAAGAACAGCTTTAAATGTAAACATGTTTGGATTTTCATTCCTTTTTTCAAACATCAGCATACATCTCTCTCAAATTAAACAATTTTCTATCAAATATACCATTTTCATTTGAAGAAAAACACTCCAAGAACATCTTATGTTTTCACATACTGTATGACTGATAAGAGTGGGGCTTGCAAAATCACAAATCTTCATGTGACTTTGTAAATGGAGAGAGGAGACAGGGGATTATATTTCAAGTCCTGCAGCTTGTTATTGTGTGCAGTCTGGAGGTGTATACTGTTGCCTTCTTCAATATGGCTAGACTCTCTGAATTGCACACTGTGCTGGGCTGCACCTCAGGGACCTGCTTCCAGGGTACTGGTGAGCTACTAGTGGCCCCCGAGCTACCTGTGGGAGCCCCCTGCTTCTACTCTTTGTATCTTCTGGAGTCGTATAACTTTGTCAACCTAGTTTAGTTTGTTTGCCTAACAACTTGTGTTTGTTGCTTTTCACTCTTCCAGATTTGGATCTATTCGGGGATCCTGTTCCTAGCACAAAACCAAAATCAGACGCTTTTGATCTGTCTGAGTTTGGCTCCTCCCTTGGGGAGCCAAAGGAAAAGACCAGGTGTAGGACTCCTGAATCATTCTTGGACCCTTCTGCCTCTTCGTTGGTCAATTTGGATGCCCTAATCTCCACCCCGGCCCAGAGTGCATTGAGCCGAAATCCCTTCTTATCAAGCGGTAAGTGACAGAAGTGCTTTGTTCTGTGCAATGGGCACCAGATGAAGACTGGTGACATTTGATGATCCAGAGATGTGTGTAGTAATTCCATAAATGTTTGTTTTACCCTTTCGCTGCAGGTCTAAGTGCTCCATCACCAACAAACCCCTTTCAGGTCACTGACCAAATGAAGCCCACTCTTAACCAGATGCGAAACGTTTCACCTGTGCCCGGCATCACCACTGGAACACCCTTAAACTCAACAAGGACTGCATCGCCGGTGCCTGGCATCACAATGGGAACAACTCTAACCCCAACAAGAACCATCTCTCCTGTACCCGGCATTGCCATGGGGACAAATCTGACCCCAATGAGGACCGTGTCACCGGTGCCTGGCATCTCCATGGGAACATCCTTGAACTCAATGACTTACAGTACTTCTCTCCCTCTTCCGCTCAGCAGTCTCCCTACTGCCATGGTTCTGCCTTCTTCCATGAGTGCCTACCAACATGGACAGGGAACAGCTTTTCAACAGATGCCTGGCACTGTGGCCCAACCTCTGCTACCATTCTCTAGTTCTCTCCCTTCATCCTCATCTTCATCCCAAACTGGGAATAACCCATTTCTTTGATGTGCTCCAGTGGGAGGTTCATTCCAGTGCTCTATAGGCTTCACCTGTGTAAGGGGAGGGCTTCTGAGGATAGTGCCTTAGAAAGTAGGCATTCTGAAATATGTAATTTAGTCTCAAATTCTCCCTTAAATTATTAAATATGGTTGGTTAATGTTCCAGAGCCACAGTATGCCTGCCATATGAATTCTGGTCACTTGATCTGTACAATTTTCTTGCATCTTGTGTGGGTTTGCACACGTCCTGTGGAATTTTCATTCATGTGTGTGTTTGCACATGTTCCGTAGAATCTTCTCATATTTGTACGTTTGCACCTTCCCTATGCAATGGTCCTACTTCCAGTGTTTGCACGCATTGTGTTAGTCCTCTCTCACACAATACAGTCCTGTAAGAGTTTGAAATGTACTCGGTGAATGCTCGTTCTGGTTCCTTATGGGTTTTCAGTTGATTCTGATGATTCGTGGAGTACCAATAAGTCTTTACTGAATTTGGCAAGTTAGAGAATCAAATTGCCCCACCACTCTGCAAAGCTATTTATGAATTTTTGCTGGCCTAATTGCAAGCCTAGCAGATGAAGCAGAGGGGAGATCAAGAATTAAATTGTCGGTAGCAAACTACAGGACCTAACACAATTATCACTCACTGCCACTAGCCACCATCTGTAAAGCATCAAGATACACAGGGGTATGTTAGGACTGACTTAAACGAAGAAGGCCTACTTAACCATGTAAGTTTCTGTTACTCTGACGCACTTAATGCTTGCTTTCACACATGACCAATTCCTTTAAAAGGGCAGTAGCTTGCTTGATTATGGGTTGGGTATTCCATTTGCTCTGATTGGACCATAAGTTCCTGACGCTGCAGGAGCTGAAGATGCAGGATGGCTGAAATGCTGCATTCAGTTTGGGTGAGAGAACTACCCTGGCTCTGCTGTACTGATGTAGTAAAATACAGAGCAGTTTATGCATTACCATATATCCTTAACACTTCTTAAAAAAAGCAAGGTTTTGCTTCTTTGCTCTGGGGTTCCTAAAAGAGAAGGGCAAGATAAGAATTAATAAAAATTATTATAAAGTGGCATGGTAGCAGTGGTGGTTATTTTTATAAAACTGTCAAGTATATGTTCCAGAGTCTTATCACGGGTGTCATCGTGGCTATCGAATATAGAGGCTACATTCTTCATTAGCACTGTTATGTTATTACCCGGTTGTGTCTTTTTATTGGTAGATACCTCAGTTAAGACAATTCTGATCTTCATGGAGAGTCCTAAACATTAGAATAATTCCCCACTGCTTGTGGGGACCCAGGAGCACTTTAAATCCTATTATATATTTCAAAGAGGATGAAGAGTTCAGAATGTAAAATCTAACTAGCATGCCCCCCAAACCCTATTGAAGACCGAACTGGTCGACAAAGGAAGAAAAGAGTGGCATTGGCAGTTGCCTCCTAGAGTCTTCTTTTCCAGCTCATCATGAGAGTGTGGCCTTGGAAAACTGCGGGTTTTGTTTTACTCATTTTGTTGTACAGAATTTCTATTAGATAGCCTGTTTAACCCCTTCACTTGATGTTGTTCGTGCCTAGAAAGCATGTTAAAGCTTTCTCTGGCTATTTTATCAGTTATTTCTAGTCAGAATGTCTTAAACTGTTCATGAAGTGCCCTTCATGTGGAAGGAAAAAGGTTTCATATGACACCCTCTAGTTCTCTGTGGTGTGCTTCCCTGCTCCTCATTCTGCCACTGAATGTACACTTGTTTCAGAAATGTTGAAAACGATACGAAATACTGGGACGGCATCAGGATAAAAGTCCAATTGGAAGACTTCAGAGCCGAGGACAAGAAAGGTGAAAGGGCCTCCTGGGAACAATTTGCTTCTACTGTGATGCAGCCATTAGTACCATAGGGTTTTTGTGAAAGGAAATCCAGGTAAGAAGAAATAAAGAACCATGGTCAGTCTAGTTACTCTTACATCAAAGATCTTGCAGTCGGCTTAAGGTACAGTACTCTTGGATGTGGGATTCATTTTGATGTTGATGCAGAAGTATCACCATTGCTCAGCATCAGGAGTCGGGGAGATAATTGACATTGAGGCTGTTGAAGTCACAACTCCAGACATCAACGGATTTTTGATGTCCAGGCGTTCAACTTCGGAGCATCGTTCGAAACCACAGAGACCATAGGGTCTTGTAAAGGCATGTAACAGTGAAGAGATGCAAGGCTTCATATAATGTAAGGTTTTTTTTATTGTTAGGTAGTTAAAAACATAACAAATAGATAGGATACAACCGTGCAATTTCTTAATTAAAAAGACATTGAATGACATCATATCAGGCCATTAGGTCTGAACTCGTAGTGTTTAAAACTAGTCCAAGCTAAGGAAACAGGCTTTATTCTGGATATTGTACAAAATACACATTACAACTAAGGTTAGTGTGCAAAATTAAGAAAGTTAATTCAGTATGCAAATATGCAAGGGTTGCTCTGGCTTGATTTGCCAGGAGCATAAAGTGCATTGCTCTCACTAGAGCTATCACGCATGTTTGCTTCTTATGTTGCAGCCTCATATGTCCCTTCTTTGAGAGTGTGTTAAATGCAAAGTGGGCAGGGTGAACTTACTCTCCATTGTTAATCTTCGGTATTCCTGAAATACACCCTCGAGGTCTTCATTGTTTAATTAATCAAAAACAAGTTACTAATTTTAAAACCATTATACGTAGTTGCCGGGTTTTCTGAGTCCGTTTTAGTCTGTGTGGTCCCCAATGCAACAATTGATCTTTGGCCATGCTAAAATTATGAAACTACGCAGTCAACAAAAAAATTACTTTACGTTCAATGAGACCCATATCTCAGTAGTATATCTTTAGGTACATCGAAAACATGATTGTTAAAAGAATTTGAACAATCCCCTCTACCCCTCCTGCATTGTAACTGTTTATTTGTTTATTTATTGGAGAAACTTTGTTGTCCTGCAAGAAAGCTGCAGCGATTGGCTAAGCCATCACGGCGGGTCGGCAAGATCTTATCTGCAGTGACCGGAGAGCCAGAACTAAGAATTGTCATCTCAGTTGACTAACGGTGAGACATATGCACAGAAAATGTTGGACGGTCTCTTCCGTACTGCTGCAGAGTCTACAAGGATTGTTTGGCCAGGATTGTTTCCATGGTGGAATCTGATCGTTTGAAGAAAAAGCTCTCAGTCGAATGAGAAGAAGGGTGTGCTGTGTTGTTGGAGAAATGTGGTTTACAAGATACGGCTGCGGAACCCTGTTGCCGTACGAGAAGACCATCCATCCATGTTTTTTCCTTGCTGTCGTGGCTTTAAAAAGTGACCATGCTTGCTGTGTGGTTGCTTTGTTGGCGATTTGTTTTTTTTTGTTTTTGTTTTTTTAAGCTGATTTTTAGATCTCATGCTTTGTTTAGATTAAGGGCGGTTAATGCTTGCTGGAGCACCGTTGGCTTGTCATTCTTGCTTCATATACAGTTTGGAAGAATGGGAGGACTGCCCTAAACCAGCGAGGCTTCTGCCTCCCCAAAACCCATTTAGAGCTGGGGGAACAGCTTGGCGACCATGGGAGAAGTCTCTGCTGGCTCCACCAACGTTCACAACATACTTAGTGGTCCATCTGCCGCACAACCACCAGGTCTTGTTGATAGTAGAGCCCCTCCCAAAAAAAGAAACCTTTCCGCTGAGGTTGGGGGCGTGTGGCATGACCATCACTGATTTTTCTCTGCTTTTGACTTCCCCATACGTTATGATGGGCATAAGGGGCGCCAGGTCATTTTCGTGAGGAAGGGGAATATGTTCTCTGAATTCAAGCGCTATTTATGGAACAGGTGCTTCCCTTTGATCACCTGGAACTAGGGTCATGTAACAGAATAAATGAAGGTCCCTTGTGGTAATATTTGCCTGTTTATTAAACAAAATAATACCATTTCATAAATGACATTTCACAAAAAGCATTTTATCAATAGAAGACTACTTCAACTGTTGCCAACAAGGCAAAAGTTTAATTCATTAACATCTCTGCTCAGTGCTTAACTGATCCTACGGTGCATAATTAAAAACATTTGAAGAAAGTGTGTATGATCTAAAATAGCAGTGGACCATACAATTAATGATCAGGGTCAATGTATCCAAACAAAGTCCATATTAAAATAGGAATCCAATTCAGTGATCCAGTAGTCAGACTAGTCAATGGTGTTGCGTCCTAGGATGATTTGAAAGCCACCATTAATTTAGATCAGTCCAAAGGAGCCAAATCTTTAATAAACTCTCTTGTGCGCCTGACCAAATGAATTAGTTTAGGACAAGAATGTTAGTGCTGCAAATGTCAACGAACATTATGCCCTGTCGTCATTCAGTACATCCAAATTCAAATGAGTGAAACCAGTGTAGACAACTTCTAGGTGGGCTCAGAAGGGGATTCTCCTGCCAAACATTTTTGGAAACAATGAAGTCAGATAGTTTATTTTAAAGCACAATTTTCACATAAATTTACTAAAAGGCCATAGACTCTGGAAGGGCACTTGTGAAACATTCCAGTACGTTTATGGTGTGCCAATCCAATGAACTCTAACGTTCACCTGGTGTTGACCTATTTTTTTTTTCTTCCAAAATAGGCAATGGATACCTCTCTCCACCCCAAACCATATGGCAATAATTTCCTTTGTTTTGTCAGTGCTAGCGTTTTGTCATGAGTGCCCCCTTACTCCAAGAATCACATACAATGTATCAGTGCCAAGTTTTCATGTTTTGATATCATGGCAGACCCATATGTTGAACATGACCTACATAGTTTGTAATTATTGCCTGTCACTAAACTCCCGTATTCCATGGTTTGCTTTTCTTATACCAACAATTACCTTCAGTATGCCAGTGTCAGCATTGTGCCACAGGTTTCCCATTTACCTAGAATTAGCTCTATTGTACCAGCATTTTGCTAAGGGTGTCCCATATGCTATGAATTACCTTCAATATGCCAGCACTAGCATTTTATCACAGGTATCCCAAATACCAAGAATTATTTCTAGTCTTCCAGCATCAGTGTTTTATCATGGATGCTTATGTAAGCCAAGAATTCTCTCCAGTATGCCAAGGCCAGCAGTAGACTCAAGCATAATGCACACTTATTATCACTCACTCTTACACATGCCCTGACACTCAGGCTTATTCTCACTCACCGATTCTCACTGAGACTTCCTTACGCTTTCACACTTATACTAGCTCACTCTTCCTATTCATTGTCTTGCGTTCTCCCTTACACTCATTCTCACTCGTTCTCACACTTCCTCAGACCCGTTCAGTCTAGCTTTCCTTGCACTCATTCTCCCTGTCGCTCTCACACTCATTCATTCCCACTCACTCTTCCATTGACTCTCCCTCATCCATTCTCACTTACTCAGTCTCACTTATTCTCCCTCTGACTCCCCCAATTCTCAGAGTTGTGCTCACTCATTCTCAATTACTTCCATGTCACTCTTTCTCACACAATCTGATACATGCACACATTTGAGAGGTTTTTTTTTTTAGTTTTTTTTAAAAGTTTTTTTTACTTGCCTTTACCTAGATAGCCCCTTGGGACAGATGCACAGCTACCTCCTGCTTCAGTCACTGGATCAGAAAACTGAATGCTGTCCTTTGCTGAGGCCCCAGCTTTCAGCTTCCTGCTTTTACTTCATCCTCTCCCAACTGATCACAGGGTAGGGTGCGTTAAGGCTCCTGACTGATCCTCACCTCGTGGCGAGGTGACCGCTTGATTGACCGGTATCCCCAGGCACTTCAGAGCTGAACCACTATTCCAAAGAATATTCCCACTTAACCTGTATTTCTTCTCGTGCACCTAACAAGTGCTGTTGGTTCTGATTCCCTAATAAAATTATGCTACATATACAATATCCTAGTGCAAACCATGTTTAAGTACAGCTGAAGCCTAAAGTGACCTGGGAAACCTTTCCAGGTGACAACAGTTCACCGCAAATAGGGAGGGTTGTTTTTCATATCGGGTCTCTGGGGTTAGGGCTGGGACTTATTCCGCCCTGGAAAATCTCCTTGATGGCTCGTGCATGAGCATCTTTGCACCTGAGCGAGCCATCAGACAGATTTACTGCCTAAGGCTGCTTCTTGATCTTGCTCACAGCGAGGGTCAGCATATTTTTATTCATACTCCTAGAGAATATTCGTTTATTATTCACTGATAGTATAGTTTAAAAAATAAAAAAGTTGATGAGAACATGAGGGCGCAGCCCCAAAGCCCATGAAGGCGAGCTGCCACTGACTGACCCGGGCAGGAAAAATGTAGCATGACCCCAACATGCTTGGAGGAGAAACTGCATATCTGAGACATTTATCTTTTTGTTTAGGGAAAACAAGTTCTCATTTTGTTCGTTTGTTTTCTCTACACAAAACAATTTGCTTAGAGTGCACTTGCATCCGTGCTTGCTCTGAGAACTTGCAGTGCCCTAGGGAGAACTGATGCAGTGGCAGTTCCACTCACATCACGGAGATCCCCGCCAAGGGTCTAAACAACCACCACAGTGTCTGTAGAAAGAACAAGCATTGAAGAGATTAAGGGACTGTGGAGAGATTACGTTGAAGGGATGTAGGGTCTTTGGAGAGGAGGCAGTGAAGAGTTGCATGGGTTGTTGAGAGCTGTTCTATAACTGGGTTACAACCATGAGATTCGTGCATTTCTCATTCTTGGTAAACAAATTGTTTGAATAAAATCTCTACTTTATGCAGATTTCATAGTAAATAAAGAGGCACAATGTAGGTTGTGTCTTAAGACAATCTTAGTTTTTTGCTATGGATATTGACAATATAGAAGCCTTCCTCCTGACCTATGAACACCCCTGGCCCTCCAAGAGTGAACCCATCTTTCCCATACAAAGAGCCTGCAGTGAGTGGTTCGCTAGCACCCACTTTATCAGCTTAAAACCACTGTAATGGTCTGGGTCTCAGTGTCTCAGATCACCACCAACAGACAGAGCTCCTACCCTCGAGCTTGAAAGCGCTCTCGGATTTATCCCATCCATGCCTGCCCCTATTATGACCTGCCTCGTCACAGTCCTGTCCTGAAGGAGTGGGCCAAAGAGTGCCCTATCTTCTGAGCCCTAAGGGAACCCTGCTGTGCACAGAGAAGGGCCACTGGCCCAAAATATACGACAACTTTTATTCCAGTATTGCACTTTCAGAAGCATTAACATCGATATTGCACATAAGAGCCTGTTGAATGCAATCTGAAAAGCAGCACCTACATTTAAAGGGGTGCAGCACATGCTTCTTTTTTGAAGTCTATATATCTTCGCCTATTTATAAGACATCCTGGGACCTATGCACCTTCCACAACTTCCCTTGAGGTAATGCTTATGGAGTAATGGTCCTGTCTGTCTGTGATTACATAATTAGTTTTATTAGTGAGTTCTGCAGCCCATTTCTCCTAAGCATGGACACACTAGATATTCACACTATATATTTTTTAATTCTCTATAATATTAAACCCTAAGTCACAATGTAGATTATATTCATGAGGTTGTTGCAAAAATAATAATAATGGTGAAAAGTAAAAGTGCAATTCAAGTAAATTAGAAACATTTACAATTTATGATACGGTGATCACTGTCAAACAAGCATTCGCAATGCAATCGATCTCGCCTTTGGGACCTTATATGTATTTAGCTATGTAGCACATTATCCTGGGTGCTGAAACATCTACTGTTATTTAACATGGAGGGAAAGTAAGCACCAAACTGCGTGACATGCCAGGTATGGGAACACATGGAGAAAAATATTGCCTTTCAGCAGGAAATGGTATAGTCCAAAGCTCTGTTTTAAATATAAAATCAGGACCTTCGGTGATCATATCACTGAAAATGCAAGATTTGAAAAAAATATTATGGTCTACGGGTGCTCGTGGAAGACCGTTTCTATGGACTGGAATCTAGAGAATGCTAAAGTGATTTTGGTATTTTACTGACCTTTGCTGGTCGTTTTCTATCAAGAAAGTTAAATAGAGGCAGTTGCCAGAAAAATTAAAAAAAGAAAGTCCCTCAACAGAAAGCAATTCTGGTATTTTACTGACCTCTACTGCTCGTTTTCTATCAAGACAGTTAAATAGAGGCAGTTGAACAGAAAAAAAAGTCCCTAAGCGGAAGCATACAAATCCTAGGGCTGATCTCCAGAGCCCACAAAGTACATAAGTATATACTAAAGTATATACAAGAGGTCTCGAATGATTGACCTAAAAAATGAGGGAATCTATCTGTATTTGAATCACTTCCTAGCCTGTTGATAATCTCCATATGAGCACCAAAAGTGCCATACAAACGAGTTTCCTAGACATACCTTTCACACGTATCATTTCGATGTTTCTCAGTCTGCAGCAAGAGAGGTCGGTTTCTGTCTTTGTTTTGTCCTGCTTTTCTTGTGAAAGGGACAGATAGCACCAACTTGCATGACCTTTATGGAGTTTGTTGCATATTTGATGCTTCTCTGAAGATCAACTCTCCTGAGATGCCTGTGCATCCAACGTATAAACAATTTCTGATTTCTCAGCATTATTGTGAAGAAAAATAGGCCTTGTGATTTCTATTGCAAGGTGTGGAAAAGAAATGTGATGCACATTTTCCAAATTGTACTGCTTTATAACTCGGGCTACTGAATACATAACATATGAGCTATTGATGCTCTATCAACCTATAGTAAAGTATCACACTATGAATATAAGTAATGAATGACATAATGATCAAAATGATGCACTTATTATGAATAAATGAATACCGTGAACAGCTCAAAAGCGTAAACATGCAAAACACATAGTACTTTTTTTTTTTTGTCAACAATTTTTATTGTTTTACGATTAAACAAAGCAGGCAAATAGTTAAGGTGACATGTACAGTCAGCATTACATAGTATAATACTCGCAGCCCTCATAAATTGACTTGCAATGCTCCCATGAGGAATGCAGTATATCCGAAGAATAATGACAGTTCATATAATGCAAGTACGAATTGGTCACAAAAGTTGTCATTGTAGCCAACAATGTAGTGACAGATCCCGGTTACATATACCACAATACATTGATTACAATCGAAACAGAAGGCAGCAAACAAAAGGAGTAATAAAGTAAAGAAAACCAAAGAAAACGTTAAGTTGCGGAGCGGAGGAACCAAGCTTACACCACATATAAGTTGTATGTACAGTTCCTTGAAAAGTTGGGAGCCAAATAGAAGGAGGGGGCCAGCGGGGTGTGTGCTACTCTCGATTATGCACAGACCTGCTAACTGGGGCCCTGGGTGGTAATAAAGGGTAAACGACATGATCCTCTCAGGGGATCCCTTAGACAACATGCGGTCTGACAGAAGTCGACCATTACTAAGCACATGATAGTACTTCATGAAAAATCTTTCTTTAAGACTAGCTGTCTGCGTTTGGGTTTTTTTTTTTTCTATTTTACTTTACTGTATTTCAGGAGGTTTTCAGAAAAAGACTTTGCGGGCAGGCAGTTGACTTATAAAGTATGCACCTTTTATTGTAGCATGGATATCAGCGTGCTGCGCTGGACCCTTATAATAAAGGGCATGGTGGGCGATCTCCCTGAAGGGAATGGATGCAGGATTCTTCCCGGCAGGCATTTTTTTGATCTGAAAGTTTGCAGTGGCAGCCACTACTCTCCCTATCATGGGACTCAGCACGTCAGACTGCTATTTCAATCCGGCATCCATTACCTTTCTGGGAGATCGACCACCATGGCCTTCAACTACCCTTTATTATTAGGGTCCAGCGCTGCACGCTGATATCCATGCTACCCTTTAAAATCACAGGGTCTAGCGCAATAAGCGGATATCCATGCTCCTGACATATTTCAACATTGGCCGTCCAGTGGACTCCTTGTAATCATTGGACCGCCCATTCAAGCCACTATTCCCCAGGTTCATCTTTGTCCTGATGAGACCCTGATACCTTGTAAAGGGTCAGAACGCCGTTGACACCAATAAAGACAGACCTTACCCCTGTGTGAATTAACACTGGGATTTTACCCGTTGTGTTAGAAATATATAAAAGGCATTTTGGCTGTCTTTTAAAGTAATAACCAATATACTGTGTTTATTCACATTGTCACTTTTTCTTCTTGATGATTTTGGTTTTTAGCACTTGGGGTCCTTACACGATGTCTCCTCACCACTCACTTGACGATTTATTGTGTGACTCAGTATCTGTTAATCATGAAATCATAAACTTGCTGAATCTAATTTATTCTAAATACTGGCTGGTTTCTTCATCGGATTAAACCGCAACATTATTGACTATCTGCAGAAACATTAGTGTTGTGTTACAAGATTAAATCTTGCCAGGCTTTCCTGTAATATCATTTCTTTGGTAAGGAAATGAGTTTCATGTGAACACTTGTCCCAAGTTATATACTTGATACCCATGTTCACATTGACATTTGGGTTGTGCTCTTGTTAATTGTAATTAGTTCACATCTGTTAAGCATGAATTCTTTTTAAAGATGTTGGGGTGAGTCATATGAGGACTGCACTTTATTCTCCAAAAGCCAGTGGATTGGTTGAAGCATCGGCGTATGATTGAGGCGTGTGGTCAACAGGCTGAGCACACTGAATTCTTTAAGGGAATTAATTGGAGAGAAATTGTGGGCACAGAGGACAATGATACCACACAAATTACGATAGCCCAACTGTCAATCGGTCCACTATATAGGGATACCAATCATGTCCTACAGGAATATCTATTTGATATGGCGGCATGCTTCATTATAGGTGCGCTCCTCTCAGCCAACTAGGTGAATACCACCCGGATTGGCCCAACCAAATCTGAGGAACTTTTTTGGGAACACATAATAACGTATATTCTTTTGGAACTTTTGGCAGGGTTCCAGTTAAAAATTACTATGGATAATCCCTAGATTTCTCTTTTACTAAGTAGGTATCCATGTCATAATCTAAATATATGTATATGTATATATATATATATATATGTGTGTATATATATATATATCTGGATAAAGCCCCAGGAATGGACGGCTTCCCGCTCGAATATTACAGTACCTTCTCTGCTCACCTGATCCCCAGGGCGGTAGCCATGTACGAGGATGCGCTAGACAGGGGAACTCCCAGGCTCACTCCGAGAATCCATTCTGGTTACATTTCCCAAACCCCACAGGGACCCCACCCTCCCTGCCTCGTACAGACCAATAACGCTGCTAAATGCAGATTGTAAAATATTAGGCAAAATCCTGGCGGACCGATACACCCAGATTCTGGCGCCGCTGGTTCACCCCGACCAAATCAGATTCGTCCCGAGGCGTAACACCTCGCAGAACATACGCAGATTGTTTCATGTCCAAGACAGGGCGAGAATACATTTCCCTAACGCGGCGTGTCTGATACTCGATCTTGAAAATGCATTCGATACCCTGTTGTGGCCGTACTTATTTGCTGTCCTTCGTAGGTTTAATGTGGGACCTATCCTGATGAAGTACACGAAGCTGCTCTACAAGGGCCTAACATCACGAGTGAGGATAGATAAATATATCTCCGCTCCCTTCCCGGTCGAAAGAGGGACTAGACAGGGGTGCCCCTTGTCCCCCCTCTTATTCGCTCTAGCAGTAGAACCCCTAGCAATAAGGCTACGACAGGAGGGTGACGCTTGGGGTATACCGATAGCAGATACGCTGCACTGTGTATCACTATATGCAGATGATCTCCTTATCTATGTCAGGGACGTCACAAGTGACCTCACCCTCATCTGGACGGCGCTGAGCGACTTTGCGTCGGCCTCAGTCAATTGGGCCAAACCCACGATATTCCCACTGAGCCCACACTTGGCCCCACTCGACATTTCAGTGGGAGCCCACACACTCGCCTGGAGCACTGCTGCACCTAGATACCTGGGGGTGAGACTGTTTCATTCCCCCGCAGACTTGTACGAAGGAAACCACCGTAAGGTACTAGCGGGATTACGCGCGGCTGTGGGCTTCTGGAAGACATTACCTCTCGCCCCCATCGGACGAGTAGCCCTTTCAAAAATGATAATGGTCCCCAGGCTCCTTTACCATTTCACCAACCTTCCAGGGATACCACCACGTCCATTTTTTCGAGAGTTAGACATGCTCCTGACCACATTGATCTGGGGAGGAGGTAGACATAGGGTGGCCTTAACCACACTTTACTTACCCACAACGCAGGGAGGACTGGGAGCCCCGTCATTCGAAGCATACTTTCTGGCGGCGCAACTCCAGTGGTTATCGTACTGGACAGCGGAACGTTATATGGGAGAAACAATCACGGAAGAGGAGCGGATACCCCTCCCAGCCATACGGAGACTGCTGATACCAGGTACCAAACCCCTCCGAACCTACCCTTTGCAAGTGACCATAGCTCGTACGTGTATGCTGAAAATACATCGTATGTCCAAGGGAAAGCCCCCTTACTCCCACTAGTAGGATTCCCCTGCAACAACAAGTATTATACAGCCCGCCCCCTCTAGGTATGGACCGATCACTCAGTTACGGAGATGGAGTCCCTGTTCGAGGACGGACAGTTAATGACATATGCCCAAGTGACCGCTCAATATGACCTTCCCCCGGGGCAGTTCCTACTACATCGGCAGCTACTAGACAGCGGCCGACCCTACTGGGACCTAAACGCGGGGGAGCCCCCGACACACCTGGTAATACACACTATATTACACATGGGGGCAGGTAGACATTTAGTTACCTGGCTATATAAAGCCGTTCGAGAACTGATTAGTCGCCCATTAGACTCACTACGGCAGATGTGGGAGGATGAAGTGGGTCGGGTATTCAATGATAAAGAGTGGGAAAAAGCCCTAGCGTACCCCAAAAAGGTTTCCAGGAACGCACGTTTTAGGAACATTCAATTCAATATACTACATAGGGCATACCTCACCCCACACCGCCTCCACCGTTTTTATCCTGACACACACTTTGCCTGCTCTCGAGGCGGACTTTAAACATATGTTCTGGGACTGCCCCGTTGTGCACCAATACCGGGACAGAATACACCAAACACTACGTGAGACGACCAACATACTAACCATGTCATCATGGGAAGGCAGTGCCCTCGGCATTTTCCGCAGGCGGAAAACCGAGAAGGTACAGTACTGCTTCGCCTCCTTAGCCATTCTCTTAGCAAAAAGGGGTATAGCCATGCACTGGCGTGCCCCGGGAGGACCCCCCGAGGCAGCCTGGATAGGGTCCATGAAGAAATGGGGGGCGGCAGAGGAAGAGGTACTACGGGATGAGGAAGTGAGGGGAATGCGGAAGCACCCAATCTCTCTAGAGTGGGCACAACTAATGCACCGATTTACTCACGAAACAACGCAATCGTCATCACAGACAGCCACCCAATCACAGACTCCACCTTTATCCCCCCGGAGGTCGATGGAAGATAACATAGGACCAGACCTAGACACCTAGGACGGGCACTGCAATAAGACGACCTCAGACACCCCCAAATGCCACATAGAGCCAAAACTTCACGGTCCCCCCCATATTTCTGATACCGTAACATAGACTGCAACCACGACCAAACACATAACCATATTGCACTAGTAGCTCCGCAACAACTTCCCCAGTTCACCCCCGGGGTTAATAGTTTTACCCCTACATCGGTGGTTCCGAATCCGATGGTATTTCAATGGGAACACACACGTCAAACGCCAAGTGAGAGCACACAACAAAGGAATACACAATGAGCCCCGATTAAAGTTGATGTACTCAGCCGAAGGCTAGTAAATATACTAACACCAAATCAGATGTTGGGCACGGGATAACACTTAGGATGTTCAATATACCATGTCTGCAATGTCGGAACATGTAATAAGTGATGAATTCTGTTCTTTTCAAAGTGATCTCTCGATTGATTATAGACACATGTTAATGTAAGTTACGATGAAATGATTTTTATTGATATTATCATTGATGTAATGAAATACAAAATCCCAATAAAAAAAAATTAAAAAAAAATATATATATATATATCTGGATGTTTTATTGAAACATAATGTTTCCACATCCATCCATGAATTAGCCTACATGTTTCAGCCCGAATCTTACTGCCTGTATGGTTCACTCGCTTTCTTCAGGGTTATGAAACTCCCTGCCTATCTTCCTGAAGGAGCATGTAGAAATAATGTTGGTCTATTTATTTAAAAATAAAATTGGCGGGCGTGTCCAAGATGGCACCCGAGTTGGAGCTGGACTTCCGAGCTTCTCCGCACAAATAGAGCCATTTTTGCCGATGAGGAGCTACTGGATGGCAAGATAAGGGCTATGGGAGGTGGTATACTGCCTTTCTGGCCCATGGGAGATCTGGGGTGCTGGCGGTGAGCCCCAGGTGGAGAGCTCGCCCTCATAGTGGCAGCCATTCTGGCAGGCCTGCCGGAGGTACCTGGTCCTTGCGCAGGCCCCTGGACATCGGGAGACTGCACAAACTTGGTGTGTTAGCCGGGCCTCTAGGATGATCTGGTGTGGCCTGGGGATTGCTGGTCCCTGAGGGGAGTTCCGTTGTGCCTGCATTTATATTCAGTGGGTGCTGCCAGCGAACTGCTTCGCCTCCC
This sequence comes from Calotriton arnoldi, assembly GCA_963921515.1. Lineage (NCBI taxonomy): Eukaryota > Metazoa > Chordata > Amphibia > Caudata > Salamandridae > Calotriton > Calotriton arnoldi. The sequence goes on along the minus strand of CAWUFW010002245.1, from coordinate 1,843,200 downwards.
TGAACCGGCCCTAGCTGCAGCACGATCGGCTTAGTACTTAGGCTGGAGGAGATCTAGGGGAAGGGACCCACGACAGGGGGAACTCCTGCGAGCCACCAGAGCGGCCACACGGAGTGAGACGCTGCCTAGGAGAAATTATAGCTCCACACGGCAAGAGGGGCACATCCATTAAGGACTCTGAACCCCCACACGCTCCACACAGGAAGATCTTCGAAAGAATTCCACAGAAGATGATGCCCCTGTGACCCAAGGTTTCATGGAAACCCTCTTCCTAACACTACAAGAGGATATAGTGACCCTGAAACAGGACATGGCTGGCGACATGAAGGAAATCTGTCAAAGTGGGGGAACTAGGCCAACGAATCGACACGCTGGAGCAAGGAAACGATGCCCGAGAGGAGGAGCTAGAAGCATGCCGCCGCCAAATCTTAGAGCTTCAAGATCAGAATGCAGAGCTCAACTCCCATCTAGAAGACTTAGAGAACAGGTACCAAGATCCAGCATTTGTATAAAGGGTGTCCCTTTGCTGGCCGCCTTGAGGAATATACCCTCCGCCTTTTTCACCAGATTGCCCCAGAACTGACATATGGATCTAATTTTGGGCCACACCCACAGGGCTGGCTCCCATATGGGACCCGAAGGACCCCCCCCCCCAGACATACTTGCATGCCTACACAACTATCGTAACAAGGAAATGATAATGGCTTCAGTAAGAGATAAAGCTGCCATCACATTTGAAGGTGTGAAACTGAATCTACCAAGACCTGCCGCTTATCACTATCTAAAGATGCAGGGCCCTGAAACCGGCGACCAGATTCCTCAGAGAAATGGGAACTCACTACAGATGGGGCCACTCGTTTCGCCTCATTTGTGCGTGGAATGGGGACACGCATGAAGTCCTCACTCTGGGAGAGGCCTCTTTAATTTTGGGACTGGAATAGGAGAAACCGGACCTGAAGCCAGTGCAGAGGCAACAGTCCCACTCACCACCAGCCTCCCCCGCGAGATCTCGTCGCCACCTCCGGAAGAAGGCCAGCAAACTGTCGGCCGCTGAGAGCCAAAGGGAGCGCTCAGCCCTGCTGCAGCACCTCACGCAGAGGGAGCGGTCCCCGGTCTCGGCCACATAATGAGAAGATCTCCTTTTGCCTGTGTAGGAGATTTCCCTCCCCCTGCGGACGCAACTGGCTCCCTCCGTATCTAGGAGGATTGGCCGTCCCTGCTGGTGACAAAGCCCATCCAGCTGCAGACTTGCACCCCTCTGGCGATTATGTGAGTCTAATTTCCCTGGATGCTGCAGGGCTCCCGGGTGTTCCCCCTTTATCTCCGAACTGGACTCTTGCCAGAGATATGGACCCTCAACATGTAGTATATTGAATTATACAAGTTGAAATGTTTATCCCTCCCTGTTTGACTCACCCCTAGTCCTTAGGTTGCTCCCAGCCAACTTCTCTATTGCACTTCACTGCCAGCCACTCGAAGCTTACTGATCAATGAGGGACTCTCTTTTGTCATGACCTTGTCCTTGGTCTAACTAGCCACCCTACTCCCCTATAACCATGGTGAAGATTCTGAGCCTTAATGTCCGGGTACTCCGTCCCCCAGCGAAGCGCTTACCATTACTGACCTTGCTGAAAGACTGATACTAAATGGTTTAATTGACAGTACTCCTCTTCGGGCCCTTGGAAGAAAGCCGGGGTGGCAATCCTCCTGGCCACACACTTTCAGGAACAAGTACTTCGGATTCATTCTGAAATCACAGGCTGACTGCTGGCCATGCATATTTCCCTTCATTAGCACGACTTCACTGTTGCCTGTCTCTACGCCCCCAACGATCAAGAAACATTCATCCAACAGGCGATTGGGCAAGTCCTCACCTCCCAAGATGCCCACGTTTTGATTGGAGGAGATTTCAGTTTGACTCAAGATGCCCTCCTGGACCGTTCAGCCCAGCGCGCGGGCCAGACTGGGTCCTTCACTGCCCCAGGACTACAATGGCTGGCGGAGACGGGCCTGGTGGATGTGTGGAGGGCTCAAAACCCTGCGATGAAAGCTTATTCTTTTTTCTCAGTCGCCTACACGACCTACACTAGAATAGAATAGTTTCTGGTTACTAGCTCCCTGGTTCCATGGAGACCCTTGCTGAGCAGATCAAGCGGCTTACCGATATCGATGGTATTTCTATGGGGGGGGGGGGGGCAGACTGGCACTTTATGCAGATGATGTGCTTCTGATCGTTTCACACACCCCCATCGGTCGCTCCCTGCTCTATTGGCGGAGCTTGAGTCCTTTAGCAAAGCAATTGGATTTAAAATGGATGCTAGTAAATCTCAAATACTTAATCTCACTATCCCAAATGCAGGCAAGGCCCACCTTGGGACCCTTTTCCCGTTTCCAGGGGTGACCCAAGGCATCACGTATCTGGGTATATCCCTGTTTCCCTCTGTGAGAAGCTGGCCTGGTATGTGATGTCCACTAATGTAAGTGGGCACCTTGCACCAGACCAGACAACCCTTATGGTGATTTAAGAGGTCTTAGACAACCACAGAAAGCTCTCCAAGTGGTAGCTGTGAGAGCAGCCTTCAGGCTTAGTCTTGAAGGAGTGTAAAGCAGCTTGTTTTACCAGAATGCAATCTTATAGTGTAGATTAAATTAAAAAGAACCACACATTATTTATAAAAATATGTATTTATTATATAACACTAACTATGTCCGACAACATTATCTCCTACACGGAGACAGACACAAAGCACATAATACTTTAGCAAAGAAATCACAGTAAATAGCACTAATACACAGTGGGCCACAGGGAGGGACCAAACCATATACTAAGAAAGTGGTATAAGAACCATGACTCGAGTCAGGACAATGTCGAGAGGCTGTAGAATCGCTAGGGACCCAAGGAACCACCCGAGGTAAGTAGACAGGGACCCCACGGAGGATGCGTGCAGTTTGAGAACACGACTGCGGGCTCCGTACAACTCTGTGTAAGTCGCGGTTGGATTTTCAAAGATTAAGGACCCTTCCCAGTGGACCCTGAAGAAACCCTGTGGAAGACAGAAGGTTGGAGAGCCACCCCACCAGTGGATACCCTAGTACCCATGTTACCTACACCAGGGAAGTCAGGTGCATAGATGTGAAGTGGTGTCGGAAACCGTCGTCGAACCCAATGGAGGACTTCAGGAAAGTGCCGCTGCTGGAAGAGGAGAAAGTGTCCGTGGGAATCCAAACGTGGATTCTTGATGAAGAGTACATAAAAGCAGAGGGAACAGAGTCTGGGTATTGCTGCCCCCATGAGTGATTCTGGCCTCAAACTCGGTGAGAGGACAGCTCTGGCCTTGAGGGACGTAGAAACCCATCTCCTGTGTTGTTGAACCCTTTGGAGTCTGTAGGAGCTCGGGATCAGCTGACCAGTCAGCAGTGTTGCGGTGCCTGCGAATGCAGGGGAGTGACTCCTTCACTCTAAGGGAGATTACTTCGGTAGTCCTTGATGCTTCACAGGCCTTGGAAGGTTCCTATATGATGCACAGGCACAGACGACGCAGCAGACTGGAAGGGAGACGGAGTCAGGCCCAAACTAAGTCCAGTGAAGTCCAGAGTGCCCAGATGATAGAAGTGCAGTTGTATCTGTTCTGAATCTTATCCCACGACAAATCTAGGGACCTACACTCGGGTAAGCCCTTAAGTACCCTAAGGAAAGGGTTGGGACTATTCAGGGGACCCTCCCAGGGGAGGGTCTGGACAGGGGGGAGTTTACACCCATGTCCTTTGTCCAGTTTCGTGCCAGAGCGGGAGCCAGCGGCTCCCAGGACTGGTTTGAACTGGACTATGCACAGGGGCACCAAATGTGCCCCTCATGCAGACTTTCAGGCGCTGGCAAGCACACCCACCCAGCCCCAATACACCAAATCCTGTCTGGGAGGTGGTCACACCTCCCTGTGACAGGATGCCTATTGTTCCACCTTCCTCTGCTCGAGCTTGGCTCAGCAGCAGAAGGGCAGAAATGTGTCTCTGGTCGGCAGCAACCATTTTGTGCTGTCCGGGTCAAGAAGGTTGGTACCGGGAACACTGGGAGCCTAACGGAGGGCTCTACCAGTGCTTGGAATCATACCTCCCACACCGTTTACGATGTGGGGTACGATTCCAACATGTTTGATACCAAACATGATAGGATTCGTTGCAGCCAGTTTCGAGATGGTCATCGCGTAATTACGCGGTGCCCCTCTATATAGTATATGGCTTCTTCACTGACAACCTGGGAGAATGGACTCCGTAGGCTGTAGGGGTGTCCTGCTCATGCAGGGGGCACCCTCTCACTTAGAACCAAGCACCCTGCCCTCAGGATTGTAAAGACCTGCTATAGGGGTGGCTGATAGGTTTTAAGTGCAGTGACCTATATCTTTAGTAAGTGGTGCAAGCACCAACTTACACAGGCTGCAATGGCAGGCCTTTAGGTCCATTTTGAATGGTCCCTCATGGATGGCATAATACATGCTTCAGCCCATGGGGGACCTCTGGGGTACCTATGCCCTGGGTACATGGGTACCATATACTAGGGACTGATAAGGGTACCCCAGTATCCAATCTGAGATGTACCTAGTTACTGAACACAACAGTTAAGGGAGAAAGCAGATGGACTGGGGTCCTGATTAGCAGGATTCCAGTCAGACTAGTCAAAAACAGTGTCCCATCAAGCGAAAAGTGGGGGTAAGCATAAGAAGCAGATCCTACTTTCCTACACCCTCCCTCAACAAAATTGCTATACGCAATTACGCTACTTTGTTAGACACAGCCCGCTCCGCGATACAATCCTGGCGGGGTGGGCCCATCTCCTGGTTCCGGAGGATAGCAGATGACCCTGCACCCCAAGTTTTTATTAGTTATGTAAACATTACCCATTCAGCCTCTACCGCAAACCCTACAGAAACTCTAGGTGCTAATTGAAACGTTAATTTGGGAAGGGAAACTGGCACGAATAGCTGGGTAGCGGACTTACATACCAATGGCAAAGATAGGGTTGGGCATTCCTCATTTAGCCCACTATTATCATGCAATACAGTTGCGATACCTTGTAGAGTGGCAACATCCGAGCACAGAGAAACACTGGTGCTTTATTGACCATGCTATAGCAAGCAGAAGCACCGCCCACCTGGAGTAAATATTTCCCCGGTGATCAGGGCCACTATGGGAGCATGAAATAAACTAAATCTCCCCAAACAGCTTTCCATGCCCATTTGACCCTTACACCCATCATAGGGAACCTAGACTTCGGCAAGAAGTGGGTTGTTAAAGAATAAGGAACTTGTACGATTTACAGGATCTGTTGGATTTTCCACAGCTGCAAGCAGACTATGGCGTCCCTGAAACTGAACAGTGGCGCTACACTGCCCTTAAGCAATGGGTGACACATTCATCTGTACACCCATACACGAGTAAGCCCCTCACACTTTTTGAGAGGTGACTCTTCTCTAGGCAGGATGATAAAGGTATTCTCTTGGCCATCTACAAATTTCTCAACACAAGCTGACACCTTTGCTTCCCCCGCCCGCTTGGAACGGGAGTGCGAGCGGTCATTCACTGATAGGGAGTGGTCGGATATTCTTTGATGCGCTTGCGCTTCGGCCTGCAGTGCTTCAGGGCAGGAAACCCTTCTCAAGGTACTGCATTATTGGTACTACACGCTGGCATATATGGCTAAGTGGGGAGGCGGGCGTGGCGACAGTTGCTGGCATCGATTCAATGGTACAGGGACCCTGACATATCTATTGTGGCACTGCCCTAAACTACACTGCTACTGGGCTGATGTACTGGCGGACATAGACCAGATGTTCAATACTGATATACACGCTTCCCTAGTTCCATTCTTCTAGGCTTACCTAACGCACTGACCTATACATTATATTCTTCGGGAGGGAGGGCTAGCACTCTGTCCCACTGTGCTGCCAACCAGATACTACTTGCTCGATGGGGCACAGACCTGATCCCAGCGCACACGCTGACTGGCTATACAAGCTTTGGGACCTCCTGAGCATGGAGAAATGAACGGTCGATGTGACTCTCACTCTTCCCCGGTTTGAAAAGACCTGGGGTCCGTGCTTGAAGCTCCTAGCTCAGTTTTAGAGAACATCTACGGGTGCTCCGCCTCGCAGCAGATGTCCCAAATACTCAGTAAGCTTCCATTGATGGTGGGGCACATGTGTATTGACTGGGCGGTAAACCATAAAAGCAAAAGAGCATCTATTGTTTTATCTTCCCACGTGTCACTTCCCCATCCTAATCCCGGAGGGTGGTACCCTCCCTCCACACCCTTTTCCTCTGCCCTTTCCCGCCACCTATCCCACCTCTTCCTATCCCATTTCCTCGCTGGCCTTTAGATTTAGGCGAGCAGTTGTGTTTTGTGCTATTTTTCTTGCTGAAAAATCAATAAAAACCGATTTAATCATAAAAATAAAATTGGCAAATCACCTCCTTATTTTATGTTCACTGCAATGTCTAATGCTAACAAGTGGCAGCCCTCACCAAGGACAAGTGCGCATGCTTAGCTCTTATCTATTGAGTTTGCTCCGCACTCTGTACATACATGCAGATCACTATCCGCCTGCATGTATGGCAACGAAGCATAGTGTATACTATCTTGCATCTGTCCCTCACTTACCCTATGCCGTTCCTATCCACATTTCATCGATCCAGAGGAAAAGGGCATTTCCCCTTTAGTCACACACTTTATAAAAATAATGATGTTGCAGAAGCCTTCAATCATTATTTATGTTTTATTTGTTAAATCTCTGATTAGGCGTTTTTAGGCCATCCATCCAATGTTTTCACTCAGTGAGTCCTCATATATGTAGAGTTCTAGACACACAACATAATACATAAAACGTTGCTTATTTGGCTCTGTATTGTTTTTTTGTGTACACTATATGTACAATGCATGGTCTCCTTACTGTACTACAATCAGATCTACTGTAATTGCTCTTAATCTGCAGTAATTTTACTTGGAACAGCAGGCTCACCAAACATAGTACTGGGCTCGATGGCCATGCTTCTTATGTTATTTGATGGTCAAATTGCCTCAATCCTGTAGTGACTGCTGCTCTCAAGCCTGCTATAGATAGTGCCTCATTTTTTTTTTAAATAAATATATTTTTATTGTTTTATTCACATAGAACAAACATATTCAATGACAGTGCATCCGTATTATGACATTAACAGATTCAGACATTTGGGCTATGCCTGCGGATTACCTCACCCAGTAATTGACTATAAACATAACCCATTACACTACAGTGCTATTCATGGAACGCATGGTGTCATATTAAGTAACAATCGCCCTGTCTAATCAAGCACTAGGATTTGTAATAATACTGCATCTATTCTTGCTGCATGAGAACCAAATACAAACCAACAACCCTTAGAATCCTCCCACTTATCCCTCCCCCCAGGCGCAACCCCTATGTATAATCGATAGTGGTACTTGGGCACAACTACACCAATAGTGTACAAATACTATATAGGAAGCCATGCTGCGATTTCCGAGTGTCAGGAGCAGGCCCCACCCAGGCAGCCAGCGAAATCAGTCCCCTGGGAAGGAAATATCCCCTTCAAGTGGCGTCCCTGGCGCCCCCGATTCCATGTCTGAATCGGTATCCGGGGTCTTCAGGAGATATACCAGCGCCTCCCAGGCCCTTGCCAGTTCTAAGGCTTTATCGCTCTTACTCTGGGTCGCTAGTTGCATTCTCGCGCATCCCTCGCATTCCGCCCACTTAACCAGTTCTGCGCGCCACCTCGATAACTAGGGCCCTGCTTTGTCTTCCAGTGCGCTGTGATCTCCCTCTTTGCTAAGAGCAGCCCCAAGTCTATGAACTTACTCGTTATTTTATTTCTAGACGTATGTGGGAACCAATGCAGCAAACACAGGCCCATAGTGGGTTCTATGTCCCTATCCGTGACAGTTTGCAATAGCGCGACCACCTCCTCCCAATATGTACCAAGTTGGGGGCATTCCCACAACATGTGCCCAAACTCTGCCCCCACAGTATTGCAGCGCGGACACATTGCTGAGTTCGTATTAAAGTACTTATTGATTTTCGCTGGGGTAAGATAGGCCCGATGAAGTATATAAAAGTGCACTAACTGGAAGGGCGCATTCCTGGTACTCTTCCACGTGTGTTCCACTAGCCCGTCCCATGCTCCCTCAGGAATCTCAGTACCCAGGTCCTCCTCCCATCGCTGCCGGAGCGTTAGTCTCTCGCTTGTCATTCGGCGATATAAGCAGGTCACTGCCTTAAAGGTGTCGGCAGCCAGGACTATATATTGACAAGTTAACGATGTAGGAGGCTCACTCAGCCCCGTTTTCCAATGCGCCTGGATGGCCGCTTTCAGCGCCAAGTGCAGCAGGTAGTCCCCTCGAGACAAGTCGTACTGATCCCGTAGTACCTTGTAAGGGATCACAGCACTATCGTCATAAAGATCTCCCATGGTAATCAGCCCCCTCTCTGCCCAACCATCCAAGGCCGCCCAATTACCCCCATGCGGTAGAGCAGCACACACCGTCAGAGGGATCTCAGGAGCATAAGGTCTTACCACTTGCGCGCCGATGGGCTCTGTTCCAGCAGAGCCTAAATGTCCCCAGCTCCCGAGTGAGGGAAGAGGCCGAGAGCGGTAGCTGCAACAGCAGTTTGGAGAGCATCTGCTTCTCCACCTGAGTTCCCGCTACACCATCAGGAGTTCGGAGCGTCCGCGCCACCGCCTGAGTGAGCCACTGCAGCTGCGCCGCTAAATAATACGTTTCGAAATCAGGGACCGCCAGGCCACCCCCTGATCGTGGCCTCATCAGTGTGTTAATAGCCACTCGCCGTCGTCCCCCGACCCAGAGGAACCCAATCACCATTGATCGTAGTTGCTGAAAAACCGAGGCCGGGATCCAAATAGGGAGAGTCCCGAAGTAGTATAGCAGTCTGGGGAGCGCTATCATCTTAAGAATAGCTACCCGTCCAGCCACTGATAATGGAAGCGTACTGCAGAACGCCATACAGCCCTTAAGTGCTCTAATGGCCCTACCCACATTACCCTCTAATAGGTCCGTTTGGGTATGATAGATACGGGTGCCCAGGTACGTCACATATTGTCGTTCCCATCGTACCCCCTGCGTAGTCACGGGGCCCTCAGTCTGGGGCGCAGCGGGAAACAGGCGAGTCTTTGCCCAGTTCACCCTGAGTCCAGCAACCGCACTAAGATCTTTCATTAGAGACTTCACCCCGTTGAGAGCTCCCTCCGTGTCCGACAGGAACATGAGAAGATCATCAGCATATAATGCTATATGATGAATCCGCTCGCGGATACGTAGCCCAGGAAAATGCAGCCCCGACCTGGCCCGCGCCGCCAGCGGCTCCATGGCCAGGGCGAACAGCAATGGGGAAAGGGGACAGCCCTGCCTCGTTCCCCGACCCACAGTGCAAGCATCCGATATCATTCATCCCATTTTCACTCGCGCCGTGGATTGTGAGTACAATAGAGAGGTCCAATCAGCGAAACCCTCCCCTAGTCCAAATTGGCGCATGACTTGGATCAAATACGGCCACTCAAGACTGTCAAAAGCCTTCTCGATATCTATTGCCAAGACAGCAGCAGATGCTCTGTCGTAAGTGTCCGCTTCCAAAATCCTAATGAGGCGCCGCACATTCTGGGCCGTATTCCGGGTCGGGATAAATCCCGCTTGATCCGCATGTATTAGATGGGTCATGTATGGAAGAAGTCGGGTCGCCAGGATCCTACTCAAGATTTTATAATCCGTGGTCAGCATTGACAACGGGCGATAAGCCGTCATGTCCTGGGGTGACTTCCCCGGCTTTAACAATGGTATGATTAACGCCTCGCGGGTGGTAGCAGGCAACAGTCGTTCCTTTCTTGCCGTGTTATACAGCGCTACCAACCTGGGGGCCAACAGGTCGACATATGCACTGTAAAATTCCACCGGGAGGCCGTCCACTCCCGGGGTCTTTCTCCTGGCCATATGCTTAATCGCGCCACGGACCTCTCCTAGTGTAATATCCTGGCCCAGCAGCTTCGCCCTCTCCCCATCTAGCTCTGGGAGATCCGTCGCCCCCAAGAAGTCTCGAATGGCCTCCCTATCAGGGACCACCTTGCTTTGGTACAGGTCTGTATAGTAAGCAAGGAACAAGTCGTTTATCCCCCTCTGCGTGTAACAGGCCTCTCCATCCGGGCTGTGAAGTTCAAGAATAACCGTACCCCTGCGCGCTGGGTTGGCTAGCCATGCCAGCAACGTTCCGGATTTGTTGCGCTCTGCATTCGCACGGGTGATATATTGTTTATAGTCAAAACAACGCAGCCGCTCTACCTGCACGGCGACCCCCTCCCTTGCGGCTATTAGCTCTTGTTGGCGATCTGGCTGCTCAGGCCGCTCTCGTTCAACGTCTCGCAGTTGCTGTTCTACGCGCTCTAGATCCTGCAATATTACTCTACGCACTCCCAGTTTTTGCGTGATACAGAGTCCCCTTATCACACTCTTAAAGGCATCCCATTCCACCATCCGCGACGAAGCAGTGCCAGTATTGACTTGAAAATAATCAGTGATGCCAGTCCCCACCACCTCCCGAAATACCTGATCTTCCAGCAATTCCGGGTTTAGGCGCCAGGTCGGGATCTTAGGCCGATCGGGCAGCAAGTTCACATGCAGTAGCAAGGGATTATGATCAGACAGTGTTCTGGCAAGATTCCCACTGTGCTGCACTTCAGCGTGGATGTCAAGAGTGCAGAGCATCGCATCAAGCCGAACATGTAGGTCATGCACAGCAGAAAAATATGAATAATCCTGTGTCATCGGGTGGTGTGCTCTCCAAGTGTCCACTACCCCCCACCTATGTTGCCATTCCCGCCTAACTCTAGCGAGATTATGGGCAGGCGCTTCAGGGAGAGGAGGGTGCGACCTATCCATTAGGACGTCCGTGGCCGAATTAAAATCCCCACCTAAGATGGCCGGCCCGGTTAAAAATGGAGTAAACTTCCCAGACAGCAGTGTGAAAAATGCTGATTGCTCCGTATTTGGAGCATATATGCTACCCAGAACCACGTCTCTACCATTCAGCCTGCCCGCAACAAATATGTACCGCCCCTCAGGGTCCTTCAGTTGACGAGTGGGCTGGAAAGGGACCCCCGCTCGGACCCATATCAATACACCCCGGGCGAAAGCAGAGTACGTTGTGCAAAAGACCTGCCCTCTCCATCTACGCTGCAATGCCACATCTTCTTTTGGGGCTATATGAGTCTCCTGGAGGAAAGCCAGCTGGACCCCTCTGCGGACTAAGTACGCATGTAATTTGTGCCTCCGCTGCATAGTGTGCATGCCCCTGACGTTCCAGGATATGCATTTCAAATCAGACATCGAGCCCATGACAGTGCTTCACATTGATCATAATTAACCAGCTGAAAATGGTTACACCAAGTACCCCCAGACAAATTACGTTTATGAAATGGATTACGCCAATTTCCCTGAAACATTCCCTTACTACAACAAAAACAGCCCCAACAACCCCACCCCAGGACAGGCACACAAAAAAAACTAGCCCCCATCCAAACTACTCTAAACTGGGTTCCCTCTAGTGGCTACAGAGGAACTAGAATGGGGAAGGCGGCTGCAATCTGCCAATCACCAGCAATAGTACTGTAAGGAGTAGACCACGCCAATGCCCCGAACGTGCTACTCGCTCCCATCCCCAGAAGGTACTGCTCCAATAGTCCCCTCCCAATACCTGCCCGGCTGGAGCACACAAGCAATAACATGACAGAATCAAGATTCATACACCAACAATAATCCAATTGTACACATCCCGCCCAACAATCCTGCTAATAATACAAGCAATAAGACCTGTATAGTAACATCAAATGATATCATCAGCTGTGCCTGGTGTAACAGGCGGCAGCTGCAGGTCACCCGACTGGGATGTGTCCGTTCCTGTGTCCACCATGGATTTATCCGCCTCTGGGCCAGACTCCGAGTTCTTCTCAGGGTCTCTGAGCAGTTCAGACACCGCTCTCAACGCCTCCTGTCGCTCCTTCTCTGTTTGAGAAGAGCCGGGTGCTGCCACTGTGACAAGGCGCCGCCTCTGCCGGCACTGCGGCAATCGTCCCGGGGGCTCACGAGTTACATCATCCCGGGCTGGCTTCCTGCCAGTTTTATACGTTTCCAACCAGTCCCATGCTTCCGATGGTTCGTCACAAAAATGCGTGGTACCATCGAGGATGATCCGCAGCCGTGCCGGGAACATCAGCGAATACTGGAGACCCTCATCGCGCAGAGCCCGCTTGACAGCCAGAAAATACGCTCGGCGACGCTGAACCTCCAGCGTATAATCGGGGAAGATGGAAACCTTGCTGTTGCCCTCTGTATACGGACCAGCTGATCGCGCCATCTGCAATAAGTGATCCCCATCTTTGTAGTGGAGAAGCCTGGCCACCACCGGGCGCGGAGGGCGACCCGGCGCCAGCGGTCGGGCCGGCACTCGGTGAGCCCTTTCTAGGGTGTAGAACTGCGTCAGCCCCTCCGGTGCCACCTTGTCGTGGAGCCAGTCTTCCAGATATTGAACCATGCTGGACCCCTCAATTCCCTCGGGGAGGCCCAGTACACAAATGTTATTCCTCCGATTCCTCCCTTCCGCGTCCTCGGCTCGCTTCTCCAGCGACAACAGTCTGCGGGTAACGTCTCCCATCTGGTCAGCGATGGCCATCTGCGCCGGCTCCAAAGTCGCCAAGGAGGTCTCAGCCTGCTCCACTCTGTCTGCTAGCTTGGCATGTTCGGCTCGCAGTAAACCCAAACCCACCGACACCGTAGCAATGTCCTGATGCAGTGCTTCACGTGTATCAGTGATGGCCTGGAGGATGCGGGCCAGCTGCTGCTGCACCCCCGCATCACTTGCTGGCTCGGGAGAAGCCGGTCGCTTAGCCTCTTGCTCGTTGTCCTCTTGGCCCGGGGGAGCCATCTGCTGCTTCCCTCTAGGCTTCCCCATAGCTCGGCCGTATATCAGGTAGTTCTGGGGACCAGTCCACACTTGGTCGCAAGGCCAAGCCCCCCGCAGTCAATGCCACCGGCCCCTTCCCAGCGGTTAATAAAGCATCAGCGGGGCAGAGCCACCGCCGTCGCAAAGTTCACAGGCCCCTCGTTCCACCAGTGCAGCAGCGGCGCCCCCCAGGCACAGAGTTCTCAAGATCAGCCACCGGTCAGCGGTCCGCGGCAACATGCGACTGTCCCAGAGGGCATCAATATCCACTCAGCATGCCCAGGGCCCCCAGGACCAGCGCGCCCCCAGTCCGCACAGGCGGCGTTCAGGCCCCGTGTCACAAGTGCATATGCCGAAGCGCCACTGCTAGTCCCAGAGCGTCGCGCAGCATCAAGCCCATGCGTAGCAGCGTTCACGCACAGGGGCCCGCATCAGCCGTTATACCGTTCAGGAGCCCCCCCCCGTGTATCAGAGGGACCCTCCGTGTAGCACCCCTGGGTCTCTCACCGCACGATTCTGTCAAGCAGCGGCCCCTGACACAGCCACCTTCGTCTCCTTCGATCAGCTTCTCCAACAGGCTGCCTCAGGGGGCATGGAGGCAGGGGGTCAGGCCTTCTCCACTCGCGGCGCTACTCCCACGGGAGTGCACACCTGCATCCACTCTCAGGCGCCAAGTTCAGGGCTTCATGGGCTGCACCGAGCAGCTCGGCAGCCAGACAGCTCAGTTGTCCTTTCCTTGCTGCCCAGCGCTACATCCACCGCTGCGGCCCTCCGCTGTGCAGATTGCCCTTCCCCGCCGCCCAGTACGACCTACCAGGGGCTCCGGAAGCCTTGCCAGGGCACCACAGCAGCGCGGGATCAGGCCGCGTCACCCAGCTCTCACGGAGTGCGATCGGGGGGGGGGCCCTTCCCCCTCTGCAAGTCGGCCAGACCGGGTCCCAGTCGCGGAATGTGCACGGGGGTCCTTTAGCCAGCCGCCCACCTCCAGTGCTCAGCAAGCGCTCCAGCGCCCGGTCGCAGGCCCGCCCAATCGAGCGCCGCACCTAGATCGGCACCATCTTGGTCTCCGGAGCCCGCTGCCCCTCAGAGCCTCCGCTTCAGCCCCGCTCCACAGTCCGGGCAGGAAAGGGTCTTAATCAACGTCCCGGGACCCCGCACTACTGCGGCAGCCCCCCTGCCACGACCTCCCAGGGATGCGGCGGTCGTTATCGCCGGATAACTCACGGGGCCGGCGCGGAACTCAGAGCTCACGCGTCTGCCTCCATCGGCTTGCAAGCCACGCCCCCCCATGGATAGTGCCTCATGTCACCAGCCCCCCCACTAACTTCGTCAAGGGTATAATGCTTCCTTAGCACCTACATTCGTTTTTCTCTGCTGCATTGACTGTAGATGAGACTACTGTCTCCTCAGATTTGGTTGAGTCCATCCGAGTGGTATTCACCTACCTGGGTGAGAGGAGGCACCCATGATGAAGCATGCCGCCATATGACTGGTGAAGTGTCTCCTCTAATATCAAATAGATCTTCCTGTAGGACATGACCGGTATCCCTATATAGTGGACCCATTGACGGTTGGTCTATCGTACTTTGTGTGGTATGGTTTCACAGATAGGGAGAGAGTGCGAAGCCTTTTTTGAAAGAAAACTTTCTCTCATTCTCCTTGTGTGTGAGGACACAGAGTACAACGCCCAGTGAAGCTACGAATTTGGTTCCTTTCCATGTGTTGAAGGGGAGGAAACCAGGAACAAAAGTACATCCGAGGTGGTTGAGGATGGTGAGGTTGAACTCAGTAATACGGTTCAGGAAAGAATAACTTGCCATTGAAAGTACAAGGACAGGTTTGACCCTATGAATTATGTTAAAAGGCCTGAATGGCATAAGGGTGTCATATAGTTTTACTTCTGTATATTCTTATTTTTGTCATTCAGTTGTAACATTAAGTTATATGCTATTTTTTTCTTGTTCAGGAGGGAAATGTTATGTTCTGCGCTTGAAGTTGGTATGTTGCCCGTGTCGTCTGGCATGTTGGAGATGGATGTGGGCAGTTGGAGGAGGACCTGGGAGGTGACAGGTCCATTTGGTGGTTGCTGCTCTGCTGTTCTTAAAAAAAAAAAAATCAGATAATTCACATGAGGAAGCCTGATCTAGTCCTAACAGTTCTTGGGAGCGTAAACACAACACACTGCCTCGAAGGAAAGGGGGCAATGATGTAGGTGCCACAGGAGGTCTCTCCCAGGCCCCACCACACACCGCAAACATTGACAGCCTCTTGCTTGCCACCCATTGGCCGATTTGAACGAGCAGGGACAGGCCAGTGCTTTTTTCCCCCCTGTATGCCTCCCGCTGAATTATTCAGTTAAATTATACCAGAGAACTGGCCTAGTTTTGGTGTAGATTGACTTAGAAACTCGAACACGAAAAATAAAGTTTAACAATGGCAAACAGTTTTTGTTGTTGTTGCAGTTTTTATATTTTATTAATTTTAGATGTGTAAAGCGCATCAATCATCCCCTAGAGGATAACACAGCGCTGGTTAGGCTGCTGTCAGTTGTAGAGGTATCAGATGGCACAGAGTCCTCATATCTGTGTCCTGAACACCATGTTTTTAGTTTCTTCCTGAATCCAAAATGTTCTTCAGTAAGACGCAAATCTAATGGTAGTCAGTTCCATCGAATAGCCGCTAAATATGAGAAAGAGCGTCCTCCTGCTCTAATTCTTGTTATGCGCCTTGTTTTGGCTAATGCAAGATTGCGAGATCTCAGATCACGTGTTGGAATATAGAATTCCGTTCTTGTTTGTAGATTTGCTGGGCCTAGTTTATACAGCGTTTTGTGTGCATAGTAAAGTAATTATACTTAGTATAAGGGTCGGATTCATTTTTTAGGCAGAAGGAGATTAACTGATTTGCCTAGAATCACAGGATGTCACCCGATGCTGGGATTAGAACCTGGGTATCCAGTTCCAAAGTCGGCAGCTCTTACAGTTAGTCCACATCTCTTGAATTTGTTTTCTACTGAATTTTGGTACTTGTGTTTGTTCCATTGTAAACGGTGAACTTCAAATACCAGAATGCAAAGGAAAACAGCATTGAACAAACTACATACACAAGACAGGGTAGTGCTCCTTATTCGAAACAAATAGCAAAATGCAGTGTATGCATTGGTATTTTTAGAGCTGCACACACCATTGAGGGATCATGGAGCGGTGTATATTGTATTAGGGCTGCCACGTGAGCTACGTCGGACTCAAGGATTGGCATTACTAGTAGTAAGTAGTAAGTTGCGAGTGGAGGCATCTACCTCCCAAGAGACTCTTTGGGATCTGGCACTTATTGTTATTTTATTTTAAATTAAGTACCGATTGCTGAAATGCCCTTTCCTTATCCACTGGTTTTGTACAACAAAACTCGTCACCAGTACTAGGAAGTTCAAACAACGCTGCTGTAGAAAGTAGTTGTGCTGTGATATGTGGTGCGAGCAGCGCAGTGGTTGAGGTAACAGGAGAGCTGCTGCTCCTCTCAGGGCTATCCAAAGCTCCATCAGATATCATCTCTTCTCTGACGGCTGTCTGGGCACATTTGCCAAGCACCGTTTCCATGCCAACCCTCGGACTAGCTTGGCAGATTGCTGTTCAGTGCCATCTGCTTTGTACTAGTTGTAAACAGGTCTGGCGTGCGTGGGGGCGGGAGGGATGCTTGTTGGGGGCTGGGGAAGTTTAGGAAGAGTACCCTCTTTAATGGAGGATTTAAGTGCCCTGGAGTCCTCTCTTTTGGTTTAAATTCGGTGGCCTTACATTATCATTGGAAAAGTTACCTTAGATGAACTTAAAAATTCATTATTCTGCATATGGAGTTGAGATGCTGTAGCGGTGCCTTGCATGTATGTGTAATTAAGAACTGTCATGCCCTCGCGATCTCTGATCTGTCTGCCAACCTTGGCACACCTCTTGGCCTTTTAGAGCAGATGTAACAAAGCTACCGTTGGGACGGAAACTTTACTGCATGGTAAAAGACGTGCACCGCTGCCTTGAGTGCCCAACTGTACTGATGTTTGTATCCCTAATGCTGCTTTCTTTTGTCATAGGCAAACATGGATCATGCATGTGCGCTATTACATAGGCCTGTCTCACAGATTGCAGTCTTGTTGGAGCGGGAGGGGCGCCAAAAGCGCTACCCTCTTAGTAATGGAAGTCTAATGCCTTCACCAGTAGTAAAGCAGCATGAGCTCGGTGGTGGCAGCATACCCTATAGTGGTCAGTAGAAGTCAACGTTTTCCTTTTTAACCTGTGTCACTTGAGTGAGGCCTACAGGCTCACTCATTTTAAAGTTCCGCTGCTGTGTGCTTAACATCGATTTGGTGTGTATTGCTGCGCAGCACGAGTGGTGAATCCATGTGCTGGATATAAGTATGCCTATGAGTGGTACCGTACATGAAGAGTATAGTGCTGAACAGTGCATGCATGTTAAATGTATATGCTGGATGTGTGTATGTGCTCGCCTATGGGTGGTACAGTACAGGAAGGATACACTACTGTGCAGTGTGTGTAGGTTGGATACATGCACTGGGGTGTATGTGTACTTGTGGATGGTACAATACATTGGGGGGCCTAGTTCAATTTTGGGAGACCCAGACATGCATGGTGAAACCTGGAGAGGAGGTAGATAAATCCCCCCGAAGACACTTTTTTTTAGGTCGAGCCTAGCGCAGCGCGCATGCGCTGCTCTGCGAGGCTTCTTGTAACTGCTCTGTGTGGGTCGGACTCCCCCCACGCATTGGGTTGGCTTTTGCGTGTGTCTTTCAATAATGAAAGCACGCAAATGGCTAAAGGCGGGTGCATGTCCCACCTCTTTTGTAATGTTCACTCGCACAGCGTTTTGCCTGCGGGAGCAAGCATGGCTCAAAGGACAGTGTTTAGAAATGCACGGAAGGTTTGGTTTGTTTTTGTGCCTCTGCTTGGGTATATTAAATTGATATTTTATAAGCTATGTTTCACTCCATGGGTCACCACTGCTATTATTTATGATTTTTTTGTGTTTGTAGTCATCGCTCGAAAGGAGATGCTGGTTGTGACGTCCCCCTCCCCCACCCAGTTTTAGCGCGATATATTGCCAACTCTTAAACTTGCAGGCAGTGTGAACACTGGAGCTGCGTAGCCAGGAGCTCAGTGGAGGGCACGTGGGGAATAACTGAAGCTCGCTCTACAAGGCAGAGGCGCACTTATCTCCCTTGGTCACTGCCCACCTCGGTGCAGCCCCGCGTACTGGCAGACCCTTAGCCTGCTGTTGGCAGTGTCTCGACTGACAGTGCTGCTGTTCATGTTCCCTCAGGGCTGCTGCTTACCCTCCGGCTGCAGTGTGCGCTGTCCGATCCAGTGCGGAACTCTCCTGGCTGCCATATGCAGTCAGCTGCCCTCCTATACCTCACTGCCCACGTGACGTCAGAATCCGAGGTGTAGCTACCCCCACCGGAGGCAATAACCAGGGCAGCGCAGGAAGCAGACACCTTCATGGGCTGCTGCTATGCACATACACATGGGCTGTGGTAAAGCTGTTTACCATTGCTCTCTCGCATAACTCCTTGTTTACTTGCAGAAACCCACATACTGCACGGGAGTTGGGAGCACGCGTTTATTTTTATTGACAAGATTATTCGTTGCACGCATCGTTTAAAACATGATGTAGTTACGCTTTGCCAATATTTGTGTCGCAACATGTATAATGTATCCAAAGTGTTTCTTTTATTTTCATCATATATGGGGACAAAAGAAGTGTTTTTAGATTGACTAACCAGCACCTTTTTAAAGCGCATGTCACGTTTGTTTTGAACTAATTGCATTTCACCGATAGACTGACGAGTTTCGGGTTATCCGGCCTCGGTGAGTAAATTGTGTGCAACTCTGCTTGGAGGAATGTTTGCCCAAGCTTCAGTGAAATGCATTAGGAGTTTTGTAAAACTCTGGCGTTACCTATACCATTTCAGAGCACTGGCAATTAAACAAGATTATCTAGAAGGTATCCCTATCTAGAAAGTTCCAGTGTGTTATTTAAAAGCCCGGCATTGGAAATACGTTCCCATAACATTGAGTCATCTATTAACTCAATATAGTGTTATCCCCCAAAAAATTCACATACTTTGATACCCCTCTTGCTTGTCACTGCCCCGCTTGTTATATGAAAACCCTTTGTTTGCCTCGTGTGCGTACATTTTATTCTTGAAGGGTGTGTTTGCCAATCAATGGTGTCAGTGCGCTTGAACCTAGCAGTTGGGGCACGGCGGTGGGCAGTGAAAGGAGTTACTAGGCAGAGAGCCAGGTCTTCCTGAAGCTGAGATGCTGCTCTTTGCACAGTGTTTGCCCTTGTCTATTTTTTGCACCGTCTCTTATGTTGCTTATTTCATAATCTTTTTCCCGCACCAGACTGATCAGTTCACGACTGTGCCGTGCCAATGTAGTAATTCATTAATTTCCTCTTGTACTTTGTTTTATCAATTTATTCCCTTAGTAAACTGCTAGCTCTTGACATACTGCCCCTTTGTCAAGCTGACTGCCAGTGAAAGCAATAGTCTGTATTGATTGCATATCCCCATCTTTTCTGGAACAACCATAGACCTTGTTGGGATTGTACTGCCAGAGACTTAAACGTCAGTTATAGGAGGAATCAAAACTCGACAAACATACCTTGGCTGCAGCAGAGTTCTTTGCATAAAATAGGAACTTAGTGAACCGATTTGAGATTATGTACAATCAGGACACCTTTTTCCTACGTAATTGCATGCTTTATAAACTAATTTATTTCACTCATTCATCAGGCGGGGAGGGAAAATGTGGCGTCTTAGCTGTTTGGGACTGCAAGAAGTTTTGGAGATGAGAACCTGAATAACGACTACGTGCTCTCTGAAGAGATGGTGTCTTTAGCTCTTTTCTGAACTGCATGCATCCTCTGGTGAGCCTAATATGCAGTGGCATGTTGTTCTCAATTCTTAATGCATTCTTGCTGCGGTTTTATTTTTTTCATTTTTGTTTGTGGTATTTCTTGCCTAGCAGTCTGGCAATGCCCTGACTCATTCTGCTGGCCTCTAGAGGTGTTCAGTTTTTTAAAACTGGTTGTATGAGATACTATTCTTTGCTGCTTTGTACTTAATGCAGCAGGTCATCAAAATGCTTTAGTCTTGTAACAGCATCCATTTTTAAATGCATCACAGTCTGCGAGATGTGAATTTATTTGTACAGTATTTTTAGGAGACTTGTGACGTCAAAGTGGGTTCTGTTCACTGGTGTACTAGTGGTATTATCAATACCAACAAGTAGGACATCGCCACATCTCATACCATAACCAGCAGCGTTTCACCACAGCTGTTGCTCCTGCAACCCTGCTTGTACATCTTTCTTCATTATTGCGCATGAGAGCTCCTCCAGATATCTGAGTTCCGACCAACAGTTGTACAAAAAACACTTAAAAAATACTTAATTAGTTGCTATGATGTACCTATTAGTGTCAATGTTTCCACGTTTAACAGCAGTAAATGTTAAGCACCCAGGATAATGTGCTGCATGGCTAAATACTTATAAGGTCCCAAAGGCGAGACCTATTGGCTATGCCAATGCTTGTTTTGTATTGCTGCATTCCTGTAAGCTGGGTGGTACCCACACTGGAGAGAGGAAAGCTAGGCTTCCCCTGTACACGTCAAAAGGTGCCCTTTGATTCAGTAAGAGGTCTCATAGAAGGTGCCTCTGCACGTCTCAGGAAGGAGATGGGGCTGATAAGAGAATCATTAAGAGTAGGGCTGGGCCTTGGGCTAACCTTTTGATACAGAAATCACTGTGGCTGACATCCAGGTGTGAACTCCCATGGCCTGTGTGGTGGAGCTGTCAGTTTGTTACAGCAGGAGCACCTTCAGACTCCTTTCAAGAGGAAGAAGAGAGCAGAGGAGTGGGTACTTCAAAAGAAGCATATGCAAGAGGTGGGTGCCGTGAATTGACCAGCAAGGTGTGTGACCTGGTGGGAGTCGTTGCCGAGAGGAGATAGGCCACTGTGGGACTCTGCGCACCTGTTCGGGAAGAAAGATTTGCACTAGCAACTTTGTATCACCAATTGACGCCTCCCCATCGTTGGAGGAACCAGAGTCTTATGCTACAAAGATGAGCCACCAAAAACCTCTGGTCGCTGCAGAGTCTCGATTTGTGTGAGGAATCAACTGCTTGGGCCGCGTGCAGCAAACTCACCAGAATCAGCTGCTGCGGCTCCAACATCTGGTCGCTCGGATCCTGCGAGCTGGAGGCAAGACTGATTTCGGGTCAGTCAGCCTGGGATAACTTGCTGCTAATTAGCACTCCAGTGCTGTAACACTGTTGACTTTAAAAATAGTCAGTGTTCTCTGAGACTCTGACTACTAGTGTGGCTTACCCTGGATGTGTCCTATAGTGAATGGGGAATAATCACTACAGCTAGAAGCGAGGAGTTAGAGGGACCCCCGGGAAACCGCCTTGTTATTACTGATAGTCAAGTGTAGAGGTTGTACTTGGCCCAGTTGCGCAGAATCCATAGTAGGTTGGGCCCCAGGACATCCGGAGTAAAAGCCTTCAACCGCCATGGTTGGGCCCAGTAACCCCTTGCTTGCTTCCAGGCCCTCTGAAAGGGGTTCTGACAGCCACAATGACATAATATGTTCTCTCTCAGGTCAGATCTCTCCCCATCCACCCAATCATAGAACTGGAAATTTAGAATCTGAGAAACCACAAATTGGAGGGTTAATGACAAAGGGGGTGGAGTCATTACGCCAACAGTCATGAGAAGCGGACTTGATTTAATGGGATAGGGACGTTTTTCTGTATTACTTGGTTACAGAGAGAATGCATTTTAGTCCAGCCTAGAGTGTTATGGCACCTGCTGCAGTGAAGCGTATATAGTAAGTTCCAGTGTATTATACTGCTAATGTATTGCAATTCGTTAATGTACTTGGTGGAATGATTATATATGCATGTATAATCTCTTACGGCAGATATGAAGCCTCTTAAACTAGTTTAAGAGGGTCTACCGCAGACCATTTCATGTTACCGGAGGGTCACAGATTTGTATCTTAGGTAAGGTAGCTCAGTGGATTAATCTTTTCGTAGCAGAAGTCCTTGTGTATACTGCAGGTCACAAATTTCAATTGTGGTAAAATGGCTGTGTAAGGTAAGCACGCTCTGCAAACAGGTGGACGTAAACTACAAGCACAGGTTTGAATCCATGCTAACTTTAACTCAGTCTTTTATTTGTGGAAAGTTGGGAAAGGGTTTTGTCATAAATAACACTTAGTATTAAGTCCCAAAAATATTCATTTTGCATTGTGTGGTCTGTAAATCTTTAATATTGTAATTAATACTTACAGATAAGAGTACTCCTAGCATTCCTATAGAGCACAACTAGACCTATCTCTCTTACATACACGCAGAGCTTGCGAATGTCAACATTTCTATCAGAACTCACTTTGGCTCTGGACATTTTACAAAGTGACACTCATTGGTGTTTATTTGCTGGAGCAAAGTCACCGAAGACCAACTACGGGCAACCCTCGCTCTCAGCCCTCCCTCCGACCCATCCAACACCGACGACGCTGCCTGCAACCTCAGAAGATGGATGGACGACTGTGCCAACACCCTCGCCCCACTGAAAAAACCCACCTACGCTGACACCACCAAAAGAGCCAGC
Source organism: Calotriton arnoldi (assembly GCA_963921515.1). Lineage (NCBI taxonomy): Eukaryota > Metazoa > Chordata > Amphibia > Caudata > Salamandridae > Calotriton > Calotriton arnoldi. The sequence continues at coordinate 1,820,503 of CAWUFW010002245.1, read as the reverse complement.
TGGTTCATCTCGGAACTCCTAGCTTCCAAGCGTACCTGCCGAAAACTAGAGAAGAAATGGCACAGTGATAAGGCACCGGACAGCCACGCAGCCCACAAAGACGCCATCCGTAACCACCACCACCTCATCAAGTCCGCCAAGAGAATCTCCTTCAAAGACCGCCTCGACAACAACGCACACAACAGCAAGGAACTTTTCAACATCGTGAAGGAACTCTCCAACCCCAGCTCCAACACCAACGACATCCCACCGTCGCAACCCCTGTGCGATTCCCTCGCCACCTTCTTCCACCGCAAGATTGCCGACATCCACGACAGCTTCAACACCCAGACAGCCCCAACGAAGATCGATGCACCAGACCCGCCGCACACCATCGACCACGATCCCCTGCCAGCCTGGGCCAGGGTGAACATCGAGGACACCATCAAGACCATGAGCACGATACACTCCGGCTCCCCGTCAGACCCTTTCCCGCACCACATCTTCAACAAAGCCAGCAGCTCCATCGCACCCCACCTGTGCAACATCATCAATCTCTCCTTCGAGACCGCGACCTTCCCAGAGAGCTGGAAACACGCAGAGATCAACGCCCTACTCAAAAACCCAAGGCGGACCCGAGAGACCTCAAGAACTTCCGGCCCATCTCCCTGCTTCCGTTCCCAGCCAAGGTCATCGAGAAGATCGTCAACAAGCAGCTAACCCGATACCTCGAAGAAAACAGCATCCTGGACCCGTCCCAATCGGGGTTCCGCAGCAACCACAGCACTGAGACTGCCCTCATCGCCGCCACCGACGACATCAGGATCCTGCTGGACAACGGTGAGACCGCAGCCCTCATCCTGCTGGACCTCTCCGCCGCCTTCGACACTGTCTGCCACCGCACTCTACGCGCACGCCTCCACGACGCAGGGATCCGAGACAAGGCCCTGGAATGGGCCACCTCCTTCCTCGCCGGCAGAACCCAGAGAGTCCGCCTCCCACCATTCCGATCCGAAGCCTCCGAGATCATCTGCGGCGTACCCCAGGGATCGTCCCTCAGCCCAACACTGTTCAACATCTACATGGCCCCGCTCGCACGCATCGCCAGACAGCACGACCTCAACATAATCTCCTACGCCGACGACACCCAACTGATCCTCTCCCTCACCAAGGACCCCCTCGCCGCCAAATCCAACCTCCATGAAGGGATGAAGGCTGTCGCCGATTGGATGAAGATCAGCCGACTAAAACTGAACACGGAGAAGACAGAGGTCCTCATCCTCGGCTCCAACCCGTCAGCCTGGGACGACTCCTGGTGGCCAAAGACGCTGGGAGCAGCCCCGACACCCACCGACCACGCACGCAACCTGGGAGTCATCCTCGACTCAACGCTCTCCATGGCCAAGCAAGTCAACGCAGTCTCATCCTCCTGCTTCAACACCCTCCGCATGCTTCGCAAGATCTACAGGTGGATCCCGACAGACACGAGAAGAACAGTCACCCAGGCCCTCGTCGGCAGCAGACTCGACTATGGGAACGCCCTCTACGCGAGAGCCCCGGCCAAGCTCATCAAGCGACTGCAACGCATACAAAACGCCTCCGCACGCCTGATCCTCGATGTACCACGCCACAGCCACATCACCCCCCACCTGAGGAACCTGCACTGGCTCCCCGTCGACAGGAGAATCTCCTTCAAACTCCTCATCCACGCACACAAGGCACTCCACAAGACTGGCCCAGCCTACCTCAACACCACGACTCCTCTTCTACGTCCCCAACCGCCAACTCCGCTCCGCCCGACCTCTCCCTCGCCACCGTCCCTCGCATTCGAAGAACCACCACCGGCGGCAGATCCTTCTCCCACCTCGCCGCCAAGACCTGGAACACCCTTCCACTAAGCCTACGACAGACCCAAGACCTGCTGACCTTCAGGAGGCTACTCAAGACCTGGTTGTTCGACCAGTAGCAGCACCCCCCCCTTTTTTCTCCCCCAGCGCCTTGAGACCCTCGCGGGTAAGTAGTGCGCTTTACAAATTCTGTGATTGATTTGTCCTCTGGGGTCTGGTGAAAATATATATTCCCACTGTGCTTAGACCAAAGGAATTACTGATTATTTCCAAATCCTTGTCCCATTACCTTTGAGGTGAATCCCACCTCTTTAAGATTGGAAAAGTCAGGAAAACTATGAAGGATTCCGCAACCACCCTTTGGGGCACAATAACTAGGCTAGTCTTCCCATAGTGTTTCCTGTTTGTTTTCGTCCTCATTTGCAACATGGGCGAAAGAGTAGCTGTTGATTATCACCTCAGATTCCTGTGGAGCTTGAATCTGCTGTGAATCACTGCTGATATTTCTTTCCCTGTTGGGATTGGAAGGAAAGAGGTGTAATTCATGTGGAAGTTGGAAATAACCCCTTCTTTAAACTTTTCGATGCAATTATGGCAAGAGGTGTGTTGTCACAAAGAGAAGAGATTGATAAGTTTTCCATTGTTTTCGATGATTAGCTCATCTGACCAAGGTGCATGTGCAGGCTTTAGTTTTCGACTGGCAGATCAGAGTGGTTGATATATGAAGGCTTGTGACTAGTGGGGTAAGTGTGGTGATTTTGGTGTTATTTATCTAGCGCTGAAATACATTTGCTAAGATAAACAAGGCTCCTAGCTCTTTTCTCTGTATAGCAAGAGTAAAAAGAGGAACTCTGTTGCCTTAATGCATTCCATGAAATGGTATTATGAGTACTATTCTTCTTCATGTAGCTCAACTTCTCCTCCCAGAAAAAGACATAAGAGGAAGAGGGAATGTGAAAGACTGTCTGAGAAACAATTTCTCCCATGGAAAAAAAGATAAGAAATTGGTTTCCCTGGAGTCATCAAAGTCTCCTAAGGCAGTTTCTTCATGGAGAGGCAGAAATTCTACCTGATGACCATAATGGCAAATGTATTGGTATAGATCTGCTGCCAGAAATATTGGCCCATGTTAAGGTAAGTATGGGGTGTTAGGAGTAGTAAGTTGGTTGAATATTGAGCCGGTTGCAGAAATACCCACAATTAAGTGTGCTGAATCATTCACATGAGGCGGATGTAACTTTGAGAGTATTGAAGCACCTAGGTAAGATCAATTTGCCAAGGTTTATGTCTCACCTCTATCTGATATGGAATCAAGGCTTCCGGATTCATTCCCAATAGACATGGCAAACTTGGTGAGTGACATGCTGTTGGCAGAAGAATCAATTGTAAAAGAACCAACTGATAAAATAATTGAGTCTGCCTTGAACAAGTGTATTCAGGTGCACATTTGTCACTCTGCTGGAATATATGGGCATATATATCTCAATCTTTAATTTCAGATTTTAAGCAAATGTTCAAAGTAATAGAGAATGGCACAGTGCCCAGCATTGTTTGATGGTATGGAGAAACAAAGATTTTTAACAGGAATATTTTTTGATAACTGTCCGAGCCTCAGCCCTTGTAGGTTGTGCTTCAATAACCTCAAGATGCATTCTGGTATTGAAAGATTGACAAACAGATAAGGCAGGGGAAGCAGCAGTTCTTAAAACGCCATTTTAAAACAAAATCATCTGTTTGCCAAGGAGAAGGAACATTTCTCATCATTTAAGAAACCAAACCAGCTGGCTACCCTTACTACTACAGGATGAACGTCGTGTTCCTGCAAGCCATCAAAGAGAGATCAGTCTTGGAAACACTCCAGGAAGTTCAAGGAAAGAGATTTTAGGAGCACCATTCTCATGAACAGAAATAAAGCTCTCCAAATAAACAGCTGAAGTCCAGACTATGCCGGCATTGGCCACGATTTGTCAGTAAGAGGACAACTGTCTAATGTCCATAATGCTTTGGAGGAATCTACTTAGGATGCATGGATTCTTCAGACAGTCAAATTGGATTTTCTCACCAAATTCATGAAACCCTCCTCCAGACATGGGGCTCAGACCATCTTCAAGGCCAAATTGCATGGACAGGTGAGGCTCTACACAGGCAATAGAATCCCTCCTGTTGAAGAAAGCAATCACTCTGGTTCCTGTGAAGGAAAAATGAACTCGTTTCTACTCCATTGTGTTCCTGGTGCCCAGGATCACAGGGAGATTTAGGGTGGCATTGGCTTTGAAGATTCAGAATTAGTGGGCCAAATCAATTCTGTTCAAGATGGAAACTCTCCAGAAAAGTATTACCAAAGTATTACCCCCATTTCTGCAGGAGACCTGTTGGTGAACAGGGTACTTCAGGATGCCTACTTTCATGTTCTTCATGCTGCAAATGACCAGGTATTTCTTATATTTTGAATAGAGAATCTGCATCACAGTTCTACCAAAGGTGGTGAATCCACTAGTAGACCTACTCCATCTTCAGTTTTGGCAGATATACCAGTACCTCAATGCTTGGCTCCTCCATGTCCCCTCAAAATCTCAAGTTAAGGAACATGTGGAAGCATCATGTGCCTGCCTGCACCGGAATAGCTTTTTTTTTTTTTAACACCCTGAGATGCCAGCTCACCCAAACAGATGATCTAATCCTCACTGGGGCCAGGTTCAAGATATATCAACTGAGTATTGACTTCAGAAATTTTTGTCATCTTCAGCCATCCCTATTAGACAAGCAAATAACTCTGGTGCAGAATTGGTTGAGAGAACAGGAACATATGGCAAGCATGTGTTTTCACAGTTCCACGGCCTTCTCTTTATCTGTGACCACTACGGTCTCATCTGCATGCTCACTGGGTGCTAGCATCAAGATCTTTGATGTATTGATTCCAGTTTCGCAGGAGATAAAGAAATCCCTTCAATGGCGGTTGATTCTGACTCTCTGTGCAGTGGTTTTCTTCTTCAACCACATTCTCCACTATTAATAACAACTAATGCCAGTTTCTTTATTTTGGGGGTGACTCTAGAATCTATGAGGGAGCAAGCCAAATGGTCTCTAATAGAAAGTCTCACTCTTCAAATCAGAAAGAGATGACCGCTGTCTCACAATTACAAGGGAAAGCAAGTACACACCCATATTTTGAGTAGACAAAGTCTATTTTCTTAAACAAGATATCAAATACCGCAAAAGAATGATTTTAATGGGGAGCTATACTGGAGTAGTTCTCGTGAAGATGAAGTATAGATAAACAGTCAAGAAAAACAAAGAAAAGCTTCCTTTACAATGTTGCAAACTAAATGTACAATGGCAAACAGTTGAATCAATGTTTATGCCCATTTGCCATTGCATTTAATCAAGCATTTAAATATCTAGGCATTGACGTTTTGATCCATTAGAAAATGATTTAGGATCAGGTCTTCATCTGGATACCCCCCAAACTGGCTTATTAAATGATGCATATTACATCTTCAAAGAGAGGACATAAAGTATCCTCTACAATAGTGGACCAAAGAATGTATTCCACGCCGTTGGTAAGTATGGGTTGTCGTCCTCCACATACTTTTGCACCTGACTGAACGCAAATGTTTTCATTCAATTAGCCAATTTGGGTGTCTCCCTTCTACCGGTCTTGGTGAAAATCCAATCCTAAATCATCTTCAACAGTTCGTAACGTCAACCCTGTCCTGCTGAAGTACAGCGTCCAAGCCTAATGCATTGGCACCGCAGTGAATGTGCTCTTTGCTGAATGGTAAAAGGGACTCAATGGAGAAGCTTTCACAATTGCGTCTTTAATGCTCTGAAATGCTACGATCTGCTCCTTAGCCCAGATATACTTCACACCTTTCTTTAGTAGAAACTTAAATGGAACAGCCAATCTTGAAAAGTTGTTCATAAAACGTGAATACAATTCACATAGTCCCAAATAAAATGTAAGATAATCCTTATCACTGGGCCTAGCCGCTTTCTTAATTGCCTTAACCAAATCATCCTTGGGAAAGATCCCTCCCCAGAAATTTTGTCTCTCTAATACTCCATTGGGGTAAAACCCTATCTTTGTCGAGCTGCATTCTCATGGCCCTTTCATCAAGAATATTCAACACTTTGCCCAACAATTCTCAACAGGAGGAGCATATTTCATGATATTGTCCTGAAATGCCATCACCCCTTGGTATTCACAAACAGTATGTGCATAATTTTTTGGAACACTGAGACAGTGAAGGCCGCCCCATGCGGCAACCTTGTGTAGCGCTAAGCCCCATCTGTTGTAATAATATGGTAATATGTCACAACACTTCGGTCAGCCTGATTTCGTGACACACTGACTTAAGAGCTCACAAGATAAAAACTTTGCCATCATCAAGTTTAGCAAACAAGTCCTGAATGTGTCAAGGGATTACAGTCCACCACAATTTGTTTGTTTAGACTTTATGTTGACGCATAATCTGAAAATACGTGTTTTTTTGTGTGTTTTTGTTTTACTTAAACAATAGGAGAAACCCACTCTTAGGCATCTACTGGCTCAGTCACTTCTGAGGCACACATCTCTTACAACATCAATAACATTTCTCCTCTGGCATTCAATGGTACATTCCTGAGCTTGTGCTTCACTAGGCAGGCCTCATTTTTCAGCACAATATTATGCGTAAATCCAGTAATCCTGACAAGTTCTTTGCATAACACCACTTTGTCAAACAAAGGTTCTAATTCTTCATCACACACAACCAAATATTACACGTGTCCTTTTGACATCTGCACAAAACACAGGATTCTCAGCATTGGGATTAAGAGATATATCCAACCTGCCCTGGTGGAGCCAATGTATAACATATAGACCATAACAACAACATATATTTTTTCCACAATCTGTGTTTCCTGAAAGCAAATAGTAACAATGAAGTACTCTAATCTTACCATACCCATACACTGTGATGTTGTTGGGTACTAACTTCCATTCCTTCTAATTTTCTCTAAAATAAAAATCAGATGTAATAGTGAAAGGAGAATCAGAATTGGATATGAACTTCACTTTCCTTATTGTCAATTAAGATGGAACAATTGGGTGGTCTAAACTATTTTTCAACAAGCCCCAAATAACCACATCAGAACCCCATGCATAATCAAGAAACAGATAATTTGCGCTACAACGCCCATTCTCCCACAGTTTCTTGTCACAGTCACCAAATGATTTGCTTTCTTCAGGACCTTTGGTTATGCGAGGTTGCCCCAGGCACCGTTCTCAGAGCGAGCACAAGTCGCAGGAACCAGCAACGTCAGCAGGTTATTAAGCCCGCCGGTCCCCCGAGGAAGCCCGCAATAGGGAACCAAAGTTATAGGTACTAATGACCGATAACGACTATAGAAGAGTGGTAAGTCAATGACCTACCTTTCAAGGCTGCCAATTTAGCAACCTCACATAACCACAGGTCCTGAAGAAAGCCCCCTGAACCCGGCTGGGCATATATGGGGCTGAAACATGTCGACCACTCGCTAAAGCGGCGATAATGGACTTGCTAATATGCGTTATGGAATTCCAATAGAAGCCCAGGTTAGATGTGCAGGACATCTAACCTGGGCTTCTATTGGAATTCTATAACGCATATTAGCAAGCCCATTATCGCCGTTTTAGCGGCAGTTTCCTGCCGCTAAAACGGCGATAATTTTAACGAGGTTCTTGCTAATATGCCCCTGAGTTTGGAGATGTAGGCAATTTTAACTCACCTCACCTTAGCACTATTTATCACCGATCACTACTGTACTACCAGTTGTTCTACCTCCGGGTGGAGGATAGCATACCAAAAAAAAAAAAACACCCCAGATGATGCGGTCAAGTTAAAAATTAGGCGGACAACCAAGATATACCGCCCGACCACCTATGTACGTGAATGAGGGTTTTTGAAGACGGCTAACATACCTGACCCTGGTTACACCGGTACAAGTGATCCATTCTCTTTTGATTATTGCTTCTTCTTGTGCACCAAAAAGACACTCTATAGAACTCCAACCTTCATGCACGCATTGACAAAAGAGCCAATGTTACCATACTTAAAGTACTCTTTTCATAAAGAGCTCTATAAGACGCCAGCATGAGTAGTTTGATTTGGCACCAGCAGAAGATATTGAAACCGCCCACTTGTCTTTCTTGAGACCATATTCACTTCATTTTCAACATACTGATTTAACGTCTTAAAAGATGAAATATCATTTGTCATGCTTTGGAAAATATCAATCTTTTTAAGCAGCGTGAGATTTCGGTGCCTGAGAAGATATTTCTGACTCTTTTTGTTTGAACATCTAATAATAAATTGGTTTTGTATATACATGCCCACCTCATTTCCAAAGCTATACTTAGCTGCCAGTTCTCTTAGTGTGCCACATAAGAAGATGGGGGGGAGAGGATGTAGCCTTATGGGTAGAGCTGCCGACTTTGGAGCTGGGGAATCAAGTTCGAGCCTCCGCGTCGGCTCAACATCCTGCAAATCACTTAATCTCCCTGTGCCTACCAAAAATGAATGTATCCTTGTGTAACGTAACTGGTGCTCATGTAAAGTGCTCCAATACCTTTGGGTCGAGTTTGCGCTATATAAATCTGCAACAAAAAAAAAGAAGTGGGTTTTTTAATGAGCTGGTGGCAAGCATCGGAAATTAACCTCTCTATGTGTGGCTCTTTTTTAAAGTGTGCCTTAAGCCTATCCAAAGCTTGAATAAAGCAATCATAATTTTCAGCATCAGCTCTTTGAGGTGCAGGCAAGGTGGCTGATGCTCAGACGCTGCTCCTTCAACCCAATACAAATGTTACGTTTTTAAGCGTGGGCTCAAAAGAATTCCCATCAAAGCTCAAGCACAAAGCATAAACCATTTATTCCTACTTCATAGTGGGTTTCCCAGGCTCATTCAGGAAAGGTGATGGTTGATTTCCACAGGGTATTATTACTACCAGAATTGGTGAACAGCAACCAGTATCAAGAAGCAGAAAAACATGCTGCAACAATTTCTAAGATTACTGGTATATATGGTAGTGTCTACAGTTACCTTCCAGTCAGGAGTCAATTGTACCTCATAAATAAAGTTGTTATTTGAAACATTGAATTGTCTCCACAATGTAAATGTGATGCTGTCCTTAACATTGAGGATGCAATGTGTTTCAGACCGGCTTCAAAATGGCAGCCATACTGAGACGCTGTTGCAGGGTGCCTCACAGCTAGTACATGCTCCTAAAACCCCACCAGTCAACAAGACTAATGGTATGGAGGCTTGTGATATGCACATGCTGCTGCAAATGTTGCAAATTGGTGACTGACCCTTGGCATTACTTCATGGCACAAAATCTAAAGCAACCCAGAGCACACCTTGTCCTCATTATTCTCTGGGGGGCAACAGGCACTTCCCTAAACGCGGATTCTTCCATATGGATTGTTAGTGGTGGTAGCAGGGACGTTTTAAGGATTTTGGGGACACTGGGCCAAATGTATTTTGGGGGCGCCTGTTCGGAACTGCTCTGATTTTATCATCCAGTTTCAGCTCTTTCATGCCCTCTTTGGTCAAATTCTAAATGTGTTACATCTGATATTCAGGGATAGTGATGTTTGTTTTCAGTATTGTAACACAGCAGCAGCTCACTAATATTACTGCAAATAATCTCTGTCGCACCCTCCCATTTCTCATATGTGAGGTCTTCATATCTGATCTAAAAGAAACTTTTTATATGGATGTTGCATGAAACATGAACACATTTTGTCTACAAAATGTATGTAATAGACTCTCACATTAAAAATAAATGATAGAAACATGTTATTTACAACAATCTGTTTAAAAATTATTCAAGGTCATCAGGGCAAGATTTTCTGCAAAACATAGTTTTTTTTTTTTGCAGAGTTTTAGCGCGAACTTGACCCGAATCGGGTATCAGAGCGCTTTACATAGCACCAGTTACGTTAAATTAGGACACACATTCATTTTTGTTAGGCACGGGGAGGTTAAGTGATTTGCCCAGAATCACAGGCTGTTCAGCGTCATTGCCGAGCCTCGAACCCAGTTCCCCAGGTTCGAGGTCGGACGCCCTAGCCGTTAGGCGCTCTGTCAGGGGCCCCCTGAAAGGTTGGGGCTCTGGGCCAGAGCCAACTTTGCCCATGCCTTAAAACGTCTCTGGGTGGTAGCGCCCACCTTTCACGAATTGAACACCGAGATCTAATCTCAGGTTTCAGCCCAACAAGATGTGCACATTTACAGGCACAGTTTAGGTCCTGCTTCGAAATCACAGTAGGAACACTCGTTCCTAAACGCTGCTTCCCAAGGGAGAATAATCCTTAAATGGTACACAGGCAAGGAGAGTGTTGGCAGTTTTCTCCACAGAAACGTGTCACCAAAGTGTAATGAAAACAAAGTCCACGTGAAGAAAAAATCTTTATAACAGAGCCCACTCACCACCATGCAGGTAATTCAGTGGCCAGCCAGCAACTGAATTAGAATACGCAACACTTACAGAAGTAAACACAAAGGCATATAGAAAGCAATAGAACAGGAACATTAGGAAGGTTCCAGGAAACTCTACTCACAAAGAAGCGTCCGTAGCAGCAGGAATCACAATGTTTGTCCTCCAGCCACCTTTATTGGATCACCCTCTTAAAAGTCTGCCTTCACCTGCATTTGTGAGTCCAGGATTGACCGGTATGGGAGAGCCATAAGTATTTTTCAGAGCTAGTTAATGAATCGCAGTATGGTGGTAAGCACAGGCAACATGGTGACAATTGCATATATAAACAGTTCGGAGGGGGGGACCAGATCCATATCTGAACCTACTAATGAATAAATTAATTCAATAGGTAGAGAACCACTTCTCACCCGTCATGACAGTTGACACAAAAGGGTCAGATCATGTTCAGGTGGATAGACGAAGCAGAATATTTCTTGCCTCTGACAAGTTGAGTCGGTTTACAGTTTTTTCAGCGTATTTGTAAGAGCTTTGGGACCCCACATCTGGTTCTGTTTGTTTCCCTTCTCAGTTCACAGTTCTGTAACTTTTACTCCAGGAATCCAGCTGTGGAGCTATAGTGAGTAGGTGCATTAACAGTAGCCTGGACGAAAAACTTCTTCCTGCCTTTTCTCTTATTTCCAGTGTGTTTCCCAGACTACTGAGAGAGAACAGTAAAATTATAATGGTGGTTCCCTTTAGGCCCAAAGGAGCATGGTTTCCTGTGTTGAAATCCCTGGCAGTACCCATACATTGGATTCTTCCTCTAATTCACTCCCCAGGAAAAATATCCGTGTTTGGTCTGATGATTGAAAGGCGGGGTTTTCAGAACAAAGATCTCCCTAGACATTTAGCTGTAGCAGTTCAGGGATTGTGGTGGCCCTCTACATTGAACTCTTACTCAAGTGGTATATTAATCAGTCCTTGTCACTACTGAACTATCATCAGTATGGCAGTTTCTTTGGGATGATTGTGAGCAAAAAGTGGCTGTTTCTAGGCTGAGGGCACTGTGGCCAGCCATTAGAGCGTTTAGCGCTTACTGGGCTAATGTGGGAGATATTGAAGATTTGGCTGCTTGTTAGCTTAAGATTTTGTCTCTTTCATGTTCTATAGCTATACTGTTAATGCCTGCATGTTACCCTTTATCTTATAAGCCTTTAAAAATCATTAATTTGAGCTGCTTTCATCTGTAAACCTTAAGTTCCTGATTATGAGGGTGGTCTTCATAGTGTCAGTTACATTTTTAAAATAATTGGTAAGATTAGTGTTTTGCAGAGGAGCTTTGTTATCCATCCAGAACGATGGTCTGGTTCTGAGACTAGACCCATTATATCTTTTCCTAAGACTTCTTTTCCTTACATAGGGCTCTGGAAGTTGCCCTTCCAGTTTGTCTCTTCTTCCTCTCCGAAGGAGAGTTTACACTTGTTGAATGTTGAAAGGACCATTTTGATCTTATCTTGAGAGGTCTCAGCCTACCAGATCTTGAGATCAATTATTTTGTTACCTTTCTGGCAGCATGGCAAGATAGAAACAGCTTCCCCAACAACTCTTAGTAGGTGGATCAGGCTACATTGACTTATTCTGTGGGTGAAGTTCCTCTCCTATCAGGGGCCATTTTACAAAATACGGCGCGCTGTGTTTGTTTGTGCCGGGTGCACCTAACAAAACGAGCACCCTCTGCAAACATGGAGAGTGCGCCACATTATATTGAATGCTCTGATTCCAAGGCAGTCACGGAGAGGTGTGAAGCAACTGCTCCATGTTTCACTGTGCAGGTGGCAACCCGCCTGTACTTTTAAGGGCGATTGGAGATCTCCTTGCAGGCGGGTGCAGTGACTGACTGCACCTGCCTGCAAGGGGATGTCTGGGGGGGGGCATAGAACCCTCTTTGCCCCCTCCAGAAGACTGCTTTCAGGTGGTGCACTGCAGTGTGCCACTTTTTAGGTGGCGCACTGTTAGTGCGCCTCCTGACAGCTTGTTTGCTTTTGCGCCCACGACTATAATATAGCGCGGGTGCAGAGGCAAAGGGATTCCCTCATTTGCATGGGACTACCCCCCCCAGGCAAATGGGGAAACACCCTCTGGTGACAGTGCTGGCACCATATATGTGCCAGTGCTAGCTTACAGAAAAGGCTGCACAAGCGTCTGCGGACCTTTCTGGGATACCAAAGTGCCCTGGAGGAGCGCAAAGAGAGTGCACATGCCTGTTGTGCCCCCAGGCACTTTCCATAATATGGCCCCAGATGTCCAGGGGAGATTTCCTAGGGGAATGGCAGCCTCCTGGGTGGATTTTAGGGGTGTTCACTTGTATGAAATTTACAGCAAGGCCACTTAGGCGTCCTCAAATACTTTTGTTCAGTATTATAGACTGCAGAATCTCCTAGATGATGGTACTTTGGTGTGGAGTTCTATTTTGTCTGGGACAATTAAGTTTTGATTCATTAATAAATACCTGTGGTGTGACATGAATAAATGTTTTTTGATGAGTATATTACTGTAGTTCATAAAGACCGTTATTTTTGCTTTGGTTTTTCTCAAAAATAATGATTGGGTCGAGGACGAAGGGCATGGTAGTAATGCTTCAATTGTTCAATGGTAGTCTTTATTATGCCTAGTCCTATCATCCTTTTCCCAGCCATTACATCTTGCACACCCTCACTGGATTATCTGGCCTTCCTATTTATGCTTAATATTCCAGGAAGAATGCAGCGTAGAATAGCCTATCTATAGTGCTCAGCAGGAATGGGCTGGGCATCCTTCACAGTTTTCCTGCTTTTCCCCCCTGTTTCTTAGAAGTGGGATTCACCTCAAAAGTAATGACTAGGACAAGGATAATAGAAATAGAAGTATTGAAAATTCATGGTAAATGATAGCAGGATCATTCATGAAGTGAAGCATTTGTAAGTGTGCCAAGATAGAAGGGAAACCAGACCCAATCAGACTTTCTATTGGCTGTTACTATACACTGATGTACACAATGAATATACAGTGGTGCTTGTGCATTTATTATGGTGTCGCACACAGCACAGAACGGATGATTTCCTGGAACGGCCTGGATTCTGGTTCAAGCTGCTGGAAACAAAATCCAGCTGATTCCCACTCAGTGCCAGCACTGACTCCACCTTGTTCCACTTTGGAAAGAAGATGGGTGGGTTAAATGAATATTTGATTGCCATATGTTTGACCTTTCCGAAAAATATCGGGGGTGAGCTTGGACTGCATTTGTCCATTGGTGCTTGTCCAAAAGACTGTGGGTGTTTCAGCATCTTGTGAGCTCGGCTCTGAGCATATATTTCTTCTGACATTTTACTATATAAGAATGGACTCTTCCAAATAACCTTGAAAGGGCATTCATTTTGTCAAAGTTATCTTCAGGGACTGAAGGTGACTGTGACATAGGACACCATGAAAATCTCTGGCTGTTCATCAACTTCACTTCTCACCCAGAATGATATAACCGAGCCCGGAAACAAGCAACTGACAAGTAGGGTATTGCATCGAGCAAAAGCCATAACTACGAAGCTGGTGAGTCCCTGCATACGATAAATGTCTGCAAACTGGAGCTCTAGCCTATCTAGAAACATTAATAGTTCACACATTTGCAAAGATTTTATTAGTACAACGTATGCAAAATTCTGTGAAAAACTTCTCAACTTTCCAAAGGTAACAACATGTTCCCACATTTGCATTAAATCATGACTTTTTAATTCATGGTTGCATGCAGGAATGTTCAAAGGTCTTTAACCAGTGCAACATTAACAATATTAATAGACCGTCTTATCTTTTTACTGAGCAACTCATCTTGGTAGGATACAGCGAGCTGAGATTGTGCATCGAGTAGGACCTCACCTATGTGAGTGCCATTGAAGAAATCTGTGAGTAGGAATATGGCAGGACTGGAAGTAGCACTCCGAATGAGTTACAGCATCTGACAGTAGTGTCACTGAACCAAGACGTAGCCCACTTTAAGACTGTTCCCATGGCGTGGTGACTACAAAATTAACCTATATGCAAAGGTAGGCAAAAAGATGTCTGGCTTTAAGCAAATAAGGCCACCAAGTGCCTCATACTTGGTGTTTTGAATGAGGTGGGAGAAGGGAACGCTTGTGAGGTGCGATTTTCTGATTGACACTTTTATAACTCCTGAACTATTGTAAAAGAGTCTTGAACAAATATTTTTCCCTGGGTCCTAGTAGAACATAAGGCTAATTTGAGTGGAATGGCACAAAGTGGAGGTGTGCAATGGGAACTCAAAACGGCTTAGTGGTACCTCAATAAGACTGCATTTAGCGTTGGAAGGTGCAGCAATGAGATCCTTCAGTGAGCCATCCAGCAAATATAACAAAACCAGCATGAAAACACATGTAGAGCCATAGCAACTCCAGAACAATTGAAAGGACACAGTACACCAGTGTGTGATGAAAGTTCTTTATTACGAGGCAGAATTAGTAGCCTCTGCACAATAAACTGTCTTCTACAGGTGATTTATGCTTAAATTTCCAAGATTTTGTAAAATGGCTAGCGTTTGGTATCTTGGTCGTCAGTCCACCACATGTTGTATAATATGTCCTAGGCTATTATCAGATATTTCTCTCACTAACCTATTCTAATTCTGCTACGCACATATCTGCATTCTGCTTAGGATCAGTCCTAACAACAGTACAAATGTTATGTTCTTCTGTACCATTAGGTGATGGCTGTGTGACATGGACAATCTAGATTAGAACCTACATTCTTTTAGCGTGGAATGCATTGCACTTTGAATTGATGCTGCTAAACGAGACAGCAGTCATGTAAAACAACTGCCATTGCTTCTAGCAAACAAGATTTGCACTAAGGACTGATGGTCTGTGCGCCAGATAAAAACAGCCTCAAATAAATTACCTGAGCTTTTCAGCTGTTTTGGTGCATTATGCCTCTTTCTCTCCTACCAAGTGATTGCGTTTACCAGAAGATAGTGGGCAAGAGTCAAATGCCATAGTTCTTTTTAATCTCTTCCACAATTTGTCAAAGTTCTGCCCGATATCGTAAATGCATACATCATTAGTGGTAATGCACTGTAGAGCAAGGTTGAAAATGTGTAGCGCTTGAGTAGATACAATACACTCCTTCATACTCTCAAAACATTTTGTCAGTATGTGCTACAAGTGTGCACCACATTTTCTTTGACAGTTGCTTTAGTACTTCGGTTTTGCTTGCAAACTCTGGTATGTACCTAGTATACTGTTCGCATAAGCCTTAAAATGCTGTTAATTACTGGTTGATATCTACTGTTTTTGCTGAGTTGATGGCCTCGACCAAATTTGGCTAGGACCAACAGGCACATGCATCAACGGTTTTTGCGAGCGCAAACGGTGCGATTCGCAAAAATCGGCCGTTTGCGCCCGCAAAAAGGCCTTTTGCGATGCATCAAAGTGAAAGGCACTCGCAATTTAAGAAATCGCAATTTATTGTGATTTCTTAAATTGCGATTGCATTTAAGGAATCGCAATTTGCGATTCCTTAAATGCAATGCATGTACCCCTTAGAAATAGCGAATTCGCTATTTGGGGCCGCAAAATACAGAGAAATTACTCAGGTCTGTATTTTGCAAAAACCTTGAAAAATGCACTAAAGTGCATTTTTCAAGGTTTCAGGTTACACACACACATGCCCTTGGGGCATGTGTGTGCGCAACATGGGTGCACATCACAATTTCAGGGATGCAACAGGGTGTCATTTTGACACCTTTGCACCATTGAAATTGCATGCGCAATTTGCGAGTACCTATTGGTACTCGCAAATTGCGCATGCTATTCCCATTCATTCCTATGGGCCTGTAGGCCCAAAGGAATGAATGGGAGGCCATTCCTTAATTGCGACTCGCAATTTGCGAGTCGCAATTAAGGAATGTTTAGAAATCGCTATTTTAATAGCGATTTCTACATGCATAGGCTTTTGAGAGTCCCTAATTGCGATTCCTTAATAATCGCAATTAAGGACTCGCAAAAGCATTTCTTGGTGCATGTGCCCCTAAATCTCTTGGTGGGTGATAAAATATCCAAAGTACTCTACTTGTGACTTCGTTAATTGCATAGCTCTTCTCTGTAATATCAGCCCCTTTCTTCTGACTCAAAATACTCAAAACCCTCTCAAACACCTATTTGTGTTCTTCAGTGATGGACCCATCTACAAAATATGTCATGTTGAAAGTCGTTATTCCACTTTCATTACTAAACAAGTAGTTCATAAGGCACTAGAATACCAATGAGAGGTCAAACAGCTTTGCTGTAGATCTAAATGCCTGTTCTGGTGTTATAAATGCCATAGGAACATGCACTTTGTTTTCCAAAACAACCTAGTGCTGTGCTCTATATAGATCTTTTGAGGAGACCATGCGTGTGCCATGGAAAGTGGTTACAAATTCATTTATTTTTTGCTAGAGGGTGGCAATCTATCCAAATGTGTTAAAAAAATCTAAGGTCTATGCAAATGTTAAACTTGTCAATTCTCTTTCGTGCCATGACTATTAGTGATACCTATACTGAAAAATTGTATTGATTCTATAATATCATTATCGCACTATTTCTTCAGCATATTGGCCATATCTTCCTGTTCTGACAATAAAATATCTCAAATTTTATCACACAGGCATAACCCGTTTTTATTTTTTTAGGCATGTCCACATTCTTGCAATTTGCTTTGTCTCTTACTAAATACAAATTCACACATTACTTCTCAACAGTATCCTTTGTGGAATTTGGCACTGCTCATGCTGTCACTGTGGGTCAGCAAGAGGATCCCTTTTTATCCTTTGGGTCCTTTGAAAATCACAGCCTAAAATAATTTCTTTATCAATTCAATCTTATGTTCTTTAATTGATTGGCCTCTCATCAGCCTATCACAAAATACTTTTACGTGATGAGAGTAAACCTCTCACAGCTTTTATCACTTCATTAGGGTGTTTTCTGTATGTTCAATGCTATTCGCTTTGAGCCAGCGGGTGCAGATTTTCAAAGGCTATAGGGTGTAATATTCTTTGAAGACCGTATTCTGGTGATAGGTGAATATGACAGATGTTTGCTCGAAATTGTAAACATTTTTTAATTGAATGGTCTGACGGTCGAGTACAAGAAGTGTAAACTTGCTGTTTAAGGTGAAATAATAAGAACAGGAATTTGTGCCGGATTTGAACCAAAGAATGAATTAGTAAATGTCATAAGGGAAGTGCTAGCTCCTCTGAACAAGAAAGAACTGATGTCTGTATTAGGGTTGGCATTATTCTATTAAAAATTTGTTAAGAGCTTTACTAATAAGACTTATGAGTTATGACAACTGGTAAAGAACAAAGCACATTTTGAGTGGTCAGAACGTTGTCAGGAAGCCTTCATCAAAATAAAAAATAACATAAGTAAAGTGGGAGCTTTGCAAGAGTATGACCCATGTGCCACAAGAGTGTAAGCACGATGGATGCCAGTGAAAAGGTACTAAAAACTGTGTTGACGCAGATACATGTGACTGGTAAAGTAGACACTGTTAAATTCGCCTCTCAACTTCTATTTCCATTACAAGAACACTATTCAGTGATCACAAAAGAGGCTGTTGTGTGTGTGTGTGTGTGTAGGGGTTCAGATCACTTCCCACAGCTTATTTATCATACAGAAGTCACATTAAGATGCAATCACATATGTTGAGAATTTTATACATCGAATGGAGTGATACATGACACCATGTCCTTTTACCACGAAAGGGGTAATGGATCCTCAGAAAGATTTAACAGAGTGACAACTGGCCAGGAACTCAAGGAAAAGTTGGGAAGATGGCATGGGATTATCGCATCACTCCAAGTTTTATTGGTTATAGTCCTTTTACCGTCATGATGAGAAAAATACCATTCACCAAGGACAACTTAAGGTAGAGGAAATGCAAATTTAAATGTCACCTGATGTTGTTAGGGAGACTGTAATGAGAGCAAATTTCTGTACAAGAAATATTATGATGACAAACATGGTGGGAAGAAGGTAATCCAGAGGGAAGGTGAGTGGATGAGTGTGGAATAAAAAGAAAGGCACCAAAGTACATAAAGGAGATGGGTTATCTAGGGCTTTGAAGGTGATTAAGATCTTGACTGACTCTGTCAAACTTAGTGGAGGCATAGTGTGTCACATGAAATGGCTGGCCAACTGTAAGAGGGTAGTAGGTGCTTGCAGTGAGGAGCCAGTTGAAGTGAAAAAATTGTGGGTGGTTAGAGGAAAAGATAAGCGATTTGAAAAGTCTGGGTGAAAACCACACGCATTGGCCACCAATCACCTACAACTTGACTGGTGCACTACTTGATTTGCGATCCCATACTTACAGGGATTGCGTTTTTGATGATATTATGATATGCTGAGAGGAGAACACAACACTATAGCAAATATCCTCGATTGAGGAATCAATTCATTTACAATACATGAGGGGTGCACTGAAACGTGCACCAGTCTTCGTTTACTAGTACCAAGAACTACTTGAAGGGTCCCTCAGTTAGAGACACCTTATACCCTGAACCCATTTCGAGACGGAATTAAAACCGAAATTAAGGATTTATGTCGAGAGTACTCTAGCCCTGAAGAAGTTGTGGCTTACAAACAGCACAACGCGACAAAACACGTGTTGGCTAAGACTATATTTTGTTTGATTATGTGAAGAATAAACAATCTTTTGTTACAAGATCGAGCTACGGATCAAGGTTGCTCGTACTTTAATACCTACGTGTTATATATATTATTTAGCGTGTGCAAGGATTTGTGTTGTTGTTTCGCTTAGTGGTTTTACCACAATTGAGGTAGAAGGGTGGTCCTCCCTACCCCTTTTTGCCCCGCTCACCCAGTACATATACGAGTAAACTATCTGCGTACTGCCTAGGAGCGCCATTACCCCACATTACCACCAACCAAGTAGCTTTAAAGTGGCTGCAAGTAGGTCCGCAGATAATTATTTTCTCTGAAGGACTTCATTGAACATAGACTATAGGCACAGGACCAGGTGGGAAACATTAGCTTTCATAAATTCCCAGGGGAAACCATTTGGTTCCGGCACCTTACCCGTAGGCATTCCTTGCATGGCTTCTATTAGCTCTAGCCCCAACAGTGGAAAATCCAGCTCCACTTGTCTCGGTGGTCAGGACCAGTACAATGTTTCATAATACTCTGCAAGCATGTCTGTAATCCCCTGTGATGTATATATATCACATTTCCATTGAGATTATGGATTTTTGGTAGGATTCTGGACTCCATCCCTTTGTTGGCTAGCCAATAGAGCAGCTTCCCGGTCTGATCACAGTGCTCATAGAGTCTGTGCTGCAAAATAGTCCAACCTGCCTTTACTGCATCCAGCAGCCTTTGTTTCAGGGCTGCCTTAGCCGCTACCAGCTTGCGCACTGTTTCCTTGCTCAGGGATCACAAACTCCGCCGATCAAAGTGAGCTATTTGCTGCTCCAAGTTGGGTATTTTCCCTTTCTTTATCTTTTTTTGTTCTGACCTGTGAGATGGCCAATTATTTGGCTTCTTAGTACCGCTTTTAGGGCTTCCCAGGGGACTCCGCCCGAAGTCTGTGGATTGGAATTGCTCTCCAGATAGACATATATACCCTCCTTGATGAAGTCCAAACATTTTCAGCATGCAACCATCAAGGGTTGAGTCATTTTTGACATTCCCTCCATGTGGAAGGGGGCCCCAATGTTACCTCCAGTGGTCTAAAAGGGAGCAGGCCAATATTCGAGCTCCTACCATCCCCTAAGTCTCCAGCAGGAACAAAGAAGTAGTCCAGTCTTGAATATGGTTTATGGACATATGAGTAGAAGGTAAAATCAGGGACTTCTGGGTTTCACAGTCTCCAGAAATAACTAAGTCAAGGGGAGCAAGCCCAATCTGAGCAGAACATGGAGCGCCGGGGAACCCCGCATCCTTAGAGTCCTGGACAGGGTCTATTAAGGAGTTGAAGTCCCCACCTACACCGCTTCCCAGGCATGCCAAGAGTATCCAGGGTAAATCGCTCAGGGTGGTGTTGACCAGTGTGTGAGGAACATGCACACATACTATGGTCCAGGTCTGTCCTTTCAGTGTGTCAGAAACTGAGATATACCTGCCCAGTAAGTCCGCCTCCACTTCCAAAATAACCGAGGAGAACGGTGCAGCAAAATTGCCACCCAACGTGATCCACGTGAAAATCCAGCATGATAGACCCTATTGTAGCCATAGCGGCTGAGAAACATATAATTCATCCCGAAAAGCTGAGTCTCTTGAAGGAGGAGTATTTTTAAGGCTAACTTCTTCACATATCCCATAACCACTTCTCACTTGAATTTATTGTTCCGTCCATTAACGTTAGAAGAAAGTAGTGTAAATTTAGATTCTCTAATGCGATGTGTCATGATTGATAGACCCGGTAAGCCCCTTGTACAACCACTATGTTCTGCCTATGCTGTGTTGTTAACCAAGAATCCCCCATCCTAACTCCCCACCCTACCCAACAGCCAAATGAAGCAACTGTTGCCCTCATAACTGAGTAAACTGTTAGAATTTAAGACAACAGATCCCCCACAAACAGATTAATGTTAGTGGAACTAATGCCGGGGAAATGTGCGGTTCTGGGAAAAGGATTCAATTCCTTAGTCTCAGGGTAACACTCTGGTTGCAATTCCAGGAAACGTTTCCATAGAATCAGGTCACTCGTATGCTTTGTGTATTGTCGTCACTGGTCCCTGCTGAGGGTGAGTCCCCAGCCCAACCATTTCCTCTCCTGCGTGAATCTGGTGTCCTTCTGTTTCTCTTGTTGGTGCTGCAGTCTCTCAGCTTGGGCCCCTTCTCTCAGCTCTGGCCACTGGGTGGCGACCGCGAGGGCACTGAGTCATGGTCCCCTTTCCTCTTTACTCTAGTCCCACACTGACTCGGGCTGACAAAGAAAAAGGATTTGTCTTGGCACATAACCTTCAGATGGGCAGGATTAAGCAATATGTACTGAAGCTGATTGGCCCTCAGTTTCTGCCTTACTTTAAAGTAGAAGTTCTGCTGCAGCTGTACTTTTGCAGTATAGTGAAGGAAAATCATGACTTTTTGGGAAGGACATCGCAGGACAGGGTATTGGTGAGTAGCTCGAAGGTGACATCCCTGTCTACATAGTTAAGTACTCTGAGGATCGTAAGCCACAGTGGTGTGCCCAGAGGGGCCTGGGGGGTTAGCGCCCTGTGAGTCCTCTCCAATACAAAGCAGGCCAATAAGTTGGCCGCAGGGATGCAAGAGCGGAACAAGTTGGTCAGAAAGTGCGTGGTGGTGGGGTCCTTCTGCCCCCTCAAGAATGCCCACCAGTCTAAAGTTGTTCCGCCTCAATCTCCCCTCGACATAGTCTGTGCATCTCTCTAACTGAGTGGCTATTGCCCGCAGTCGTTTCAGTTCCTAGGAGGTGGTATGCATCTCGTCCTCTATGGAGTAAATGCAGTTTTCAGCCTTTTTTGTGCGATCCGATAAATATTGAAAGTCCTGCCGAAGGAAGGAGATATCTGCACTTCCTTCCCGCCAATTTTCTCCTCTAGATCTCTGTGCAAATCCTTAATCACTTGCAGAATGGCAGCGAGGGAGATTGCCTAATCCAGCAAGGCATCTGGGCCTTTCAAAGTGACCCCACTTCCCTTCTCCATGAGGGGTGCTGGCTTAGCAACATATCAATTTTACCCTGATGTTTAGCACCTGTGCCATGTTCTTCCCCACTACTGCACCAAGGTGGGGGGAGGGCCCTAGTCACAAAGGGTGATGGCCTGTCAGGTCACAGCATGGATATAATAGGGGGTGGAAGGTGGATTCAAAGAGCAGCCAACCCCGCTGCGGTAGGACCTGAAGCTCCACAGCCATGAGGAAAGGGGTGGGCGTGCCCTCCGAAGTGAGGGGAAAGTTGTCATCCTGATCAAATTCCCCCCTCACGTCACTGCAAAGGGCGTGTTGGCCTCCTGCACAGGAAAGTGCGATGACCACCCCGGGGCCAGCCGGTGCAGTGTGAAGCAGGGTTGAGGGGCTCGGGCAGGGTGCCCCCCCAGATGAGAGAGCCGAGTGTCTCACTGCTCTCCAGTGCCAGCAGAAAGCGGGCGAGGCAGGGTAGAACTGCACAAAGGGGAGCGCAGCCCTCGTTCCAAGGGCCAATGCAGTCACCCACCTCCATCCTCAACTGGTGCAGGCCGCAGCAGTAGGCGGGTCGAGCGTCACACCTGTTTCCGCCTTTTGCGTCTCTTGCTCTTGGCTCCTGCAGTGTCTGCTCCCATGGGCTGTCCTCCTATACAGTCCCGTCCCAGGTCCTCAGCATCCTGATCACGGTTCTTCGACGTTTCACCCCAACAGCCTGCCTCTCTGGGTTCCCACCACTGCTCTGAGGCCACAACCAGGTCCCTTAGCAGGATGCCCCCAGGGGCCACTAGCGCCAAGTCTCCTGCACGGAGATGAAATCAGTGTTGGGGCTGCCACTGTAAAATTACACTGCTGTGGGGAG
The DNA here is from genome assembly GCA_963921515.1 of Calotriton arnoldi. NCBI lineage: Eukaryota > Metazoa > Chordata > Amphibia > Caudata > Salamandridae > Calotriton > Calotriton arnoldi. The sequence goes on along the minus strand of CAWUFW010002245.1, from coordinate 1,797,688 downwards.
GATTTTGAAGGAAATTACTTTTGGGGATGAGACGAGCTAGATCAAGCTGCGGCCGCTATCTTGGAGCATCAAGCCACACCAATGAGAGGTCTCTTTTTTTAAATTTTATTATTATCATCTTAGGGGATAAACAACAAGTACGAATACAGGCATATGGCAATGTAATCACTGAATTTGCTTAACAATATGAAAAAAGAGTATATGTAGACATATAGACAGATACATTAGGATTACCACCGCAATACACAGAGATCAACAATCAAATCAAAGAAACGCACCTGAGCAAAAGAAAAAAAAAGAAAAATGACTAAATGACCAAAAGGTCATCCTATTGACCACCTTTTTCCATGACCCCCCATATACATACACATTTTTTCATAAAAATAATTCCTCTGGTTTTAGATAGGGCCATCTCTCTTTCATTTACTTCCCTCAGAGTTACCCACCACTCAATCAATCAATCAATCACAAGATTTGTAAAGCGCACTACTTACTCGCGAGGGTCTCAAGGCGCTGAGGGAGAGGAGGGGGGGGTGTTGCCGCTACTGGTCGAATAGCCAGGTCTTGAGTCGTCTCCTGAAGGTCAGCAGGTCTTGGGTCTGTCGTAGGTTGAGGGGAAGGGTGTTCCAGATCTTGGCGGCGCGGTGAGAGAAGGATCTGCCTCCGGTGGTGGTTCTCCGGATGCGCGGGACGGTGGCCAGGGAGAGGTCGGCGGAGCGGAGCTGACGGTTGGGAACGTAGAAGGAGAGTCGACTGTTGAGGTAGGCTGGGCCGGTTTTGTGGAGTGCCTTGTGTGCGTGGATCAGGAGTTTGAAGGAGATTCTCTTGTCGACGGGGAGCCAGTGCAGGTTTTTCAGGTGGGGGTTATGTGGCTGTGGCGTGGAATGTCGAGGATCAGGCGTGCAGAGGCGTTTTGGATTCTTTGCAGTCGTTTGATGAGCTTGGTCGGGGCTCCTGCGTAGAGGGCGTTTCCGTAGTCGAGTCTGCTGCTGACGAGGGCCTGGGTGACTGTTCTTCTCGTGTCTGTCGGGATCCACCTGTAGATCTTGCGGAGCATGCGGAGGGTGTTGGAGCAGGAGGAGGAGACTGCGTTGACTTGCTTGTTCATGGTGAGCGTTGAGTCGAGGATGACTCCCAGGTTGCGTGCGTGGTCGGTTGGTGTCGGGGGTGCCCCTAGTGACGAGGGCCACCAGGAGTCGTCCCAGGCTGATGGGTTGGAGCCGAGGATGAGGATCTCCGTCTTGTCTGTGTTCAGCTTAAGTCGGCTGCACTTCATCCAGTCGGCGACGGCTTTCATTCCTTCGTGGAGGTTGGATTTGGCGGTGAGGGGGTCCTTGGTGAGGGAGAGGATCAGTTGAGTGTCGTCGGCGTAGGAGATTATGTTGAGGTCGTGCTGTCGGGCGATGCGTGCGAGTGGAGCCATGTAGATGTTGAACAGTGTCGGGCTGAGGGAAGATCCCTGGGGTACGCCGCAGATGATCTCGGAGGCTTCGGATCAGAATGGGGGGAGGCGGACGTTCTGGGTTCTGCCGGAAAGGAAGGAGGTGGTCCAATCCAGGGCTTTGTCTCGGATCCCTGCGTCGTGGAGGCGTGTGCGTAGTGTGCGGTGGCAGACAGTGTCGAAGGCGGCGGAGAGGTCCAGGAGGATGAGGGCCGCCGTCTCGCCGTTGTCCAGCAGGATCCTGATGTCGTCTGTGGCGGCGATGAGGGCGGTCTCGGTGCTGTGGTTGCTGCGGAATCCTGACTGGGAGGGGTCCAGGATGCTGTTATCTTCGAGGTAGCGGGTGAGCTGTCTGTTGACGATCTTCTCGATGACCTTAGCTGGGAATGGAAGCAGGGAGATGGGCCGGAAGTTCTTGAGGTCGCTCGGGTCCGCCTTGGTTTTTTTGAGTAGGGCGTTGATCTCGGCGTGTTTCCAGCTCTCTGGGAAGGTCGAGGTCTCGAAGGAGAGGCTGATGACGTTGCGCAGGTGGGGTGCGATGGAGCTGCCGGCTTTGTTGAAGATGTGGTGTGGAAAAGGGTCTGTTGGGGAGCCGGAGTGGATTGTGCCCATGGTCTTGATTGTGTCCTCGGTGTTCACGTTGACCCAGGCTGTCAGGGGGTCGTGGTCGATGGGGTGCGGCGGCTCTGATGTGTCTGGGCCTGTTGGGGTCGTCCGGGAGTCGAAGCTGTTGTGGATGTCGGCGATCTTGCGGTGGAAGAAGGTGGCGAGGGAATCACACAGGGCTTGCGACGGCGGGATGTCGTTGGCGTTGGAGCTGGGGTTGGAGAGTTCCTTCACGATGCTGAAGAGCTCCTTGCTGTTGTGTGCGTTGTTGTCGAGGCGGTCTTTGAAGGAGGTCCTCTTGGCGGACCTGATGAGGTGATGGTGGTTGCGGATGGCGTCTTTGTGGGCTGCGCGGCTGTCCGGCGTCTTCTCGCTGTGCCATTTGTTCTCCAGTTTCTGGCAGGTGCGCTTGGATGCTAGGAGTTCCGGGGTGAACCAGCTGGCTCTCTTGCTGGTGTCTTTGTAGGTTGGTTTTTCAGCGGGGCTAAGGTGTTGGCGCAGTCGTCCATCCATCGTCTGAGATTGCGGGCGTCGGGGTTGGAGGGGTCGTTGGGTGGGCTGAGTGCGAGGTTTGTCTGGAGTTGGTCTTCGGTGACTTTGCTCCAGCATCTGCGGGGGATCTGTAGGGTGCGGTGGTGTGCGGCGGGTTTCCGGAAGGTGAAGTGGATGCAGTGGTGGTCGGTCCAGGTGAGTTCGGAGGTGTGGCTGAAGGAGACGTGGGAGCTTGAGGAGAAGATGGCGTCGAGCTTGTGTCCGGCGATGTGGGTCGGCGTCGTGACAAGCTGTTTCAGTCCGAGGTTGTCGATCAGGGTGGAGGAGTTGCTGTCGTTGTTGTTCTCCAGGTGAAAGTTCAGGTCTCCGAGGAGGATGTAGTCGGTGGAGGTCAGGGCGTGCGTGCTGATGAAGTCGGCGATGGAGTCGCTGAACTGGGGTCGTGGTCCGGGGGGTCTGTAGATGAGGGTGCCACTTACGGTGGTGTTGGGATCCGTGTGGATCTGGAAGTGCATGTGTTCGGCGGTGCTGTTCGAGACCCTGATGGTGTCTTTGTGGACGATGGTGATTCCTCCTCCGATTCCGTTGGTGCGGTCTCTGCGGGTGATCTTGTAGCCGTCGGGGATGGCTATGGCGATGTTGGGTGCGGAGGATTCGTTCATCCAGGTCTCTGTCAGGAAGGCGACGTCCGGTGATGAGGTGTCGAGTAGGTCCCAGAGCTCGACGGCGTGTTTGCGTGCGGAGCGGGTGTTTAGTAGGATGCACCGGAGATGGTTGAGGTCCTTCTTGGCGGGAGTCTCGGGCTCTCTGAGGCAGGTGAAGCTGCAGTTCCGGCAGGTGAAGGGACCATGGGTGCGTTTCGGGGCGGCCTTGAAGCAGGTGGAGGTCCGTCCTGGGTTGAGAGCGATGAGGGTGCTGGCGTCGTATCGGAGGTGGTCTTCGTGGCGGATGCGGGGGCCAGGGGTTCTGGCGCTGGGCGCGGTCCAGGCGCGGACGGGCGCAGACGGGCTTGCCTTCGGCGCGCCAGCGACGCGTCCGCTGCGCGGCCGCACAGCGGCCGCCATATATGGGGAGGTGGGAGGGAGGAGCAGCTGGGAGGCGGGAGGCAGGGGCAGCGAGTGGTCAGCGAGTGGTCAGCGAGGGGGGCGGGGCCGCAGGGGACACAGCGGCGGGAAACGGGAGGGCGAAGGGGTACAGAAATCAAAAGGGGCACAGGGGGACACAGAACGAAAAACAGTCACAGCAGTGGGGGCACAGAACGGAAGGGCAAAAACAGTGGAAAAGCAGTGGGGGCACAGAACGAAAAACAGTCACAGCAGTGGGGGCACAGAACGGAAGGGCAAAAACAGTGGAAAAGCAGTGGGGGCACAGAACGAAAAACAGTCACAGCAGTGGGGGCACAGAACGGAAGGGCAAAAACAGTGGAAAAACAGTGGGGGCACAGAACGAAAACAGTCACAGCAGTGGGGGCACCGAACGGAAGGGCAGAACAGTGGAAAAACAGTGGGGGCACAGAACGAAAAACAGTCACAGCAGTGGGGGGCACAGAACGGAAGGGCAAAAACAGTGGAAAAACAGTGGGGGCACAGAACGAAAAACAGTCACAGCAGTGGGGGCACCGAACGGAAGGGCAAAAACAGTGGAAAAACAGTGGGGGCACCGAACGGAAGGGCAAAACAGTGGAAAAACAGTGGGGGCACAGAACGAAAAACTGTCACAGCAGTGGGGGCACAGAACGGAAGGGCACAAACAGTGGAAAAACAGTGGGGGCACAGAACGAAAAACAGTCACAGCAGTGGGGGCACCGAACGGAAGGGCAAAACAGTGGAAAAACAGTGGGGGCACAAATATAGAGGGGAAAGACAGTAACAGTGACGCTCACAACGACAAGAACCTACCTACCGCCTACCACTGGCCACCAGGGATGAGGCGCAGGTGGTAGCCTGCGGGTGGAGGAGAGCCTCAGATCATCAGCAGCAGCAGCAGGGAGCTGGACGCACAGGTGGCGCTGTGCGGATGGGGGGGCGACCTACCCAGAGGTCAAGGGTCGCTCACCTCACGCGCAGCGGCTGCCATATATGGGGAGGTGGGAGGGAGGAGCAGCTGGGAGGCGGGAGGCAGGGGCAGCGAGTGGTCAGCGAGGGGCGGGGCCGCAGGGGACACAGCGGCGGGAAACGGGAGGGCGAAGGGGTACAGAAATCAAAAGGGGCACAGGGGGCACAGAACGAAAAACAGTCACAGCAGTGGGGGCACTCTGGTGCCCTTGAAGGTGTTGCAAATATCCATACCCGAGAGATACAAAGTCGGGCAGTAACTATAATAATGGAGAGGTCACTTTTGAAGATGTTTGCATTGATGTGATATCAGCACTTTCTGTACAATTATGAGGGAGATATTAAAATTATAATTAAGACCAGCAATCTATATAGTTTAGAGGAAGGCAGAAGGACTAATTGGTGAGCAAAGACTAGAGTTTCTCTTGAATGACAAAAATTGATAAGAGATTGCTGCAGGTCAGTAGAGCATCAGCACAAAAAGGGGCAATAATCACCAATTCTTATGGAACACTACAGCAAAGAGCTTGCTTTCCTCGCTTGATTATTTGCCAAGTTCATATATACAAGTTCCAATTTGATTCGAGGAATCAAGGGAAGCATTCACAATAAATATTTGCAAGTTCCATATTCTTTAGAGTCAATTTCGTTAGTATTCGTTATTTACAATTCATTATTTGGAATTCCTTAAGGATTTATTAATAATGAATTGTAAATAATGATACTAAAGAAAGGGATTGTAAAGAATATGGAAATTGCACACTTCTGTGGGCTCCCAATCTTAATTATAATAAAGGGTGTTGCATTAAACAAATCGATGAATATTTTTTAAGAATGTTTCTCTTGATACACATTGAACTTAGTAGATAATTGTGTTCATAAGACCCAGCCTCCCTTGTTTTCTAAGACCCCTCCCATTTTTATGTCACTTCTTTATGTTCTTCTTAAAGAAAGCAGAGAGAATGTGGTTGCTTTTGGCAGCATGAATCACCTGGCGAAATGACCTGAAGAAGAGATGGCGCATCACAAGGCTGATTTTGTGGCTTAAGCAACAGATGTTTGCTTTGCTGTAATTTTTCTGAAACATGGCCGGAGACCTATGTGTCAGGTGCCAATCCCAATACCTTCATGTTGATCCTTCTTTGAGTGCTTGGTACCAAGACATAGGGAACCATGAAAGGTAATTAGGGAAATTTAGAGAAAGGAGACAGATTGGAAAACAGAAGAGTGACCATGAATCAACAATTGTACATCATGGCCACTAAGCCCCTATGTCCTACTACTTACTGAGAGGCTTGTCTAAGGTGACACAAAGATACCAGTCATCCAGTGGCATTCCACTGAAGCAAGGAGGGAATACAAATATAGGGCCACCAAGAGAAAACCCGATCAAAGAGGAAGATGCACATAGGTAAGAGAGGTAAAAACTCTGCTTTATCCAGGGTGATCCCTAAAACTGGAAGCATTTTTAAATGTACATTTGTGGTAAAGTATACTTAACTGCAGCTTTTTGCAGTGAAAACAATGTGAATCAGATTTCCTACTGGCCACGAATGCACTGTAGGTAATTACTTGAATCCTAGACGTAACAAGGTGGGAGCCAAATCTAATGCATGGGTGAGGGGATTAATGTTGTTTGTCAAAGCCCAGTTGCAAAATCACAAGCCCTTGTTTAGAGTTCAGAGGGAAATTAAAATCTTTAAGTAACTGGGGGAAACTATGAATGTGGAGGAAAATTCACTGGCTGAATTTCCCCACATTACAATCCTTATGGTGGAGGAAATTCGAGAGTTGATTCTCCCCGTTTAGAGTTTCGTCCAGAAATTAGAGGATTTTTGGGTCCCTCCTAACTCTAAATCGTGCCCCTATGGCTCTCACTAGGGTGAATGACATTAGTAGGTTTTCTCCTGGTGGCCTTAAGCACAATTCCCAGAAACATCAAAATGCAGTACATTAGGCTCATATGTATCAAGGGGATAAGTTGAGTGGTCGAGGACTGTAGTGAAGCAGCAGACCCACTGTGAGAGGTGCATTCTCTCTGGATGACAGAAAGGGGCTTCGTGCACAACACATATCAAATATGAGAGGCCAAAGTAAGACTGAGCGACAAAGAGGTCTTACCGAGTCCATGTAGGCTGAGGTGGAGTGGCTTGTTAATGGAGTCAATGATCACAGAAGCTGAAGCTCATCTGATAATTGGAGACCTATGAGAGTCAATATCAATCAGAGCCCTCAGGTAAGACCCACATTAATTGGGAGCCTTATGGATGGGAGAGGCAAATACAGACTATTGGAAACAGCGTAAAAGAAATAGAAACATGCACTGACAATGGCAACAGGTTTGCCCTCTGTATTGTGCATGCACAGTGTACACACACACACACAGACATAGATGACACAAACATACACATATGCAGAACACCAGCATACCTAGACATAGATCAGCACACATACAGGCACCCAAACACACGGAAGTGCAGTGATGCATACAAACATTCCACGAGACATGTTATGCTGGTTGCTTGTGTTGCCATTTATTCTACTGTTAGGCCATCTTTAATTGTAAGAGAGAGCCTTGCAAATGGAAGCATCTTCCCAAAATGGAGAGGTAGCTGGTGGCGAGCCTTTGGAATCTAGTTGGCAAGGAGAAAAGTGGGAGTGGGAAGGAGGGACGAGGAGTGGGGAGGAGGTATAAACCAGAGGGAGTGGCAAACAGTGTGAAAAATTAAAATCTTAAAGCGTGTTAGGGTACATGGTAGTGTTATGTTTTATATAGGTACCCTAATATAGGCCCGGGTAATATCATACACCTTCACAGTAACGAGCTTTTAGGTTTGAACCTTTACTCCGTTCTAGTCCTGGGCGCAGGAGGAGGGTTTTTCCCTGAACAATAGCGTCCTATAACTTCATCAGTGGACTCATACAGTATGAATGAATATTCATGAGGGTTCTTGGAAACCAAGCAGAGGCTACACCACCTGCATAATATCTACGTACAAGGTTCATCCCATACGTCATCCTCAAATCCAACAATGGCTAATACAAGAAACAAGGGACAAAGAAACCCTAGATACTTCTTGTATAAATACAGCACATTTTGCTAGGGTTGGGAGAGGAGATTGAGACTTCCAGGCCGACACACTGACCAGAGACACTGAGGCTCCTGCATGCAGATGCTCCAGCTGACAGTGGTCTAACACATCCCTCGCGGGGTGTCCAACTGGAGACCAGGACGGGGTCCCACACTCTCTCACTTCAGGTAATGGGGTTAGACTAAATCCTAGAGGGATTCTTGGCTGCACACCTACCCACATGCTAGGTACACTTAGGTACATCTAGATAGGCATCGTAGGGGTACGCGCACTTTTTATCATGCATTTTATATTCATGTATGTATTCATGATTATTGAAGGATGGTAGAACTGTACTATCCTTTTATTTTCACTGTACTGCCAATCATATATATCTGCTACTGTCTAACGGTTGTTGCAGCACATCTACTCTACACTAGAAGAACAACTGTGCAATAAACTGTGCAACTGTTTCTTCTGTGTAACTCTCTGAGACCGAATAAGTGAGCATGAGTGACTGAGCGAAAAGTAGTACATTGTTTCCACGATTCTGAGGGATCAGGGTTGTCATGTTCTGAGGTTGCCAAAACTAACCTCTCCCCGATAAGAGGAGAATCTAGTGGCACTGTGAGCTAGCTAAAACAGAAAGGCTAACATTCTCGGTGGGGGTGCTCAGAGTCAGTCTGCCACCAATCCTACAGTTTGTTATCCAAACGCGCAGATCTTGTATGGGTAATATAGGAACTACACGACATGGCGCCGCCAACGTTGGTTGGGTACTTATTTAACAGTAGAATCTGAGTAGTTCAGTCGTGCTAATTCTCAGAGACCCCTACTCGCAAAATGCCAGAGACGTCTGGAGTGAGTGGGCACAAAACTCCACCACAGCTGAGTAGGCGAAATATCCTATTTATTGGCTGCTGGTTAATCAAGCTTGAAGGACATTTTGTTCCTAAATTGTGCAAAAACCTTATCTTCATTCCCTTGAAAAACTATTCTGTGTTCTAAAACACAATGACAAACGAGGAAGGAGCATTAGATGCGTTAACACAACAAAGGCCTCACTCGTACGAGGAGGAGGATCCGAATGGAATACAGTTTCATCCAAATGTTAGACACGCACTCACCCTTAAACTACTTAAACATGGTTTAACAGCCAGAGGTGGTATAGTAGTATTCGTGATAGAGGCGCACGAAGATTTCCAAACAGAGGTATTTTATTCATGGGTTACATTCCCAGCAGCAAATGCAAGAACAAAAACGTTTCATTATTTCACACAAGATGACATACCAGTGGAATACATTCCATATGAGGACATTGAGATTCCACTAACGTACCAGGAACATGAATACTGGTTTAAAGGCGCCCTCCCCCATACAAGAAGAAGAGTAAGGCTTGGTCCGCTAGGAAGACCAGGAGCAACATGGCCGATATTAGCAGCCTACACACCACATCCTGACATTGACACAATGCCACAAGATGAATTACTCGAACAACACAAGGAGTTGATAAAACTTTACAGAAACATGACGCTATTTGTCATTAGGACACTTACAGTCCAACCAGCAGTAGTTACAACAAATACAGCTCCTACACAAAGTACAGCAACAAAAATTACTCCGCAAATGTTACACGCAGTAATGGGCAAAATGCCCACAAAACGTGAGCAAATACCATTCTGGGTAGCTCAGAAAATAACACAGTTAGAAGCAGTATTCCCGAATACTAGCCCTTATGAAAAACACAGAATGTTGACCATCTGCTTGCACATGGGGATTACACCACAAATAGAGGATTGTACCTCTTGGGGTACAGTCTTCGCAGCCATCTATACCAGAACTCGTGGTATACCATCCTTAGCTGTGGTATGAGATGTATTAAGACACATACAAAATGAGTACGGGGCAGAACCTGCTCTGAACTTAGGGATGAAATTACTAGGTAATCACGCCCAGGTATCAGCAATAATATTAGCAAATATTAAAGGGGAGGCAGCATCAGTGGCAATCCGCCAATGCCTACAGGAGTTCGGTCCTTTACAACAGGAAAGTGAATTACCCAAAATTATAGAAACTGCATATGCAGAATTAGGCAGAGATAGTTTGGGTGGAAAAGCTTTAAAACCACAATTAATCGGCAGTCCTGAAAAGGACAATTCCAAGCAGACACCTGCTTCTCCTAAAAAGAAGTGGGATAATAATAACAAAAAACAAAACAACAGAGAAAAGGGATCTCAATCCAGAGGTGGATCTCCTCCACAGGAGCCCTCCGAAAGGAGGTACAACCTCAGGAATAGGGATAATATTAGGAAATCTGACAGGTATCAGGATACTGATACACGTTCCTTTCAGGGCTCGACGAAAAACTCCGAGAGAGAAGGACGGTCAGAACACAAGGAAGAGCATACAAAGTCCAGAGACAAACAGCACGCTCAAGACTATACTTCCAAAAAAGAAGAAAAGCCAAAATCAAAACCTCAGTTTAAGAAGAAGAAAGTTGCAGGCCTGAAGATCAGACATGCCCAGAATTCTGAGGACACAACTTCTGAACGGGGAATGGGCTCAGACGATGCTAGACAGTGCGGCAGAAGTAACAATAGCTCGCCAGAACCTGATGGAATTTCTGGTGACAGCGGACTTGAATGATTACATCACGGTGGAAACACCAGATATGAGGGTAAGCGTTCCACATAAGTTATATGAAATAACACTCCAAATGGAGGGGACAAGCCCAGGAAAGTTAAAGGTCTCTTTTGGGAGAATCAATCAATCAATCAAGCATTTGTATAGCGCGCTACTCACCCGGAGGGTCTCAAGGCGCTAGGGGGGGTCCGCTACTGTTCGAACAGCCAGGTCTTGAGTTGCTTCCTGAAGGAGAGGTGGTCTTGGGTAAGGCGGAGGTGGATGGGTAGGGAGTTCCACGTCTTGGCAGCCAGGTAGGAGAAGGATCTTCCTCCCGTTGTGGCTCTTCGGATGCGGGGGACGGCGGCGAGGGCGTGGTTGGTCGATCGTAGCTGGCGGGTGGGAGTGTAGAAGGTCAGACGGTCGTTGAGGTATCTGGGGCCTTGGTTGTGGAGAGCTTTGTGTGCGTGGGTGAGGAGTCGGAACGTGATTCTCTTGCTGACGGGGAGCCAGTGCAGGTCTCTCAGGTGTCCGGCGATGTGGCTGTGTCGGGGGATGTCCAGGATGAGTCGAGCTGAGGCGTTCTGGATGCGTTGGAGTCTTTTTGAAGTTTGGCTGTGGTTCCGGCGTAGAGGGAGTTGCCGTAGTCCAGTCGGCTGGTGACGAGGGCCTGGGTGACCGTCTTCCTGGTTTCGGTGGGGATCCACCGGAAGATCTTGCGCAGCATGCGTAGGATGTTGAAGCAAGACGAGGAGACGGCGTTGACTTGTCGGGTCATTGAGAGGGAGGAGTCCAGGATGAAGCCCAGGTTGCGTGCGTGGTCCGTTGGTTTGGGTGCGTTGCCCAGGGCAGGGGGCCACCAGGAGTCGTCCCAGGCGGAGGGTGATGATCCTAGGATGAGGACTTCCGTCTTATCTGAGTTCAGTTTCAGGCGGCTGTTCCTCATCCACTCGGCTACGTCCTTCATCCCTTCATGTAGGTTGGTTCTAGCGGTTGTGGGGTCGTTGGTGAGGGAGAGGATCAGCTGGGTGTCGTCGGCGTAGGAGATGATGTTGAGGTTGTGTTGGCGTGCGATGGCTGCGAGGGGGCTCATGTAGACGTTGAAGAGGGTGGGGCTGAGTGATGATCCTTGTGGTACGCCGCAGATGACTTCGGTGGCCTCGGAACTGAACGGGGGAGGCGGACTCTCTGGGTTCTTCCGGCGAGGAAGGAGATGATCCACTCCAGTGCCTTCTCTTGGATTCCGACGTTGTTCAGGCGTTGCACTAGGGTGCGGTGGCAGACTGTGTCGAACGCTGTGGAGAGGTCCAGGAGGATGAGGGCCGCTGTTTCCCGTTGTCGAGCAGGGCTCGGATGTCGTCGGTGGCTGCGATGAGGGCGGTCTCGGTGCTGTGGTTGGCCCGGAAGCCGGACTGCGAGTGGTCGAGGATCCATTCGTCTCGAGGAAGGCGGCCAGTTGTCTGTTGACGGTCTTCTCGATGACTTGGGCAGGAAAAGGAAGGAGCGAGATGGGGCGGTAGTTTTTGAGGTCGGTGGGATCCGCTGACGGTTTCTTCAGTAGGGCGCTGAGTTCGGCGTGCTTCCAGCTCTCTGGGAAGGTGGCGGTGTCGAGGGAGGTGTTGATGATGTCCCGGAGGTGGGGTGCGATGACGGCGTCGGCCTTGTTGAAGACGTGGTGAGGGCAGGGGTCGGTTGGTGATCCGGAGTGGATGGAGTTCATCGTGCGGATAGTGTCTTCGGTGTTGATCGGGGTCCAGGCTCGGAGGGTGGAGGTGGGGGACGTTAGAACGGTCGTAGGGTACGTCGGCTGTGTGCTGAAACTGTTGTGTATGTCTGCGATCTTGCTGTGGAAGAACGAGGCGAGCGAGTTGCAGAGGTCTTGCGAGGGAGTGATGTCGTTGTTTCCGGCGCTGGGGTTCGAGAGTTCTTTGACGATGATGAAGAGTTCCTTGCTGTTGTGGGCGTTGTTGTCCAGTCGTTCCTTGAATGCGGTTTTCTTGGTGGTGTGGATCAGCTGGTGGTGTTTTCGGGTGGCGTGCTTGAGGGTGGTCATGTTGTCTGCAGTCGGGTCTCTGCGCCATGCTTTCTCGAGGGCCCGGCAGTTCTTCTTGGATTTCTTGAGTTCGTCGGTGAACCAGGATGCTTTCTTGTTGCCGGGTCTGACTGGGGGTCTTCAATGGGGCGAGGTCGTCTGCGCAGTTGGTGATCCATCTTGTGAGGTTGCTGGCGGCTTGGTTGGGGTTCGTTGAGCTGGCGGGAGGGTTCTGGCTCAGGGATGTGGGTGAGTTGGTCGGTGGTGATCTTGTTCCAGCTTCTGCGCGGAAACTGTTGCGGGTGGTGGTGCGTGGTGATCCTGCTGAAGCTGAAGTGGACGCAGCTGTGGTCTGTCCAGTGGAGTCCGGTGGTGTGGCTGAAGGAGATGTCCTTGCTGGAGGAGAAGACGGGGTCAAGCGTGTGGCCGGCGTGGTGTGTGGGGGTGGTCACCAGTTGCTTGAGTCCGAGGTTGGCGAGGTTGTCCAGCAGGGTGGTGGTGTTGCGATCGTTGTTGTTCTCTAGGTGGAAGTTGAGGTCCCCAAGGAGGATGTAGTCAGCCGAGGGGAGGGCGTGCGGGCTGATGAGGTCGGCGATGTCTTCGCTGAATTGTGTGCGTGGTCCTGGGGGTCTGTAGATGAGGGTGCCTCTGAGGGTGGTCTTGGGGTCGGTGTGTATCTGGAAGTGCAGGTGTTCGCCGGCTGTGAAGGTGTCGTCGGAGTTGGTCGTGATGCAGATGGTGTTCTTGTGGACGATGGCGATGCCTCCTCCGGTCTGGTTGGCGCGGTCCCTTCGGGTGATCTTGTATCCGTCCGGGATGGCGATGGCGATGTCGGGCGCTGAGGAGGCGTTCATCCATGTTTCCGTGAGGAAAGCGACGTCTGGTGATGTGGAGTCGAGCAGGTTCCAAAGTTCCACGGCGTGTCTGTGGACGGAGCGGGTGTTGAGCAGGATGCACTTCAGGTGGTTGCTGCTGGTGCTCGGCTTGGCGGGTGCGGTGCAGGTCCGGAGGCAGGAGAACTTGCAGGATTGGCAGCCGAAGGGTCCGTGGGTGCGACCTGGGGTGGCACGGTGGCAGCCGGGGATACGGCCGGTGTTGAGTGCGTTGAGGGTGGCGGTGTCGTAAGTCCGGTGGGTTGGCTGCTGCGGGGCCAGGGGTTTGGCGCTGGGCGCGGTCCAGGCACGGACGGGCGCAGACGGGCTTGCCTTAGGCGCGCCGCGGCGCGGCCGCACAGCGGCCGCCATTTATGGGGAGGTGGGAGGGAGGAGCAGCTGGGAGGCGGGAGGCAGGGTCAGCGAATGGGCAGACAGGGGGCGGGGCCGCAGGGACGCAGCGGCGGGAATGGCGAGAGGCAGCGGGGGCACAAAAGGAAAAAAGGGGAGAGAAAACGGACACAAATACGGGCACAATGCAAATGGGGCAGCGAGGGGTACAGAAGGGAAAATGGGAGAGAAAAGCAGACACAAATACGGGCACAATGCAAATGGGGCAGCGAGGGGCACAGAAGGGAAAATGGGGAGAGAAAAGCAGACACAAATACGGGCACAATGCAAATGGGGCAGCGAGGGGTACAGAAGGGAAAATGGGGAGAGAAAAGCAGACACAAATACGGGCACAATGCAAATGGGGCAGCGAGGGGCACAGAAGGGAAGATGGGGAGAGAAAAGCAGACACAAATACGGGCACAATGCAAATGGGGCAGCGAGGGGCACAGAAGGGAAAATGGGGAGAGAAAAGCAGACACAAATACGGGCACAATGCAAATGGGGCAGCGAGGGGTACAGAAGGGAAAATGGGGAGAGAAAAGCAGACACAAATACGGGCACAATGCAAATGGGGCAGCGAGGGGTACAGAAGGAAAAATGGGGAGAGAAAAGCAGACACAAATACGGGCACAATGCAAATGGGGCAGCGAGGGGTACAGAAGGAAAAGGGGAGACGAGCAAGAAATGCGGGCACCGAGGCCACAAGCGGAACGGCGATCTTACCAGCAGCAGCAGCGGGCGGCCAACACAGGCGGAGCTGTGTGGTGGGGGAGCGACCTACCTGGCAAGGTCATCTGGTTATGACATCCTATTAGCTGAACAAGATTGGCCGCCAGCATTCGTTATGGAGTGCCCTAGGGGAGAAGCAGTAATTTTTCCAGCCTTCTCCGACCTCGTTCCCATTCATTTTAAACACACATGCACGGGAGTGGGCAGTTGCCCTAGCTCCAGCATTGTACAAAAATCCTGCCGAATGGGATGAGAATTCAACCCACCACGTGATCCCATTAAAATTTTCACCAAATGCACAGAGACATTATCCAATAAAGCAAGAAGCTGAAAAACAGGTCAGGGAGATCTTAGATCAACTTGAATACCAAGGGGTGATCGAAAATTGCACCTCATCAATGAACAATCCTTTGTTTCCCGCAATGAAACCGGACAACTCATATCGTCTAGTTTTAGATTACAGACATTTAAACACATGCACAAAGACATTCGCTGTCCAAAATGCACACAGTGCCGAATTAATGAATAACATTGTGCGGAAAAAATACAAAACTACACTTGATATCTCAAATGGATTTTTCTGCCAAAATATAGCGCCTGAAAGCAGGTATTTGACCGCTTTCTCAGCGTTGGGGTGCCAGCGACAATCTTGTCGTCTCCCCCAAGGGTATAAGAATAGCCCGGGGTTATTTTCAGCAAGAGTAACCGAATTACTCCAAAATTTTGATGAGGAAGTGTGGAGCAGATTAATTAATAACCTGCTGGTGCAGGGATCACCACTTCGCCACGGGTTCTTATCAAAATGAGGTGGACTCGACACTGGAGCGAGGTCAAACCATGGACAGTTTATTCAATCATTCATAAATGGGTCTCCATCCGACAAGTACCATCAAGATACCCAAGGATAAAAGCACACTGAACGATGATTACATGGGTTTATATAGGGAAAATCACAGACTAGGAACGCCCAGAGGTAAATAGAACTTTGGAAAGAACACACAAATGAGGCAAGGCAAGAATCGACAGTCTCGGTGCCTTGTGTAACTGTCGCGTCTTTGAGGCTGCATAACAAGATAGGCTTATCTGAACAAACTTTATCTAAGGCTTTACCATTGTTTAAAACACACACGAAACCCACAGTGCAGACATCAGCTGTTCTTTTGTGCTGACTTTGCATGTTTACGCAGCCTACAATGTCTCAACTTTAGATTCGTGACCTAATGTTTATGCAGGTGTGGTGTCAAGGGTAGAGTCAGGCTGAAAACAGGTCAAAGGTGAGCATGGATGAAGCACAGCTGAATTAGAAAACGAGAGATTCAGATTTTAAGGTTTCACAGTCCTTCCTTTTCAGCTGTGCTGAATCCATTCTAAGAGGTACACCTATTAATTTATATCTCGATTTTCATTATTTAATTAATTTCAAGTTGTACCATCATTTCTCTATTTAACCGCGGCGCGAATTCCGCTGCGGTGCGGCGGTTTGAAAGAGTGGGCGGGGCCGCGTCGGCCAACGGACGTGCGCAGCACTAGCAAGGTAGTGCTCGTGACGGCCGTTGGCCGACGGAAGCACGGAAGGGGTTAATTCATGAACATTGACTGTGGAAGGTTTAATACTACTACAAATATTTATGCAAGTGGTGCATATCATAGGGGCACATTGAATGCAGCAGCAGCAAGTTAGAAAGATGGCTCAATTAACATTAAGGGCTTTTATGCAAATATTGAACAAATGTATTGTGCTTATATATTTGGCAGTGTGAATCCTTAAGAGAGGACAAGGTGAAGTGATAATGTTCAGATGCGGTAGGAGTAGGGGGCACTAGGCTATGAACAGGGTAATATGTTTCAAGTCTCCAAAATAGATCCAAAAATCCCAATATTAACAATAGAAAACATACAAATATCCCTATTTTTCTCTTTTTAATCCAAAATTGTCAGCTTTTAGCGGGGGCATTCAGGGCAAGTACTTCTATTACTCCTAATAGGTCAAAAAACATCTTCCCAAAGGGCCTTAATGACAGATCGACAACTCTACCTATTTCAACCTAATCTATATACAAATACCTATTTCAGAAGAACACCTAACACTATTCCCTATACTGATCTTTTATATTCAACCTGTATGTTTCTTAACCTTCCTTCCTCTTACTGTAGTATTTGTTGTTTGATTGCCAAGGTAACAAAGAGTAGCGTAACGATCAGCCAGAAACAGAGCAATGTAATCTCAATTCTCCCAAAATTCCCTCACTACACTATCAGAGAGCATTAAGTCCCCAGTGTCTTTTGCTTCAAAGCCTCACTGGCAAGCTTATGTACCGGTCCGGACGTTGGCGGTCTTGACCACCGGCATGGGTTGCTACCTCTCCAGAGATAGTTTCTTCAATCAAAGTCTATAGTTCTTTTGGCCCTTGGCCGCATTTTGTATCAGTTCTGAACAATGTCAGGATGTTCAAACAGAATCTGTTCATCTGGGTCAGGCATGATGGCAGCAAGTTATTGTTCCAATGACACCACTTCACCATGTTTCAAAAAGATCACCATCTCCAAAAGGCACTTGCTGAGAGATCTGATCATATTCAAAGTCAGGTATTCCTCTTGTTATCCACTGATCATATGGCAAAGGAAGTGGCGCTTGCTTTCTCCACATCACTGGCATGAATCCAGTGTCTGTGCCCTGTGCACTTAACAGCAGTCTGGGTGGTGAAGAGAACTTGCACTGGCCTCTGAAACTGTTGGGTAAAGACACCGTCTCTAGGCCTCAGCTTGTGACCTGGACCTTTAAGATTGGGAGAGAGACTGGCCTTCACCTGTGAATGGATCAAAGGCAAATCTTTAGTCAACACAATAATCAACAAGAATGGTAAATTCAATGTCAGATTGTCCTTAATCTTGGTACACCCTATACATTTTGCTGGCCTCCCCATAACCATCTCAACTGGTTGCAAGACCTTCAAAGGGCAGATCTGGGGGTGCAAAATATCCTGTTGAAACGGGGTACCTTTTCCTGTGCTATAAGTATGGCACATCATGCACCTCTTGACATAGAACTTTGCCACCCTGGGAATCAGATTATTGAACCATACATGATCTGACATGGCCACCATTCCTTTAGCACTGATGTGGGCTGAGTTGTGGGCCATGGTAACAATAGCATCCACATAATAATTTGGAAGCATTCATCTTTGCCTTCCTGAGAGATCTATCCAACATCCTGTCGCATCCTGACACCCATATCTTTTACACTGTTCCTTCTCTTCCTCCGTAGCTTCTTCCTGTACTTCCCTAATGCAATCTAGAGTCTGATTAAACATAGTTACTTCTGGTGTCCATCTAACTGTCCCTACAATATACATTAAACTATACTCTAAATAGGCTGATCGTTTAGCTGTTTCGTTAGCAAAAATATTTCCCTGTATTACCTCATCTATAATTTTCTTGTGGACAAAACATTTAACAATAGCAACCCTTTTTGGTAACATCAAGGTATCCAGTATCTTTACTATTTATTCCCCATACTGTATCTTATCACTATGTAAAATAAAAAAGCCCCCTTTTGTTTTTAGAGTCGTCTGAATGAGTGGGCAACTCCAAAGGCATATATATTGATATTTACAGTCAAATCTTTATAGGTCATAGGTTCTAGTCAAAGCTGTCAGCTCCATAGATTGCTCTGACATTTGTTGTATTTTACATAACTCAACCACAGATTTCAAGGGAGTAACTGTATAGGCCGCATTACTAGAGCCATCAGGTAGTTTGTAACATGCACCATCCACGGACAGTTCCCCTGGTGGGTCAGATATAGGGGTATCTGTCAGGTCTACCCGTCCCATAGTCTCCTTCTCAGTAATAAATATGCAATCATGCTTCTCATCTTGTTGGGACTCAGAAAGCGGCAGTACAATGGCTGGATTCAAAATGTTACAGCATTTCTGAGTGATGTTTGGAGCAAAAAGTATCAACTCATACCCTGTTAATATCGCACTGGTCAGGTGCTGGGTCTGAATTTTTTTTCTCTTAGATATCCACTAAATGTGGTACCATAACTGTCAAATTGTGACCTTAAATATACATTTCAGATTGCTTTATCGCAGTGGGGTCCAATGTGGAGGAGAAATATGCACATGACCTATTCCTTCCTACATGGGACCGTGCCAAGCTGCAACCATCTTTTACATGCACAAATTTGTAATAATCAGTTTTTACCTAAAGCAGGAGCATTACATAAAGCATTTTTTTCAATTACAAAAAGACAGCTTCACACTGATTAGTCCAAGGAAGCAGCATGCATACGTGCTTTAATATTAAAGCAAGCAGGGGTTTTGTAATCAGTGAAAAATTTGGTAATAAACGCACAGATATTAGATTGAGTCAGTGGTTTCTGCAAATTCTGCACCAATTATATCCTATGTTGGTGTAGCGTCTCTACCCCTTCGACAGGAGGAGACCTAAATAGGTAACCTTCTGTTGACAATACTGTAATTGGAAAAGAGATACTTTGTCCCGAGGAGGCTAAGTGATGCAATAATTTCACTGTAGTCTGTTTGCAACCTTCTGCTGCATTGCTATGTCTCCAATGAGTGGCTCGTGAGCTACCAATAGATTACCAGGTACCTGTGAGTAGCTCTCCTGTGTGCAGTCCAACCTGTATTTTAAAAACAAAACTCATACATTCAAGACAACATTTCTTTTGTATTTTCACAACACATAAACTGATGTCTACAGAAAAATAATTGACATTTTGAAAATGTACTTACAGCTATTATTTCAGTTGGAGATATTTATTTCTCATAATTATATCTTGGCGCAAGGGAGTATTGCAGCTATTGTTTGAATCTAGTACCCATGTAATATTTTAGTTCAAATTGTCAAAGCCTCTTTTTTTAATTTTTTTTTTACCTTTTTTACTGCTGAAAACCCTGGCCAATGCACTGATGTGAACACTACTGATACTCTTGGATGAGGTGGTCACTTTTTCATCACTGGTGACTTTTGTTGCAGAAAATGTTGGAGACCCTTGTACTAACATTCAGTTGTTGTGAAATAGGGCTTTGAACGGGGATGCCAGAAAATCCCACAGGTGTATTAACTTTACCTGAGAAACAACAGGATATTGAGGGACTACTATCTTGTTACTTTCTTTCAAATCAATCATAAATCAATAAACTTTTATCCTGTATTCCATCCCTTCTTTTAAGGACAGGAAGAATAGGGCTATTAGATACATTAGAGGAAACTTCCTCAAAGCGAGTAAAGAAATCAGGGACGGCCTCTCCCTGTTTTTGCTTACAAGCAGTAAGGAGTGTCCAATATATTTTCCATGCCAGAATTATCGTCTTTATATAAGTTAGTGTGTTGCCAGGGAGGTCCAGTATGAGCTGATTAGGTTTCTGACCAGGTTTCCTATCCCTATCAGCTGCTACTATGGCAGTCCAATCTCCTCCTAACTCAACAACATGATCCTGTTTCCGGGTGAGTCGCCACATATCTGGGGGCAAGATCATACCAAAAACATATCAATATCTGCTAAGGTCATAATACAAGAATCAATGGCTGCCTGTACATCATCATAAAATCCTCTAGGAGTTTTACGTATGTCTGGTAAGGAGGCTTTTAAAGTGAGTATATCCGTCCTTTTCCAGTGCGTATATATCCAATTATACAAAAAATGGGCTCTAGCATTGGGATTATTAGGGTCATCATTATCTGCATTCCCTCTTCCAGGAATGAACTGTGGCGCAGCTTCCTCATAGGTCTTATTCGAGGAGAGGAAGAGAGTTCATTACGATATCCAATTATCATTGCTATAGCATTATTAACTCTACTTACAGGGAAGGCCCCTATCTGACATTGTCGATTAATAGCTCTAATATCATCTGGGCCATTTTGTCCTGTAGTCATCTCCCATTGAACCATAAATTGATGAGAAAGCTTATTTATAAGACAAAGAAGCTCGCCTTCAGAAAAATCCTGAATCTGATCTATCATTTCTTCTACTTTCATTTCTAGATCACTTAACCAATTTAATACCATCAACTTTATCGCGTCCTGACGAAACTGAGGTACAGTAGAGCGAAGGACTCGAGGGGTCAGGACAGATGCACGAAGCACAGAATCATTAGTCATTTCAAATGCAGTGGCCTGAGGTGGAGGCACAGAGGCTTGGTGTGGGGGTGCAGTGGCCTGGGTTGGAGGGAGTAAAGAATGTACCGGTACTGGTTGGAAAATAGGGAGTTGGACAACCGCGGGCAAAGGAGGGGGAACCGGGGTAACAGGGGTAACAACATTTAGTGGTCCAGGGGGAAGAGGTGTTAAAGATACATATGGGGGTGGGGGTCGTTCTATCAACAACCCATCAATATCTGAATCCACATCTTCTTGGTGGACCTGAACTGCTACAGTTGGTCTAACTATATATTCCTTAGATGTTAATAATCTATGCTCCCTATCTAAACATTCTTTTTTCTCCTGAACTTCCTTATCCTTCAATTCCTTATACTTCTGATACTCAGTTTTCCTTTCCGGTTTCCTTTGTACCTTCTCTGCCTTGAGCTGCCGCTCCTTCACTTCTTTCCTCCACATATGCAAACTGTCAAACATAGCTGGCCTAACTTTCTTTAAAAACAATTGTTTCTCTAGATACTCAAGTTTGTGAGGGTCCATGGTTCCCTCTAATGGCCATTCTAACTGGGGATCCCCTTTTGTATATTTGTTCCACAATGCATTATACATGATGGGACAAATACCATATTTGATGTGCATCTCAAAATTCGGCGTACCTGCTGGTGGCGCCGGCTGACTTGCTTCCAAAATGCTCTGCTTATTGCAGCAGCAACAACAAAACTTCCAAGGCGTACCAAGTACAGGTATGTTATATAAGATATAAAAAACTTATAAACAGAGAGAAATAAAAAATATTCTCACATTTACCTGTAAGAAAAAATGTTAGTCAAAACAAATAGCAAGTCTCAAAACAAAGCTTAGGTTTCAAAATACCAAACAGATCCTAGGTTTCAAAATTCCAAGCAGATTCCGAACGGATTACCAAACAAATACCAAGTCAGGACAAATACCAAGTCAAGCAAAGATCAAACAGATCCTAACCAAATGAACAAATGAACCGGTTCAATACAGATTTACCTCATGCGTAGTCTTCGACTCCCACCTGTCGATCCTCCCTGATCCAAAAAAAATGACCGTCCGAAGGCCCTA
Organism: Calotriton arnoldi; assembly: GCA_963921515.1. Taxonomy (NCBI): domain Eukaryota; kingdom Metazoa; phylum Chordata; class Amphibia; order Caudata; family Salamandridae; genus Calotriton; species Calotriton arnoldi. The sequence goes on along the minus strand of CAWUFW010002245.1, from coordinate 1,776,164 downwards.
GTCAAGGCTAGCAGCCGCCAGGAAGATCAGAGTTGGAGAGCTGAAAATTCACCTTGGCCCACGAGCAACACTAATCTCATCAGGTGGTGCGCTCCTCAGCGAAGTTCGTCTTACGGACCTGATCTCCTCCCCTGGTCCGACTGCAAGCCTTTGATGGGGACCCGCGTTCGGGCGCCAATTTGTGGAGCAGATTAATTAATAACCTGCTGGTGCAGGGATCACCACTTCGCCACGGGTTCTTATCAAAATGAGGAGGACTCGACACTGGAGCGAGGTCAAACCATGGATAGTTTATTCAATCATTCATGAATGGGTCTCCATCCGACAAGTACCATCAAGATACCCAAGGATAAAAGCACACTGAACGATGGTTACATGGGTTTATATAGGGAAAATCACAGACTAGGAACGCCCAGAGGTAAATAGAACTTTGGAAAGAACACACAAATGAGGCAAGGCAAGAATCGACAGTCTCGGTGCCTTGTGTAACTGTCGGGTCTTTGAGGCTGCATAACAAGATAGGCTATGTGAACAAACTTTATCTAAGGCTTTACCATTGTTTAAAACACACACGAAACCCACAGTGCAGACATCAGCTGTTCTTTTGTGCTGACTTTGCATGTTTACGCAGCCTACAATGTCTCAACTTTAGATTTGTGACCTAATGTTTATGCAGGTGTGGTATCAAGGGTAGAGTCAGGCTGAAAACAGGTCAAAGGTGAGCATGGATGAAGCACAGTTGAATTAGAAAACGAGAGATTCAGATTTTAAGGTTTCACAGAAGCATTGTCCTATGTGGATGATATATATCTGACGGACGACGACTTAAAAAGGCACTTGACCAGGGTGAGCACCATAATTATGGAATTCGCCTCTGAGGGCTACAAATTTAATTTTAAAAAGTCAAAAATCGCCCACCTCAAAGTCCTGTTTTTAGGATATGAGCTTTCAAGTGAAGGGAAAAGTCTGGCAGCTAACTTTTAGAAAAGTGTGCGCTGCTCCAACCTCCAAAATCATTAGAAAATATACAATCAATACTGGGATTCCTAAATTTCAGCAGAACTTACATTTTGGATTACGCGGAAAGAGTAAAACCTTTCTACAACTTAATAAAACCTGACTTTTCAGTTAGACAATGGACACAGGAACACACAAACATCCTCCGTTCACTACAAGAAGACATGATAGCTTCAAAACACTTACAGACGCGGGTAAACGTACGCAACTTAGTGATCCATGCAATAGCGGGTCAATGCGGGTACACTTCAATGAAGGCGAAACAGTACCAATCGCTTACAAATCACACCTGTACACAAATGCAGAAATGCGTTTCACTTCAACAGAAAAAATCCTGACAGCAGTTCAGACTGCTGTAGCAAGAGAAAGAGCACTGGCTCAGGGAAAATGCATAATTGTCGTAACACCGGTACCAGCTTTAGAAGCTGTTACAAAGGCTAGCATTCCAAATGCAAAAGCCTTACATCCGAGATGGATACAATGGGCTAATTCTCTTACTGCAACGGATTTTGAATACAGATTTGATGCAAGTCTAAAAACACAAGCATTTCTGCAATACGAACAAGAATACCCTCTACCGAATGAAATCTTGCCTCTAGATCAGTATGAATATATTATTTACACTGACGGATCTGCTCAACCGGCCATAGGGAGTAAGCAACAATACAGCGCAGCATGTGCTATCGTTAAAGGTCGCATGCGGGATGGAAAGTTCCATCCAAGTTGCACCAAAACGCAATCTCTAGGGGACTGCACTGCACAATTGGCAGAATTAAAAGCATTGATACTGGCACTGATGAATACGGATCACGAATTCCCCACACTGATAGTGTGTGATTCCTTTTACTGTGTGTAATCATACAATGAATGTTTACATCATTGGGAACAAAACGGGTTCAAAGACGCAAAAGGTAGCACAATTAAGCATAAAATGCTATGGGAACAGATAGTTGAGAAACGAACTACCACGGGCTCACGTTATTCATACACTGAGTCATCAACGTGATGGCGTTCACGTTGAAGGGAATTCATTGGCTGATGAAACCGCGAAAGGGGCTGTACGCACAGCTTCCGTAGCTGCAATCACTCGCTCAAAAACGAGGATAGACGGTGAGATTATGGTTGCTGTCATTGCTTCACGCAAAGGCAGCTCAGCAGTACCAAAGAAATTTCCACTCAAGTACTCCTACAAGTTAGATGCAAACAACATTCCATATGCTCAGATTCCTGGAGTGGGGGACAGAGTAATACCAAATATGGATCGTAGGCAAGGTTTGATTATTGCAGTACACGAGGGTTTGGGCTCTGCCCATAGAGGCGTTACAGCGACTATTTCATTGTTGAAACAGCGCTATTGGTGGCCAGGCCTAACAAAGCAAACTGAAGACTATGTCTTGAAATGTGACATCTGCCAGCAGATGAAAGGCTCCACCATAACATGCCCGGCACAGACACCATTATTAAAAACAGACAAACCTCTCGCTGGTGTGTATCTGGACCACTGCGGCCCCTTACAATCAGATGGGGCCTACAAGTATATCATGGTTGCAGTGGATTCATGCTCAAGATTCCTATGGGTTTGGCCTCAGTGCTCGGCTGACGCTCGAACTGTTAACAAAGATTTGCGAGTCTTTATAGGGACATACGCAGTTGGCACGTTACATTCTGACCGTGGCCCGGCGTTTAGCTCTCGGGCTTACAAAGAGGCCATGGAAAGTATGGGCGTAGCATTGCGGTACTCCTCTCCGTACCATCCTGAGGGAAATTCGGTTGTGGAAAGGAAAAACCGGGACCTAAAGGAATCTTTAACAGCTAGGGTATTAGGCAAGGGCAGTAGTTGGGTCAATCATATATATGGGGTACAGCGAGCTCTCAATAACCAGCCAAGAAGTTCTCTAGGGGGTGTCACTCCTTACAAGGTCCTATTTGGGACAAGAATGTGGGTACCTGATCTTGATTGTGAAGGCACAGTGGCGGATGAAAAACCTTTTGACATCCATAACCGTTTGTCTATCTTACAGGAATTAAATGAAGCCAGAGCCTTGCACAGCAATTTGCAGGTGAACAGAACAGCCACTGGGGAAGTCAAGACAGTCACGGCAAGACCTGTCTGGATCCCAAAAGTCGGGGATCTGGTCAGAGAGAAAATAGCGGATAAAAAAGAATTTGGTCCCTCATACAGAAAGCCTGTACCTGTCCTAGCAATTCAAGGAACAAGAACTGTACTTCTACTGCCTCTTGCCAGAAAAAGGGAGAAACGATTTGTCTCAATCGACTTAATCAAACCACACTATGTGGCCGATACTGAACAGTATGACTCGTGGACTCCGCTGTAGCAGACGCCCTCCTCTAGCTACAATCCAAGAAGTTCAAACAGAAAGACTCATCACATTTGAAGAGTCCTCTCAAAGGAATGAAGGACTAAGCAACAATGCTATGGAACTCGTTCCACTTGAACAAGAAATAATAATTCAAAATGAAAATGAAACTCAAATATCAATTCGACCAAACACTGATGTCTACATCAACATGCCTCGAGAAGAGCAAACTACTGTTTCCACAAATCCTGCGGAAATACCAAAGGTTGATCGAACTGCATCTGGCTACTTCATTGACTTTGATACGTTTTCTTTGGATCCAAGTGAACCAGAAACGACCCCAGCCCAACAAACACGCAAGAAGCAGATGACGGACTTTCTGAACTTCCTCAAAAAGACTTACCTGGTATCGCCTTGGGTAGAACTCTGGGTAATTACTGGGATACTGTTCTTTCTTTTCTGGCTAGGCTTAGTTATAACTTTTAGCATGCTTATTAATGGATGATACTTTCAACAAAGACCTGCAGCCGAAAAAGTAAATTTGATTCTGAAGCCACATCAATCTTCTCATCGTGAACAAAGAGACTTGTCATCAGTGAACATTACAGCAGTTCCTATACCGGACGGTATAGTTTGGGACAAGGTTGATTTCGATATATTCGGTCCTACTGAACTTTTAAAAATTTCTCATGTATTTAAAATTTCATTCAGTGATATCATTACCTCCAGTACACTTTCTGATGATTGGGACTCTGAAACTGTTAATAACATGTTGTCTGATTTAGAGAAAACTGCTGCATTTCCAAACAATGAAATGCTAGAAGGTACTTCAGACTATGATACTTTGTACTGTTACCAACATTATGGTCATCATTTCTTGCACAAATCTATAATACCTAGAAATGTTTTTGAGTACCACCAGTGGGAACATTGCCCTACACCACCAAGAAGTAGTTCGCAAACATTTGCACAGAAATTTTCATATTTTTCAGGGTTTAACACTTCTGACCCGATGTCATTTTATTATAAAGTCGCATCCACATCGGCACAGAAAATTATGTTGACTAACACCAAACAGATTTACTCTGCTTCCTTTATCGCCCGATTGTCTGAACAGGGTTTTGACCTATGGAAGGACACAATAGACTTAAAATCAGTCTGGGGTTCTAGAGACTGGCAAGTCCAGGGAACAGAAGTGCTATTTAGAGCATGCCTCATTCCACAGCAGATGATATTTCTAAATGACACTGTGCAACAGACATCCTGTCTTGGACTAGCCAAGAACAAGGACCTGAACACACCTCGGTTTCCAACACCATCACAGATGGAGGGGTAGAAAAATTCAACTTCACAAGAAGGGGCAGAAGTAGATGACATTTTACGGTACAATAGATCAGACCCTAATTGGAAAGGATGGTTGGTTTGGCCCATAGACACGAACAGATGTCAGCAAAGATTCTGGGGTACCACCGAAGGGTTCAGTATTTATAGGCCAGACCCACGCTACGTACAAAGAGAACATCCAGGGGTAGTGACATCCTACAGTGTTGGGAAGTTGTGCCTTGATTGGCTAGAAACCTCGACACTCACAGAAGTTAAACAGCACTTATCCTTACTCACACATGACATGGATCTTAGGGATTTTTTACTTGGTCCCAGGAAACCACGTCAGAAACGTTTCATATATGCTGGCATTTATGCTGCCTTCATTGAAATTTGGAAAATATCCCAACAAGAGGCCGCAGAGAGAATACGGGAAATAGACCGTATTAACTTAGAGAAGGTGTTAGACCTGGCATCCTTGGCGTGGGTCTCCCTTCCATTTTTCACTATGCCTCCACTGTTGTTGATATGTTTTTGCTGGTCTAGATGCTTTGGGCACTTTGCCACTGCTATTCAGTGCCAAAGTGCAAGTGCTCCCTATGGTAAATTGATGTATGGATTAGTGACTCCATGTTTGGCCTATTTGATTCACTGTCAGACCCTAGTACAGTGCACTGTTTGTGCCCAGGGCCTGTGAATCAAATGCTGCTGGTGGGCTTGCAGCACTGGTTGTGCCACCCACAGGAGCAGCTTGTAAAGTGTGTCTCAGGCCTGCCATTGCAGAGCCTGTGTGCAGTCTGGTACTGCCATGTTGACTTGGTAAGTGCACCCACTTACCAGTCCCCAAACCTTCCCTTTTCTGCATGTTAGTCACCCCTAAGGCAGGCCTGCGGGCAGGGTGCATTGTATGTAAGAGGTAGGACATGCCCTGGTGTGTGTGGCATGTCCTGATAGTGAATTACAACCAATTTCGTTTTTCACTATTGCATGGCTACCTGTCCCCATAGGCCAGAATGGGCAGTTTGATTATAACATCTTATAATCCTAACTGACCCAGGGAACATGGTAGAAAAACGAATTTAGTATGCCTGAACTCAGAATGATAAAATACATCTTTTAGTGAAGTTGGTTTTAACATTCTGTGTTTGAAAATACCACTTTTAGAAAGTAGGTATTTTCTTGCCTAACCATCCAGCCTGCCTCTGCTAGCTTGTGTATTGTATGTCTGGGTTTGTGAGTGACAGGGGCTGGGGGACTCCAGGAGATAGGGTGAGTCAGCACAGGGCTGAATAGACCTACCTGCATGTAGAGTGGTGGGAGGAGTAGCACCTAGGCCTGAATAGGGCTGTGCCTGCCTTCCACAATGCTGGCTCCACCTCCTGTGCTGCGTCTTATGTCCCTGGCCCACATTGACAAAGGAAGAAGGTGTGCACTGGCAGAATGCACCCAGAACTGGTTTGGACTAGGTACAGGACCCTCTGCCTTCAGAGGACAAAGGATTTGCTAGTATAAATATTGGGGCCCAGACCCCAAGACTTTAGATCACTTCTGGGAAACAAGAAGAACCTTTGCTGAGGAGAGGAACCAGAGAAACTGAAGGAGGAGACTATCCCTATGCTGTGTGCTGTTTGAGGGATTGGCCTGCAGTGGTTGCCTGATTGCCAAAGAAAGGAGAAAGGAACTTTGTGCCTACTTTCATCATCTTGCAGAAAATCTCCAAGGGCTTGAAGATTGAGCTTGCCTCCTGCTGAAGTCTCAGGGATACAAGACTTCACCAACCAGCTCCCCTGAATTCCCTTGCTGGGAATTTGAAGTGCCTACTGTTGTGTTGGGCCTTCTGAGAGACTGCGTGTCGCTGGGAGCTGGAAGCGCGACTCACGAAGAAGAAGCGTGTCGCCGCCGCAGCAGTTGTCGCATCGCCGAGAAAAGCGTGCCACCGCTGTCGCCATCGCATCACCGAAGCGCTTCGCATCACCGGAGAAGCGTGTCGCCGTCGCAGCAGACGCCGTCGCATCATCGGAGTAGCGTGTCGCAGGGCCTGTCGCGGCTCAGAAGATTCACTGAGTCGCCGCACGGCGGTCGTGCGTGCACGCATCGCCCCTTCGTTGTCGCATCGAGAGGAAGACGCCATTTTGTTTCATTGCACCGGGTCGTCATCGCATCGAGGCGCTGCTGGTCGCATCGCCACAGAAGCGCAGTAAGAAACCGACGCATCGCCCCGTCTCCGGTAAGGAACCGACGCATCACCGTCCACTACGCAGCAGTAGGGAACCGATGCATCACCTCCCCCGGAGCAAGGAACCGACGCATCACCGTTCTTGCGTGTAAGGAAGCGACGCCTCACCTTCCCTGCAACTCTTTTGTTTGTATCACGTTACGCATCCAAAGGTACATTGAACGTAGAGTATCGCATTTATCACCTGCCTTTGAACTGAACAATTTTCTACCATTAACAGTCATATTTTTCGTATTGTATTGTGGATTTTCGTCGTTCTGGTCTTGTGTTAAGTCTATATAAAGAGTACTTATTTTTATATACAACTTGTGTGGTGTCCATCTGTAGTTTTGTCACTGTATTACTGTATGTATTCACAAATGCTTTACACACTGCCTCCGAGATAAGCCTGCCTGCTCGTGCCAAGCTACCAAGGGGGTGAGCAGGGGTTATTTTAGTAGTGTATCCCCCTTTCCCTGACTAGAAGCAAGGGTCCCTTATTTGGACAAAGGTACTTACCTCTGCCAACTAGAGACCCCCAGTTCTAACAGAAGGCATTAGCGGTAGTGGATAATGGGTTAACAACTTTGACCTCCAGGATGTATTCCTTAGGCAACATTGTATCTTCTGCAATAGACATACTGGAACAAGATTTGGCCATATTACAACACGGGCAATCTCAGTTACGTTCTATTATGTTGTTAAGCTGGACGCTGCAATCTTTGCGTGCAGGCTATGTGCCTTGGCGTTTTATCAACAGTACGTCGCTGTTTTCTGAATACAATCTAACAGATAAACAGGTAGAAATGGCACAAAGGGGAGCAAAATATACAATGCTGTATATTGAAAAACTGGATTTACGGAAGCGGAATCACCATCCACGGAATGGCTAATCCATGGCCACATAACTCTACTGGTCACTACTTTTCAGTTTCAATATTGCTTTGAGCAAAAGCAGGCAGGCAAATAAGAACAAATGGGTAAGGAATACATTAAGGAATCTTGGGAATTACCGTACAGATTTCGATGCCGGAGTGGGGATCGAGAAGTGTTTCTAAGCGGTACAAACTGCAGGAACGCTTTGAGTGGTTCTCTCATGTGCCAGGATATTTTACTACATGGAGCTTGTAATGGTTCAGTGGCGAACTTATCCTGCCACCTGAAAGGGACTCCAGCAGCCATGATTACACCGGTATTCAGGCTGCTCTCGAATGGGAGTTACTTGATGCTGAATGATCAAGGTTGTTGTGGGATGCTTCCGGGTATTGCCTATCTGGTCACGGTGAACTCCAGGATTACTTGCTGTATGCAAGTATTGTTTCCCCCAACAAGTACAGTCAGGGAGGCGCCGCTATGGACTTCGCTAATGTTTCCTTTATACAATTTGATACTTTGAGCAGAATGAAAGCCATGCTTTCACAGCAAACTGTGCCCTTAACCTCCGCCCGGGAGACCCTTGATCTTCAAATCGCAAGGAGCTCGGCTGAGATACAGGCACTCATACGTACAAACTGCCCCTCTCATTTCACAGAAATGGTGGGACGTATCTTTAATATGTCTGATATGAGTGGTATTGTACACCTATCTAAGACCATAGGGTCAGGATTTCTAAGCACCTTTCAGACAGTCCTCGGAGTTATTCCAAACTTTATACACTCCGTATTGGAAAGTATTTTTGGAGGTCTTCCGCTGATCCTGCTCTTAATAGCAGGTATCCTGATTGTTATTTTTCTGCTACGCAATGGACGGCCCAATCACCAACGAGATGGCAAAAGCACTCCTGGAGTGTAAATACCGTGAACGCATGGTACAACATCTGGGCACACCTCGCCTGCGGGAACTGAGCGCCTCTTGGTTCCTATCGTTTAGACCAGTCTGGATGGACTGCATCTTACCTGTTCTTCGATGCCTGTTTTTTTTTTTTTTTTAAACAGATTTTGTCAAGTTGCGCATGTATCGCAGGGCTCTGCACACCAGAGACATCTGCATAATCAAACCATACAGACATAAAGGCAGTCGACTTTTTCGGGTGAAATTAAAAAAAAAAAACATACAAACAATAAAAGGCAATATAGAAAACCCCCAACTCCCTCCCACCCCTCCCCCCTTGATCGCACAAAGTCTGCATAGTCCTGTCCACAGCCTATATATAACAGCAAAGAATACACCCCCCAGGACCCCACCCCCGCATAGCATCTCCACAGACCAAATATGTACAAGCAAATTACCCCAATGAATGAGCCTCTGCTACAGCTGGCGGGTCCAACCACAGGCCCCGATAATCCGCCCACCGTTTCCAAATTTTGTAGTGCTTGCGTGGGCACCCCCTGGCGACAAAGATAGGTTGTTCCAGCCCCATACAGAAGTCTAATCCATTCTTCCATGCAGCCACCGATGGGGCCCACAGCGCCTTCCACGCCTTGGCGATGTCCCTTTTCGCCAGTGTGAAACCCAATTGCATGAGGTGTCGTTTGTAGACATTACCCCCTATCCCCTCCATAACATGAAGCAGGGCCAGCTGCGGTGTACGGGGGAGCTCCCACCCCTAGGACCTCCGAGAGACAGGCAAATACCCCCTCCAAAAGCGGTCCAGGGAAGGGCATTGCCAGACTGTATGAATGAATGTGCCCTCTTCTCGATCGCAGCGAAGACACTCCGGGGAAGCGATCAGCCCCGCCCGCCACAAGCGCGCCCGAGGAAAATAGACCCTGTGTAGATACTTGAACTGGACAAGGCGGAGTCGCAGCGCTATGGCTGCCCCCGCGGAGCCGCCAATGCCTCGGTCCAGTCCTCCTCCTCCAGCGTGCCCACATCCCCTTCCCAGTCCCCCCGAAGCTTCTGAAGTGTGGGGGAGCAATGAGTAACCAGGGACTGATAAATCTGGGAAGTTTTCCTGTCCTTCAGATCCCCCATAAAGACTTTCGCTTCCAGCGGACTAAATTCGGGGAGAGACTCCAGACCCTCTAAGCTAGGGGACAGGGCATGACGAAATTGAAGATAACGGTAAAACTGGGACTGTGGCATAAGGAATTCCTTCTGGAGGTCTTGGAAAGATTTGAGCGTTTGGCCCCTCATAACATCCCCCAGGACTGAAATACCAATGTCATCCCATCCCCGGAAACCCTGCAGGGCCGCCAACTGGGGTAGGCGCCCATTATTCCAGAGGGGAGTTTCCCGAGTCAAGGTATTCCACCATCCCATTCAACGCAATGCCTGCCTCCAGATCAGGAACACCACCCGCGTGGCCAACGGCAGCGCGCCCCGCAACGGCGCCGAATAAAGAATTGCATGTAGCGAGTGGTTCCCCATAAACTGCCGCTCGAGCGCATATGTCGGGTCTCCCCTATCGCCGTACCACCACCTATTAAGGACCAGCAGATGCGAGGCCTGGTAGTACGAGAGAAAGTCCGAGGACACGAGCCCCCCCACAGTAGGTGGACAGGAAGCATGTTCGCAGAGCTACACGCACATTTCCCCCCTCCCACAAAAACTGCCCAAGCGCAGCATTCACCAGCCGGAACCATCGGGGCGGGATTGGGTATGGGTGATTCTGTAACTGATAGAGGAGCCGGGGAAGCGCCACCATCTTGAATATTGCCGATCTACCATATAATGTCAGGGGCATACGGGACCAGGAGTTGAGGTCCGCACGGATCCGCTCCCACACTGGGGCCAAGTTACGCTCCCAGGAGACTGCAGGCACATCCAAAAGAAACACGCCCAGGTATTTCAGTCCCCCAACCGCCAACTGAACCGAGGAAATCCACGTGCCCATCCTCGTCCGATCCCCCAGAGCCCATAATGTGGATTTGCGGGGGTTCATATAGAGTCCCGATGTCTCCCCAAAGATCTGCATGATGTGCAGGAGCCGTGGCCCCGTCCTGTCAACCGCTGTAAGGAAAAAGAGAACATCATCCGCATATAATACGATCCTGTCGGACAGGCCCTGAGCCCACTCAAAACCCCGGACCTGCGCATCAATGCGCACCCACGCAGCCAAAGGCTCCATGGCTAGGGCGAACAAATATGGAGACGTGGGACATCCCTGCCGCGTGCCCCGCCTGATAGAAAAGGTGGATGAGGTCGCACCAGCTACCCGCACCGACGCCGTCAGATCCGTATATAGGAGTGTTAGATAGGAGAGGAAGCGCGGGCCAAGGTTGAGTCTTCGCAGCAATGCAAATAAGTACACCCAGCTCAGGGAGTCAAACGCCCTATCTATGTCAGCCAAGAGGGGCGCCGCTGGTTCCCCCAACTGCTGAATAGCCGCCACCGCCACGTGTGCTCGCCTAATGTTGTGTCTGGTCTCCCTCTGGGGCATGAACCCAGCCTGATCAGGATGTACAAGGGCGGAGATGTGGGGTAGAAGGCGATTGGCCAGTGCTTTGGCCAAGATTTTCGCTTCCACATTTAAGAGAGAAATGGGGCGATACGAGGCATGTTGCTCCGGGGGCCGGCAGGCTTATGGAACACCACCACCTCCGCATGCCTCCAGTCTGGGGGGAGCGAGCCCCTCTCCCGAGCCTCCTCCACTACCGCCCGATAGTGAGGGGCCAACTGCACAGAGTAGCGTCGGAAGAATTCACTTGGGAACCCATAGGGTCCCGGCGCCTTCCCGGGATTGAGCTCCCCAGGGCCGTGCCCAACTCCTCATCTGTCAGAGGCAGCTCCAACTGATCCCTCACCTCATCCGATACAGTTTTGGGTGGTAAATCAGCTATGAATTTATCTATGGTGGCAGCTGACAAGCATTCCTTAGGAGCGTATAGATCCGCATAGTAAGCGGCGAAGCTCTCCGCTATGGCCGGGGGAATCCGTAATCGGCTCTCCCGCCTGGCCCAGAATACCCGGTAGGGCCTGAGAATGGAAGGTGCCTTGACAAAGTCGGTGCAGCACCTTGCTGGACTTGTCCCCCCATTGGTAGACCCTGCTACGCGTCGCCAGCCAGGCTTGGCGGGCTTCGTCCATCAGAAGGGCAGCATAATTCTGTTGAGTCAGCAGCAGTTGCCTCCTAAGCTGGACCCCGCCTCCCGACACCGACGTTCGAGTGCTTCTACGTCCGCCTCAGCTCGAGTCAGTTCCTTTCTGCGCTTCCTACGCACTGCCGCGCACCAGGAGATATCTACACCCCTCAGTGCGGGTTTCAGTGCCTCCCACAAGATCTCGGCGCTAGAAACGGACCCCACATTAGACGTCAAGTAGTGATCAATGGCTTCGCTTATATGTGTCCCGTAATCATCATTCTGTAAATGCCATACAGAGAGGCGCCACTGGAACGGTTGCTTCCACCTACCTATATGGAGCTCAAGAGACACGGGGAATGATCCGAAAGGCCTCGAGCAGAATCTCCGCCGACACCACCCTACCAACCGCAGCCCGGGGAACAAAGAGGTAGTCAATTCTGGAAAATGACTCATGGACCGCCGAGAGGTAGGTGAATTCCCGGCTATCACCGTGAAGGCGCCGCCATACATCAACCCAGTCAAGTCCCATCACTAAGGAATGCAGTTTCGTGGGACGGTTACTCTCGGAGCTACCCCCAGCCCTCCATCTATCCCTGGCCAGATCCATAACATCGTTCCAGTCCCCACCCACCACAGATAGCACATCCGGCATATCAGCCCATAGGGTGAGGAATCTCTCTACCAGATTCCATTGTAAGGGGGGGGGGCATAGATACTACCCAACACCAGGGGGTCTTCCCCAATCTTGCCCCGGATAAACAAATAGCGCCCTTGTGTGTCAGTCCACTGTTGTACATGAGTATATGGGACCCTGCGGTGCACCAGGATCGCTACCCCCGTGAACCCCTCGTAAAGCCGGAGTGAAATACCTGTTGAAACCCATACCGCTGTAAACAGAGGGCCTTCGTACCCATGAGGTGTGTTTCCTGTAACATAAGGATATCGGCCCCAGCCCGTTTGGCCTGATGGAGTATGGCCCCACGTTTGATTTTGTCCAGAGCACCGCGCACATTCCAACTAAGAATGCGGAGAGTACCTGGGGTCACCTGTCCCCCACTGGGCACACTAGCCATTTGGGAGTGTATCCACTACTATAACAGGCATTAGGATGTGTCGGTGTATGCGTGGAGAACAGTGGACCCTCAGCGGAAGTGCGACCTGTGAACATAAACAACCCCCACCCAACAAACCCCCCCACCCCATACCTCAAAAACACTGAAGCATCTGTCGCAGCGGGGCTGGTCCTCGATCCCCAACAGGGGGACGGGGGCCGCCCCGACCAATGGATCCCCAACTTACAGCTCATGTCATCTGGGCATGTCCCCCGCCAGCACGAGCCTGACAGAGAAACCAGCCCACACCAGGGCTCCTCCGATGAACATTCAGCAGTCTAGGACTCTGCAGTACTTCGCGGGCCCATAGATTAGTTTTCCAAAGTCTGTCGCCCAGAAGTGGGCCCCCCCGAGAGGAGGCGCCACAGGACAAGGAGCGCCGCCGGGACCGTGACCGTCTGTTACCCTTCTGCTGCTGCCCCCGGGGGCCTCTCCGGGACATCTCGCTCGATGAGGCCGACTCTCTCCCAGGCGGTGTGTGTGTCCTCACCCGCACCGTATCATCTGTCCATTTGAAGACCTCTTCCGGGGTGTCGAAGAAGTGAGTGCGGGAGCGATACACCACCCGCAGGCGGGCAGGAAACAGGAGGGCATAGGGAAGCTTGAGGTCCCTCAGGCGGGCCTTCGCTGCAATGAACGATTGTCGCTGTTGCTGCACCTGCCGCGTGTAGTCAGGGAAAATAAGAATGCGTACATTGTCATAGAGCAGGGGTTCCTTGGCCCGGGCCTGCTTCAATATTGCGTTGCGATCAAGATAGTTCAAGAGCTTCGCTATAACTGGCCGCGGGCGAGCCCCCGGCGGGGGCTTCTGCATGAGCGCCCTATGGGCCCGCTCCACAACAAAGTAACAGGACATGGCCTCCGGAGGAAGCCAGCCCTCCAGCCACTGCGTAAGAAAGCGTTCCATGTTGCCCTCCTCGCAACCCTCTGGAAACCCAACAAAACGAAGATTATTGCGTCGGGCCCGTCCCTCCGCATCCTCCACTCGCAGCGCAAGCCCCTTTTGAGCAGACTCCATAGAAGCCACCTTCTGCTTCAGTGAAATAACATCGTCCTCCACTTCAGAGATACGGGTCTCAGCTTCGGTGATGCGTGACACCGCATTGCGCAAATCTTGCCGCAACAGCATGACGTCTGACCCAACTGCCCCAATTTTGGCATCCAACATGTCCCTGGATTGGGTGATAGCAGCCATGAGTGCTGCATTATCCGGCATAGCCCCCGACTGACCTCCGGAAGCCCCAGCCGCCGCTCCCGGACCAGTGAATTTATCTATGGGGCCTTGCTTGGCCGGGCCATTGCCACCTTTGTCCCTCGTCATGGCTGCCCTATGGACTCCCCACGCAGGCCTGGAAAGAACCGGGGAGGGTGCAAGAGCGGAAATCACCCAACAAAGAGCTCCCGCGGTCCGACCTGACCGCTGAATGAACAGGAGCCTGTGAGGAGCTGCCCAGGGACTAGGGCCAACGAGCCGCCCCAGGGGCCACACTATGCCAGACCCCGTCAGAGGCCCCCAGCAGCGCTCGCGCGGTCCAACCGACCGCCGAAGCGGCAGCGCCCTGGGTCAGTATGAGGGCCCTCACACGCCCGTAGTCCCCCAAGTCCGCGGCTTCCGCTGGGCACTCTCTCCCATGCTGCACACCCCCCTCGGCGTGCACTTGAAACCACCAGTCTCAGGGACCCAAGAGGCACCCACGTGGTCCGACCGGCCGCCGATATGAGCACCCCCTAAGGCCCGGGAGGATTTAAGGGGGAGGGAGAAGGCTTGCATCCACTGGGGCCCCCAGGCGGGTCCGGAGGCCCCTCAACAATCGCTCTGGCTCCCTACTGCCCGCTCGGCCACCCCTCCCGCGGCCCGATAGTGCTGCCGATCTCCCGCTGCAGTACAGACCGAGGGGGAGGGGAACATCAAGGAGTTCAGGCCAGGCCGCATCAAATCCAGAGGCCGCCCGCGCTGCCGGCCACCACCGCTGCTGAAGCAATCACCCCGGAGCAGTATGGAGTGGGCGCACCCCAATGGCCAGGAGACCTGCTCACGGACCGCAGTTCTCGCTCCCCAGCGCTACACCTCACCTTCGCGGCCCGATCCAGCCGCCGAGCCTCCCAGTCGGACTCTGCCTCAGGCCGCGTCGCGGAGCGGTGGTCGACCCTCCGCCAGCTGTCTCTGCCCTTCAGACAAATCCGGAGCACTTCTCTCCGCTCTCGCGCTGGTATACGGCGCCGAGGCCGCCCCCTCACTCCGGCTACCTCCGGCAATCTTGAGCACAACGTCCCGGCTCCACCACCAGCAGCTAGGCCGCGCCCCCTCAAGGCCCCGCAACGGCCGAGGCTCGATTACTCCTCTACAAACCCCCGTAGGCGCCCCAAAACTACACAGGACGACACTGCGGATATCCCGAAGCTGCAGAGTCGTTGTAGTGGTCACTCGAGCATCGGGGAGTCAGGATAATTGAAGGATGTATGGCGGGCTGGACGGAGCTCGCTCAGCACACGTCCGCCATGCTGGCTTGCCAAGCCACGCCCCCTTCGATGCCTGTTTTGCGGAGAAGAATGCGTGTTAGATCTCTGTCTGACACTTCCATTGGCAACGCCACCGGACATGAATACCATGCTGGAACCGGTGAGGGTCCATGCTCGGCAATGTCCCCAGCGTATTCCTATCTTGATGGCTGCATTCCTCGAGAACCCGCAGGTGCCTTTTGTTACAACTGGGTTGAGCATCAGCTCCTCCGCTAGCACTCCGGTATCGACTACAGCACCAGCTGCCTCTGCACCAGCTATTGGCAGTTCTGAGTATCATCTGTGCTCAATTGACGTGCTCTGCGAGGTATTACAGAGATCGTCCTCTGCAACAGCGAGCAGCGTCGATGTTACGTCTCCCAACCAGGACACTTAATCTATAATTGGCTCATCGTGTGCTGGGAAAGAATTCGTTTTTTTCCTTCTTGTTTCAAAACTCAACTAAATTTGGAACATTTCCTTTAATTGACACTTTCGCTGGGAAAGCATGGCCTTCTGGCGTTTGTAGTGGTTCGATTTATATAAACGAACTCAACTAGGACTTTGGCTTAGAGTGACATTTCCAAAACTAGCTTCCGAAAATAATTTCCCCCCCCTCCCCATTAGACTATTTTTTATATGGTTTTAAAAACAATATTTTATGAGGCTCACTGATAGTTTTATGCGCTGCTACCTAGTAGAAAGAGTAGTTCACTAGCATTTTTATCATTGTTGACTATTCGGAATAGGAGTGGGTGTTATGTTTCATATAGGTACCCTAATATAGGCCCGGGTAATATCATACACCTTCACCTACATTATCTCCCTTATACTACACAGTAACGAGCTTTTAGGATTGAACCTTTACCTAGTTCTAGTCCTGGGCGCAGAAGGAGGGTTTTTCCCTGAATAATAACGTCGTCCTATAACTTCATCAATGGACTCATACAGTATGAATGAATATTCATGAGGGTTCTTGGAAACCAGGCAGAGGCTACACCGCCTGCATAATATCTACGTACAAGGTTCATCCCATACAGCATCCTCAAATCCAACAATGGCTAATACAAGACCAAGGGACAAAGAAACCCTAGATACTTCTTGTATAAATACAGCACATTTTGCTGGGGTTGGGAGAGGAGTTCGAGACTTCCAGGCCGACACACTGACCAGAGACACTGAGGCTCCTGCATGCAGACGCTCCAGCTGACAGTGGTCTAACACATCCCTCGCGGGGTGTCCAACTCGAGACCAGGACGGGGTCCCACACTCTCTCACTTCAGGTAATGGGGTTAGACTAAATCCTAGAGGGATTCTTGGCTTCACACCTAC
The DNA here is from genome assembly GCA_963921515.1 of Calotriton arnoldi. NCBI lineage: Eukaryota > Metazoa > Chordata > Amphibia > Caudata > Salamandridae > Calotriton > Calotriton arnoldi. Next base: position 1,759,384 of record CAWUFW010002245.1, on the reverse strand, counting down.
CCACATGCTAGGTACACTTAGGTACATCTAGATAGGCATCGTAGGGGTACGCGCACTTTTTATCATGCATTTTATATTCATGTATGTATTCATGATTATTGCAAGATGGTAGAACTGTACTATCCTTTTATTTTCACTGTACTGCTAATCATATATATCTGCTACTGTCTAACGGTTGTTGCAGCACATCTACTCTACACTAGAAGAACAACTGTGCAATAAATTCTTATTGTAACACGCCCGACTGTTTCTTCTGTGTAACTCTCTGAGACCGAATAAGTGAGCACGAGTGACTGAGCGAAAGGTAGTACATTGTTTCCACGATTCTGAGGGATCAGGGTTGTCCTGTTCTGAGGTTGCCAAAACTAACCTTTCCCCGATAAGAGGAGAATCTAGTGGCACTGTGAGCTAGCTAAAACAGAAAGGCTAACATTCTCGGTGGGGGTGCTCAGAGTCAGTCTGCCACCAATCCTACAGTTTATGTTATCCAAACGCGCAGATCCTGTATGGGTAATATAGGAACTACAAGACAGTAGGCTACGGTCCTGGGGGAACAACATACACAAGTCAACACAAAAAGGCTGTCAAACAAAAGTACAGTTCCAGAAAGCACAAATACAGCGAGACAGCACATAAACAGGCAAGGTTGACAGGGAGACAAAAGAGCAGAGAACAGGTGGAACAGATGTATGATGCAGGTTGTATGTCCAGTGAAATTATTGATGAAATTAAACTGAAGGAAGAGGAAAGATTGTCGTCAGTGGCTTTTCAATCCCTGGCCTCTTCTTGAAGAAAACACTTTCACTGGTTGGTGATATACTGGAGCGTCCATGCCCCTTTCATCATTGCCCTCTGTGGACCGATCACATGTAGGTAAGAGTGCAGAGCTCTTTGCATGCACTTTCCATGGTTGATCTCTTTGCTATAGTCAAACGTCGGTAGCACTGCAATAGGCAAGTACTTAACACTTATATATGACACACTAAGGTTCACTAGGATTGTTCCATCTACAACAAACGACGCATATTCAGTCCTGAACTTTCCGTTTACAAAATATTGTTATTAGGTGTGGCAGAAAACTACAAGTCATGGGGTGCACATGTTTGCTAAATGGAAGCCAACGACTGAAGTACACAGCCCTGCCAAGTTTGCCAGCTCCATGTCGGATGTGCTGCTCCAGACCAGGTTTTTTCTTTGAGTTCTAGAACTTGTGTCTTGATATTCCATTATGAAAAAGGACTGCAAGTTGCAGAAGTCAAAGAAATGAACTGGACTGGAACAGCACATCACACTTGGACCTGGGCAGTCTGGCAGTGAGGCTGAGCATGCTAGCAAAGTGTTTACGTTTCTGTAACCCTCGTTCAAATTAAGTGTGCTTTGGCTTATGGCAAGATTTAAATTAAAATGTTGAACACGTTCTTTTGAATGTGTTTGCTGTGTTAAACTTGCATTTGTTTTGTCCTTTGTCTTTGTTTTACATTCCTGCCTTCAAGTGAATTAAATGTGTTTACCATTTGGCAATGAGACGGAAAAACAGGAAACACTACACAATGTGTGCTATTGTACTTGTATGTCTAAATTTGTTTACTTTTCTCGATGACGATTGCTTCATGCCCTCAACCATTCTAATGAGTGGAGAAATTTAACACAAAGGGCCAGATTTACAAACTTTTTGTGCTGGATTTGGGTCACAAAAGTGCCGCAAACCTGCACAAAATGTTTTCGGGGATTTACTTTCCAGTGCGAAAAAATTGCATGAACAAGTACGCCTTCCCCAGTGAGGCGTAACAAGGAGAAATATGTTTAATTCTCCTTGTTACTTCCTCCTATGTGTGCTGCATACTGCAGCCCACAGAGAAAGAGGAATATGCCTGTAAGGATTGTTTTTGTTCTGTAAGGTATTCCTTCCTGCACAAAAACAATTGTGTCTGTAACGCATAAACCCATGCACTATAAAAGGGTGCCTGCATTGGCGCTAGGCAGCTTCAAGTTTGCCAACGCAGGAAGAGAGCTGAAGAGCACCATATCTTAGTAGATATGGCAGTCTTCAGCTCTCTCTAATTCAAGCAATGCAGCTCAGCAACTTGTCTTGCTACAATGTGTTGCGTACATTTTAAGTAAATCTGCCCCTTGGTTTTTCACACAAAACCCTGTCTACTGACAATCTTAGCCAGGGTTTTGTACCAAAATAGAACGCCACCTGAATGCAGGTGTTAAAAAGATGAAATGCGTTTATTTTGCCTAATTTTTCCCACTTTGCATGTGTATTGCACTGTACAGCACACGTCCAACGTGGAAAAAGTTTTTAAATTTGTCTCAGCATAGCATTTTGTACTGGAAAAGTACCCATCCTGTACAAAACCTATGCCAGGCTCACGTAGACACCTTTGCACTACTGTGCAAAGGTCTGTGTGTGTGGCGCTCTGCAGCCTATTTGTGCGCCAGCACTAGGGAGAGAGCACGATAATGTAATTTCTCTGACGATATGGCACTTTCCTGCTCTCTCCCTGTCATGCAGCGCAGCGCAACAGCTTTGGGTGGTGCGTTGCATGTGTGTGAGAGTTTTGTAAATCTGGGCCACAGAGTCCTATACTGAAGGAAGATGTTACCATCAGCCAGCAGGCATTCATAAGGATCACAAAGTTAGCACAAGAGATGCCTGTGTCAAAATGCCCTGTGTGCAAACTGTATTTTGTTTCTACCAGTGCAAGTGGGTCACCAGTGTTAATTGTATTAGCATATAAAATGACTAAACTGCGTTCCAGAGCTAGGACACCTGCTTACCTTTCGCTCACCTAATGAGCGAGCGATTCCACATACCAACAACTAGTGCCTTCTGATATGTTACATATATTAATTGATTTGCCATCAATTGGCACCAGCAAAAGATGATAGACAGCATTAAAATCATGTATTGGCAAAGATAATGTTAACTTTTGCATAGTGAATACATCGATATGCAAGTACCTGGAATTTTGTTCCTGTTCTGTGTTTGAGGATGTAAACACTGCAGTCGTGTCCTGTGACCTCTTGTTTTGGGAAACGTGCAATGCTGCTTTCTACATTGTCCCTCCTCTGTATGATAGTGAACCTTGATGAACACATTCTACTATGCAAAATCCAAAATGATTCCCACTGTCAGGGAGGAGGAAGCACCACAGCGTGCAAAGGAGTGGGACACTCCAGAGAGTGCATGCTTCCTTTGCAAAGAGGTAGTGTCTACTCCTACATACGCACACAGGACAAGTACCACGTAGACATCAGCAGTAGAAGCTGTTTGGAAAACGAGGCAGTATTTGTGAGGCCTGCACAAATAACATGACTACATTTGTCCTTCACTGGGAACCAAACACCCAATTGTAGCGCCTGACTCTCAGAGGGTAGCGTTGCAGAGCAGTCTGAGGCTTACTCAAGGGAGGTGGTGTGGGCTAGTAATCGCCATTACAGGTGCGCAGCAATAACACTCAATAATTGATTGTCCAGTCTGTACTTTGCTTTATAAAAGTAAGAGTACATTTATTAAACACGCACACTACTCAATACTATGCACCAATTTACAAATATACATAAGCTGTTGGAATTACTTTGTGACATTGCATAACATCTCCACCCCTCCCGCAGGGGGGGGTGGGGTCTAGTACCACCACTCCCATGCCTGCACGTCATCTTGCCCCCTAATGCAGTGGGTTGACACAACCTGGAGTGAGAACCTAGCCAACTGGCACCATCCCAGGGGCGCACCCCCACCCCATCATCTCAACAAGCATTAAAAATAGGTTTACCTGCCCCAGTGACACATAACCCGGACTGAGCATCTCATATTGTCCATACAGTATGCACCCTTACAACTTCAGGGCTAACAGTCTGGGTTGTTCTTCACTTAAGCGCAGCAGCAAGAATACATGTTTAAGCAGCACTTTAGAATGACAGTACTCATCCCATTTGTTGGACATTAGAATGCGTTGCAATTACAGCCCCTAAAGGCATCACAGATGAAATCACAGGATTACGCATATACAGCCAGACACCCTAGCATGAATGTCTGGCAACCTAACCCCACTTTGCTTATGACATTACCTTACACAGGTACTTCACATTACACATGTGACCTTCAGTCCCTCTAAAAGAAATAACATTAGTAAAAGCACTACGGGTGCCATTACACCTCTTCACCTCCAGGGGATGCCCTTCTCCAGACATCCCCAACTCAGCCCTTCATCCCTTGGCGCACTTCTCAATCCTCCTCCAGCTGTAGAACAAAAGTTTCAGCCCAAGAGGAGTTAAATTGCTGTCTGAGCCCTGGAGGGGTTATTCTTTTCAAGTCCCCATGAGACTTAGGGTGGGACTTTTCATCTTCGTGCTGGGGGAGACTGCGTTGCTCCTGCAGCTCCCCCTGCACCTCTCCAGCAAATGGGGGTGGCCCCTCTCCTCTGGGGCCACCAAAACGCCCAAAACCGTAGGTTTCCCCATGCCTTGCAAGGCATTATGGGGCGCTCCGTGTTCCTTGCCGTGAATATTCGATTAGCGACTCCCCCGCTGCTTAGGGGAGAGCCGCGATTAGGTCGCCGCCTCTTCAGCTGTTGGGGGGCCCGGTCCCACCCGGACTCCCTGGTGGGGAAATCTGCGGCCCGTTGGGGGGCCCAGTCCCACCCAGACCCCCAGGTAAGGGTTGGCGACTCGGGGAGCCCACCCCCTGCCGCTTCTCGCTTCAGGGAGGCCCGGTCCCACCCGGGCCCTCCTGCATCACCAGGCTTAAGGGCCGCCCGGGGAGCCCACCCCCCGGCTGCTCCTGCCGGCTCCCCGCTAGGCCCGCACCTCCGTGTGCGGCCGCGGGAGCCGGCGCATCCATTCTGGTCTGCCCGCTCCGGCGGGCAGACGCGGAGACCTCCTCGGCCTTGCCGGACCTCGGGGGGAGTACAACGGCACTCCCCCTCCTCCTTCCCGCACTTCAGGGCCCGGAGATGGGGTCCCGGGACCCTCCTCTCACCTTCGCGGGGAGCGCGGCGGCGCTCCCCGTCTTTGCTTTTTTTTCTTTGGCGGGGGCCAGGGTGGGCTCCTGGCACCCCGCGGGGGAACCTTCATGGGGTGTGCGACGGCGCACCCCACACTTTACTTCTCTTGGGGACAGCCCCCGGGACCTGACCCACCCCGGGGGCACATCCTGGACCGGCGGCGGACCCCCACGCGCTTCGTCGTCGGTCCTTCCAGAGGTCAAAGGTCGCCTACCTTCTGGGGGGCGTATCTCGGCCCCCAGGCGGCCGATTTTGGTGATCTTGGCCTCTTCTTGCTCCTGGTGGCGCACCCCAGCCACTGGGTGCACTTTCCTTCGCCCTCCTGGTCACACAGAGGGTGGATTCAGCAGGGAGCTGCCTTCACTGGCTCCCTGCGCCAGCCTTTCGCCTGGCTCTCCTCCTGGGCCTCTCTTCTCCCTGCGCAGAGGCCCCTGCTTCTGCGCACTGGTCCTCGTCTCTTCTCCTGGCGCTGTCCAGGATCCGGGGACAGTTAGGGGGTTCATCCTTCCAACTGCCCATTGCGCCAGGCTCCAGCACCTTCTGCTTCAGCAGACCACACCCCAGAGAGATCTCCTCTTCCTGTGCAAACACTTTTAAGAAGTTGGGGAGGGGGCTGGCAGGAAGTCTCTGTTTGCCCTATCACACAGCGACACATCACTTCTCTGCCCCTGCTCCCTCCTCCCTCCTTCCTGCCCAGGCCTCTGGGTTTGTTCAAAATGGCGTCGTCCAGGGTCTCCTGCCACATGGTCTCTGAGAGCCCCTTCCCCCCAGGGCTGCCTTCGCCCTGGTGCATCATGGTGCCTGGCACCCAGTGACAGCTGCTGATGGATTAGCCTGTAGCTCCACCCATCTTCTCTCCGTGGAGGGAAGGTCATCAATCCAGGCTGCTGGGGTCAGCCCCCAGCCAGGCCCTGGTTATGAGCTGACTCAGAGAAATATAACATTTCTGGATGACCCAAAAGCAGTACAAATAGGACTTTGGACTCTGCAGAATACTTCTTCTCACACCTGTTACAGTGGACTTTAGTGCGTGTCTGGAAGTTGTAGGCCTTAAGAAAGTGACACTAGCCCATGGGCTCCACTTCCCCATAGGGGAATAATGAAGTGAAAAACACAGTAAAACACACTGACTTTCCCTGGCATGTTTCTTCCCAGTGTATAAAGCCTATTCCATGTCACCACCCAATTCTGCACAAGTCTGCCACACCAATCTATCTGCACCTGCTCCTTGGCTGCGCACGCCAGGAATCTCCCCTGCGCAGCACCTACACGTGTGCACATGCATGTACACATGTGTCTGCACGTAACCAGCCCCGTGCCCCTTACTCCAGCTGCTGCGCAGCGGCCTAGTCAAGCTAGGGGGACACCAGTAAAATCCACATGCAGTCTCTTTCACCATGAGTTCACTGGGGGTGAGTCCCAACTTATGAGGCTCTCCCCCAGTAAAAGCTCAACAAATCAATGCTCAAAAAGCGAAAAATCCGGGAGGCCCAGAGTGTCAGAACCACCTTCTAACAGAAGCTTTCTTCACATAGAACCGGAACCGGACGGGCATTAACAGTGAAGGCTTCAGACACACACAGACACTCTGTCTCACTCACTTTCCACCTCCCTCCGCCCCCACATATACGGAGAACAGTAAGGTACAGATTTAGTGGCACAAATTAAAGTTGTTTTCAAATGCTACTAACAAGATTTGAAATCAAGCTTTAAGTAGTCACAGTTGCGACAATTATGTTAACTAACACATTGGTAAATTAAATGATTCCACCAGGGTCGCTCAATTTGGAAGTGAGGTTACGACCCTACTCTCTTTTTTTCGCTCCACAGCAGTTTACTCACTTCTCCACACCTTGGTGGCTTTGTACAAAATATAAAATCACAAATATTTGATGGAAGTTGAGTTTCCTATTTCAACCACTCTGGGCTGTGTAATACCTTCCTAATTTGTATATCTGATCTTATGATGTCTCCAGTTTTACTCTTACTAACTGGGTGTTATTGTTTATCATTTTCTCCACTCTTAGTTACATTTTTCTTCTTGTGTTTTTTTGCATTTTGTGTTGCTCTTCTAGCTCTGTACCTACAAGTGGATCTGATTAAAAGTGGGGGGCACCTGGAGATTTCAACTGTGTTGGTCTGTGTGGGTAACTCTATCAAATGTGAAGGGTTATGACGTAGTCATGTGTTAAACAGGTCCAGACTCAGTTATATGTCTGTTTTAAAAGTTAAAGGGCTGGTCGACATTGCCTCAGCCCATATGTACTCAGGATTGGGCAAACAAATCTCTTCCTCTCCTCACTATAAAATTTACAAAAAAATAACAAGTGAAGATCACATTGAATTGATGAAGAATCACATGGGCAGGGGGACAGGGCAGTCATAGAGTATGTATTAGCAGGATAGCCAAGCATTAGGGGTATGTAATTTATTTGAAACCTCGTTAACAAAAATCTGTGATGAGGGTTGGTCACAAAAGATAAATAGTTAAGGCCTGGTGAGTTTATTTTGGGGCGTAAATGGTATTGTCTCACCCTTGGTTTCGAGCAGTTGGCTTCCCATCTCATTCTCTCTGTTTTTCAATTAATTTTTTTTTTCCAATTCTAGCCTAGACATGGTGATACAAGTCATTGGGTCATCAAATAGCTTGGGGAAGCCAATGGTATACAGACTGTTCTTGACAAATTGCAGCCATTTTATTCTACGTGACCCATCAAGCTTTAAACAATCCAATAGGATTTCCTGCGTTAACTTCAGAGTTTCCCCCCTCCATACTGAGTGCCACAAAAGGGGGGGGGGGCGCATAAATCTGGTCCGAGATAAAAGGGACATCCAATTCAGTATGGCAAGTTGTAGGAGGAGCAGGGTTTGGGAACGCCTATCAAACGTTTCCAGAATTTATTCTCTATTGATTGGAGACTAGATACAGTCGCTACTCCCCACACTGCTGCTCCATATGTTGCCACTGACAGTGTTTTTGCTTCGTATATCTTTTTTATGGTTTCTATCGGTTTAGACCCTAGCTTCTTAACGAAGCTAAAAATTGCCCCTATGCTTCTTTCCATCATAAGGCCTCTATTGGTCACCATGTTGTGCCATGTATTTTTTTAATCGAAAAGTACCCCCAAGTAGCAGAATGGTTCAACTACTTTCAATTTCCTCCCTTCTATATTCCAACTAGGTGGGTTTCTCAGTCTAGCTCCTGCCACAAGCACGAATGATTTGGTTTCATTAACTTTCAGATCTAGATTATTCATAAATCTTGCATATGTGTCTATGAGCGTCTGCAACGCATTGCCGGTCCGGGCCAGCAATACCGTATCGTCTGCGTAAAGGTGTAGTGGCACAGGAGCAGAATTAATAATGGGATATTCACTGGTGGACCCCACCAGTGCAGCTTCCACACCATTCGTGTAGAGGGAGAATAAAAAGGGCACAAGTACGCACCCCTGCCTGACACCGCGAGCGAGGGGGAAGGGTCTGGAACACTCCCCCTCTCTCCCCATACGCACGCAGGCCACAGCTGAGGAGTACAACACCAGGATAAAATTAATTATTGTTTTATCTATGCACATGTCATCCATTATAGACCATAGCTTCTTATGGGCCACTCGGTCAAAAGCGGCTAACAGGTCCATAAACGCCATGTAAAGATGGCCTTCTTTAGCTGCCGTATATTTGGCAATCAGCAGGTTTAAATTAAGGCACTGATCCACTGTCCCTTTGTTCTTTCTAAAACCGTACTGGTTTGAATTAATATCTTGTTTTCATCGGCCCAATCCTCTAGCCTATTTAACAAGAGACGGCCCATTAATTTTGCTGTACTATCTAACAGCGATATTGGGCGATAATTTTGCGCTAACGCTTTGTCCCCCTTTTATAGATCGGTATGATCACAGACTTTATCCAGGAAAGGGGGGCATGTGTTTTAGATACTGCGTTGAAGACATTAGTGAGTAGCGGGCCCAAAGCTCCTGGTTTGTTAAAAAGAAGTCTATTGGCAACCCGTCAGGCACAGCCGCCCTCAATCTGCTACATTGGTTCAGTGCTATTTTCAGATAGTTTAGGTCCCTCTGGGCCAGTCTGACAAGATAATACCTCTACGGGGCCCTCTCCTTCTATACCAAATACCCCCGTAAAATAGCTCACCCAATCATCCTCTGTCACATGCTCTCTGGACAGCCATTGAAAAGATAGATATACATGTTTTGATATATGAAAAATAATATATTTAAAACAAGTTAATGGTTGTTGTTGTGTCAGTGGTTTTTAGATATCATTTTCTTGAAAGATTTGTGGTATTTGAGTCAGGAGAAGTTTCACACATATTTGAGGAATCATTTAAAGGCCCTTCTAGTATTTAATGTTTAATGAAAAATATTATTTTACAATTCCCCTTCAGGAGATTCCGTTCGCCCGACAGAACTGTTTGTAGCTCATAACTATATACCCTGGTTCTGAGAGACACAGGGTAACCCCATTATATTTAATGGGATTTCAGGAGGTAGCAAGGCCCTGCAGCGGAGACTTCAACATATTGCAGCCCGCCAAGACTGTCTTCAAGGAGTCGAGCAACACCACCAAGCTTCACGATGGACTCCGACAACGCTATTGACTCACCCTGTTTTTGAACTCTTGACACCAACCACAAATCATCTGGAGTGTCAGCAGAGTGGACCAACTCCAGACAAGGGACATGACTCCAGCAGGCATGCAGCCAGAAGGTTTGGACATCTTTGAACTAGAATTCTTATCCTGTCTCACATAGGTTAAAGTATGAATGTGAGCAAAGATATCCTGTTGCAGCCAGCGTCATCAGTCCATATGCTGCCATGCTGATGGACTCTAGAGAGGGATGGACTACTTGGTATCCCATTTATTTTTGTTTTGTTTCCGCAGGATGGGCTTGTTGTCTTTTCTTTTGGATTTGGAGAGGAATGTAGTGTTCTGCTGGACACGTCATGCAACAGCCCTTCCCTAGAGGCCGTACTTACACAAAACCCACACCTGTCCCATACAGGTGTCACCAGTCAGGTTGCCCTGTTAATAAAAGGTCTCGAGCTCATGTGCTGGTGGCCAGTTATTATCCATAGCACTAGTGAACGTGTAGTTCTTTACTTTAGAATGTGGGTCTAGGGCTCACGTCTTTACACAAGGTTTCGCGCCTCCTCGAACCAGCTTTGCAGCTCATGTCTTGTCATCTGCAAGGTTCACATTGTGTTTTCTGGTTAAAGAAGGTTCTCAAGATGGCCAACTGTTAGGAGCTCCAACCCTGGAGCTCCCCGTCTAGGGATCGCCATATGGCATAAATCCTGGGAAAAAAGCCCCCCATCTACACCCCAGCCCGCCGGGTTCCTAGGGAATTGATATTAAGACCCCATAGGGCCGTTGTGATGCAACAAAGGTCGCAGGACCGTGCTGATATCAACAACGACCCAAGGCACTGACGCCGCAGAGCACCCCACGATCTATTGCCAGCGAGTGGCGCCTAAGACCCAGGGACTGCCGCGACCAGCTGTGTCCCGCTCTCAGTCTGGAGGTGACTGGTTGAGAGGTGTCTCGCTGCCTCCTCGCTCCCGACTACCCTGTGGCCTATGTCACTCAAGCGGTCGCCGCTGCACCAGCGCCGAGTGGCACGTCGGACTAAGGGACCCCTGTGGCTGGGAAGCAAGAGGCGGCAGCCTTCCCTGTATAGAACCCGAAACCCCCTCGCTCTCGGATACCCTGCAGACTCCCTTGCTCAGCCCTCACTAGGCTGGTCCCAGGCGAGCAGTGAACGGAATGTAGAGACTGCCACGAAAGGGGAGGGGGGTGTTGACAGCTCTCCCTGCGGCGAGCCTGCTGACCCCTCACATTAAAGCTGCCCCCAACTCGCCGGTCTAAACTGGCTCCCGCTACTTTGACACCACTGCCACAGGCCCATGAGTACAACAGCACCCTGAAGGCCTGGCTGAACGAGCACCGCAAGAACCCCAGCAATGGTGAGAAGATCATGCTCTGTAAATATGTAATATATATTTGTCCAACCCTAATTGCTTCAACTTTTCTTAAAATGTAATCTTGAGTGAATTTACAACTTGTATATATGTAACTCTAACCATAAGTATCTGTAGTAGACTTATGTACTTACTACCATTCATTTTGAGTTGAGAGTTTATCTGTTTCGTATCTCTTATGTAATTCATGTACTATGAAGTCCTTATGTAATGTAACTGGTTCTATTGTAAAGCACTCTGACACCTTCGGGTAAAGTTCGCGCTATATAAAAACGCATAAATAAATAAATACATAAAGAAAGAAGCAGGTTCCCAGTCTGTTATATGTATTTGAGAGAACGTGTTCGTTGCAATTGTGAAGCGTCTCAAGTCCAACACTCCCATCTTGTGGACAAACCATGCTTGGCAGCAACTTTTCCTAAATTGAATACGTGTGAATTTAAATTGTTTAAAAAACTTCCTGAAAAGTGGTTCTCACGTTATCTCGCCGTCCCTTGTCATCACCCCCGTCCCAGCCATTACTTATGAGGTGAATTCTAACTCCACAAGACAAGAAAGCCCATGATATGCTGAAAACGAAACCCCGTCCGCCCACTCACACTGCGTACTGTTATGAACTGAATTCACCTTATCGACCAAACACATGAAGGCGCAGGAAACGATTATTTCGAGTCTGTATCATTTCTTTTTTCCACAATCGTCATCTTAAGATTGGTTCGTCAACCTTTTGATATTTACATACAAAAGGACTCTTGTACCTGGGGCCCATCTCGAAGGACGCAGTACCTTGCGCAACCTGGTTGCCGCATACCAACTGTCTCCAACTTGTGCGCAGGTCTCCACTCTCAGCCCGGAAATGCTCCACCGCACTTGGAGAGAAAACGCGCCCAAGAGCTAAAGCTTTTACAACACTACAGGTATCACAAAGAGGCTTACACATTCCCAACATCCTCCTAGTTTTTTACTTCGAGGACTAAGACAAGGACTTAAGGATTGCTAGAAGTCTTTGCTGGGATTGAATCTCTTTTATGCTTCTTTAGCTCTTTCCCTGCTGGGACCCATAGGCGTATTAGTTATGCTGTAGCTGTTTTGGGTGGTCTTCTTTGGCTCACCTCCTTGTGGTGTTTGGATCAAAGAAAAATATTTCTTCACAGAATACCTCTGCTGAAATCATGCTGCCTGTCGTGTCCTGAAATGATGGATTGGGATGCGGCCCAAGCGATTGCCAGTGGTTGAGGTTAATTCAAGCATTCTATCCATCACCATGTTGTTTTTGCATTTGCCGTCCTAAGTGCGCCGGATGTGCCCAGAGGTGGTTCCCAGGCTCACTGTGCCACTGGAATCAAGCTATACATGGCTGAAGAGCCCTAACTAGGGCAAAACTGTTCCTAGGTTGCTTGTGTTCTGGTTCAGGGAGGACCTGGCCTGGCAGTTCAGGCTGGACTGGGTGCAGGGTCAAGACTGATTTGCACATGGCTGCGTCCAAACTGAGGTAGCATGGTGGGTAAAAAACAATGGATTGGGATGCTGCCCGAGCGATTGCCAGTGGCTGAGATGGCTGAAGAGCCCTAACTAGGCTGAAACCAGTCCTAGGTTGCTTGTGTTCCAGTTCAGGGAGGACCTGGCCTGGCAGTTTGGGCTGGACTGTTACCATGAGGAGCAGGGTCAACACTGATTTGCATATGGCTGGGTCAAAACTGAGGTGGCATGGTGGGCAAAAAAACAATGGATTGGGATGCGTCCTGAACAATTGCCAGCGACTTAGATTAATTCAAGCATTCCATCCATCACTTTGTTGTTTTTGCAAGAAAACACCCCTGCAACCAAACACCAAAATCAAGAGAACACCCTTGCCAAAAATCACCAAAAGGTGCTTGAACTCAGAGAATCTCATCAATGGTGACAGCAGCACAACATATGGCGATGACCCTTTGGTATCACCAACCAACAGCCTCAACGTACAGCATCAGCTGAAATCTCACAAAAATATGAACATCATGCCATCCCCAGCACCAGGAGCAGATTGACTGGAAAACGAGCTTCAAGCTTACAGGATAAGACACCAAGGGAGTTAATCCTCAAGTCGGAGGGGGAGGGGGGGTTGTTGTGCTTTTATTCTTTACCAAAAGGAGACGACGTCATATCAAAGATGTATCATTTGTCTTTATGGAAAGGGGAGAGGAGTTCAATTTCTTTAAGGAAGAGGGAGATGTCTTGTCCTGAACAGGACACTAAGACGTTGCAGACTCTATCCTCCCAGGACACTGGACATGACTTCCTGGTCCAGGGACTGGACAGGAAGTGTAAGGAGGAGCAGGACATTTTACTGTAGGGCAGCTCAGGAACAACATGGGTGGAGACAAGTTCCCCCAGAAGTAGAAGAACAATGATACAGGCAGGGCTCTTCAATAAAGCATTGTTTAGAACCATACCTCGTGTCCATGTGATCTGTCCGCCCTGCACTCCAGACATGACACTGCTTTTCCATTCATTAGGAGTTCCAAGTTAGCGCAAAAGCAGTGGGAAGAAAATGACTGCGCATGCTTTGACTTTCGCTTTGAACCAGAGAAGAGAATGGATGATAGAATCTTCCATAAAAGCTCAGCGTTCTGGCGAAGTAGGCATTTGCTGTGTGTTTTTGGCATAATTTGTTTCTGTAGCTGTTGCTGATTGTTTGCCAAAATAAGGAAACACCATTGGAAGATGAGGCATAACACCCTGTCTTCATCCAACTCCAGTTCTAGGTCCAGATCCCATTGAGAAGGTCTAGCTCAAAGAATCCTGAAGAAACAAAAATAAGGAGGCTAATTATGGAAACCATGGTTGTTTTAACCGCTGAAGCTTTCTCTCCCAGTGCTGAGCCCTTTTTGATGTTTAGGGCAGTTTGTGCTTAAACTTTTATTCGTTTCTTTCCACAAAACAAAAAAAGCCAGATTTGCATCGTGTTTCCTCATGTTTTGGTGATTCCTACAATACCTAGGGTTTGTGGAGCAACCTGGAAGGACCGAGAAAATAGCCAAAATGTGCTGTGCAAGAAAGTATGTGTTTTTTTCTCTAAAATGTGCATCAACAAAAGGGTTACTATGCTTAGACCACGCTCTTCCCCAACAGTCAGGCACAGCAGAGTTGTAAAAAAAACATTTTGCACCACATATTTTGACATTTTCTAATTGGTAGTCAATTTGTCCTATTTTTGAGTTTGTGGTGGAAACTGGTGTGAAACCCACAGGTTAACCTAGAGAGCTATATATTTCTGAAAAGTAAACATAATTCTGAATTCAGCAAGGGATCATTTATGTAGAACCCTCGTGGTTTTCCCAAAGAAGCTAACTGTTGAAATAAAAAACTAATGAAAATAAGCAGGAAAAATATAAATAGTTGACAATGCTTTCATCTTTTGCCACAATTGAACTACAGTTTATAATGATTTTTCATTGTGAACAGACCATGCATCAATTCATATGGTAAAGCTAATAAATGAAAAATGGGTGTAATGCAAATCTATGCATTATTTAAATGAGCCCAAGCTAATGAGATTAAAGCTATTGGGAATTTTTACATCTCTCAATTTGGGTTACCAATAATACGTGATTCAAATGGTATTTTGCAAAATGTGTTCTTTCTTTCACACTGGCTTACAAAAACGGAGAGAAATGCAATTGATAATATCAAATATTGTGCAATTCTGTTTTTCCACACTTCTCCCAGTAAAAACAGTACCCACGTGCGCTATCATTAGTACCAGGAAAGGCCCCAAAATGTAACTAGGAAATATCAAAATGTTTCCTTTCAAATTCACTCATTCTTGCAATTTGGGTAGCTGCAGTATTTAAGCCTGGGCTTAGCAGGCACCCAGGAAAACCTACCAATGCCAGTCATTTCTGAAAATTAGGCACCCATGGGAGTGGAGAGTCGTGTGACTCACAGTGATCCCACTATGTTTTCTTATCCTGAATGCTCTGAAAACATCAAACTTGGTAAAATCACAGAGTCTCTCCACATTCTGTGAGGGGGATTTACAGAATCTGCGGGGATCCACATAATTCTTAATACCTTGTACTTCCACACGTCTCCTGATGAAAACGATTCCCCACTTGTTTGGGTGCGCCCATCACATGCAACAGGAACTGGTCAAAACATGGACTGTGTGAAATCAATGTGGTGCAAAGAGATGTTCACACGGTTACAGTTATGGTCTGATCCTATGATATGCGTTAGGTCCACCTGCAATGGTTTATATTTTTTTTATTCATGGCAAAGGTATTAATGTACTGTGGCATACATTTCCATAAACATAACTCTGCCTACCAGGTGCCAAACACCCTCCTAATGGCTACTAGTGGAAAACTTATACAGCAAGAGGAACAAGAAAATAACCCCACCATTCCTCCCTTCCTAATGCAATTCATTTATGTGGTATGAGTAACAATTCCATTTTGTGGCCCATCCTCAGGTTTGGCAAATTTTATTGCATGCGGTGTCAATGAAAAATATAAATATACAATGAATATTATGGATGCTCCAAGAAACAAGATGGATTTGACGCCTAGTTTGGCTTATGCCAGGAAAACATAGTTCTGTACAATACAGCATTATTGTTTCAATTGCAAAGGTTCATGTTACTAAGCAAATATAATTCTACTCAGAAATTAGCTATAGCAAATCCCCCTCTGATGCAATCATCACCAATATCCAACTATTACACACTTTTACATTCATAATGCTGTCTCCATCACTTTCTGTCTATTGCATCTCAATTTTCCTAAAGCCCTGATGTCATCATAGGGTCGTGGTTCTATATTTTCCATTTCATAAAGATCTCTTTTCCTCTTATTTGCAGACATTGCTAACACCTTCTTCTTACACCCACAATTAATCCCATTATATATAAGATTACTTCAAACATTTTAAGCAAAAGAATGAAACCAATTGCACAAATCAACACAAACATAACAGTGTTAATATTGTATGCAACATACTCCCTCCTACGCTGTCCAACCACTCACCAACTTTTACAAATCCCTTTCCAATTTCATGAAATCAAGTACCAACTGATTCCCACAAACCATACTCCTCAAGAGCTTTTGCATCACAAGAAATGTTAGTTACATTATTTATATAAGCATTAATAAGCTTACTGTTCTTGGAGATGAAAGTATAGCTTTCATCACTTTGCAGTCTCAGACCTCTTTCGCAAGCAAAAGGTCAAATACAAGTTGTAGTGCTTTGTGTGTTAGAGATAGCGGTACCCTCTGGTCCCTGACGGACTCTGTAGAATAGTGATGCAAGTGATTGAATGTGGTTGAGAAAATTCATGACATAGTATTTTCAGTTAACGATTACACTCTGAAGAATAAAGATGTGTAATACCGAGCTCCTTGTGTGGCGTGATCATTTACATGTACCCGGGCTGGGGAGGATGCTACAACTGGCGACAAGATAAGGGATTACGTAAACTCTGCAACCCGAAGAACCGAGAGGGCTCTCTTGGAGAGTTTGCTGTGGTCCAACAAACTGCTCGTGCATGCCACGTGTGCCTCAGTCGAAGTGAAAAATTGACAGTTGGTGTATATGGAGTCAAAGCGCCACTCCAGCCAGTGCAAGGCCTGTGAAGAACACGAAGGCCTTACAGAAGTCGGCTAGAAATTTGCTGGTAAAGCCGAGAAAAGAGATAATGTGCCACAGCCTAACACAGAGCCGTCATTCATACAGTACGACAACGCCAAAGGCAGTGACAACCGGGTATAGAGAAGCACCAAAGGCAGTGGTTGCAGAGTGCAAGGAAGTGTTAAAAGCAGAAACCTTTCTGACACAAAGAAATGCTAAAGGTAGTGACAACCAGGTACGGAAAGCCAGGTGCAAGAGAATTCTGTGAGTAGAAGCAGAGAAACAGAGGGGGCGATAATCAGATATATAGTGAATACGATTACGCTTACCAGAACCGGAGTAAAGAGAGCCATCTGACCTCAGCACCAAGCACAGCAACCCAAGCAGAAGCACGGGGTTGTGCTTATAAGGCTGGTGAATCACATTGGACCGACTGAAAGGCAATGGACAGCGATTGGAAGATTGAAGCTTTTCAATGGCTGCTGAAAAGCGCCAAATATGACACTGCTGCCTTATTAAAACCACCGCCTCCCTTCGATATCCCCAAAAAGCAGAATATTGGTGACCAATGGACTGCCTGGATCGAATTCTTCGGTGATTTCATTGATGCGCTGGAAGAAGCAAATGACAAAAAAATCATTAAATATCTAAAGAACTTTGCGGGTGAAGGAATAAAAGAAGTGATAAAGAAAATACCACACGGTGATGAGGTGACGTACTGTCAAATCAAAGACGCATTAAACAAGTTCAATCCAGTGCCAAATGTCGACTATGAAGGATACATTTTCAGTCAAGAAAGGCAGAGAGCTAGTGAAACGATGGATGAATTTGTAGAAAGACCTGATTCATTCATCAAGCATTGCAAGTTCAACAAGTTCAATGATGACGAGGCCATGCATCTCAGAGTAATAGATGGTTGACCCTCCAATCCTTCAGACAACGAATGCTGAAAGAGACACTCAACTTGGAGCGAATACTAATGGCTGCTAGAGCAGAAGAAAGAGCTGACAGACAAGCCACTAACATGGAGGCTGGAATGGCCCAAAATGAATCGGCGCTGAGTGTGAAAAGTAAGCCAAAACATTAGGTAGATGGCCACAAAGTAATGTCTCGAAAGAAAAAGAAGTTGTGTATTCGATGTGGATTTTCCTTTCCACATGAACGTAAATGTCCCGCCATTGGACAGATATGCAAAGGCTGCAGGAAGGAGAACCATTTTGTAACAGTTTGTAAAGCGAAGGAAAGATCAAGTGCGTCACGTCGAGAAAACAAAATGGATTCCAGAAAATTCCCGAGACGTTCCAACTACATCCACAAGGCCAGGCGGCAACATCAGTTGAGGCAAGTAGAAACTGAACGATGTCGATTGTCGCCAAATTCGTTGCCTAAAACTTCATCACCGTCATTGTCAAGTGATAGTAAGGAAGATGGGTGTGCGATGTCAATGTCGACCACCTTGCAACGGGCGCATGAAGGATTAGCTTCTTGCAAGGAAGTATGCCGGTTGAAGCAAGTGAAAGTGTGAAATTCATTTGGACACTGTCCCAAAATCACACTGAAGGTGAATGGGTGCTACACACCTTTTATCATAGACAGTGGTGCGTCGATAAACATTATGCCAACAGAAAAGTACAATAAACTGTTTCCAGTGCCCCGTTTAACCCGGTCAAAAACCAAAGTGTATACGTGGGCTGCTTTGACATCACTGCAAAGTCAAGGTTCATTTATAGCAACTGTGAAGCATAAAAAGACAGAATACAATCACCAATTCATGTCCTGCAAGGCACTTCACCGAGTGCATGTTTACTCAGTTTCAGCACTGCTGCTAACATGGGGCTAATTTCTGTAAACTACAATGTCAATGTCTGTTGTGAGATAGTGAGTTAGTTTCCATCCTTGTTTCATGGACTGGGAAGACTTAAGACAATGAAAGTGCAACTTCACATAAATGAGGACATCCGTCCTGTTGCTCAACGACATAGTTGAATTATGTTTCATTTACAAGAGGCTGTTGAGAAAGAACTTGAGACACTATTAAAGCAGGACATCATTGAGCGATCCACTGGTCCGACGCCATGGGTGTCACCCATAGTGGTAGTGCCTAAGAAGGATAGTGGAGGAGCCATGCACATCTGCGTTGATATGCGCCAAGGTCACAAGGCGATTGAAACCGAACGACGTCTAGGTCCGCATATTGCTGATATGATTATGCAACTGAATGGAGCCAAAGTATTTTCTCGCCTTGATTTGAACAAAGGGTATCACCAGCTTGAACTGGAAGAACATTGCAGGTACATTACTACCTTTTTGACTCATGTTGGTTTATTTACATATAAAAGACCAAGGGGTCTATTTACTAAGATTTAATGCCATTTTTGCATCACAAAAGTGACCCAGAATGACGCTGAATCTTTTTTCACCTGTTTACTTTCCACCATAAAACCTGTTTTATGCTGGAGAATAACTTGAAAGTTACACAAAGCAGTTCATAGCACGGCTTTCCATTACTTAGCGCCATGGGGGCATACCATGGGTGGTGCATGGGCGTTCCCATACAACCATCCAAGGTTTCTAACGTTACGGCCTATTTACTTTAAAAAGTAGACAAGGTTTAGTGTCAGAAAATAGTACCCATTTTAGATAGGCGCTATGAAGGAGAAATGCTTTTATTTCTCCTTTCTTTTCCGACTTTGCATGTGTGCTGCACTGTACAGCTCACATAGAAAGTGGGAAAAGGTTTAAAGTTAGTCTAAGCATAGCATTTTGTACTGAAAGGAATCCTTCCAGTACAAAACCTATACTAGACTCACAGAGACAGCCTTGCACTATGGTGCAAATGTGGGTCCGTGGTGCACAGCCGCACATTTCTGCCCTGGAGTGAGGGACAGGAGAGTGCCACCTTCAAGAAGACCGTTCAGCGCACTGCACTGGAAAGGCTTGAGCTCAAATCAGTTCTTTACTCTTGGTGCATACAGGACAACTCCCCCATTCTACCACAGGTAAAAGCCCTGCCACCTTAATGTTTGGGAGAGAAATGGGAACCAAATTGTCACAATGGACCACTGAAACATCTATTGACATTTATACTGATTTGTTTCACAAACGCAAAATGAAGACCTATGCGGATATGCGCTGCTGTATTCGGACTTCTGTGTTCAAAAGAGAAGACCAAGTCATTGTCAGGCAGAAGCAGAAATGCAAGTCTTATGCTCTTTTTGATGCTGACCCACTGAGGGTTGTGACTAGCAAAGGACACGTGGTGATCTGCATCATCCTAGAAAGTCCATCACAAGAGATTCTTCTTATTTCAAACACCTGCCTCGAGGTTCGTTGACTCCAGATGTTCAGATTGAGACCCTTCCATCTGGCAGTCAGGAGAGCCCAAAGACTGCACCTGTGTCACCGGTGCCTGCCACGGATGGCTCTCCTATATCTCCTCAACCTCACACAACAAGATCTAAAAGATTGATTCGAGCACTTCGATGACTCATTGAGGAGTTATGATGTATATATGTATTTTTTGTGTACTTTTGATTTAACAAGGGGGTATATGTAGTGTCATGTTTGTTAGAGATAGGACAGGAACAAGGGAACCCTACTCACGTGGAACCAGGGTAATAAACTTATTATCAAAGGACAAAGGCTCCTGTGGACACTTAATGAAGTAATCTCAATGTATATGGGCACAATGGCAATATATTGGGTTATAGAGATATTGGAGAGAGAAGGAAGCAAATACACCTCTGATTTATTTTTGAATCAAAAATATTTATATAATCCTTGAAATGAAATACTGTTACACAATAGTGCATTTGGACATATGGTTCTGAGTGAAAGGTGTCCCAGTGAAAAACGGAACCTAGAACATTAGTGACATATATGTGAAATATATACAAGGTTTCCAATGCTTAATATAAACGACCATTTACATATATATGTACAGTATACAGCGCTAGATACAGTGATCAGTGCTGGTGGACAATGGTTCGTTATGCAACTTGTGGACGGCGTTTCGACCCTGTGTGCAGTGTAGGGTCTCTTCAGGACCTATGATCGTAGGGACACCTATGAGAAGATGAGGGATAATGTCAGTATGTGGCTCATTTTAAGCAACTGGTATTATGTGGTGGAACTAAGGTTTTGTTTGTATAGTACCTGAAGGGTAATGGACCGGCTCGTGTGGAGGGTGTGGCACCGTGCAAAGGATAAAAAAGGGATACTCACATGGGTCCCAGCCGGGAGCTACACACGTGAGAGAAACGAGTAATTAGGATTCAAAAAGTGGTGGTTGGAGGCATGACATAGTATTGCAACTTGGAACAGACCTGGAACTTACCCCAAGTGTGAGGTGGGTGGTGAGCTGGCTATTACGTGAATGCGCACAATGTGAGGATCCACGTGTGTGGAAGATGGCACGATCAAAGCGCTGTCAAGACGGGTCTGTAGAGAGGGGGAGGGAGCATGTGCATTGGTAAAAGTACGGGGACACTTGTAATGGGGTGCACATATATTTAATAAAGGCTCAGCGCTTACCGAGTTCCGATTCTGAGCGCATGAATGGAAGCAGGCTACTTCCTTCTGTCGTCAATCACGACGAGGCCATACTTTTTGCATATGTTTTCATATGGAGGGTGAGAATATTCTCACTTTGGTGTCTAAAAGAAGAGGTCAATGCATTAAAAACTGTGCGCTCGGGGAAAACGTGATGTAGCACCGCGCTGACAGCATTCAAGCATTCCAAGTTGCAATACTATGTCATGCCTGCAACCCCCACTTTTTGAATGCTAATTACTCGTTTCTCTCACGTGTGTAGCTCCCGGCTGGGACCCATGTGAGTATCCCTTTTTTATCCTTTGCACGGTGCCACACCCTCCACACGAGCCGGTCCATTACCCTTCAGGTACTATACAAACGAAACCTTAGTTCCACCACATAATACCAGTTGCTTAAAATGAGCCACATACTGACATTATCCCTCATCTTCTCATAGGTGTCCCTACGATCATAGGTCCTGAAGAGACCCTACACTGCGCACAGGGTCGAAACGCCGTCGACAAGTTGCATAAACGAACCATTGTCCACCAGCACTGATCACTGTATCTAGCGCTGTATACTGTACATATATATGTAAATGGTCGTTTATATTAAGCATTGGAAACCTTGTATATATTTCACATATATGTCACTAATGTTCTAGGTTCCGTTTTACACTGGGACACCTTTCACTCAGAACCATATGTCCAGATGCACTATTGTGTAACAGTATTTCATTTCAAGGATTATATAAATATTTTTGATTCAAAAACAAATCAGAGGTGTATTTGCTTCCTTCTCTCTCCAATATCTCTATAACCCAATATATTGCCATTGTGCTCATATACATTGAGATTACTTCATTAAGTGTCCACAGGAGCCTTTGTCCTTTGATAATATGTTTGTTAGAGATAGCGGGACCCCACTGGTCCCTGACAGACTCTGTAGAATAGTGACATATGTGATTAGATGTGGTTAAAAAAAACTCATTACTTAGTACATTCAGTTAATGGTTACACAGTGAGGAATAAAGACGTGTAATACCAAGCTCCGTGTGTGGCATGATCATTTACATGAAGCACGATTGGGGAGGATGCTACACAAGTCTGTTTTGCATCATAATAGCACGCATAGCCATTAATTCTTTGTTTATGAGTGAATGCACCAGCAGTGTTAGAAGCTAAGCAATCTACCAGTGTTTACAGTCTCCTAATTTTCACTTAATTTAAAGCCACACCAATAGACGGAATCAAAACACCTAATACATCTAACGCAATTTGTTCGCACCCACGCTGCACTCTTTTCAGTACAACAACATCATTCATTTCATTCACATGGTATACCAGAGGGAATAACAAAGTAAGACTGGCAGGTTAAAATAGTCAGTCTTATCATGGACATAATACATTCCTCTCACTATTGTATCTTCACCAATCAAAAACCCATCATCAACCACTTAACTCCTGTCCCAATCATAACCATACTCTCTCTAACTAATTCTATCAAACTGATACTATGAGACTTCAGTTGCACCATACACAACACTCCTTTTGTCACATGCTCAGTATTCAGTCTAGGAAGCATATTCAGATTTCAAAATTTCTCTTCAGCTTCTACTTGCATCTTAATTTCTCTTGCATCTTCCCAATTCCTCAGAAGTTCACACTTCTTTCATTATGCTCCTTCATAAACTCACACTCTTCTTCACTTAAACAGCATACAAATTCATGTTTAGTTTTGTTAATATTTGAGTTAGGTTGTGCAACGTGCTTCAAATGTTTGGAAAAGATTTCACAATTCTCGGAGTCGTCAGATTTAGGAAGTTCTTCTAAAGAAAAATTGAAGTCCGAAAGATATGGAGCCAAGAATTCACGATCATAGTACACTTTAACAAACTATTACATGAAAGCTAGTAAGAGAGAGGCAATTGTTAGTAAGTTGCCCCCCTCCAGTACTGACAAACGTGAATAGGAACAAACAAAGTAATTTTCCCATTCATAATATTAGTGTATTCCTCTCATGAATTTTGGTATAAATTCTCCCTAAAATTACCTATGGACCTATCGTTATGTGTTAACTTCATGTCTATTATATGACTGTGTGTATTGGTTAATTCAATTTGTGTTGGTGAAAAATATCCAGTAATGAATAGGTCAACTAAAATTATTATTACTGTTAACAAAAATAAAACCATCAATTTTGTAGCACCTTTGTCTGCTGTTCACCATTCTTCTACGAAGCACAAATGAAAATAAGACAAAAATTCAACTTCAAAAGGTACAAAATTAGGAATCAAACTTCAGTTGCTTTACATATTGAATTAATTGACTCAGTCCATAGAATTTAGGAAACTCTACTATTTAAGACTGGATGCCTAAAGTACAAAATCAAACAAATTCTAATTACAAAGTTTCTCATATGCAGTTTTTGAAATTCCATTTAAAAAACTCATTAATAATGTTCTGAAACTGTTTTGTTTTTATCAGGATGGTTAATCCTAAAAAATGAACTGGCAGCAACTTGTCAAATCATAGACTTCCACTTCTGATTCTCCATACTGTGGTGACTGATTCTGAATAAGTTCATTTAGGAGAGGCATACTTTCTGTTTGGCACTCAAACTCTTGTCAGTCCTTTAGCAGCAGGTGATTCACTTTCACTGTTTTCAGAGTCTACTTCAATGGTCTCTGATTCTTCTTTGTTTATTTCTGGCCTTTGAATCTCATACTGCAATCTTTTACTTCTTCTCACTGATTCAGGCCAGTTGTCTCCTCGATACATACACCTTTGCATCTTTAGATTCTTTTGTGACCACTACAGAATCTTCTTCTTCACTTACAACTGGATTTGTACTTATATCTACATCAGTAGCTTGACTCACTGTAAATTGCTTTCGTTTGGCAGTTCTTAAAACTCAAATTTTCAGCTTTACACACTTTTTGCAAACTGGAGTCATCTACTTGTTCTTTTTGTTGTGCGTCTTGTTCATATTTTATTTCTGTTTCATCTTCTTGATTTTTATGATTTTTGCTTGTTTTCTTTCCCCCCGTCTGGATTTCTTCCCCCTTCTAGATCCATGCAGTGAACTCGAGTTTGACACTGTGAATCAATGGTTATTTTTACCACATCTTCATGTGTAGTCTATACTCTCTTCATGTGAGCTGCATGGGTGTACCAAAGACCATTATGAGCAGGCATCTCAATCCCATCTGGTTAAAGCCTAGTGAATGGTCAGTCAGACTTTCCTATGTGACACACGGTCACCAATATTCATTTCCCCTGATTAATTCTTTGAAAAACAATACATCTTTGACATAGATCCGCAGCCCTAACATGGGTATCATACTAACATTCTTTTTAAAATCTTAACCATGGCATCTCTCCCTACATGTCTTTTAGGACCTGGATCAACCTAGCCATTGTTGACAACATTGAATCAGGTAATGTATGTTGATTCTCTGAAGTTGCCCAAACATCATTGAAATCTTTCTTACAACCAGCTGTTTCCCACCTTTTCATTTCATCCCTGATAGTTCTCTGACCTCACTCAATATTGCTTGTACTAAATTTAACAACAAAAATCAGTGTATACTGCCCGTTTCCTTAGTTTCAGGTTTACATTGTTCTTGCTCTTTCAAATTGAACATTACAGTTTAAAGAGTGCAATATCTAGCAACCTCATCTGCATATTTTGTGCCAAAGGTGACCATATCATCACCAGTCTTATGGGCTCCACATTGTACAACTGACTTTCCCTTTGGTTGCTGCAAAGCCTCTGATAGCTTCAAAATGTATGTCCACTTCCTGAATGGAGTTCCAGAGGATGTCATAAAACCCCTTTGAGACCATAATTGCCTAAAATCATGTACCAGTCCAAAATCATACTGGCTGTCTGTGTAGTGTGTCACACACTGTTCATTAACTGAATAGCATGGCAATCAGTTCTGCCAGTTGTGCTGAAATTCCATTACACAAATATGATGCTACGACAATTTCAGAAATAGACAAGACTGCATATGCTACTCCATGTATTCCATGATCTTCCCTCAGGCAAGAATAATCCACAGAGTTAGATCAGCCACTTCAAGTCGAGTGTCTTTTTTGTCTGTTCTTGGTTTGGTACACAATTCTGTTACATCAATGCAGTCATGGTCACATTCTTCATCTTTCGTTTGAGATTGGCAGCAGTGTTGCAGGATTCAAATAATTGCATCTTCTGATTGAAATGTTATCAGCTGCCAATATTGTTTGTTCATATTTTGTCAGGCAGCTGCTTTTTCATGTGCTGAGTTCATATACAAGTCAACAAAATCTCAACTGAATGAGGGACTTATACAATAAGTGTGCAATCCATCACAATTCCTTCACTTTGTTCTGTTACAAAGCAAACCACTGCTACAGATTCCAAACAACCAGGAAGAGCTGAGGCTACTGCATCTAATTAGCAGAGAAGTAAGCAAGAGGCCACTTTACCTTACCATGCTTTTGGACCAGCACAGAAAGCGCACACCCTTCTCTTTCATGACAGTACAGGAAAATGTCTTTCTTGTAATTTGACATTCCTAGAGCTGGTGAGCGGCAGAGTTTGTCTCTGAGCTCAAGAAAGGCACTCATGCATTTGTCATAAAATGAGACCCAATTCACTATGTCCCTTTGAGTAAGCTTTAGTAAAGGCTTTGCAATTAAGGAAAAGTTTGAAATCCTGTGATGACAGTAGCCACCAATTCACAAAAACATCCTCACTTCTCTCGGGGTAGCTGGAGGATTCATTCTTAGGAGTGCAGGAACAAGTTCTTTTTGTAGGTGAGACTTCATGTCCATTATGTGAAAGATGTTTCATGAGCACAGTTGTATACAACTTGCAATCTTCTTTTGTCTTTGCAGCAACCATACGCTCATCTATATACTGCATCAGCACTCAGTTACATGGCAGCTGCAGATTTTCAAAATCTTTCTTCAAAATCTGACTAAACACCGATGAGGTTTCTGTGTACTCTTGTAGGATATGATACCAAACAAGAACATTTTTGAGGACTCTGAACTTAAAAAGGTATTGCCTATCTTCATAAAGAGGACTGGAGAAGAACACTTGGCACACGTCAATAACTATGTACCATTTTGCACCTGCAGGAATCTGAAAGTAAATCACAGCAGGATTCGGTACCACTGGACAAGTTGGAACTACAAATTTATTGATCTTTCACAGGTCTTGGATGACCCTCCATTTTCCACTTGTTTTTTTAATGCCCATCACCGGAGAGTTGCAAGGACTACTAACCACCTCGCTCAGGATACCCTGCTCTATCATCTTCCTAATGACAGGATTCATTCCCTCTTCTGCTTGTTGTGAAAGCTTATAAACCTAGTTTTACAATAATAGTTACTGGCTCTGAACTTTTGATTAATCCAAATTATTTATCTGTGAAATCACATACCACTCCTTTCAATGTATGTCCTAAAGGAAAAAGCAGCTCTTCTTTTGTAAGAACTAAGAACAACTACAACTGAACTTTTGACTCTTGCGATTTTATATTGAACTCTAAATCAATATCTTGCGTTTCAATTGCAACACCATGCTGTGTACAGTAAATCACACAATTCATCCTGCAGAGCAAATCCCTACCTAACAAGTTAATAGGACTTGAATCTCACAATATAAATTGGTGTTCATTTTCTTTAGATCACCTTTTTACAGGGACATTTGTTGAAACCTGATTATGTATCTGTTTATTTGAGATACCTACTACTTGGACTTCTTTTCCCTAGAGGGGTAGGATTGGGACTTCTATGGAAGAACAGTGGAGCTATTAGCACCATATCAATCAAGTATATTACTATCCCCTCACCAATTACATATGGGCAACTATTGCCTACCTCTAGGACTGCACCAAGCATGCAGTCCTCCTCCTCCCCCCTCAAGCACTGTCATTGCGAATTAGTCAATCTCGGTGTAAATTGAGGAGAGTCACTATTCATGATCAAAGGATTTTGTTGAAAACCTGAACTTTGATAAATAGGCATTGTATTTTTCATATTTTGCTGCAACACTAGAGTTACAGGCATATTTGTATGGGAGTGCCCTTGAGTTGGCACGTTTTGCAAAGACTGTTGAGCTGGGGTACCAAACTGTGTCATCGGATTTGCATTTTGCTACATCTCAGGAACAAAATCATTTTCAATTTGATCTGGATTCTGCCTACAGTCATGCTTTCAGTGCCCACCTTTCCCACAAAGATGACTAGGGGTGCTCTTGTTAAGCATGTTAATATTCACATTCATTCCATTAGAATAATTCACAAAGCCTCTACCTCTACCCTGAGGAACCATAACCCCAACCTGTGCAGACACCTTGCTATTTCTTTGTAGACCAACTCCTTGTATTCCCTGCATTCCAAAATTCACACCACCCAAAAAACAGGATCAAAACCCAAATTCACCATCTGATTTTTGCTACTTTTCTGAAACTGCTTCATTTGCACAACTATCCGTTTTTCTTCAATCTTTCTCTGCTTAGTGTCGAAGCAGTTACAATACTGTGCAGGATAATGCCCTTCTTTCACTTCATCTTCAACTCAACTGTATTTTCTATAGATCTGCATGAGCATCTCGTAATATCACAACAACAGGCACAGGTATCCAGGAATGCTATACAGGCGCACTAAGAAAAGAGTG
Organism: Calotriton arnoldi; assembly: GCA_963921515.1. NCBI lineage: Eukaryota > Metazoa > Chordata > Amphibia > Caudata > Salamandridae > Calotriton > Calotriton arnoldi. The sequence continues at coordinate 1,731,565 of CAWUFW010002245.1, read as the reverse complement.
GCTACCCAACTCTTTACAAGCCCACATACATCCCAAATGCAACTTAATCCCTCGAGCACACAATAATATCTTGAAAGCAATTTCTCAAATCAACCCAAAGTCCAAAAGTTATTCAAAGCCTTCTTTATTCGATAATCTCGCTCTTAGCCATAAAGTAGTTCCATCCTAGTCAATCATGTTCCAGCCAACACGTTTCCTCCACCTACTTAATCAGAGCTAGAAATCATATAATATAATACAATTATTCTACATCTGTTTTTACAAAACAGAGAACCCTCACCCCCCGTGGTCAGACATCCATGTATGTAAAATGTCTCATTCCACCCATAACTATTAGTAGTTGAAAAGGTAGTGCTCATAATATATAGTGTGTAAAGCAACATCAGTCAAATTACAATAAACCTCACCCATGTGTTCGTCTAACAGTAACATCGTCATGCTTTCTAAAAATTTCAACTCCCCCTAAGTGTACAGTAACGACAAAAGACCACATTATTCTACAGAAGATGCATCAAGTTAAAACCATACCATACAATAACCCTAAAATAAACTAGCTTTTTGGTTCTCATCAACTGAGTGCAGTCCTCATATCTCAGTATACACAACATAGTCTTTCAGGACTCAAAACAATTCAAATTCTCAAGCATTTGATTCATTGTTCCAAAAGGAAGTACTACTAAGAGAATAATTAAATAAAAATTCCATAAATGCCACATAGTGACAGTAAGCATCATGCAAGCCATGTCACCCATAAGCTTACCCATATCATCACAAGAACCCTCCACCCATCTGGAAGAGTTACAGATTCAGAGCAAACTCCCAGGTTTACCCAGGGAGCCCTACTCCCGGGGTTACCTATAAAACAAAGTAAAGGCAATCACTACTCATACTATTTCAATAATCTTTACAATTCTGCACTGCGGTTGTGTTAATACCTCCTTGAATATCCCGGCGGCCATATGCATGTGCTCAGCATGCAGCGCTCATATTCAGTGTCCTGTGCAGGCGCCATCTTGAATTCATTTAATTATATTCTTCACTCACCTGGCTATCCATTTGCACAATCACATGGCACCTCTATAGTTTCTCCTACACTGGCGCCATCTTTAAATGTCTCCATGTACTATATTCGATCCCAATATTAGCTAAAATGCTTTTACCACTCCTCCTCCTAATATTATTAAATAAACAAAGTCAAATGAACATCATATCAAGCAAATCCATTTATGTGTAACTGAAGTCTGTCACCATACTGTCCATATGCCCAATTATAGCGTAATTGCCAAGACCTTATATACTCTGAAACGAGTCCTTGAGCAATAATAGTCCAATTATAAGATCGTAAAAAATCTATATCCCTTTACTTATATTTTCAAGTTCATTGCTCACTTTCTGGTTCAGTTAAACCAAAAGTAAAAAGTCCACCAGTTCAGATGCACCTTCAAATTCCTTAAGAAATGTCATATTTTAAATTTCATATTTCAAATTTATCCCATACAGAATTATATTACGCTGTGTCTTGGTTGTTGCGTCACAATTCATACACATTATCAAATACTAATGTTCAACTACAAAGTGTACCACACCGTCATATATCCGACAGTACATTAATTATCAAACCTAGTCTCCTAGAAATCCTGTTACTCATGATCTATATTTAAACCCATCTCAGCTGCTTTAAATTTCATAATTTACCTGGCTTCCAACCTACGTAAGCTGAGTTCTCTCAACCCCTCTCATGGGGCCGCATGTACCACATCAATACCATGAAATTGAAGAGCCAGATGGGGTGTCTTTTGTTTACATATTGTCAGATGTACTTCAATAGGCTATTTAGATGCCCCAGTTTTTACTGCTCTTAAGTGCTCCAATAGTACTCCCAACATGATTTATAGCACAAGATCATATTAGTACATATACAACATACCTGGTATGGCATGTAATATTGGCCTTGATTTTAAATTCTACACTCCTATTGAATTCAGATGTTGCCTTCTTATCCAAAGCATAGTTGTGCACACCACACTGTCCACATTTATAGAAACCCTCACTTCTCATACTCAACTAATTTATCTGTGGTGTCATAGCTGGATAACTTGGACTCACATTATTCTTTAGTGTTTTCACTTTTTGATATGTCCCACTATGGTGTTGCCCAATGTGTTCTCTAAAGATTTCATACTGAAAAAGTAAATGCCAGTATCTATTCAGAATCTTACTTAATCTACCAGTGTCAATGCCAAAGATAATTAATCTTAGCATATCTTTTCTTTCCTTTTTGTTCTTTCTGCTCCTCAATGTACAAACTTGGTCAATAGCCAAGTCCTTCTGTCTTGCTTTCTCTCATAAATCATAATTATAACCCCTCATCAAAAACCTACATCCCATATCAGCAAAATTATTTTGAAACTCAATAGCATCACTGCAGTTCCTCCTTGCCCGTATCATTTATCCTAATGGTATAGCTCTAATTTGATTTTGTGGATGTGAACTTTCAGTGTGTAGGATTGAGTTACAGGAAGATCGGCATTCCATTATGTGAGATTTCTCCATTTCACACAGTTTTCAGCATTGCCTGTTCTTTGTCCTCATAATAATGGAATCTAGCTATAATGTCCAGAGGGCAGCGATCTGCTATGTTGTTAGGGTGTACTGTGTGGACCCCAGCTTGTGTTTAACTTGTGGTGGAAACCACCTGTTTCCTCTATGAGTGCTGCCACAACGTGTTGTACAACCTGTTTTTTCATTCTTTCCTCTTTCGAACTCTTCTAATCCTAATATTGTTCCTTCTAGAATGGAATGATTTTCCAGAGTCTCTTGCTTTTCCTGCAGCAAAATGTTTTTCTCCTACAAGGTAATTAGCCAAGATCTATATTGCTGTAAGTGCAGGACTGATTAATCCACTCAATTCTCCAGGGCATGCACGCTTGCTCCTTCTTCAGAGGCATCCTTGTATGGTCTTTTTGCAAACCTGTCTGGACAGAAGTTGTTTCTTCCTTGAGGTTCCCAAAAAGTTGCTTTATAAATCTGCAGGTTATTTGAGAGTCCATGCTATCTACACGTGGTGTTTCTTTCCCATTTTCCAGGCCGTCTGTGTCCTCAACACCTCTTGGTGTTCTGCTTTCTTGAACTTAGACTGTTACGTCATGGCTATTGGGCTTTGGCCTTTCTTCATCCAATTCAGTGCCACATGAAGGCTCTTTCCCTTGGAGTCCACTACTGTTTGCCTGGTTTTGTTCCCTCCCCTCGGTTTTTTCTTCTGAACTGTCTGTAACACTTCAGGACTTTGAAGTGTAGTCGGAGATTTACTCCGTGGTTGCTCCCTAATGACCTAGTCCAGACTTCCATTCCTGCTGAATACTCTTGTTCTTGTTCCATATGTTTAGTGTTATCTGCATGTAATGTTCAGGCCTCATGTCTGCATCTCCATGCCTTGAGGTCTCAAAGTATCCGAGTTTATATATCTCTAGCTTTGCAGTTTTCTTACATTTACCTATGTAGCATTTCACAGGTTTGGATAGCGCCTGCTCTTCTTCCTGTGGGTACACCTTAGGGGAGAGATCCTCCATCCCAGGCTAAGTTAATCTTCACATGTTTCGTAGGCCCGAACTTCTCTTGCAGAGTGCTCTCCCTGTGTGCTGTACTACTCCCCAATCAGGGTCTCTCCAATTGCTTAATGTTTGTTTTCTGCTTTTATATTAGGCACTCCTCCAGAATCTTGTGATTTCTCTTTGAATTGTCAATATCGAGTTCCATCACCGGGTCCTAGTTTGAGATTCTCAGGGCAGGTAAGCACGCCTTCTTCACTTCCCCTATTAGCACTGATTCTATAAAGTCACATATATATTTTTTGAGTATCTTACTGCTCACTGTTTCTCTGATTCTATTGTGCATTTGCACACCTTCCCTGGGTCCATTCTCTGTTAATTAATGGCTTATCCACATGCAGCTGCCATTTTATCACTGCTTGCGTCTTCTTCTGTTGACAGCCATGTTGGGGATAAGATGCTGTCATAAGATGCAGCTCTGTCTTTGTTTTGCTGGTTTCTTCGCAGAGCCAGGGAATGAGGCCCCTGTCGCCACCGAGTACCTCTTGGTACTTGAATGTGTTTCTAGCAGCCACTATCTTTCCAAGGCAATGCAGTTACTCCCTCTGGATCATCTCATCCTTTGGTCTTAGTTTTGCTACTTGGCACCAGAGTCACCACTGCCTCTCTCAGCATGTCAACCGGTCCCACACACTGCGATCGTCTGTTCAATGCTGTTGTGGAGCGGTGAAAGCAGGGGCCAGAGCAGAGTGGTCCCTTACATGTTCGGCACCATCGTCTTTCAGTCCAAACCCCTCATTTAAAAAAAAAAAAAATTCTAGTCTAGTGAGGGGAAATTCCCCAATCTGTCCACAGGGAGGCAGGAAAACTGTTGGGGCTTTATGGTGTGGAGTAAAGCCTGGTGACTGTTCATGTGGCCGTTGGAGGCATTGTCGACATCACTAAGTTAGCATGAGCCCTGCAGCCATTATGTGGCTTTGCACACGTTACTACATGGCTTTATTTTTGCAAACAACTTTGTTCGTGCTTTTCACATGAGAACTGTCTGCTGTGTTTGTTCTCTGTCTGTTCCTGGAGTTTGGTCTGAACATTGTGAGCAAGGTCGATAAACAATGCACCTTGTTATTCTGGTCAGGCCCTTGCACCTAGACAAAACATACCAATGCAGCTGCTGCTGGAAACTCGTACTTTGATATTATGTGGATACATGCATAGGGAGCACACACTTGGAGAGGGACCTTTCCAGGGAGAAGAGCGAGATAGCACCTATGATGTAGAACTACCATCTATAGTCTAAGGTATGGGGTCTGCAGACAAAGCCCAGAGCTCTTCTAATATATGATAATACTTCTTCTTAGCAAGGGGAGGGAGGTTAGGCTTTATTGTGTTTTCTCTATTGTCTTTTCATTATGACATCTCCCTTCATGATATATGGACTAGCTGCTATGCGGACTGTATTTGTATTATGCATTTTCCTGCTTGTTGTGGCACATATACTGCATGTTAGGGCACGTTAGTTAAAATAAATATTTTAAACTGATTTGTGTCTCTGTCGGATCTTATTGTGGACAGGTACAAGAGTGCGAGAGAAAGGGTGTGTCTTGTACTGCGATTCCTGAGAGATCTGGGAGTGTTGTGTTCTGGTGTGTCTAATCACTTGTTTCCCTGTGAGTGAGTAAGAGAGCAAGTGAGACACTATAGCTAGTCGGTCCTGGGCTTATGAGTACTCAGGTAGTAGGATGACTCCGTCCCTACTCACTAAGGTCTCATAATCCTACGTATAGTTCTGTTCTTGGGAAGAATCCCTGCAACAACTGAACAGGCTAGCCCCCACCCCATTTATTTATATAAATAAAATCAGTCCTAGCATCTAGTGGGTAAATCCCCCAATCTGCCCCAGGAAAGGCATAAAAAGTTTCAGGGCTATTAAAGATGGAGGATATAACCCCCCACCATTTTCTGACCCCCTGTGGGAACAGATTGGGTGTAAATCCCCCAATCAGCCCTGTGGGAGGGACAGAAAGACTTTTGGAACCTCTAAGGGTGGGGGTATCGCCAAATGCAAGGACAGGCCAGCCCCCACTACATTCTTTTTTTTTTTTAAACCCTGGCATCTAGTGGGCTTTTTGCTCCCAAAAGTTGTAAATAGGGGGTAAACCCTCTTTATCCAGTATTGGATCTTTCATAGATTCACATGCTTGAATCATCCCCGCCGTCGAGGTGAGAGTCTCACGGTAAAAATATATATATAGATATATACAGCAGTAATAAAACATATTATAATAGGCTATAATGGACTGCACAGTCACTGCAGTAGCCCATCCTTGTCCTTTTGTAAAAAGAACCAAAGTTGAAACACAGTCATTCAGGCTCTAGCACCCTCTAGAACACTCCACAGAGAGGCAAGTCCCTCAGATTTTCTACCGCACGTGGTGTGAGAGGGAGTCTCCCTGAGCTCTGCTCATTTTTTTCTACATCTGTTGGATTTTGTAAGTACAGAATGTCTGATACTTCTAGAGAAGGATTATTCAAGCCTTGTGGGTCATGTGGGAAGAAGAGGCTGCATTTTGAAGATCCCCACAAGGAGTGTATTTATTGCCTTTACCCTGCTCATAAGATCAAGGACTGTAGGATTTGCAAGAAATTTTCCTCTAAAACCCTTAAGGACAGGGAGGGTAGATTGCTTATTTGGCTGGAGAAGCTAAAATCAAAAACATCTGTGGTGTCGGATGATGAAGGCAGTGGTAGTTCTCAGGCGTTAGTCCAGCTGACTAAGAAAAGGGATAGGTTTGAAGAATCTCCTGAGAGACTTAAAAAATCTTTTTAAAAAGTCCCATCTTGAGGCTATGCAAAAAAAGGGAAGCTGCCATTCTCTTCTAAGGAGAAATCTGGGGAAAAAACTACCTCAAAAACACCCCAAAAAGCTGCCTTCAAACAGCCTAAGACTCAGTCAGAGTCTGTCAGGACATCCTTGTTGTCGAAAAAAGCATTGTCGACGACAAAACCGCCTCCTACCTCGTCGGCGCTTACTTCGTCGATGGAACCATTGGCGAAGACTGTGCCATCATTGACGAGAATCTCTTCGCTGTCGGCTACTTCACCGTTGACGGTGTCACTGACGACGACAGTCTCTCCTCCGTCGACGTCTCTCCCGTCGGCGACGCTCTCTTCATCGACGGTGCCTCCCTGACGACCACTGCATCGACGACGACAACATCGTCGATGATGGTCCTTCCGTCGACGGCCTTGACGACTACTACGTCAACGTTGACGACGGTCATGTCAACATCAACGGTATCTGTGTCACCGTCGACGATCATCTCGACGCCGCTACGGAGAAGGCCTTCTGTGGAATTCAATAAAAGCAGGGAACTCCGTTGTAGCTGTATCCAAGTTCCAGGTTTATTCTTAGGAAATAGTTACAGGAGATGAAGTAGGATAAACAGCATATTAATCCAGGTAATCAAGTACAGCATAGTAAGCCCCACCGGGAGCAGCAACCCTGCTGCTCAGCCTACATACAGCAACTGACAGATAGACTCAAACATACAGAAAGGGAACATTCCATGACATCACTGAGACTGGCTGAGCAGCAGAGTACAGGACACAAAGAAAGGACAGCGTAGAGAAGAAAGCAAGATACCACACACCTCCCTCCCTAACGGAGACAATAAAAACTAAGGAGGCAAGTGGTAAGAAAGAGAGCACAAAACAGAATAGAAAGGAACAGATACATAACACACACTCCCCTCTATAAACAGCAGGGAGAAGTGTTTAAAGACAAAAAAAATGCAAGAAATAAGTGAAGAACTCACTTAACGTGGTTTGAGTCCACCACCGGACAAAAGCAACAGGAAGAGTGGAGCGAAAGTGCTCCGTAAAAGTAAAAGCAATAAAACCCATCACTTGAAAACACAAGCAATGATGGGAGCGTAAGGTGCTCCCGCAACGAGCTTAAAAATTATGCTCACAACAAGTTACTTTAAATAAAGATTTACCACCACAATAGTTTAGGACGCAAGAACAATGCAATCCCAGCACTAGAAAGCGTAAAAAGAATAGAGCACCTTAATGGCCCATCACAAGAAAACATCTAATTTAAAAGAAACACTGTCAAAAACAGTTAGAGCTAAATAACTTGCTCACCACCACAAAGTCAAAGAAGTGAGCACCTTAATGGCTCAGCACAAGAAAGCGTAAACCGAATTGAGCACCTTAATGGCTCAGCACTAGAAAGCGTAAACCGAATTGAGCACCTTAATGGCTCAGCACTACAAAGCGTAAACAGAATTGAGCACTTTAATGGCTCAGCACTAGAAAACTTCAAATTTAAAAGAAACACTGTAAAATGAAAACCGCAAGATCTAAATAACTTGCACACACAGACAAATACACATAAGTACCTGCATTGGAAGTTGAAAACTTACCAAATAACATTAGCAGCGGTAAGCAGAGGGATAGGCATTAAAGTGTATAATATAGAACACAAGTACAAAGATCCAGAATAATGGCATCATGAAAAGCAATTTCCAAGACAATACTTGCAGCATCAAATATAATGTTTACCAACAAATAATGAAATCAAAATCATGTGACTCATACCAAATTACACTTTACAATACTAACTTGGCATAAGCATTCAAAGACAGGCAACAACCAAACATAACTATAGCAGGGACAATAATTAGGTAAAAAAGAAATTACACCGATACCCGAACTCTGGTATCCGAGAATTTGTTTGAGAGTTGAAGATTTCCTCACTAGACAGATTAGAAATTAATCACAATCCTTCAAGTTGAAACAGAGCCACGGAAACAGGAATGGCTAGTCACTCCTAGCTCAGTCTCTGTCTTTCCACATAGAGGAAATGCGTAGCAGTGAATTTCAGACGTGACCCCAACGTGCGCACGTCATCAGGCGCAGTAGAGAAACAGTCAGAAAAGTCATGACATCGACGTTGAAGCACGCAGCGAAATGGAACATCATGAAGGAGCTTCCCTAGATCCGAAGTAGTCACGTCAGGAACTCCAAGCTGCCGCACACCAAACTCGAGAACAAGAATGCAGAGGGCATTCCAACGCCGACACGGCTCGGCAAGGTTATGAGGTAAGAGATCGTGGGTGAGCGAGAGTTGTTTAAGATTCAAAAGATAACAGCGGTGACAAGTTTAAGAGATGCACTCACCGCTGCTTTAACGAAACGTAGGGCAAACCTCCACAAATAAATAAATGCACTCCAGGAATACTCGATTGAAGACTATAGGGAGACAGCTTTAAATGAAATAGCCCCAATACATAGCCATTTTTCCTAGGAAGCGAGCAGGGTACAGAGTCCATGTAGAGGTTTTGCCAACAATTAAGCCTTTGAACACCAGGCCAAGTTGCACAGGTAGCGCAGGCACTCTTTTGTTTAAACAGCAGGTTGCAGAAGCAGCGCAGGCACATAGAGGACAGTCAGTGAGCTGACTTTCATTTAAGCAGTGGATTGCAGAAATAGTGTAGGCACACTTTCGTTTAAACAGCAGGTTGTAAACATAACGCAAACTCACTTTTGTTTAAACAGCAGATTGTAGAATCAGCGCAGGCACACAGAGGACAGTCAGAAGCAGCACTGTTGCTCACGAAGTAAGCTGACTCACCAGCAGTAGAGGGAAACACAGGCTGACCTTTAAGTTTGCACAAGTGCTTCTTCCAATGATGTAGAAGTAGTAATATTTCAGCAAAGATTAACACAATGCCCTGGGTTAAGGCTGTCCGTTGGAACCAGACACCGGTGGGGCACCCAGACGCAAGAAAGTAATTTTTAAACATTTCTCATCTTGTCTTTAGTTGCAATGATGACCTCTTTAATTTCAGTGAAGTCCTTTTCTTTCAAATGGGTCCTTTTTCAGCTCGTCGCCAGTGTGGAATTCAATAAAAGCAGGGAACTCCGTTGTAGCTGTATCCAAGTTCCAGGTTTATTCTTAGGAAATAGTTACAGGAGATGAAGTAGGATAAACAGCATATTAATCCAGGTAATCAAGTGCAGCATAGTAAGCCCCACCGGGAGCAGCAACCCTGCTGCTCAGCCTACATACAGCAACTGACAGATAGACTCAAACATACAAAAAGGGAACATTCCATGACATCACTGAGACTGGCTGAGCAGCAGAGTACAGGACACAAAGAAAGGACAGCATAGAGAAGAAAGCAAGATACCACACCTTCTTCATTGCAAGTAACACCAATATTAACATCCAGATTCGCGTCTACGATTCCGTCGACGAGAGGTTTTTACCAGGACCCTTCATATATATCTCCTTTACCTCCTAGCCATTTTTTGGAGGAATCTGAGGATGATGGACTGTTCAGTCCAGTTCGCAGCCCCTCTCAACTTCAAGTAAAATTCTAAGAGGAGGAAGATGAGGATGAGTATTATGGCACTTGTTATCAACCTATGGAAAGGCCTCAAGTATTACTTCCTCGTCAAGAGCCTATGGTTCAAATGCCTGTGGCATTAGTGCAGGACTTGACAGCTATGCTGCAGGACTACCATACCCGTTTTCTTACTGCAGCAGATTCTGTTCAAAGACAACCCTCTCCTCTGCCTGCTCTAGATTCAGCAGGACCTTCAATTCCTACGACAGAAGCTCAAGATCTTTTGCCTGCGCCACAAGATCAGAGAGTGCAGGATGATGACGACACAGTCGCTGAGGAAGGTGAACTTCCTAAGACACCTACTACCATCAATGAGTGGGAGGATTATTTAATTCCAACACCGTCTCCACCGGCTCCTCATGCAATTGATTCTCCTCCGGAGAACATTGGGGGTTTTCATGCCATTATGGAAAGAGCGGCAAATCGTTTTCACCTTCCCATGCCTGTTAAGCAGTCCAACTGCTTTTTAGGTGATTTCAAAGACCAGAACAGGAAATCTGTCCGCGCTATTCCCATCATTGACCATATTTGGGAAGAGGGCGTTAAAATTATGAAGAATCCTTTCTCTGTACCTGCAATTCTTCCTAGAATTGATAAGAAGGATAAGGCCCCAGATGATGCCCATGCATGCCTGACCGGTCAGCCTAGGCCAGATTTAGTGATTTCCCAAGCTGCGCAACGGAGATCTAGAAATCCTTCAGTGCTAATAACTGCACCACCTGATAAAGATGGAAGAAGACTGGATAATATCGGAAAAAGATTCACCACCATGGCAGGTGCTTCTGTGCGTGCTGCGAACTCCTTGGCAATTTTGGGAAGATATGGCCGCCAAATGTGGTCGGATGTTGCTTCGTACCTCGAGTTTTTGCCGGATGACAAAAAACAAGAGGCAAGAAAAATTCTCCTTGAAGGGGAAAGGGCAGCATCTGAGAAAATTGACATCTCCATGGATTTGGCCTCTCTAGGTTTTCGACAATTGGCTGGGCAGCTGTTCTCCGTCACCAAGGATGGCTTAAGTCTACCACCTTTCGTCCTGAGGTGCAGAGCAAGATACTAGATATGCCATTCGATGAGGATGCATTGTTTGGCAAACACATCGACGATGCCTTACAAGAAATTAAAAAGGACACGGACACAGCTAAAGCCTTAGGTACACTTCAATACAGGAAAACACCCTTTCGAGGCGCCCGTGGCAGAGGGTCTTACTCCTTTCGTGGGAGCTACCAAAAATACCAGCCCCAGACTTATCAATATAGATATGGCTATCAACCACAACAATCTTATAGAGCCCCCCCTGCTGCCGCTTACTCCAGACAGCAAAACAGGAGAAAACAGCCCCAGCAGGTCAGAGACAATACTAGAAAGCAGTGACACCTCCCCAGCACCTGCAACAATTCAGCCACGCTTCAACCCCAGGACTTCAAATATTTCTCTACATTTCTACCAATGGAAGAAAACCACTTCGGACAAATGGGTACTGGACATAGTCAAATTTGGTCATACCCTAGAATTTATAAAGATCCCTCCGCCCCATCCACCTCTAAAGAAATCTCCACCTCATCTCAGTCTCCTAAAAGAAGAAGTCAGAATTATGCTCCAGAAAGGAGCTATAGAAAGAGTGCCCCACTCCCAAGTGGGAAAAGGTTTTTATTCCCGTTTCTTTCTTATAAAGAAAAAGTCGGGAGAGTGGAGGCCAATTCTAGACCTAAGGAGATTAAACAAATATCTGCAGAAACAGTCCTTCCGTATGGTCACTCTTCAGGAGATTCTGCAGCTCCGCGATCAAGCAGATTTCATGACGACGCTAGAACTGCAGGATGCATATTTTCACTTCCCTATCCATCCCAAACATCGAAAGTTTCTCCTTTTCACTGTGGCAGGTGCTCATTTTCAATTCAGAGTTCTCCCTTTTGGTCTGCGGTCAGCTCCAAGAGTTTTTACACAAAATGTCTAGCTCCAGTTGCTGCTCATCTCAGGCTGCAGGGCCTGCAACTCTTCTCCTACCTAGACGACTGGTTAGTAAAAACACCGTCTTTTCGACAAGCCTCAAAAGCAACGTTAATTTGCCTTCAAATGTTTCAATCCCTGGGGCTATCTCTCAACTTTCAAAAGTCAGTTCTACATCTATCTCAAAGGACGCAATTTCTAGGGGCAGTTTTGGACACAATCCAGGACAAGGCATTCTTGTCCACAGAAAGGCAATCACACCTAATTTCTCTAGCATCAAATTTAAGAGAAAGAAAGTTCGCTTCTGTGAGGCTAATAAAATCTCTTCTCGGAATGCTGTCCTCTGCAATCCTATTGGTACCTTACTCTCGTCTCAGAATGAGACCTATACAAGAAGAACTAGACAAACAATGGCTTCAGGTGACCGGTTCGTTCGACGACCTGGTAAGGATAATCCAGCCATGCGAACAGCTCTGCTTTGGTGGCAGCGCTCCAGCAATCTCTCGACAGGGCTAACTTTCCTTGCTCGAACATCAGAGTTCATCCTCACTACAGATGCTTCTCTCAAAGGATGGGGGGGCTCACCTTCAAGAACTCCGCATAAGGGGGAAATGGTCCAAAACACTTGCAGAAATGCACATCAACTTCCTGGAGCTTCGGGCCATATTTCTAGCCTTACAGGCTTTCCTCCCAAGGCTTCAGGGATCCTCGGTCCTCATAAGGACGGACAATACCACATGCATGCATTACCTAAACAAGCAAGGGGGAACACGCTCTCACATCCTATTTCAGGAAGCACAAGAGATATGAAAATGGCTTCTCTCTCACCACATATCCATAAAGGTGGAACATCTGCCTGGAATAAAGAACAGTCTAGCAGATACATTGAGCAGAACTTCCAATTCTTGCCACGAATGGGAACTAGATCAGAAGGTTCTCGAATACATCTTCCAGATGTGGGGCAAGCCCAACTTGCATCTCTTTGCTTCCGAGACAAATCGGAAATGCCAATTCTATGCCAGCTGCGAAACAGAAAAAGGCTCTAGGGGAAACGCTTTTTTGATGAGGTGGACGGGGATCTTCGCCTACGCTTTTCCCCCTTTTCCGTTACACCAGAGACTTCTCATGAAGTTGAAAATGGAGCCATGCCGAATAATTCTCATTGCCCCACGTTGGCCGCGTCAGCACTAGTTTACAGAGTTTCTCCTACTGTCAGAATGCAGACCTTATCGCCTTCCAGTACCGCCAACACTGTTGATATTGAGCAGGGGCCAGATTCTCCATCCACATCCAGCCCCGCTGCAGCCACATGCTTGGCTTCTGAACTCTCTGAATTCAAGGAGTTAGATTTGCCTCAGGACTGTAGAGACATACTTACTAAAGCAAGGTCACCATCCACGATTAAGAGTTACTCTCTCAAATGGAAACGTTTTTGTTCGTGGTGTCTTAATAATGATGTACATCCTCTTGACTGTTCTCCGGACAAAATTTTAACCTTATCTGCTCTCACTGGCTAAATTTGGCCTTATGTTCACGTCCATTAAGTTACATTTGGCTGCCATCTCTATTTACAGGCGTTTCTCTGGCGGTCTGTCTCTTTGTTCTAGCCGTCTGGTCAAGCAGTTCATGAAAGGACTTTTCAGAGCATATCCTCCTATAAGAGCTCCTCCTCCGGAATGGAGACTTAATCTAGTTTTGGTGCAGCTTATGAAGCATCCCTTCGAACCAATTCACAGAACTGAACTTAAATATGTCTCCTGGAAAGTTGCTCTTTAGTTAGCTCTTACTTCCGCAAGAAGAGTCAGCGAAATACAAGCATTTACTATTAAAGAGCCATACCTTTGCTTAACCAATGACTATATTCTACTTAGAACGAACCCTACTTTTATTCCTAAGATTCCATCTTCTTTCCATCCTAATGAGCCGATTATTCTGCGTACATTCTTTCCTAGTCCTACTTCCCCGGCTGAAAAGGCTCTTCACACTCTGGATGTAAAGAGATGTCTCAAATTTTATCTGTCGCATACTAAGTCCATCTGAAGGCCGGATCAATTGTTTGTGTCCTATGGTGCGCAAAAACCAGGTACGGCAGTGACTAAAGGAACAATTGCAAGGTGGATTGCATCAGCTATTCAATTTTGTCACTCTAAAGCAGGAAGTCCTTTTGCTGTCAAACCTAAAGCTCATTCCACAAGAGCAGTGTCATCATCAGCAGTGCTTTTTGCTGGAGTGCCATTGGATAAAATTTGCCGTGCTACAACTTGGAAAAATGTACATACATTTACACAGCATTACTGCTTGGATTTGGCTACAGAAGCAGAATCAGCTGTAGGACAAGCAGTTTTACGCAGCCTTTTCCAATAAGGAAAGCCTCTGTTTTGGAGGTGATTATTTATTAGAGACTAATTCAATGTATTTGCTGCACATGTTATTGCTGGTTTATTTTCTCTTTATGCATAAATGCTTCTTTCATATTGTATTGCATATGTTGTAGATATGTTGATGTATATCTTTTTATGAGGTATCTATGTGCCATTCGTATGATACCCACCATCCTCTAAAATGTAATCGTTTAACTGCTAGCAATTCTGATTCAAGCATGTGAATCTATAAAAGATCCAATACTGGATAAGAAAACGAGTTACTTACCTGTAACTTCAGTTATCCAGTATTGGTATCTTTCATAGATTCATATGCGACCCACCCTCCCTCCCGGAGAGGCTTCCCTTATTACTGCCATATTACTTGTTGTCACTTGTGCTCGAAAATCTGAGGGACTTGCCTCTCTGTGGAGTGTTCTAGAGGGTGCTAGAGCCTGATTGGCTGTGTTTCAATTTTGGTTCTTTTTACAAAAGGACAAGGATGGGCTACTGCAGTGACTGTGCAGTCCATTATAGCCTATTATAATATGTTTTATTACTGCTGTATATATATATATATATATATATATATATATATATATATATATATATATATGTATATATATATATATATATATTTTACCGTGAGACTCCCACCTCGACGGCGGGGATGATTCAAGCATGTGAATCTATGAAAGATAACAATACTGGATAACTGAAGTTACAGGTAAGTAACTCGTTTTCATCTTTCCTCTATGGGGACAGGTAGACTGTTGGACAATCAAATGGTGGGGTAAGAGACGATGCCTGGAGGGGCCAGCACCCACCCCTTTTCTTTTTTATAAATATAAAAAATCCTGGTGTCTAGTGGGTTTCCCCCCATTGGAGTGGGGGGTGGGGCAGATTGGTTGTAAACCCTCAATCTGCCACCGGGGCAGAAAGACTGCTCTGGCCTTTTTGGGTGGGGTGTACTTCCTGATGCCTGGATGAGCCGGCAACCACCATTTTTAGGTCTCATCTGCATGAGCATGTGCTCTCACTTGCAAGACTCTTGTGTTCTGTAATGGGCTTGGAGCATGCCCATTGCTTACCATTTGTCCGCAGCGTTTTCACTCTTCTTTGCTGCCTTCTAATTGGGCAGCGCTTGCCCATGCGTCACTTCCTTTTCTCTTAGTGGCACATGGACCAAGCACAGATTAATCTAAGTTTAATTAGTGTCCCTCCGCTGGCGATCTGATTCAGGTACTATTGCATCTCTTTCATGAACAGCATTTATGTTACACAAGGTCTGTCATTTTTGTATTCATTTTTTTAGACACAGGAAGATTATGTGATTTGTCTAGAATAATAGGATGTTCAGCTGATGCTGAGATTGGAACCCTGTTCCCCAGTTCCAAAGTCGGCATCTCTAACCCACATCCTCATCCTATAGGGGTTACAGCCAGGCGTGCAACGACCGTTGGGCTAAAAGGGCTTCAGCACACCCATCAGCTCCTGAGGGCTGGGCTCACTGGACTGGGGCTGCAGGCCTGAATGTCTGCAACAACCGTAGTATTCCACTGGCCTTGCCAGACAATATTTTGGGGCTTATTTACAAGCCCCTTGCACCGCCAGTGCGTCACTTTTTTTTACACACAAGCGGCGCAGTGTGCTGCCCCAAATTTACAAGGACACGCAAAGCCACCCTGCGTGGCTTTGCATGGCCTTGTAAATACAGCCCCTTTTTATGCATCACTTTGAGTGAAAGGGGCGTGCCATGGGTATTGCTGTGGGTGTTCCCACGCATCACCCATGGATTCTGCAGCATTCCCAGATTTACAACATTTTGTAATCCTGGGAATGCGTCACAATCATACGCCTCCCCAGGGGAGTCGTAAGGAGGCACAACGAGGAGAAATACTTTGACTTCTCTCTGTTTTTTCCAAGACGAAAACACCATCAATGATTGTTTTTGTGCAGGAAGGTGTCCCTTCCTACACAAAAATTAATCATCCCCGCAATGCAGGCACCCTTGCCCCATGGTGCAAGGATGCCTGCGTTGGTGCATGGCAGCCAATTGTGTGCCAGCGCAGGGGAAAGCACAGGGATGCGTCATATTGTTGTATATATGCACATCCCTGTGCTTTTAAAATGGCGCAGCTCAGCGCAACAAAATGGCTTGCGGCGCCGCGCTGTGTCAGTTTTTTGTAAATAAGCCCCTTTGTGCTTAAGGAAGGACTGTTGTTTTTTTCTTTCCTCTCTGACCCCACACACCTGGCTCTCCCTGCCCAATCGTTTCACTTACAAATGGAACATTCACAACATGCCCTTCTTAACATGTTCAGTGGAAGAATAGGCAGGAATTAAAGCGCTATTAACACTTGCTCACCGCATCGACAAATACACAGCAGGGAAGCCCGGTGACGCTCTAACTGAAACTAAAGACCAATACAAGCAGTGCTTAATTTGTAAAAAAAAATAAGTGCCAGGGCCCTTGTCAGGAGGCCACTGCAGCTTGCACCACCCATTCCCCTCGCCATCGTCACAAATGACGGTACCTACACAACTACTAATCATCACATTGCTAAAAGGGTGACAATTCAGACTGCCACCATGTGGCAACTGTCATAGGTGCCGATGTTGACAAGTAAGTGCAGGTGCCGCGCACCGGAAACCACCGGCTCAAATTAAGCACTGAATACAAGCTGTAATCAGAATTTTAATACAAGAGGGAGACAGGATAAGACAGAAACATTCTCAGAAGTATTTTTCATTTGAAAGAAAAGGTATACAAAATGTTTTAGGTTGTTTTGCAATTGCATTTATACATGCAACACTGAAATGCATTACACAAATTAAAAGTGGAAAGAGAGCGGCAGACCAAGACACCAAAGTCTTATTTCACTACACTCACATATCATATATGCATACTTATTTCACATGGGGACCTTTACTGAAAACAAACCTTATTTTCTCTAAAGCTGCAATAAACCATGCTTTTTCCAGAGGGGAGGCATATAAAGGTACACAGGGCCGTGCTGGCTATTATAGAGAGAGGTGCAGGGCTCCGAAATCTGTTTTCATGGTTTATTTTTCACTGTGGAAACATGCAGCATAAAAATCAACTTTTTGAGAAGATGCTTTCCATCATCCCACCTCTCATACTACTATTGTTAGGCCTGTCTGCGCTGGTGAATCTTCCTACTCCTGCCACTTGGTAAATCGACCTGTGATCATTATTGCTCAGTGTATCAGTGAGTGGAGGTTATGCAGGACTAATTGACTGGGTCCCTCATGGAAACATTTAGTTACTTTTTTAAATACTCCACATGCAGCGCGAATCACCTCCGGGCACTATCAATTTTGTTGACAGTAGTAGGGAATGGGCAACAAGGAGTTAAAGTAATGACCCAGTATCGAAATGTTGTCACTTAGGGATGTCATGATTAAAACCCTGCTAATTTCTTACCCTTTAAACAAAACTACCATCTCATTGTCTTTATATACACAATTTGAGTGTCAAAGTCATCACATGACACCCCTGGCCGACATCGTCAGAACTCATGGCCTCAACATCATATCCTACGCAGACGACACCCAACTCATCATCTCACTCACGGACAAACCCACCACCTCCGGGACAAACTTCCACAACACCATGATGAGTGTCGCCGACTGGATGAGGACCAACTGACTGAAGCTCAACACGGACAAGACAGACGTGCTGATTTTTGGAAAGAACAACTCCCCATGGGATGACACTTGGTGGCCCCCGAATTCGGACACACACCCCCACTGACTGACCATGCCTGCAACCTTGGCATCATCCTGTACAGCAAACTCACCATGAAGCGTCAGGTCAACTCAGTAGATTCCGCCTGCTTTCACAGCCTCCGCATGCTCAGAAAAATCTTCAGATGGATCCCCGTCAACACCAGAAAAACTGTCACCCAAGCCTTCGTCACCAGCCGGCTAGACTATGAAAACACGCTCCATGCCAGAATCACCACCCAACTCCTCAAGAGACTCCAAACCATACAGAATGCAGCAGCCATACTCATCCTCAACCTCCCTAAATGGACCCACATCACACCTCACAAACCCCCACTGGCTCCCTGTTCAAAAGAGATACCAGTTCAAGATGCTGATACACGCCTACAAGGCCTTCCAGGGACAGGCTTACATCAACTACCGTCTGAACTTCCACCAATCCACCAGACACCTGTGCTCCACCTCCCTCGCCCTCACTCCCCACATTCCCCGAAGCGTGAGTTGGAGTAGTTCCTTCTCCTACCTCATCGCCAAGTACTGGAATGACCTACCTCTCCATTTGCAAATGTCGCCCTCACTTGTGGACTTCAGAAAGGGACTCAAGACCTGGCTGTTCGAATGAGACCAGTGAATCTGCAGCACCTGGATACCCTCAGGAGTGATCTGCCGCGCTATAGAAAAACTGATTGATTGATTGATCACACTCTGAGGTAGAATTTAACCCAAACTCTCCCATAGAAGGTCTTAAGTTGCTTGAAATAGCTCCCCGTATTAAATGCAACAGTGGGAAATTTTCAGCAGATAAATATTTTTTGTATTAAATACATTTTAATTTTATTGGCATTTTTAAAAATAAACATGTGTCACTTTGGAACATTTTAGGAAATTCCTAAACTTAATGCAAAAACCTCTGCCCAACAAAATGAAGGAAAAGTAAATAGGCATATACAAAGTAATTATAAGCGAGCATGTCTCAGGAAGATAGGTCACCACAATCTTCACTGTGGCTCATTCAAACCTGTTCAAGAGAAGAGCAGGGCAGAGAGAGAAGAGACAGGAAAACACAACTAAACTACTCTAGACGCCCTCTCTCCCTCTTTGCATCCTCTGGCCTTTTGTCGGGACCAAGTAATTCCACAAACCTAGGGCACAATCAAGATATCAAAGCACTCTCAACGTACCTGGACTGGGACCACAATCTTCAGCTGCACAAAGTCATCAGGTTCCTGACCCTAAGTTCCCAAGAAATGTCTTTGTAGAGTTAACCTGTGAAAAGATAAACCACTTTTCCCCATGGTCAATACCTAGGCAGACATTGAAGCCAACAGAAGCTGTAAAACCTCCTGATATCATGGCCCATTTCTCCACTAATAGGACCATCTTCCTGATGAGTGTAGTAGGATGCAAGTCCTTGAAAACAAGCTAAATGCTTTTCCACTAGCAGAACCATTTTCTTTGAGATTGCCTCACGCAAACACCTTTGAATTCCACTACTACTAACACAGCTTCTCCTCTACCCATCTCCGATATTCTTGGTTTGGGGAAATGTTTATTTGCCTTCGGGACCATTTAATGACCCTAAGTAGGTGACAGGTTCAACAAAATATAGTATCATCTGCATTTCTGCAGGTAGGGGTTTTGCCACACTCTCAGCCTGGATTCTAACACTCTAAAGAGGGTGCCTCTCAGTAGATTATTGAGACCCTCCACTTTCTGCATTCTTACCAGGGCTTCTCACAGTCTCGTCTCTGCCTATTGCAATTCCAGTGTTGTCAGTTTTCTTTCCTTCTTCCCTGCCTTCTGTCCTACAGAAAGCATTCTTCTAGTCAGACCTTCCATTTTCATCTCACTGCTCCTCACAACAGTTTTAATCAACCTAGTTTTATCTCGCAGCTCAGAGTGAAGGGATTTGCTGTTCTTAAGCTAGGCACATTCATTGATTGCCATTTCAGAGTATTCATGGGGCTCCTAAGACGTATTCTTCCTCCCGTTTTACCCCAGTTATTCTATGGTGTAAGGAATTTGCTTTTCCCTCTTTCCCTGCAATCATACCACAGTGGGGTGACAGTAAGGAGGATGATAAAATCACCAAATTCCAGGTGACACTTCACAAGGTGATCTCCACCCTTGTTCACTGTAGAGAGGCAGGTGTCAGTGTCAAAGACAAGCCACATTGGGGGGGGTCGCAGATGAGACAAATCACATTTAAACCTTGACCCCAGAATAATCTGCAGTCTCCTCTACACTCTACAGCTGAGAGTGATCGTGATGCTTCTACAACTGCCCCAAGTTGTAAGTTATGTAATGTAATGTATGTAAGGTGGATTTGTAGAGCGTTGCTTGTCACTCATAAGGGTATCCAGGCGCTGAGTAAAGGGGAGTGTAGGCATGTGGTGAGGCTGGGCCTGAAAACAGGACGTCTTGATGGTCCCCCAAGAAGACTAATTGAATAGCCAGGTCTTCAGCTTCTTGTGGAATGCAAGAAGTTCGGGAGGAGGCCTTGATGTGTTGGGGGAAATAGTTCCAGAATTTGGTGGCTTGGTAAGAGAATGATGGGCCTGCTGTTCTGCTCTGTGGATGCAGGGTGTGTGTGCGTGAGTGAGAGGGCTGCTGAGCAAAGTTGTCAGATAAGTTGGTGGAGGTGAAGCCGGTGACTGAGGTATGCGGGCCCCGTGTTGTGTACTGACTCCGTCTCCAAAAGTGCATGCCTGTGTCCCTACACTGACACTACCAATACAAATAAAGCACTGACTGTGGGGGTGGGTGGGTTATGCCCCGAAAGAGAACAATAAGATTAGATTTGCTAAGAGAGATGTGGATAGAGAAGGAAGGGCTACATATGTGTAGGATTAGGGGCAGTGAAGGAAATGGTGAGTGGTGTAGGACAACAGGCAGTATAACCGAGAGGTGGGGGAGAAGAAAAATGGAGAGATGAAGGGATGCAAGATAAATGAATCTATCTAAATAAACTAGTTGTCCATCTTGCTGCTGTGCACAGACCACCGTGGGGCAAATGAGAGCCCAGGATAAAGGCCCAGAGGGAGAGCAGGAAAAAGACAGAGAGAGAGCAACAGAAAGAGATTGTAAGACCACGATTGATAGCAAGTGAGAAAAACCTAGCACTATTTAAAGCAAATAACTTAGAATGTCATTGGAAATGAACTTTGGTTGTTGACTATGGCTGTTCCAAGAGGTTATGTGTTTTCCTGCAAGAAACCTGCTACACCATTACAGAGCATTTACATAAGAAGTCTTGACTTCATCGTGTACAGAAATCACACTGAAATACCTTTACGGTGCCATCAATAAAATCATATATATTCCAAGGATCAGCTTGGGCATTCTTCATCCACTGCTGGCAGATATTTCTTTTCACAAATGGTGTTATATTCTGCTGCTACCAATATCTATGAGTATGTAGCAATTGTGTAACTGGTCTTTGCTGTGGCAGCATCATGGATACACACGCAGTGATCTGTTTTGGTGCTTTGAGTTGCTATACAATGCAAATGTGAGTTGCATCTCAGACATATCAGTTCCATGAATATTTGATGGAAGCTGGATCCCTGGACTGTTCTGTATTATGAAGGTGCAGATTCAACATAATTTGTGTTACAATGCATAGACATGAGGTATCTTGTCCATGAGAGCACAAGAGACGTTTTGTGTACCAATATCCTTTCCTTCAAATATTGTATAGGAATTATATGCTGGTAAACACAGTATGAACAGAACATTAACTAATTAAATGTACTTAAACTGCACCAATATCCACCAATTTTCCAATGTAGCGTAAAGGGGGAGTGGGTGATTGGCCAAATTGCTTACAAAATATTTTTGCGTCTTTTTATGCTGGAACCAATTCAACTGGGCCAAGACCATTTACCGATTGGCCCAGAAACTAGAATACAAACATGAAATTCCAATTCCTTCGAGGGTCACTACCACAATCTGCATTAAAATGCAATATTTAACAGTGTTACATTTTTCTTCACAGCGCCCAGGAATAGTTTTGCCTTTTATGCCGCCCCCACTCCCCACTGTTCAAAATCTTAGCACCCCCAAAGTTCTAGTTGCGTCCCTGGAGACAGCTTTCATACTTTCTAATTACTCCTACTTTATTAGGTTGAGTCCAAAATCCAGATAACTTTAGGATCTTTGTTCATATTAAGGTGCTCCATCATATGATACCTTGAGTTACATAGACTATGGTACAAATCCAAATCTGGACATTTTCATCTTATCCAAAGCAGTCCATGAACAGATTTCAATTGTTTGTTGGCACCACCACATTGTGGCTGTTTTAAACATCCTGTAAATGTTCACAAAGAGGAAGCGTGGAAATCCCCGTCAATATATCTTTTCATTCTTAACAGTATTGTTTTTAACATCCACAACAAGCAAGCTTATTTTCTCAACATATCATTTTAAAGACGGGCACCTTCCTACTGCATTAACTTTTCAAAACATGTGACCAGAACTCTTATTTTACAGGCTTCTCCGAGGTAAACTCAAAAAGTTTGGGAAAAAACTATGACGCCGTCAATGCTGGCTGCATCATAGCACTTTTTTTTACCTTCCCTCTACCACCCCATCCTGTTTCTTCAGCCATCCTGTTTTTTCCTTCCCATCCCATCCTTTTTCTTGTCTCTCTCCCACTTCCAGAAGTAAAAATAAATGCTATGAAACTGCCAGCACTGGCTGCTTATAGCACCTTATAGCACTTTTGTAACCGTCTTGTTTTGCCCCCCCAACCCAGCCCCACGTTATCCACCTCCACCTTATTGCCAAAGCCAATAGCTTGCTCATAGGCTAGACCTATTGACTTTGTCAATGCTTGGTTTTTTTAGAAATATAAAATACCCCGGTTATAAGTTGGTTTTCTGCACCCCGGGGAGGGCAGGCTTGGGGTAATGCCCCTAAATCTGCCACCTGGGGAAACAGAAAGACTGTTATGGTCTTTTGGTATAGGGGTACAGCTCAATATACCCATTTCTTTTTTACAAATGTAAACAAACCTAGTGTATAGTGGTCTTTCAGTCCCCATGGAGGGCAGACTGGTGGTAAACACTGTTCCCTGTAAGGTGCGCGCACGCGCGCACACCTTTCTCACCTCGAGCGCGCACTGTGGTGTGTGAAGCGCACACAGGTGAGTTCAGCAGCAAGTGCCTCTTGCACTTGCTGCATTTCTTTTGTTAAAAGGGCGTGGCTGCAGGGCAGATTGATTGGCTTTGTGAAAGTATTCATGCTAATCGCAGCGCCCATCATGCGCTGCAATTAACATGATTACTTTAACAAAGGCATACAATCTGCCCCACAGCCGCACCCTTTTATTAAATGAAAGGCAGCAAATTTAAAAGCACAACTGTGCTTTCAGGGAATTCTGAAAGCACACGTGTGCTTGTAGACTTGCATTTCTTTTGGTAATAGAATGCAGCACACAATCTGGCCTGCTCTATTACCAAAAGAAATGCAGCAAGTCTACAAGCACACCTGTGCTTTCAGAATCACCGCGTGATGCAACTCCAAGAAACGCCGGCCCACCAGGGCCCCTCTCCGGACCTGCAAGGAGCTCTGGGCCTGGGCCCATTGCCAGAGCTACTCCTGCTCTTGTCATGCTTCATACAAGTGGGCCCTTGTTTGAGGCTAACCAGCCCCACCAGCTTCTCTGCAGTCATATGCGCCCATCACAACTAATCATTTCAACTTCCGTTGGAGGTGAGTGACTGTCTCCCGGATACTGGATCCCTGTGTGGATCTGGCCTGCTCTATTCAGGGCTGGTTCTAGGGCTGACTCCTGGGGGCGCCGTGTTTGCAAGTATGTTATAGCTTTAAAAGCACCTGCTGCGCGTTCCCTGCGTCCAGCAATTTTCATACAACAATAAAAATGTCTAGATAACTCTGGTGATTAATGTTCTTCCTGGAGTGAGGTCAGAGTTTTGTTTAGTGGAAGTTTTGACTCAACCAAAAGTAGCGCAGTTGATGCAAAGTACGTGTACCACGCAGATCACAAAGTGCATATAATGTAAAGAAGTCAGTGCTTTTGTCAGAGAGATCCTTTTGTTCCTTGCAGTGTATAAGTTAAAATCCTAATATAGAACAGTGAGCTAATAACTGATATCAAAGAGCTGCACGCAAACTGCAAGGTATATTATTATTATAGCGTTATGCTTTTCCCCCCAGCCTTTCATTATTCTAACCTTGCAAAATAGGTTCATTTCTGTAAAAAATAAATACAAAAAATATCAATTATTATTATTTAATGTAACCCCCAACTATGGTGTTATGTTTAAAATTCTGAGTTTGTGCTTCTCCAGACCAAGCACTATTAAACTATACTGTCTACCAGTATGGATGACGTGACTCCTACACCTTGTATTCCTCTGTCTGATGTAACATTTACTCTACACTGATTTACACACGTGTGATTGATTGTCTCTGTGTAATGTGTGTGTTATGTAAAGTGCTCTAACACCCTACACTGGTATGAGTGGCACTATAAACCTAATTAAATGCATCTCAGTGAGTGAGTGGTTACGGAGATGTGAGGGGCACTGTTAAAGGGTGGTAGTGACAGAATCCGTGGCAAAGGTGGTCGTGGGGGGGGGGGGGGGCAAAAAACATTGTCGCCTTGGGCGCGACCAGCGCTAAAGCCAGCCCTGGCTCTATTTGCCACTGCCCGAGCCTCTAGCTCCTGGTGGTATATCTCATGGCTCTGGATCGGGGAGTTATTGAAAAGGCAAACTGTTCTACACCCATCTTGAACGAAGCCTCTGTTCTGTGCTTGAAAACAACTCCTACTTGATGCTGTTTGAAAAATATCACCAAATGATTATTGTTTCTTCATGCTGGATCTGCACTGTTTTACCTGCTCATGTTAGCCTGTTAGCCTGCATCATAGGCCCTGTACTTGCAACATGCACTGTAGTGTTTTTAAGGCACATAAATAGTGATGATGCTAAACTGCAATCAGAAAACTTTGTCAAAGATAGCACTTAATTAATTGAGGTTTAACAGATCAAAAGAGCTCTAACATTTAAGAAAAAACATGTCTCCCATAAAAGAAATGTGACTTCAAAAGGGTGGATCCTTTGGAATTCATTGTTTCCAGCCTCACAGTAAGATGTGCCATGTATCTCTACATCATAATTCAAGAGTAAAACTGGCCTAAAGTTCAGAGAGTCCAAAATGTACTTAGTCTCTTTTGGAATTACAGAAATTATCACCAGTCATATGGACTGAGATATGTTCCCTCCATGTAAAATGCCAGAGTGTGCTTTGGCCAAAATGGAAAGATAATCTAAATGTTGAGTAAAACCCATCTGGAAAGCCATCAACACTAGGAGTTATGTTGTTAGCCACCAGCCTAACTTCATGCATACTGCAAGGTATAGATTGGAGCGTTATGATTTTTTCCCCGGCCATTCATTATACTAATGTTGCAAAAAAGGTTCATTTGGGTACAAAGCGATTCTTATTAAAGAGAAACCCTAACCATGGTGATACATTTTAAATTCCGAGTTTGTGCTTCTTCAGACAAAGCACTCAAACTATACTGCCTACCAGTATGAATGACATGTCACTCCTACACCTTGCAGTCCTCTGTCATATGTAACATTTCTTATACACTGATTTCATACCTATGATTGATTGTCTCTGTTTAATGTGTGTGCAATGTAAAGTACACCCTATACTGGTATGAGTGGCACCATAAAACGAATTAAATGCATCTCAGAGAGTGTGGTAATGGAGACTTGAGTGGCACTGTTGAAGGGTAATAGTGAGGGAATCACTGGCTGAGGTGGTCATTGGGGGGCGCCAACAAACAATGTCGCACAGTCCGCCACCAGCGCTAAGGCCGTCCCTGTGTGGGGCATATTGTGTGCCTCTGAGAAACTATTCATGTTAATTGCAGCACATGACTGGCGCTGAGATTAACATGAATACTCACACAATCTGCACTGAATATTTGTCGCTGCACCCACACACGCGGTCGGGTTCCTGGCGCACATAGCCTTGGCTGCAGCACACAGAGACCTTACACTGCCGCACACAGAGGAAAAAAATTAGAGGGAACATTGGTGTAAACCCCCCAATCTGCCCCCTTGGGGGTCAGCTAGAATGTTGGGGCCTTAAAGGGTGAGCAGTAGTAAGGCCCGACATATGGACGTGCCAGCCCCCATCTAATTTTTTTTATGGATCAAGGAGGGAAGATTTGGTGATCCCCCACTATGCCCTCCAGAGTGGCACAAAGACTGTTGGGGCCTTTAGAAGTTAGTACGGCCGAAGCCTTGAAGGGTTATCACCCACCCCATTTAAATTTTTATAAATATGAAAATCCCTGGTGTCGATTGATCTTTCTGCCCCCTAGAGCGGACAGAAAGACTGTTGGGGCATTTAGGGGTGGGGGCTGCAAACCAATGCCTAAACAGGCTGGCATCCTCCCATTCTTTTTTTTTTTTTTAAGTATCTTTATTGGCATTTTGATCATACACATGACAAATCACAATAACTGAATTGCGTTTTGTTGTCTCAACCCTTTGAAGCATACATCACATATCTCTGGGCGTACATTGAGTTAATGAGATTTACATATCTGTGGGAAAATTCCTCCTACTGCTTTCAAGATTTAATGTGACAGTACTGTTTCTCCCGCTGTGTCTTAGCGATGTAATGTTATGTGTACACTCTGTGTGGTCTCGCCTGATATATGCTTGCTCTCCTTTTTTAAATTATTTTCCCCCTAATTCCCTCCGCCTAGGGTTGCTTCGTTCGGGTGGGGAGTGCTGTATTGCCATCCATATGCTGTAAAACTGACAGAAAACAACTTTTATAACTCAACTAGTGCAGGATAGGGATAGATATCTATATTTGAGAGGCTGTATTGAGGGGGGTACTGTAGTATGGTTAGGGTCAATACATTCCTTGACCGTGACCGGCCCTAATTTGTCTTTGGGGTTCTAAATTTACGTCTCAAGGGGGGGTTGTAGCCACCTTACATGTCTACCGGGTGTAATCTAGGTCAGTCGCTGCTAACCCTTGTATCTTAGTTCGTTGTGTCCCCACTACTGCCATCTGCACTATTAGGATGGCTCGGGTGCTCCCATGCAAATAACATGTCCCTCCATTGGTCTGCAATTGGAAGTTGTCTCAGCCCTTTAGCCTCTTCTCTATGCAGTGCTCTGCTTTCTGCCCCAGCCCAGGCGACCATCTCCCGGTTCCAAACACTTATTTGTGGGCCTGTGGCAGACAGCCTCCGCCAAATCTTTTATATAAATATAAAAATCTGTGGTGCATAGTGGGTTTTCTGCATCCACAGGATGGCACATGGATTGTTAAGTCCCCATTCTGCCCCCTAGGGGGTGGTAGTATAACCGGATGCCTCCAAGAGACAGCTCCCACCCCATTTCAATTTTTATAAATATAAAAATCTCTGTCTACTGAGCTTCCTGCACCCTGGGGAGGGCAGATTGGGGGTTAAACCAACAATCAGCCCCCCAGGGGGGCAGAAAGACTGTTAGGGCCATTAGGGTGGGAGTTTTGGCCCACTATTTAAAAAAGAGAATAACTGGCTAATGGTGGGCTTTCCATCCCCTTTGAAGTGGGACCATGGGAAAGGGAACATTCTCCCCTTTCCAACTGTACCTCTCCTGCAGTGATTAGTGCACAGGGGGCTGAGATATGCCCCTGACCACTGATCATCGATACTGAAAATAGGTGAAGTACCAGTAGGATTTTCTGCCTACAGTGAAAGGATGAGAAACGTTTACGTCCTCCGTAGTGGTAGTGTGACGGATGTGAATGTCTTGGCCACCTCATTATAGGGGTTAAATATGAAGTCAGATTTTTCTCATCGAAGCGTGGCAGAGTTACATCTATTGTATACAATTTGGATGCCTCTGGCATTGAAAATGGTGAATTGGACACTACCTCAAAGGAGCACAGCCAGGGTAAACATATTGGCAAAATTTGCTTCCTGCTATTGTGTCTCACGCTAGAAAGAATATTAGATTTACTGTACCGACATTCTTCAACAGAGCTATCCCTGGGCTAATTTGTACGCTTTCCAAAGTTGGGTCTTCTAATTCATCCACTTAGGCTGGATGTGGTAATGAGAGAATGGAAAGCCCAAATAACACTATCCTTCCTAAAGTAATATGACACCTTTACCCAGGGCCGGTTCTAGGATTTCTGGGGCCCTGGGCCGAAACGGAAGGTGCGAGGCCCTTCTAATTTTCATACGTGACACAGTCAGGGCTCCGGAAGCTGCTGTGTGCGGACCCCTCCTGGGCCGCAGCTCCTCCTCTCAACCACCTACAAACACCTCTTTTACAGCCCATTTCGGGCTGAAGGTGTGAGAATTGCTTGGGGGCTGAGAGGTAAAACCGTGGGGGCTTCCAAAGTGCTGGACAATGGGCGTCCCGCAGTGTCTCTGAATGGCAACCGGGCAGGAGGTTTCATTGCAGGACAAACCTGCAAAATGCGTCTCCTTGCAACTGGGACACCATCCCTAAGAGGCCCTGGGAGGGCCCCCGGCCCCCTACCCTCCCTCTCATGGGCCCAATTGCAAAGGGACGCCTTTCAATTGAATCGGCAGGAGTACAAGAGGGCTGGTGGTGTGTTGGACTGGTGCGGGGCCCCATGCTGGTGGGCTGAGTGCGAGGCCCTGGGCAGCTGCCCACACTGCCCATGCCTAGCGCCGGCCCTGCCTTTACCCGTTAAATGAAGTGGAGGGAACTTGGTTGGGAAAACCTCTGTGACAGTGGAGTCTATTTTGTAGGAGGGATCATCCAAAAAATAGACTCTGCAGTGAAGTTTTATTCTGGTTCCAATTTGGCCTCGAGAGCAGGTTTCTATGGAACTTATATTTTTTAATCCTTAATCTGTGACTTCAAAAAATTGTTTAAAGCAGCAGAGGAAGGTACAGAATAGTCAGCATTTTGGGATGGAATGGAGAGACAAATAGAATTCCTTTAAGACATTTCTTTTGCTAATATTAGAGCATCAGCTCTGGCTTGGCGAGCCCTTGTTGGAGATAGACTCAATTTGTATTTGAAAGATGGGCCTACCCAGTGGCGTAGCAAGTGAGGGTGAGAGGGTGGTCCGCCACGGGCGGCACGAGTTTTGGGGGTGGCAGCGTGCCCCCCCACGCTCTTACCTGTGGCCGTCGTGGGGCTTCTCAGAAAACTACACCCTTGGGTATACTCTTCGAAGGTACTCAGATGTTTGGTCAAGAGCTGGAAGCAAGAATGCGTCTTTCAGGTCTCTCCAGCAGAACACGTCTTCTTCAACGGCTGCTACAGCTGAAAAATCTTTTTGCCAGCCATCCAGACGTCAGCAGCAGCAGTCATCTTACGAGTCTCATGGGAAAGGATTTTAGAGAAAATATTCTCATGAGTAGAAACAGAGATCTGAGAAGAGGCAGAAGTCCTGACTATGCCGAGTATGTCCCTAATTTGCCGGTAGAGGCACAGATTCAGGTCTTCAAGAAGGAAGGGGAGGAACCCACTTCTGTTGGCTAGTTTCTTCAGATATTCTGAAAAGGGTTTCAAAAGGGTCAGAGTGGTACAGAAAATAGGCCCGGGCAACAAATAAAAGTGACCCCATTGGCAAACCAAATAGCTAAAATGTAGCCGACATTTACAAATTGGGGAGATTTCGAGCTGTAGGGAAATCAACAGCAAAAACTAGCCAGCAAGCCCTTAAAGCAGGCCCACACAATGAAATGTCAGTCCTGCCCTTCTGGCACTGCCATAATGCTCGATAGGCCAGTCCAGCCCTGGGTATCAGATACAATTCAGCTGTCTTATACCGGACCCCAGAGGTCAAGGAGAGTCTTTGGACAAAATGCATAGAGGAGGAGAGGCGCTTTCTCAGCAATTCAGGACCTCTACCTGAAGAAAGAAGTACCCCGTGTTCCTGCAAGGCAAGTAGGAAGAGGTCTACTCAATAATGTTTCTGGTCCCCAAAGTTTCAGGGGGTTACAGAATGAATCAAGTCAACCAGTGGGTGCAGGTGATCGTTTTGAAGATGGAAACGCTACAAAATATATATCCCTGTGAATCCGGTTCGGATTATGTGATCACCATGTTCCAATGTTCTAATTTTAAGAAGTCACCAGCACTTAATACGATTTTGTGTATAGGAAAGATATCACCAATTCCAGGTTCTTCGTTTTGGTCTAATGCGCTAGTTCCTAATGTGTAGCATGTGAGCAACACCATAAAGTGTTGCACTCCAGATGCATAGCTGCCAAGTTTTCAGATTGCTCATGTGTGAAATTTCGATGGTATCAGTGTATGAGTGACACAATACTGTCAAATATGTGACATTTTGAGTGCGAAATTATCTAGGCCACTCGAATTGAAGGCCTAAATTGTTCACGGTGATAAAGCCCACCATGCCTCCTTGCCAAATTGTATTTAAATACCAAAATATTTATTCGAATGTTACTGGTCTAATGTACTGAAAAATACTCCAAAGGGGAGAGAAGCCAGCTACTTTGCAGTGTAGCTAAAATAATTTCAGCATTGATATTTGTTTCTGCCACAAAATTCTCAAAAATTTGCCATTATTTGTCAACTAGTTCTTGAGAGGAACCCACGTCGTTGGTAAATATATCTTTAGATCCAATCTCATTTTGGTCATTACCAATAGATAATATTATGCTTTAAATGCAAAATATGCCTGCAAATGTCCCTCTAAAATACTGCTGATTAGTGCCAAGCTACATCTATTATTTAGACATAATGGATTATCGTATAAATTTATGTTTCTGTCCTTTAATGGGATATCAAAGCATACGTGTTCTGTTGTGATTCAGATGTCGCTCACCATTTGGACTGACTACAGATGTTGCTCATTGCTTACAAAAAGGTTGGAGACCGCTCTAAAGTCACCCCCAGAGTGTTACAAAAGTGGCACATCTACATGCAAGGTTGGTCGGTTTTTCAACACTTGGGCGGTTGGCTCCTCCATACCCCTAGAAGAGCCAAGGCATTGGAGGGAGTGGAGCCACAATGCAGTTTTCTAAAGAAACATCCACAATGCAGTTGTCTAAAGAAACATGGATTTCTACTCAACAAATCAAAATGCCAGATGGTGTCATCTCAGGATTAAACTTTTATCGGGGCACGGATATGGTCTTTTTCACCAGAATCCAGAGCGAGCACAATTTGTCAGCCGACAAAGGCACCTTCTGGGACAGGGGTATGGCTCAATGCCAAGGTAGGCTGCACCCTCCTTTTTAACTTTATTTTATTTTCGTGCCATTTAAAATTCCCTGTTTAGTGGGCTTTCTGCCCCCTACAGGGTCAAAAAGAATGCAAACCAACTATCTGGTGGGGGGAGGAACTGAAAAACTGGCATTGGCCACACCCCGACGCCACATGGGACAATCCAGTTTTTCTGTGCTCCCCAGTGCCAGACAAGGGGTTTGCCTTCAATTTGCCCCTGAGGGGGCAGAAAGCTCACTACACACCAGGGAATTCTAAATGGTGCCAAAACAAACAAAAGGAGGGTGCTGCCTACTTTAGCATCAAGGTACAACCCTGCCCCAGAAGGGGCAATAGCGTCTTTCTCCCCTCCTGGGGGCAGATATTAGGTTTGTCCCAATTAGGGAGGTTGCCCCTAACTAGCCCCCGAGGCGGGGACACAAGTCCACCTCACAGCAGGGATTTTGCTTGAGGTAAAAGAAAGTGGTGCGAGTTTTGCACTCTGGCACTGGCCACACCCCAGCCCAAATGGGACAGATCAGGGTGTAACACCCGCATCACTTTCTTTTTGCCCAAATGCAAAATCCCTGGTGTCAGGTGGACTTCTCTGTCGTCCCTGGGAGACATATTTTTGGGAACCTCCCCCATTGGTACAAACCCCTTACCTGTCCCCATGACGGCAGAAAGGCATTATTTACCCTTCTGGGGCAGAGTATGGCTTGATGCCAGGGTAGACCTCCCCGTCCTTTTGTTTGCTTTGGTTCCGTTATTAAATCTCTAGTGTTTAGTGTTTTTTTTGCCTCCCCGGGAGCAGATTGAGGGTGAATACTCCTATCCATGCCACTGGGGGAGCAGAAAGTCTATTGAGCTGTGGGGTGGGGGAGAGCACAAGCCAATGCCCGGGAGGTGGGCACTCCTCCCCCAAAAACACCGCATAAATGCATTGGGGGGGCAAATTGGAGGGAATTGCTCCCATCTACCCCCCAAGGGAGCAGAAAGACATTCTGTCCACTTTTAGGGTGGGGGCATGGACATGCCTGTGGTGAGCAACCCACATCCCTGTACATTTTGTTTTACAAAATTTCTCTGGTGTCTATTGGGCTTTCTGTTCCTTGGGGGGCAGATTGGGGGCAATCACCCCATCCGCCCCTAGGTAGGGCAGGAAGATTGATGTCAACTTTTTTGTGCTGGTAGCTTGGCTATGCCTATTTTGGGCAGCCCCTACCCCCCTAAATTAGTTTTTTTTAAATGTCCCTGGCGTCTAGTGAAATGTCTGTCCCCCTGCGAGGCAGACTGTGGTAATCATTTTCATCTGCCCCCAGGGGGATAGAATGACTGATGCCACATTTTTTTGCGGCATGCGCATGGCCATGGCAGGCAGCCCCCACCCCTACATTTTATTTACAAACTCTCCCTGGTGTCTAGTGGGCTTTCTGCCCTGCCCCCGGGGAGGCAGATTGGAGGTAATTACACCACTGCACACCCCAATGGGAGCAAAAAAACTGATGCCACAGTTTTTGGGGTGGGGTATGGCCATGCCCATTGTGGTAGCCCCCACCCCTACATTTCTTTTGTTTTACCTGGTGTCAAAGTTGGCTGTCTGCCCCCAGGGGGGGGGCAGATCTGGGGTGATCATCCCCATCCGCCTCCAGGGGGGCAGAAAGATTAAAATATATTTAGGGTGGTGGAGGAACACAAGCCCTTGTGTGAGAAGCTGGCCTGGTATATGATGTCCACTAATGTAAGTGGGCACCTTGCACCAGTCCAGACAACCCTTATGGTGATTTGAGAGGTATTAGACAACCACAGAAAGCTCTCTAAGTGGTAGCTCTGGAGAGCAGCCTTCAGGCTTAGCCTTGAAGGAGTGTAAAGCAGCTTGTTTTACCAAAAGGCAATCTTATAGT
The DNA here is from genome assembly GCA_963921515.1 of Calotriton arnoldi. Lineage (NCBI taxonomy): Eukaryota > Metazoa > Chordata > Amphibia > Caudata > Salamandridae > Calotriton > Calotriton arnoldi. The sequence continues at coordinate 1,698,426 of CAWUFW010002245.1, read as the reverse complement.
ATAGATTAAATGAAAGAGAGCCACACAAGGTATTTATAAAAATATGAATTTATTATATAATACTCTCTAGTACATTACAGTATCTCCCACACGAAGATATACACAAAGCACACAATATTATAGCAAAGAAATCACAGTAAATAGCACTAATACACAGTGGGCCCCAGGGGGGGACCAAACCATGTACTAAGAAAGTGGTATAAGAACCACGACTTGAGTCAGGACAAGAGAGGCTGTAGAATCGCTGGCGACCCAAGGAACCACCCAAGGTAAGTAGACAGGGACCCCACGGAGGACGCGTGCAGTGTGAGAACACGACCATGGGCTCCGTACAAGTCTACGTGTAAGTTGCAGTTGGATTTTTAAAGATTAAGGACCCTTTCCAGTGGACCCTGAAGAAACCCCGTGGAAGACAAAAGGTTGGAGAGCCACCCCACCCGTGGATACCCTAGTACCCACGTTACTTACACCAGGGAAGCCGGGTGCATAGGAATGAAGTGGTGTCGGAAACCGCCGTCGAACCCAATGGAGGACTTCAGGAAAGTGCCGCTGCTGGAAGAGGAGAAAGTGTCCGTAGGAATCCAAACGTGGATTCTTGATGAAGAGTACCTGAAAGCAGAGGGGACAGAGTCTGGGTCACTCGGGAGTGACCAGGGGCTCGGTAGATGAATGCCCACCGATGTTGGGTGCTTCAGGATAGATGTTGATGACCTTAACTCTGCAGCTGTGGGGACAAGGCGATGCTGAGGATGACCAGGAGCCGGATACGAGCTGTCCCACGAAGGATGTTGAGTGCTGAGGGGGTCGGTGTACGGCGGGAGCACAAACAAGCCTTGGGAAAAGCAACCCACGCAGGAAGTCAAGAAGTTGCAGAAAGAGGACCAGCAAGGTTCAGGAGACTCACCACAAGCAGAGGAGTCAGAGCAAGCCAAGAGCAATCAGGGGAGCCCAAAGAAGACATAGATGACCCTCCACAGGACCCACAGGCCGAAGACACTGGAGTCGCAGGAGGACCTCATGCAGCTTTACAAAACAACAGGCCACGGAGCACACAATGTGATGTGGTTGAAGTTCTTTGCAGGAAAAGTTGCCAGAAGTTGGGGCTACTTAGAGAGCCCAATGCACTTGTTGCAGAATTGCCAACAAGCACTTGCACTTGCAAAAGTACGCAGTGCACAGGGGTTCGAGTATTGCAGCCCCCACGAGGGATTGTGGCCTCAAACTCGGTGAGAGGACAGCTCAGGCCTCGAGGGACATAGAAACCCTCCTCCTGTGTTGCAGAACCCTTCGAAGTCCGTAGGAGCTTGGGATCAGCAGACCGGTCAGCAGTGTAGCGGTGCCTGCGAATGCAGGGGAGTGACTCCTTCACTCCAAGGGAGATTACTTCGGTAGTCCTTGATGCTTCACAGGCCTTGGAAGGTTCCTATATGATGCACAGGCACAGACGACGCAGCAGACTGGAAGGGAGACGAAGTCAGGCCCAAAGGAAGTCCAGCGAAGTCCAGAGTGCCCAGACGGTAGAAGTGCAGTGGTTTCTGTTCTGAATCTTATCCCACGATGAATCTAGGGACCTACACTCAGGTAAGCCCTTAAGTACCCTAAGGAAAGGGTTGGGACAATTCAGGGACCCTCCCAGGGAAGGGTCTGGACAGGGGGGAGTTTACTCCCATGTCCTTTGTCCAGTTTTGCGCCAGAGCAGGAGCCAACGGCTCCCAGGACTGGTTTGAAGTGGACTATGCATAGGGAAACCAAATGTGCCCCTCATGCAGACTTTCAGGCACTGGCAAGCCACTCACCCAGCCCCAATACACTAAATCCTGTCTGGGAGGTGGTCACACCTCCCTGTGGCAGGATGCCTATTGTTCCACCTTCCTCTACTCGAGCTTGACTCAGCAGCAGGAGGGCAGAAATGTGTCTCTGGTCGGCAGCAACCATTTTGTGCTGTCCGGGTCAAGAAGGCTAGTACCGGGAACACGGAGAGCCTAACAGAGGGCTCTTCCAGTGCTTGGAATCATACCTCCAACACCGTTTACGGTGTGGGGTTATGATTCCAACATGTTTGGTACCAAACATGATAGGATTCGTTGCAGCCAGTTTTGAGTTGGTCATCGCGTAATTACGCGGTGCCCGTCTATATAATATATGGCTGTTTCACTGACAACCTGGGAGAATGTACTCCGAAAGCTGCAGGGGTGTCCTGCTCACGCAGGGTCACCCTCTCACTTAGAACCAAGCACCCTGCCCTCAGGATTGTAAACGCCTGCTATAGGGGTGATTTATAGGCTTTAAATACAGTGACCCTTAGATATAGTAAACCTATATCTTTAGTAAGTGGTGCAAACACCAACTTACACAGGCTGCAATGGCAGGCCTGTAGGTCCTTTTTGAATGGTCTCTCATGGGTGGCATAATACATGCTTCAGCCCATGGGGGACCTCTGGGGTACCTATGCCCTGGGTACATGGGTACCATATACTAGGGACTGACAAGGGTACCCCAATATCCAATCTGGGATGTACCTAGGTACTGAACACAACAGTTTAGGGAGAAAGCAGATAGACTGGGGTCCTGATTAGCAGGATCTCAGTCAGACTAGTCAAAAACAATGTCACATGAAGCAAAAAGTGGGGGTAACCTTTAGAAGCAGATCCTACTTTCCTACACCTTGCCTAAGGGCCACTCCCCTATGTCCCTAGGGACTAGTGGGTGGATTTCTGTTTTGTGATCCCCCTCCAGTGGTAATCCCCAAGCAGGGATTCACTTGGCAGAGTTATCATTGAAAAGGAAAGATTCTCCCCTTTCTAACGATACCTCTCCCAAAGCAATCAGTGCTCGGGGGCTGAGGTATGCCCAAGAGCACTTATGCAGTGAAAGTAAAACAAGTCCATCGGCTCGTTTAACTTTCACTTTACAGTAAGAAAAAAACACTCACGCTGCTCTGGAAGCTCTTCCCAAGCAGCCCAAGGTTAAAACAAAATAAAAAAACTTCCTCTGGTACAGAGCACCAAAGAGACCTTTAAATACCTCCCACAACACAAGCACTGGGGTGGTTTGTGCGAGTACTGGCCATTGGCCAACAGCCACACTTAAGGGGTTAATAAGATAATTGAAGTTTCAGAATACTGAACCAGTGACTAACAGCTCGTGACCTGTAAACCCACGACAAGGCACCAACCGTTTTACAGGCCATTCATGCACCATTCAGAAAACCATGCATACTGCCAGCCGCAGGCCCAACACATTACAACACTCACATTAACAAACAGCGCCTTTCAAGGGCCCATACTTTCATACACCCACAGGACTGACACACCCATCACAACACCAGGTGGCTGGCGGAGTATGTGGACAGGTATTTGGCTGGCAGTGTGTGTGGATTGGCATTTGACTAGCAGTGTATGTGTAGTACCCAGCAGCCAGTAGCGGCCCGTGGAGGGAGTTCCGTGGGGCGGTGAGGCGGGGAGGGGCAGGGTGGGGGTAGTAAACACCGGAATATGGATGAACGGAGGTAAGTAAACAATTAAATAAATAAAACGAATTTCGTTGCGCATGCTGCATCGCATTTGGCGATGCAGCGCGCGCAACGAAATTCGTTTTATTTATTTATATGTTTACTTACCTCTAATCTGCCGTAATCCGTAGTTTACTACCCCCCACCCTGCCCCTCCCCCGCCCCACGTCAGCGCCCGGCAGCAATCCCACCACGGGCCGCTACTGCCAGCAGCAAGTCACTACACACATACAGCGCCAGCTAGCCACCACTACACACACCCTCAGTCAACTGCCACTACAAACACCGCCAGTCAACTATCACCACACACACCATGCCAAACACCATTGCACACACACCACCACTAGCTAGACGCCAATCCACACACAAGGCCAGCCAAACGCTAGTCTACACACACCACCAGCCAAATGCCAGTCCACACACACCACCAACCAAACAACCCCAGCCAAACACCACTCAAACATCACCATGAAGCTCCACACCAATTTTATTTCTAAAACACTCCCAGAATGAACAGATTATAAACACAAAGCACACACAGAGAAAAATATAAATCCAACTAACAGACATTATTTCCATTTTTTTTCCAAATTTAAAATAACCCACTTATTGGTAGAAAACTGGGGCAACTAAACACATCAACCTGTATCCAAAAGAATTGGTGGATATGCTTTTCAACCTGCACATCAAAGATGTCCGTTGATAAACACATCAACCTATTGGCAGCCTGGTGTCTTAACAGAAAATATATATAGCGATACAGACCGTAGTCAGTTGCCTTTTAGTCTCATACTTGAGTTGCATGTGGTGTGGTTTAAAACATGTGGGCCCACATAGGACAGGATTAGCAGGACACTCGGGCAGTACATACAACTCTCCTTTCTTACTCCTCTTCGGACACAGACTCTACATCTCCAACAACGAAATACTTTTCTGGGTGTTGGAGGAATGTATTCAGTAAAGTGGAGACCTTTCAATCTAAAACCAAAAAACAAATGTGCCCCTTCTATAGATTCCCATATATGAGAGCTCCACATCCTAATTACCCAAACCAGGATGATTTAATATTATCAATTACTGTGAAAAGGACCTACAGCGTATGTCATAAAAATATAGGGGATGGCCTCACACACCCCCTGGCTGTGCTCGCCAGAGAATCCTTAGTTGCGGGCAGGCCCTCGTGACACACTGAGGGAAAGTGCAGGGGTAATTCAAAAGGAAGGGGAAAAGGATCCAGATATAGTGTAAAAATCCTTGTCACCTACCAGGGGTCGTTTTACACTTTATTGAAGGGATGGTGAGGGGATGATTCAAATAAATATGAGGACACATAAGGCTCTTTTATGCTGCTAATGTCCAAAGGGGTCGCTATGTTTCAGCCCTGAAAATGCCCTATAGTGGGGTCCGGGGCTTTCCTAAGGACCAGAATCCTACTTTTCCCTATGATATGTCCCTGTCTATGTCATCACACACATACAGTGCACATACATACATACAATAGCAGTTCCTATATCCTGGTAGCGGCAAATGTATTGCTCTTGTTTAATGTTATAGTCATGGAAAGACAGAAAACAGACATGAAATCAAATTAAAGCACATTTATAATAAACCAGACTTAATACACATGAAAATAAAACCACAGAAACTGGGATATGCGTCAAGCATAGTCCCGGAAGCAATTGCCGTGCCACTCACGTGTGCACCTGCAAGTGAGTGAGAACACTGCAACCAAATCAATACGTGCATGTGGAGTCTCAAACAAATATACATATGCAGAACACTTGTGTAGTAGTGAGTCATTTACTAGCAGTCAAACTAGGCTTCTAAGCTGCCCCTTTTCCTAACTGCGGGAAAACCACACCTCATGGAGGCGTAAACAAGCGTGGCTTTGTAGTCACACACTGCCTGTAGTCAAAATATTGAAAGAAAATAATATGAAGTCAATAAGTATAGGGCCAGTGTGTCCTTTCAAAATGCGACGGGCAGATGTAAAAAAAATAAGCAACTTACTTTGTCAAAGATCACACCCTACTCTGATACTTATTAGCGCATTTGTGGCCTTCGCCGGATGCTACCGCGTCTAGAGTGAAGCCAGTGTTATGATGCACGGGCTCTGGACGTGTTGGCGTGCACAATGATGCGCATTTGGTGCCCGCATATGCAGGGGGTGCTGGGAAATATAGTTCAGTATTGTCCTTCACTATACGAGTGTGAAGGGTGCTTGCGGTGAACCGATAGAGGCTCCATCAGGGGCCCGAGAGGGGCATGCTAAAAAAGTAGAGGCAGGAGCAGTATTCAAGATAGGATAAACTACGATCTCCAATGCACTTCTGGTGCTAAAACATTCAAACCATAGTTGTACTCAGGTTCACATGGAGTGCTGGGAATCAGTAAGGAAATAGCCGTGCGGACATGAAAAACAGGCTCTAAAAAGGTAGCTGAAATGATTAATTACATACCCAAATGTATAAATAATGCAAAAGGAGTTCCAAATGATCAATACACTTAGGTTTGCAGGGATAAGAGGCTGTGAGAACAAAGCGAAATGAGGCTAGGAGAATACTCAATCTCTGTGACTCTCATATGGGTGATACTTGGAGAACACTGATTGTGCCAAATGCCACAGTGCCCACTCTGAACAATTCTCTAAATAATTGCACACCCGTGTAGCAATTATCCACTTATAAATCGTTACCTTTGTGAAAAAGTGTTCTGGTAAGTTTCCTCCCACAATTGTTTCATTGAATCCAAAAGTGGAAGGACAACCAGCGGGGGACAATTTAAGAATACCTACCAGCATACACCCTGAAACTATACAATATCCACTGTCACTTTCACACAACATATACAGCTTAACACAATAGCGTGCTCTCATGCTGGGTATATTTTTTTTAACACACTTTATTAGTCACCAAGCCAACATTGCAGCGAAATCATTTCAGTACATACAGCTTTTTTAGGTCTCGCCTGAGCCAGCGCATGCGCTGGTCTGGCGAGACATTTAGTGAGTGGGTTTCAGAAATGCGACCACAAGCTTTTGCTTGTGGCCTAAAGCTTGCGGTTACGCGCGTGTGAACGTGCATGCAAAGCTGCCATCTGGCTTTTGTAATGGTTCATTAAGCCTTACAATGCTCCTCCACCACCCTCTCTCTCTCTTTGCTCTCACTACCCCCTCCCTCCTTGTAAGCTTTATGGCAGCGCGTGAATCCTGGCTAATTAACCCTTCCTGCGCGTGAATTATGCTCCTCCCTGTCTGCTCTTCGTACCCCCTCCCTTCTCCCATGGCAGCGCGTGAATCCTGCTTCTCCAGCTTCTTCCTCTCTGCTATCACTACCCCCTCCCTTCTCCCCTTTCTTTCTTGTTAAATTTCTTAGGAACAGCACCCGAAATGTGTATATTCATGAGCAAAAACAGCTCCTAGAGCGAGAGAGGGTGAATTGTTTAACAGGAGACATGTTAGTGTGCTTGCCTCCATTTGCGTAACCCACCGATAGATGTATGCTAGTACGCTAGAGAGAGCAATCTTTATTCTATTTATTATGTTGCACGTTTTTCACATTTAGCTTTACTTGGTGTCCACGCTTTTATTCCGTTCCTTGAGAGTCGCCAGCAGAGGAGTATGCCGTAGATGAATGTGCGTGTCGGGATAATTACAGTAAAAGGAGAACCGACATTATCGGCTCTAGGGGGCATCCGAGATTTCCACAATCACAGGGCTGCTCAAGTGTTCTTCTGGGAGTGAACAGCGATATTATTAACATGAGGTGGTGGGGTTCTAGCGTCGGCCTGGCTGCCACTGGTGATGTCTTATCGTCACACAGGGCTACGAGGTAAATGGATGCAGGGCGGTCTCGGAGCATGTCACCATAGGCTGCCGCAGAGGTGTCACAGTCAGGGACGGAGACAATTCCCCTACACTTTTAGGTCCTGCTTATTTACTACTCCCTAAAGGCCTGGTGAGGTTTGCATGAACTGGAACATGCCATTCTTCAGTAGAAGGTAATAGAATATGTCCAACTCTAGAGAGTGCTTTTTAATAAAAAAACATACTGAACATATTTTGCTCTTGCACATCTAGCTTCTGAAGGAATAAAACACACAAGACTGGCTATTCAGAGAGCCTGGTAAGTAAAATGTGGGTAATTAAAGAAGTAAGGAGTACGTTGTACTTATTGATAGAGGAAGATGAGGAAGAATAGAACGTAATCCTATTTATTTATTTGAGAGTTTTATATAGCGCGAACATTGCCTTTTGGAGGTGATTGTAGCTATTTGCCTTTGGACATTTTCAGAGAGTAAACAAGACTCTCACAGACACTCTTTCACAGACTCTCACAGACACTCTCACAGACTCTCCGACACTCTCTCACACTCTCACAAACACTCTCTCACAGACTCTCACAGACACTCTCCCACAGACTCTCACAGACACTCTCCCACACTCTCACAGACACTCTCTCACAGACACTTTCTCACAGACTCTCACAGACACTTTCTCACAGACTCTCACAGACTCTCACAGACACTCTTTCACAGACTTTCACAGACACTCTCTCACAGACTCTCACAGACACTCTTTCACAGACTCTCACAGACACTCTCACAGACTCTCCCAGACACTCTCTCACAGACTCTCACAGACACTCTCTCACAAACTCTCACAGACACTCTCACAGACTCTCACAGACACTCTCTCAGACACTATCTCACAGACACTCTCTCACAGACTCTCAGACACTCTCTCACAGACTCTCACAGACACTCTCTCACAGACTCACAGACACTCTCCCACAGACTCTCACAGACACTCTCTCACAGACACTCTCTCACAGACACTCTCTCACAGACACTCACAGACACTCTCTCAGACTCTCACAGACACTCTCTCACAGACTCTTACAGACACTCTCTCACAGACTCTCACAGACACTCTCTCACAGACTCTCACAGACACTCTCTCACAGACTCTCACAGACTCTCACAGACACTCTCTCACAGACTCTCAGACACTCTCACAGACTCTCACAGACACTCACATACTCTCACAGACACTCTCACAGACACTCTCACAGACTCTCACAGACACTCTCTCACAGACTCTCACAGACACTCTCACAGACTCTCACAGACACTCTCACAGACTCTCACAGACACTCTCTCACACTCTCACAGACACTCTCTCACAGACACTCTCTCACTCTCACAGACACTCTCACAGACACTCTCACAGACACTCTCTCACAGACTCTCTCTCACAGACTCTCTCACAGACTCAGACTCTCACAGACTCTCACAGACACTGTCACAGACTCTCACAGACACTCTCTCACAGACTCTCACAGACTCTCTCACTCTCTCACAGACACTCTCTCACAGACACTCTCTCACAGACTCTCTCTCACAGACTCTCTCTCACAGACTCTCTCTCACAGACTCTCTCTCACAGACTCTCTCTCACAGACTCTCTCTCACAGACTCTCTCACAGACTCTGACTCTCTCAGACTCTCTCTCACAGACTCTCTCTCACAGACTCTCTCTCACAGACTCTCTCTCACAGACACTCTCACAGACACTCTCACAGACACTCTCTCACAGACACTCTCTCACAGACACTCTCTCACAGACACTCTCTCACAGACGCTCAGACACTCTCCCACAGACACTCTCTCACAGACTCTCAGACACTCTCCCAGACACTCTCTCACAGACTCTCACAGACACTCTCACAGACACTCTCTCACAGACACTCTCTCACAGACACTCTCTCACAGACTCTCACAGACACTCTCACAGACTCTCACAGACACTCTCCCACAGACTCTCACACACTCTCACAGACTCTCACAGACACTCTCTCACAGACACTCTTTCAGACTCTCACAGACACTCTCTCACAGACTCTCACAGACACTCTCTCACAGACTCTCACAGACACCCTCTCACACCCTCTCACAGACTCTCTCACAGACACTCACAGACACTCTCACAGACACTCACAGACACTCTCACAGACACTCACAGACTCTCACAGACTCTCACAGACACTCTCTCACAGACTCTCACAGACACTCTCTCACAGACTCTCACAGACACTCTCTCACACTCTCACAGACACGCTCTCACAGACACGCTCTCACAGACACTCACAGACAGTCTCTCAGACTCTCACAGATACTCTCTCACAGACACTCTCTCACAGACACTCACAGACACTCACTCACAGACACTCACTCACAGACACTCTCACAGACTCTCTCACAGACTCTCTCACAGACACTCTCTCACAGACTCTCTCTCACAGACACTCTCTCACAGACTCTCACAGACTCTCTCAGACACTCTCCCACAGACTCTCACAGACACTCTCTCACAGACACTCTCTCACAGACACTCTCTCACAGACACTCTCTCACAGACACTCTCTCACAGACACTCTCTCAGACACTCTCTCAGACACTCTCTCAGACACTCTCTCACAGACTCTCACAGACTCTCACAGACACTCTCTCACAGACACTCTCCCACAGACTTTCACAGACACTCTCTCACAGACACTCTCTCACAGACACTCTCTCACAGACTCTCACAGACACACTCTCACAGACACACTCACAGACACACTCTCACAGACACACTCTCACAGACATTCTCTCACAGACACTCTCTCACATACTCTCACAGACACTCTCCAACACTCTCTCACAGACACTCTCACAGACACTCTCTCACAGACACTCTCTCACAGACACTCTCTCACAGACACTCTCTCACAGACACTCTCTCACAGACACTCTCTCACAGACACTCTCTCACAGACTCTCACAGACACTCTCACAGACACTCTCACAGACTCTCACACTCTCTCACAGAGTCTCACAGACACTCTCTCACAGACTCTCTCACAGACACTCTCACAGACACTCACAGACACTCTCACAGACTCTCACAGACACTCAGACTCTCACAGACACTCTCTCACAGACTCTCTCAGACACTCTCTCAAAGACTCACAGACACTCTCTCACAGACTCTCACAGACTCTCACAGACACTCTCTCACAGACTCTCTCTCACAGACTCTCTCACAGACTCTCTCTCACAGACTCTCTCTCACAGACTCTCTCTCACAGACACTCTCTCACAGACACTCTCTCACAGACACTCTCTCACAGACACTCTCTCACAGACACTCTCTCACAGACTCACAGACACTCTCTCACAGACACTCTCACAGACTCTCACAGACACTCTCTCACAGACTCTCTCACACTCTCTCACAGACTCTCACAGACACTCTACCCCTTTCCTACCCCTCTTCTACCCCTCTACTACCCTTCTACCCCTCTTCTACCCCTCTACTACCCTTCTACCCCTCTACCCCTCTTCTACCCCCTTCTAGCCCTCTTTTACCCCTCTACCCCTCTTCTACCCCTCTATCCCTCTTCTACCCCACGTCTACCCTTCTACCCCTCTACCCCTCTACTACCCCTCTACTCTTCTACCCCTCTACTACCCTTCTAGCCCTCTACCCCTCTTCTACCCCCTTCTACCCCTCTACTACCCCTCTATCCCTCTTCTACCCCCTTCTACCCCCTTCTACCCCTTCTACCTCCTTCTAACCACTTCTACCTCCTTCTACCCCTCTTCTACCCCTCTTCTACCCCTCTACCCCTCTTCTACCCACTGTAACTAGCAAGGACACTGTGTCACGGGAGCATCACTCAGCACCACCAAAGCATCACCACAGCATCACTCAGCACCACCACAGCATCACTCAGCGCAACAGCAGCATCACTCAGCGCCACCGCAGCATCACTCAGCGCCACCACAGCATCACTCGGCGCCACCACAGCATCACTCGGCGCCACCACAGCATCACTCAGTGTCACCACAGCATCACTCAGTGTCACCACAGCATCACTCAGCGTCACCACAGCATCACTCTGCACCACCACAGCATCACTATGCACCACCACAGCAATACTCAGCGCCCAGGGACATCTTAAGGATTTTGGGGGCCCTGGGCCAAACTTATTTTGGGGGCCCTTGTTCCAAACAGCTTTGAATTTATGATCCAATTCCAGCTCTTTCATGCCCTCTTTGGCCAGGTCACTGACAGTGCACAGACACAATTTCTAAATGTGTTTACATCTAATATTTAGGGCTAGCGATGTGTTTTCAATATTGTAACACAGCAGTAGCTCACTAATATAACTGCAAATAATCTCTGTGACACCCTCCTATTTCTCATATGTGAGGTCCTATTTTGATCTAAAAGAAACTTTTTATGGATGTTGCATGAAACAAACACATTTCTCTGCAAAATGTCTGTAATAGACTCACAAATCACCCACATTAAAAAATAAATGAAAGGAAAAAGGTATTTAAAACAATCGATTTAAGAATTATTAAACGTCATTAAGGCAAGACTTTCTGCAGAACAGAGCTGGCTCTATCAGGGGGCCCCCCTGAAAGGCTGGGGCCCTGAGCCAGAGCCCACTTTGCCCATGCCTTAAAACGTCTCTGTCAGCGCCACCACAGCAACACTCAGCGCCACCACAGCATCACTCAGCGACACCACAGCATCACTCAGGGCCAACACAGCATCACTCAGCACCACAGCATCACTCAGCACCACAGCATCACTCAGCACTACCACAGCATCACTCAGCACCACCACAGCATCACTCAGCGCCACCACAGCATCACTCAGCGCCACCACAGCATCACTCAGGGCCAGCACAGCATCACTCAGGGCCAGCACAGCATCACTCAGGGCCAGCATAGCATCACTCAGGGCCAGCACAGCATCACTCAGGGCCAGCACAGCATCACTCAGGGCCACCACAGCATCACTCAGCGCCACCACAGCATCACTCAGCACCACCACAGCATCACTCAGCACCACCACAGCATCACTCAGCACCACCACAGCATCACTCAGAGCCACCACAGCATCACTCAGCGCCACCACAGCATCACTCAGCACCACCACAGCATCACTCAGCGCCACCACAGCATCACTCAGCACCACCACAGCATCACTCAGCACCACCACAGCATCACACAGCACCACCACAGCATCACTCAGCACAACCACAGCATCACTCAGCACAACCACAGCATCACTCAGCACCACCACAGCATCACTCAGCACAACCACAGCATCACTCAGGGCCAGCACAGCATCACTCAGGGCCAGCACAGCATCACTCAGCACCACCACAGCATCACTCAGGGCCAGCACAGCATCACTCAGGGCCAGCACAGCATCACTCAGGGCCAGCACAGCATCACTCAGGGCCAGCACAGCATCACTCAGGGCCAGCACAGCATCACTCAACGCCAGCACAGCATCACTCAACGCCAGCACAGCATCACTCAGCGCCAGCACAGCATCACTCAGCGCCAGCACAGCATCACTCAGCGCCACCACAGCATCACTCAGCGCCACCACAGCATCACTCAGCGCCACCACAGCATCACTCAGCGCCACCACAGCATCACTCAGCGCCACCACAGCATCACTCAGCGCCACCAAAGCATCACTCAGGGCCACCACAGCATCACTCAGGGCCACCACAGCATCACTCAGCACCACCACAGCATCACACATCAGTATCACTCAGCATCGCCTTTGCAATAGTACACCACCACATCATCATCACTCAGCAAGATCTAAGTATCATTCAGCATCGTCTCAGCACCAGTCACCACCACCACCACTACCACCTCAACATCACTCAACACCACCTCAGCCTGCTCTCGGAATATGCCATCTGTTGATTCTCCCCTAGCGTCTGGCCGCTGCTAGTGTTATAATACAGGTACTAGTTCACAACCTTCAACCTCCAATTGTTTATGCCCCCTCAAAAAAAAACTTTAACAAGCATTGCAAGAACAAAAAATAAATGAGGAAATGTTTTATTGTACATACATTTTTTAATATGGTCGTTTTGTTGGACATAATGCCTTCTTGGTCATATATAAGGTAACAAAAATGCTTCTGGCACTTTTTTATTACAACTTTTCAACATGCTGCAAAGCAGCCACACTTCTCTACAGCACAGCTTAAACACATTGGCAAAGTCAATAGCTCTGCCTAAACACTTATAAGGCCCCAAAGGCGAGACCTATTGGCTATGCCAATGCTTGTTTCTTTTATCTGGCGTCCGACATTACATCTTATTGACCAAGCATCCTGAGTACAGTGAGTCAACTGACAAACCTCGCCCTCAGGGGGTATAAAGCTGGGGTTTTCCCAGTCCCTGAGGACAGTAGTACGCCCAGAGTAGCCACTCGTAGCTGGTTTCCAATATTAACCAAACATTATAACAATTAAAACTACCCCCTACCCACCCACCTCCCTCCCTCCTGGTCTGTCATTACTGTTGCGGTTTGTGACCCAGTGTGGTGCTCTGCATGGGAATTGTTGCACTAAATTGCTTATGTCCGGTAAGCTCTTATCTATGGTGTGAGGCTAGGAAGGTCGGGCACGGTATCCAATTGTTTAAAACTTTCTAACAAGATATCCCAGTCCATTGAAATAGGACGTTTTCGTAACCCCCTGTCCTCTTCTCTTCGAAGTGTCGCGCTCTCAGCTCCCCCCCACTGTACCATGTCTTTCTGCCATGAGGATAGCAGGGGACTTCTAGGGGATTTCCACCTCATAGTGATTGCTCTTATAGCCAGTACTAAAGCAAGGTCTACGAACCGCAACTGTACCTTCTGTGCTGTAGTGCGCTTACGTAGACCCATGAGGCACTCCAAGACATTGTTCTGGACCGGTAGATGTGTCACCTCCTGGAGCGACTGTCGCACTCCATCCCAGTAATCTCCCAATCTTGGGCAACCCCACAACATATGAAGGAAGTTTGCCTCGTCTCCCTGACATCGGGGGCAGCTGTGCTGCGCCTCTGGATACATCCGATGGATTTTCTGTGGGGTTAAATAAGACCTATGTAGTATCATTGTTTGGATGAATTTAAGTTTGGCATTACGGGATACTCGTTTGGGATGTTCGAGCATGGTTGCCCAGGCTTTATCAGTAATTTCAGTGCCTGCATCAGTCTCCCATTGCATTCTAAGCTCCGTAAGAGCTATAGCTGTATGTGCCCTAATACCCGTGTATAGCCATTTGACCAGGTGGCCGCCTTCCCCCATAAGATAGAGTAAATTAACTAATTCGTGTTGTGGAGGTTCCCTACGCTGCGGTGCCCATGACCTCTTAATATAGTATGTTACCGTTGCATGTGTTAGATATAGCCGATCGGATGCCCCGGTGTTCTGGACAAATGTTGCATGATCAAGAAGGTTGCCATCCCCAAAGAACTGTCCTACTTCCTCCACTCCCGTTTCCATCCAGACTTGGAGTTTGGCCTTGGTTAGCACTCCCCCAGATGTGGGAATACCCAGTACCGGAATGTTAGGTGCATACGGTGTCGCTCCCGAGGTATATGATAGAGCCCTTTTCCAGCAGTGTAAAGCAGTCGTGAGTAAGGGGGGTCCCCCTGCCGGCAGTTTGGTTTTTGGCAATGTTAAGGTGTGTAATTTCCCTCGATCTATGTCCCGAGGTGTATAACCTATTTCTTGTAAATTCCTGCTCGCTGTCCAGCGGGAGAGCCACTGAAGTTGGCAGGCGTAGTAATAGGCCCTAAAGTCAGGGACTCCAAGTCCTCCCTTAGTAGACTCCAATTGGAGTTTCCGGAGGCTCATTCTCCGGCGACCCTTTCCCCATATAAGGTCTAGAAGGATCGTGTTCAAGGTGCTGAAAATGGAGTGTGGGATCACCAGTGGCAAATTGACGAAGTAGTACAATAGACGGGGCAACACCACCATCTTGGATATTGCAATGCGTCCCATCACCGAGAGCGGTAGCGAGTTCCAGAATGTCACACTGGAGCGAAGTGCCGTGATGGCCTTCATCAGGTTACCCTCCAACTGGTCCGCCTGCGTTCTATATACTTGTATCCCCAAGTATTTGAAGGTAGTGTGTGCTACTGGAAGGGAATTGGGGCCGAAATGTATCAAATCCGGGTGAGTGCCATGCTGGAAATAATAGGCATTGGACTTCTGCGGGTTAATCGCCAGGCCTGAAATGTGTTCAAATTTAGAAAATATAGTGGGAAGAGGTGCCGCAGCAGCGTTTAAGTCCCTCAGGAACAGCAGGATGTCGTCCGCATAAATAGAAATTAAGTGCGCATTGCCATCCATTGGTATTCCTAGGTGATCTGCTGATTGTCTCAAGGCTATCGCTAGGGGTTCTAGCGCTAGTACAAACAGCAAGGGGGATAGCGGGCACCCCTGCCTGGTACCCCTGTGTATCGTGTATTCCCCAGAGATGTGATGTCCTGTACGCGCTCTAGCAGTTGGGGAGGTATATAGCAGGCGTATCCAGTTTAGATACTCACTAGGAAAACCGAAACGATGTAACGCAGCAAACATATAATCCCACGTTATGGAATCGAAGGCCTGCTTTAAGTCCAACGCCAGACATCCTGCATCGGGGTATGCCGCCGGAGTAGATGACATGATATAATGCAATCGCCTAGTGTTGAGGGATGTGCTCCCTCTCTTGCTGGGTATATAGTGTCTGAAAAACAAACAGTACTTTAAGAGGGCCAGAGACTCATCCACAGATATATCTTGCCCTGGAACCTAGGGGCCGATTACGATGGCGGGCGGACTTGAGTCCGCCTGCCATCGTAGCGGGGATAGGGACCGCCCGCCTGTAAGGCAGCGGTCCCGCACCCCTTATTACGATGCAACCGCCACCATGGCGGTCGCATCCGGCAACTTAACATTGCGGCGGGTGCTGCTGGCTGCAGCACCTGCCGCACTGCTAAATGGCCATGTCGTGCATTTCCCTGCACAACGTGGCAGGCACCACGTGGTGCCTGCCAACTTGTGCATGGAAATGTCGGGGGTACCATGGGTACCCCCCCAGTGCACAACTACCAACCCAAGGGGGGCCCGCAATGGGTCCCCGAAACCAATACTCGCCAGCCTTTCCATGGCGGTTCCACCGCCATGGAAAGGCTGGCTGAAGCCCACATTGTAATTTGGCGGACGGTGCCTCCTAGGCACCGTCACCATTTTACACAATGTCGACTGTCCGCCAGGCAATTGGGCCGATTGCCTGTGGCGGAAGAGTGGCGGGCGGTCTTTGCGCCCGCCACGGTCGCGGGCTGATTTCCCCCACCATCCTGATTTGGCGGGGGTAAATCGGCATCTGATGGCGGAGGGCCCGCCACCGCACGGCTGGCGGTGGCGGGCCTTCCACCATCATAATCGCCCCCCTAGGTCTCTGACAAACGATCCACTAATTGGTCACGGGCAGGCAAAATCTTGAAGAGATTCAGGGTGATCTTGTGGCAATGCTGTAGCCTAATTCTCAAAATACAGCATCTCCTGCAGAAGCAAATATCAATCTCGAATCATGATTGCTGTAAAAACAGCAGTTTCCATCAAGGGGGTAGAAGACCAACATGAAGACAATGATGGCTTTCTTAGCAATTCTATCAAAAACGTTAAACCCCAGAACTGCTCAATTTTACGGAGATTTGTAGGAGTCCACACGTAGCTCTAGAGTGGTTCTTAAGTGTGGCACTGTTGTCTCTCAAATACTGTCCTTATTACAAATTGGTCTGCTGAGCAATATCATCCAAAAACACATCATCAATAAAAAGCCGGAAGAAATTGATATGCAAAAAGTCCTCTGTATTAACTCTACACCCTGCAACACTAGTAAAGGCAGGCAAAACAGGCTGCACAATGTTATGTGGCAACCCAGGGTTCAGCACTTCCACCCCCTGGCTGCAATCCATCAATCTCATGCTGCACTACAGGCACATCAATGTCATACTCAAATTGACACAGTAGAACAACGTTAATAGTGGATTCATCATCAGATGATTCCTCTCTGATAGAAATCTCACTGCCAGAATCTTGGTCCTTTGTCTCAGATGTAGAGTCCGTCTCAGAGCCATGTTTGAAAGCTGATTCAAAAAGCAAACCAACAACCTGCTGTGCAGTCAGCCTGCGAGCAGCCATAATATTTACTAATAAAACTGTTACAAAGAAACAGACAACTATAAACAACACTGTTTCAAATTAGAACTCAACAAACTGTGGCTGCATCAAACAGTAAATACAGCTATTAAACTATATAACAATCTGCAAAGAAACTATCAAAATAAACTACACAATGAGCTTTCTACTACAAACAGATACCTAGCTACCTCTTACTTGCCAACTAAAGCTAGGCTGAAGATGAACTACACCTACTCTGCACAGACGGCACGTACCAAAGATATCCCACTAGAATGGAAAAACAAAAATAAATATGCACAAGACAACACATTACAGCTCTTGCACACATCCAAATGTGAATTAGAAACACAATAAAACATACGCTAAATATGCTACAATTATTACAAAAATCCCCCACCAAGCACATGCAACTACACATATTGTAGATGTATCAATTATGAAACCCCAAGCAGGACTTTAAGTTCGCAAATGATGATAAGAAATAAAACACTTAACATCATAAAATGCAATGAAGTCTGACCTGGAGGCAGATCAGTATCAAACATGTCTGATCTGTGGCCAAGGGGGCACAAAGAAGAGGCAAAAAATTGGCACCCCAAAGGAGAGAGATCCTTACCCTAGGGGCAGCTCCCCCCCACATACAGAAACTTATAGAAATGTATTCACTGGTATCAAGTGGTTTCCTGCCCCCCACCCCACTCCACCAAGGGCAGATGACCTAAAAAATGGCTGATCCGCCCAGAGGACAGGAAACAAAGGACATGTCTGGGCCATTACGGGGAGCAACCCTTGGTGAAGAGGCTGCTACCTAACATAAATAACTAGAAAATCCCTGTCTAGTGGTTTTTTGCCTCAACCCCGGGAGCAGATCGGCCTAAAACGTGGCCCCAGGGGGAGCGTAAAACAAAGGACATATATGGCCAGTACTGGGGAGCGACCCTTGTCCAAGGGAATTCCCCCCAACATACATAAAAGAATATCCCTGGTGTCTAGTGGTTTTCCACTCCTCCTGGAGGCAGATTGGCCTAAAGAAAATCTGATCACCCGCCGGGGCAGGGTTCAGAAGACTAAGGACGTGTGGAGTTTTATGGGGAGCAACCCTTGCCCAAGGACCCATTCCCTACAGAGTGTCCAAAATCCCTGGTGTTTAGTCGTTTTCCATTCCCCTGGGGGCAGATCAGCCTAAAAAATAGCTGATCTGCCCCCCTGGGAGGGTTGTAAAACAAAGAAGATGTGTGAGTCAATATCGGGAATGACCCTTACTCAAGGGGCTGCTCTCTCACATTCAGTTCCAAAATCCCTGGTGGCTAGTGGTCTTCCGGCACCCCCACTCCCTGGGTGAAAGCATAGCATTCTGATGCATGCATCACAAGTTGGAAAAGCTGTCAATGGCCTGAGTAACCATCATTACCGACCTTGTCTTAATGGGTGTTCTGAGGAGCAAGTCCGTTATTGAACCTCCAACAACTGGCAATTGTCCTGCACAATGCGTACATACAGCTGTCAGCTAGTGCACTTAGCACCACGTCTTTAGGTCTTTCCAGCATCCTGGGGCCAATGAAAAAGACTTAGTAGCTCAGAGCACCCTTACATGCCTTGGAGGTATCTATGTAAAGGTAAACTAGAAGCTATTCTCATTAATCATTATAGCCATGCTCTTTGTCCATCTAATCCATATCCCTCACTCATGTGCTCTTAGAAGTAACACTCCTCTCACATGTGATACGTTCAGTCTCGTCCCTTGATGAGTATCAAGCAAGACACGGCCCTTCCATTTGCTGAACTCATTCAAACAACTTTACTTGTACTTTAGAAACCAGAGAGGAATACAGAGGAGACTACTGACCATACTGCCCCCACACACTACTTTAAACAACCTAATAACACTCCTCCACATGCCTCCTTCCCGCCTGAAGACAAAAAGGCCCAGATGCTAAAATTCTAACTAGTGCTCTAGTCTAAGAATTGTAATTGGAGCAGAGGAGGCCAGACAACGCTTCTTGAACTTCATCTAGTCGAGTTTAAAAAAGAGGTCTTGGGATCAGATTCCAGGGAGATGAGGCTTGAATATGGAGAGGCCTGCCCTACAAACGGTTGTACTACACTAAGTGACTGGCCAAGATTCCTAAAATTAATGAGTTGTTTTAGACATGTAGCAAAGGAGTCATGTGCCTTAATGTAAGTAAGAGAAACAAGCTCCCTAATCCCTTGATGGCGAGTAAAATTCAGCCATCATTGTGGTTCAGTGAGCCCCTCACTGCCTTTGTGGCCTGGTTCCACTAAACCTGTTGCACTAATGATAGCTAAACCCATGTGATTGAGGACAATCATGACAATTAGGATGAAATCCCAAACAGGAATTAGTGACTCTGATGTCCCTTCCAGCTCTGATACCTCCTGTGAGTCTCAAATGCTCCTAACCTTGGTATCAATTTATGCCAACTGTGGCATGGCTTGTCCTCTGGCCTCTACATTGTTGGTGGAACGCTCTCCATAAACCCAAAAATGTGCCTAACCACCTCATAGAGGTTGCAGAGGAAGAAATCTGTTCACTCCTCCCCCTCCAAAAATGACCCCTTGGCTCCAGGTCCAGGCCTAGATACAGTTTGTGAGTGATAGAGTACATTACCAGACACTTGATATCAGCAGGGACCACATGTTCACACCTGAACCTTTGCCCAACTTCATGTATCCTGAGTATTGTAATGTTGGTTCATTTCATGGGACCAGTTGACTAACAACTGAAATCTGTGATTTTTTTAACATAAAGGCTATAAATATAGTCAGTGGCTTAGCCAGATGTGAGGGTGAAGACTGGAGATGCAGCTGATTCGGGGGTGCAGCCACCCTGATGGTCTTCCTGGTTCATTACAATAATTATCTTGATTGTTTGAAAGGTATGTCCGAACATTACTCTGGAATTGCTCAACCTGCTTAAAGTGCTCAGGAAGCTGCTGGTGCTGCTTTTGCTCTAGGTCTGCTGCAAAAGATATAAGAAGAACTCTGCACCATTTCTATTGGGCGGCAGACCAAGAGATGAGCCGAGCTGGTGTCTGTTGCTAACCATTGCCTGGCAGTGCAAGAAAGGAAAAGGAAATCAAATTAATTTAGGTTAATGTCTTTACAAATGCAATAATTTCTAAAAACCATGAAAGGGAGGAGGGTGGGGTAATGTGGAGATTAAATTAGATATGTGGGTAAAAGGAAGGAAGAGCAGAAAAAAACAGAGAATGGGCCAGGGAGATTCTGCCGCCGGAAGATCTTCATGTTTCAGTTGTGAACAGTTGAGTCACTGGAAACAGGATTGTCCCAATCTAATCTCTAATGTACCTCTTCAACCCGAACAGAGTTTACCCAATTCTTTCAGAGTCTACACCCTATCTTTTAATACAGCCCGTAAACATCCTAACCACAGTAGACCAAAATTGTTGTTTTGCGAAATGTGTCATTAACAGGAAATCTACCCCATGCCTTATTGATACTGATGCTAGCTGATCTGCCTTAAAAACCTCTGAATCCCCTTCATTACCTCTCTTAGGCTTGTCCATTGAAGCAGTTGACATTTCAAATACATGTGAACCCCTACCATATTACTGGCCCTGTCTCCATAACCATGGACCCTATCACAGATCAACGCACCTTTTTGTTGAATCCCACCTCTCATGTGAATCTATGGGTAGAGGCATTTTGTGTAAATCAAACTGTACTGTTTATTTTACTAGCAATGGTGTTTATTTGAATGTGGCAAAAAATGAAAATGATGTTCTAGCTATCGTATGTGAAACTACTGATTGCACTGATGATGTTGAATGTAAAAATAGTGCACCAAAATCTTTCCCTGAATTACTTGATCAAGTGCCTTCTATTCTATGGTCTGAACATGAAAATGATGTTGGATGTGTAAAGATAAAGTAAATCCAATGAAAAAACTGCTCTGCATCCCCTAATACCTGCTATGCCTTGAAACAGAAGCATGAATCGGACCTGTTAGTGCTTTATTCAATCAAGGAGTCTTAGTGCCTATTGTAATTATGTGTATAATACTCTATTTTTACCGATCAATTAACCTGATAGTGACACATACAAATTTCTGCAAGACCTACAAGCTATTAATGCTGTGGTGATACCCAGTTTTCCTGTTTTTCTTAACCCTGCAACCATACATAGGGGCTCATTACGATGTAATTGCAGTAGAAGTGGAACCGCCCAACTAGTAGTCGGCGGTTCCACTCCTGGTATTCCAATGCGACCGCCAGCATGGCGGTCGGAAATACGCCTTTTTCAATTGCAGCTTGTGCTACGGCCTGAAAATGCTTGAAAAAGCACAAGCTGCAACTGAAAAAAGGCATATTTTACACATACATGCACCTTGTGCCAGGCACCACGTGGTGCCTGGCACACTGCGCATGGATGTGTGGCATGGCACCACATGTGCCCCCCAGACCCTATAGCGGAGTCCCAGGGGGGGCGGGGGCCCTGCTAGGGGCCCCCAAAGTCCCTTTCTGACTGCCATTTCATGGCGGTTGGACCACTATGAAAAGGCAGAGGGAAACGGGCAATGTAATCCCTACGGCGGTTACTGAGCGGGCACCACCCCTATTGTAGGGATTACTGTCCATCCACTGCACCGACGTGCTTCTTGAGCAGCGGTCGGTCCCTCCGCCCAATGACTGCTCCTGTACATGTCAGTGGGCCCTCCTTCGACCATAGATTGAGAAAATGGTCAAACTGAGGAGTTGGTTTTCGACGTAATTGACACCCCAACCTTTGGTGCCATCATAGGTGTACTTTAGTTACAGCATCATAATCCTTAGATAGACTGCACCTTGATGTTGATTACTTTAGACTCCCAAATATGCTGAGCTACTTATTACCAAACAGCTAAATACTGAATTACGCCTTTAACTTGTACAGTGTTTCAAACTGGTTCACCTCATATAGGAATAACAGAAGAATATCATGGCTTTCTGGAAGACATTAATTAAAAAAAAAAAAAATACCCAGCTACACCCTCATAGGACATTCAACTATTGCATAGATCTAGTACCAGGGGCTATCTCACCAAGAGGTACGGTTTACGCACTGTCCAAACCTGAGACATTACATCTAGGAAAATATCTGGTCGAACTGTTGGGGATTGGTTTCATGCACCATGCTACCTCTCCGGTGTCCTCACCATTGTTCTTTGTGCTAAAAAAGAACAGTGACATACACATTTTAATGTATTATAGGGCCTTGAATAAAATTGTTATAAAAAATAAATACCCCCTACCTCTAGTATCTGTCCTCCTTGATCAAGTCCAGAATTCAACCATTTATATCAAATTGGACTTTCAGGTGCTTACCACTTAATCAGAGTCTGAAAAGGCGATGGGTGGAAGACCACCTTCCGCTCAAAATTTGGTCTATATACAGTGATGCATTTCAGACTCTGTAACACCCCCACAGCCTGCCAGTTTTTATATATTAACAAGGCATTGAAATAGTTTCTAGATGTGTGTGTCATCCTTTACATCAATGGCATTCTCATTTATTCTCCGAATGGGATTGATCGTATACAACATGTTAGGGCAGTCCTACAAAGGTTACATGAAAATATGTTATTTGCCAAGCTAGAGAAATGCCCCCTTCATTATATCACAAAGGAATTTCTCAGATATTTCCTTTCACCTCATGGTATTCCATGGATACGAAAAAAGTGGAAACAATACTAGACTGGTCTAACCCAACTTTCCTGAAATTCGCAAATTTATACAGGTGATTAATTACACACTTCTCTGACATAGTCACACCCATAACTGTCCTTTTAAAAATAAGATACCATTAAGCTAGTCTCCCAATGCAAGTAGGGCCTTTAAAGATCTCAATAAAAAGTTTACTGCGGCCCTCATTCTTAAACATCCCAACCCTATTTTATGGAAGCTGGCGCTTCTCAGGTGGCTGTCGGGGGGGTTCTTTCCCATAGAGACCCGAGTACAGGGCACATTCGCCAAATAGCTTTCTTCTTGAAAAAACTCCTTTCTGACAGACAAAACTATACTGTGGCTGAAAGAGCTTTTGGCAATCAAACTAAAGTTCCAAGAGTTGAGGCATTACCTTCTGGAGCTAGACACTCTATTACAATCTACAATGATCCCCAGGACTAGATTATTATTGTTCTTTAGCGATTAAGTATCACTCTAGATCACAGCAAATGAAAGCTGATATGTTGTTGTGATTTGGACACTCTCAATCCGTAGAGATACAAAACACAGTGGCTAGGTGTGACATCTAGCTAAGGTTAGAGAGGAGGTCAAGAAATCAGTCCCTGGTAAATGACTGTCAGCTAAAACAAATTATACAAGCTAACCTGTTCTACCATACCACTTTTATATATTTATCCACCCCGGATCTTTTCAAGGAAGTATTAGCTGGTCATGTGGGAGAAAAGAAAACCATGAACATCTGCAAAAGGTGGCCTGATGGGCAACAATACTGAAAGATATTAAAGACAATGTGCAGACTTGTTCTACCTGTGTTCGCAATAAAGCGCCTCAACAATTTCCTCCCGCCTGCTACAACATCTATAAGTCCCATTGACACCATGGTATTCCATTAGCAAGTATTTTGTTACGAAGTTCCCCAACTCCAACTGGTATACTACAATTTTGGTGATGATAGAGTCATTTTCTAAAATGGCTAATTTCTTACCCTTGAAGAAGATTCTTATACCAAAGAACTGGTTGGCCAATTCATTTAGCCTAGTGTGAGACTTCAAGGGCTCATAATTTCGGATCAAAGTCCACAATTCATTTCCAAGTTTTGGCGTGGTTTATGTACATCTCTGGATGTTGACATGCGTTTCTCTTCTGCTTATCACCCGCAAACCGATGGGCAGACTGAGTGTACAAATAAGTCTAGGGAACAAATTTTGAGATGTGTCATTGCAACCAGCACCAGTGAATAGGACATGGCCTTGCAGCTGTTGGAATATGTGAATAATAATTCTGTACATTCAGCTATGAATTACTCACCATTTTACTGCTCAACAGGAGTACATCCTTTTTCTTTGCCAGAAGATCTACCTCTACTAAATGTTTAATCCCGGATCACTAAAACAATATTGTTGTAAGGAATATCTCTGTCAAAAATATGAGAAAAAGAATATTGTTTGCCATAATATTGTGATCCTATACTTATAATGGTAAGTATATAAATATCGGGAAAAAATATTCTTGACACTAATATCGTCACAAAATAGACAAAAATATTTTGTTTTACTAGAGTTTAAAGTAGTAAATGTTAACTGTTAACATAATTATAAAACACTTTTTACATTTTAAAGTTATTAATATGAAAATATTTGTCTATGCTCATAGTAATTCATTTGAAATATTAAATTTAATCTAATCTAAATTATGTTAACATTTACTACTTTATATATACACACACGTATATATATGTGTGTGTATATATAAAGTAGTAAATGTTAACATAATTTAGATTATATTAAATTTAATATTTCAAATGAATTACTATGAGCATAGACAAATATTTTCATATTAATAACTTTAAAATGTAAAAAGTGTTTTATAATTATATATATATATATATATCCACAAACATGTCTCCTTTTGGGAGCCACCGACCCTACAGGGCAGCTTCAGAGAACAGCGGGAACGGAGCAGCCCGCCAATATGCACTCCACACAAGAAAAAAGCTGAAGCACAGCTCTCCACGAAAAGCTTTTATTCTTTCTCCAAGCGGCAACTGATTAATTATCTCTGACGCGTTTCGGCTGGTACACCTTATTCATAGAGCAGCAATGATTGCCTTACATAGTCCACAACTGTTAAAACATGGATCTTTACACACCCCTTGGGCTTGGGAACTTCACTGCCCATAATGCACTGTAATTGTATTTCGTAGTTGTCTTTCTTTTCAGTGGACAATAAAACACCCGTTCCATTATATCAAGTCTAGTGCTAATTTTTTGGGTGTTATCTCAGTCCGTACTTCTTTCTTTAGTGCATTGCGGTAGTCCAAGATGTGTTGTGCTGTGCGTGGTGTTGCCGCTTATTATTTATCAGAAGCTTTCGTCATGAGTTCGCAAGAGGTGGTTTCAATACCCCTCTCACCTCCCTTGCTCATCGCCGTTTTGTATATCACAAATGTGTTCCAGGTAAGTCCTACGGCAAGAGCGGGTCATGCTCCCTCCTTCAAATCCACAAACATGTCTCCTTCTGGGAGCCACCGACCCTACAGGGCAGCTTCAGAGAACAGCGGGAACGGAGCAGCCCGCCAATATGCACTCCACACAAGAAAAAAGCTGAAGCACAGCTCTCCACGAAAAGCTATATATATATATGTGTGTATATATATATATATATATCAAGTACTCCTTCTTTCTTAGATCCTCTAAAGCCAGGAATCAAAAAAGGCACGGACTCCTCTTATTTGGTGCAATATTTCATTTATTTTCAGTGCTGTGCCGCCATGACGCGTTTCAACCCACCAGGGGCCTTGATATATATATATATATATATATATATATATATATATAGCAAAGTATTCCCTAACGTGGATTCTAGTGAGAAAGACGAGCCACTCCAAAGTTGAGTTTGATAAAGTTTGTGGTTTAATGGCACAAAAAACGACGCGTTTCGACCTCTCACGGGGTCTTGGTCACATGACCAGGTTCAAATTTCAGGGATACAAATACCTGTAGCGTCATGCACGGCGCAGCGTGCTAAATTAAAACAGTAAACAGACTGTATGGGTTATTCTCTCAAACAACTCAACCCTTTTGTTTGAAATAGTGAAAATAATAAAATGAAATGAAGAATTCATAACAATTCATAAATCATTGTTAACGAACATGAGAGTTCAAAATATCATTGTGTAAATGATAATTGATTTTCATAATTACAATTGTAATGCACATATGGTGTTCCACCCGTATTATTATGTTTAGTTATAGACTCGGCAAAGTTCCTACGTGCCAAAGTTAATTAAAGTTGCGGCAAATTCCGCATTATGTTCAATGACAGAATGTCAAGTCTAGAACGAATATCGCAGTCTAGCGGTAGTTGGTTATCGAATGTTATCATAATAATCAACCATGATAAGTTGGGAAGACACACGGTATGGGTTCTACTCATGAGTGCAGGGTAAAGTACCCATTGTCATCTAGATCCAGTTCGTGTATAGGGGTACCGTATAACGTATCCACAATGTCACTTGACCAGGTCTATAGGTACGGAAGGCACAGGGTATAGGTCAAATGCACATGTGTAGGGTACAGTACCCATAATTATCTAGGCCCAATTGTGTATAGGGGTGTCAGGTAAAGTACCTATGATAACATTGTCCCAGGTCTATATGGAGTCTTTAATAATAATTGGGCAGTGGAGGTATAGTACCTCTTCTATTTCTGATGAAAGATCAAGGTATAGTACCTATAATCGATTGCACCAAAACTAAAGTCTACAGCATCCTGGTTTAGTCGTGAGACGGATATGGCCTAGTGCATAAAAAATATTACAAAAAGAGGGAGAAGGTGGTGCATCGTAAGGAGAAGGTTCTTCTGCACCTTGTGCTCTTATAGTAAATGGTGGCTATCCTCCAGTTGGGGTCCTTGTCCCCCGAATTTCTGTCAAAACAAATGAAAGCAATGTTAGTATCAGTACTGTTTAAGATCAGATATAACAACTGGTACATAGCTTAGGCATAATTTCTCCATCCACCCTCCTCTCAAGACCGTGATAACCCTGATTCTTCAGAAATATGTCCTTGAGTTCTAAATCATACATCTGCAATGATGCTCAGATGATAACATGATTAAGCATTGAAACACAATGAAAAAAACAAATCATAAACTTCCATACAGAAAATATGACATTTAAAATAATCCAGATAAAAGGTCAGAGATTTGATAGCAAATCCTGAACTGTTCAGAGTTGGGCAGGGTGGTCTCAGAAATTTTTTAAAGATGCGAGTGAAGTTCTTCATCATTATTCAAATCCATCAGGAACATGCTGCCTGCTTGCAAGATATAACGTGATTCAAGTCTGCGAAGTGCTTGCACTCTGTTGCCACCTTTAGGGTGCTTCAAAACAGTATCCAGCCCAAAATATTTTCTCACCGTCTAGTCACTGTTACAGATATCGTGAAAATGTTTTGCAGTGCTATAACTGAAATACCGGTTCGTTATAGCTCTCCAGTGCTCCAGGATATGTTTTTTTACTGGAAAAGTAGTGGATCCGATATGCCACTTGTCACAAGGACAAGTGATTACGTTAACCACAAAATCTGTTCCACAGATGATAGGTCTCGGGATTCTCCACACTTTTCCAGTTCTTTCTAGTCTAACTTCTTTGACATTATCGCTGTGGCTACACGCCTTCCATTTTCTGCATTTGTGGAAACCCCCTCCCCTCTCAAGCCAGTTTGTTTTTTGTGTCTTCAAATGACTGATGCATAAAATGTCTTTGAGAGATAAGCTCTTTCTGTAGGTCACAGCAGGTATGTGTCCTAGTTTACTTTTCAGGAGGGGATCTTGGGTGAGGATATCCCATCTTTTGCGCTGAATCTTTTTAAGATCCACTGCTTGTGTGTTAAAGGTGGTTATAAATCTAATGGGAGTAGTGTTACTGTCTAATCATTTCTTAGGTTTGGGCGGTTGGAAAAGTGCCTCATCCCTTTTGACGCCATCAGCTTTCATAACTCCCTTACGTAACATCTTGTTGGAGTAACCGCTCTCTTTGAATCTTTTTATCATGTCTCCCTTAGTTCTCTCATATGCAGTTTCGGAGCTACAGTTTCGTTTAGCTCTGAGGAGTTTCCCATAGGGGATACTCCACCTGAAATTTGGGGGATGGTAACTAGCCGCATGGAGTATAGAGTTTCCAGCGGTAGATTTTCGGTGTAGATCAGTTGATAGATTTCCTCTCTGTACGGTGAGCCTGAGGTCAAGGAAGTCTATAGTGTCTTGGCTATGCTGCATGGCGAATTTTAAATTCATGTTGGTATTGTTTAACTTGGTAATGAACGTCAGAAAGTCACATTCCATTCCCTCCCACACCAAGAAAATATCATTGATATAGCGCAGCCACAGGTTTACTTTTCTTGTCCATGGTTCAAGGTCTTCACTCCACAGCACCTGCTTCTCCCACCAGCCTACCGTGAGATTG
Organism: Calotriton arnoldi; assembly: GCA_963921515.1. NCBI lineage: Eukaryota > Metazoa > Chordata > Amphibia > Caudata > Salamandridae > Calotriton > Calotriton arnoldi. The sequence goes on along the minus strand of CAWUFW010002245.1, from coordinate 1,669,692 downwards.
GCATAGCTGGGGGCGAAGCAGGTGCCCATGGAAGTGCCCTGTACTTGTTTGTATACCATGCCATTAAACATAAACACATTTTGTTCTAACAAGTGTATATTGCGAGTCTTCAAAAAATCTTGACACGCCCTCAGGCCGTCTGAGTGTCTGATGCTTGTGTATAAGCTCTCTACATCGAGACACACCATCCAATGTTCTTTATCCCAATGTAAATTCTGCATTTTTTGTAGAAAATCCTTTGTCTCTCTCACATAAGAATTAAGATCTTTGACATACGGAAAAAGGAAGTGATCCACATACATGGAAGTGTTCTCCAGTAAGCTGTTTTTGGAGGACACAATAGGGCGACCTGGAGGATCAGTACTGTTTTTGTGGACTTTGGGTAAAAGATATATTGTGGGTGTTGTAGGTGTCTCATTTTGTAGGAACTGTTGTTCGTCCCAACTGATCAGCTGATTGTTAAACCAGACTTTCAGTAGGGCTGAATATCTGTTTTGCAAGCCAACTAGGTAGGATTTATCGACCCTCTCGTAGCATGTGCCGTTATTAAGCTGTCTCTTTGCTTCCTGAATGTATTTATCTCTGTTGAGTATCACAATGTTACCACCCTTATCAGAGGGTTTGATAACAATGTTCTCGTCTTTTTGTAAAGCCCTAATAGATTCCCATTGTGCACATGATATGTTCTTCCTCACTGGTGTCTCATATGCAAGTTTCACAATATCATGGATAACTGCCCTGTGAAAAACATCAATATTATCTCTGGGTGTTTGTGGGATGTATCTGGATGTTGCTCTGAAGCTGGTCTCACTCGCTAGGATGGTGTCAATTCCTTTTTCTTGTAGTGCTATCTCCCTTGGTACGCAGTCAAAGAGGTTTGTGGGGCCTGTACTAGCTTGGAGTTGCGATTGCTCAGTTAGGTCATGTAATATTCTCAGGGTTTGTATGTCCTCAATGCTCAGTGTAGATGTTTGTCTGAAGTTTGCCTTGCTCGTTATGTGTGTACTCTCTTTTTTGCGTGAAGCATGTATTTTGAATAATTTAAGCTTGCGTACAAACTTATATAGGTCTACTCGTGTCTGCGCATAATCAAGATGTGTGTCAGGACAGAAGGATAAACCTAATTTAAGAACATGTTCTTCAGTCTCTGTAATTACCCTGTCTGATAGGTTAATTACCGTAAGTTCTTGTTTGTTGGTTTCCATCATTCCTTCTTAACTGTCTGGCCTCGTGTTGCTGCTCTTTTCTTCGGCGTTGTCGTCTCCTTTGGCTTTTGTTCTGCCTCCTCTGCCTCTTCCCTTTGGTTTTCCTCTGTGCGATTGTTCCAAATTCCTCTGTATGAGGCGCAGTTCCTCGGAAATAGACATTATTTCCTTTGGGTTAGAGGAGTTGCTGTCTAGAGATTCCTGGTCGGAGCTGATGTCTGTAGTGGACTCGCATGTTCTTTTATCAGCTATGCCGAGCGCTCTGTCTCTCTCCAGCTCAGCTCTTGTCTTGTCAAACTTCCGTGCAAATGTGAGTATTCGCCCCATATCGTAGTCTCTCTCATCCCTTTGAAATTTGCTTTGCTTTCTCTCCACCACTTCTTTCTCAAATCTTTTCATCCGTTCCTCAATGGCTGCAAGAGTCTTCTTCACTTCATTCTGGTCAGTTTTTTTGTCTAGGTCATCCATAACTGCTTGGATTTGTGACATTAGATCACCATGTTCCTCCCACGCATTTTTAATTAGGATTTGAAGCATGGTCCTTGAGCACTCATTGGTGTTATCGGTCCAATCTTTCAGCAATTGGGGTTTGGGGCTGTTAAGGGTTGGAATAATCAGGATCCTTAATCCTATGGGGATCCTGTTGACTTCTAGCTAATTCTGCAAGGAGGTAGCCTCTCACCATCTGCTAACCTCCTTGCGTCGCAGTCTTTCAAGCACGTTCCCTTTCTGTCTAATGCTTGATAATGTGCGATGCTCGCTGGGTTGCTGTGCAGTGCTTCCCGTTCCTTCAGGGCTTTTTTTGAAGATAAGGTTCGCCGAGGCTTCCCGGCCCTTCAAAAACTGGGATGCCATTAGAAAAGTTCAAACTAGTTTCATGTACGATCGGAACGATCGGACAAGGTCCTCAACTTGCGCCTTTAAGCTACTGTTACTTCAGGCGTACCCTGGCTTAGACCGAATGCGCAGTGTTGCTTTAACTAAAGCCGATCACGTAGTCACTTGCGGGCATCGGGGGCGCGGCAGGTACACTTACTTACTTTAGCTGGTTCCCAAGTTCGTGAAGTTTTAAGGTCTGTGTTTGACACTAGATCCCCGATTTGTAGCGGTCAAAAGCCGGCAGGCATCTTTAATTGAAATCCAGAAGACTGTTGGCGTAGACTTTGACGCCCATCCGAAGCGGGTCGGGGCTCGAGAGACATTGTATGTCCTCAATGCTCAGTGTAGATGTTTGTCGGACGTTTGCCTTGCTCGTTATGTGTGTACTCTCTTTTGCGTGAAGCATGTATTTTGAATAATTTAAGCTTGCGTACAAACTTATATAGGTCTATTCGTGTCTGCGCATAATCAAGATGTCTGTCAGGACAGAAGGATAAACCTAATTTCATTACAAGACCTGAGGCTACCATTATGCATATTCTTTTAATGCAACTTCAAGCACAGCCATTTTAAAGTTACATCATAAAGCAAAGCTCTAGAATGTACAAATGTAACGTTGGCAACAGCAACACACAGATCTGCCTCTTTTAAATGCGGCTTCAAGACAGATAAGTTGTGTTCTTCCTATGCTCTGTCATTGTACTGTTGTGTTTATCTGCCAACCTTCTTGAATTATTCCCTTGTGACTTCTGTTTGCCTTCGTGCCTTTGCTTGTTGTCTTTGTTTGGTCCCCTGACCTTGGTGACCTTTTTCTTACCCTTTTTACTCCTTTTCCATGCACGACCTCACTCAGGCCCTCTGTGGCTCATGATCTGTGCTACTCACACCCGCTTTCCGCATCTCACTTGGCTGCCCTCCCAGCAATAATGTAGCACTCTAGCGTTTCACCACACTTTGGCCTCACGGCCCACTACCATCCGCGCCACTCCTGTCTGTTTCCCCTCCTACCTGAGAGATGTCTCTCTCCTCCCCCTTGCCGCCGTGTGGTCTGAACCTCAGCTTTACTCGCACATTCCAATTTACGGAGTGCGGACCGTGTCGCGCCCCCGTTGTGCCATCGGGTTTTCCTTGCTGGCGCTTTTTACGAATTTATCCCGCATTACTAATAAAAAAAATATAAATAAAACAGCAAAGGAGGAAGTCAACCAAGGGCTCTCCTGCATTTGAGGAGAGGCCCTTAGCAACCATGCCTAAAACGCTACATACGTCAATGCATAACTAGGCTTGACAAGGTTGCCTAGCAACGCGTACCTTCAACAGCTGATCGCCCAACGGTTAGCAGCTCGTTAGGATTTCACCTCTCCCGGCTCTAAATTTGCAGTTTTAATTAGCAGATTCCTGGCTCCATCCATCACCTTACTATTAATTCCTTGCCCACAAAAAAAAACAAAAAAACTACCTCATCCCTCTTAGCCCCAATTATAACTTGTTTAGTGGTCTCTTTGACCTCTGCCCATCATGTCTGATGCCAAGTCTGATGACTCTCAGACCCACGTTCCCGCTCCTAACACCAACGAGGAGCTCATTAAGAAAATAATACACAAGGAATTACATTCCTGCAGGAGGGAGACCATAAGTAAAATTGTTGCAGTTAAGAGACCTCTTTCCGATCCCATTAACCCCTCTGCTCTCCACGGAGGGCACATTGATGACCTGAATAAAAGTGGGGGTAAAAAACTAAGGAAATGCAACAATTTAGAAAATGAGAGCACTACGGGAGGTCCAAGCACCTCGAATATATTGGGAAGTTTACGCACCTCAAGAACTGAAGGAGGACTAAGCTCCTCAAATAATACGGGAGGCCAACGCGCCCCAAAAAGACCACGTGCCCATAACGGCACATCTCACTTGGATGCCCTAAGCGGCTCACATTATCAAAGTGCTACTACCGATCCCCTCTTATCCAACGAAGTGGATACTTCTAATGAGTCCTTAGACGAATAAATTTTTGATCTAGATCAAATTGACAATGATATCGACCTCGATCTTTTGGAAGAGGAACTCCCCTCCTCCTCAAAGGAGATTATTTTTGACCCCCCTTGGCGGGGAAATGTTCTCTCCTGACAATATACAGCACCCTAGGAGTTCCCAGTGGTGGCCACAAAAACACGTGGCCAAGTTTATTAAGAGGTGGGTCAAGAACCCCCTTGAAAGAGAGACAAGGAACATCCTGAAAGCAGAATGCCCACGACCCGTTATCCAAGATAAATTCTGCCTTACACCTAACTTGGATCCTGAATTCATCAAGTTCCTATTCAAACTGGGCAGGGATCGCAGGAAAGGTATGGAACGCTCCCTCAAAAGCTGTCAGGATCGCATGCGACATGTTCGGCCCATTATGCCGTATGATTGATTTAATTGATGAGAGCTATATTAATGGTTCGCAACCCAACATTGACCTCCTACGAGGATGGAGCCAGAGAACACTAATCCTCCTCGGTAACGCCAACGCTTCTCTAAATACTGAGAGAAGGAAAGTGGTTTTGTCCAAAATTGATCCCAAACTCTGCGACATGGCTGAAAAGGAATCCTCATCCAACCCTAATGGCATCCTCTTTGGGGAGGATATAATTAAAGGTTTGGGAAAGTACATGGCAACTTTTACGGCTCTTAACAAAGCACAAGCCAACATGCGCAGAGTCTTCAACCCAAGTGTTTTTGCCAGGGCCGGCAGAAGGGGTCGTTCTGCCGGCCGCATCTTCCAGAGACCCTTCTCCAGGCAAAGAGGTTTTGGTCGTCCGTTTCAGCCTAACCCTTCATTCTACCCTCAACGAGGTCGATCCTCCCGCTCAAGAGGCTTTAGGACCAGAGGCGCCAACCCCTCCAACATCTCAAGTAAGTACCCTTCCTCCTTGTCCTTCCTCTTTAACACAGAGAGTAGGGGGTCGCCTAAAACATTTCCTACACGTTTGGAAACGAATTACACACGACCCTTGGGTTTTAGAAACTGTTAAGGGTTTCAGAATAGATTTCACGGAAAAGCCCATTCAAGTATTAACTCCCAAAGTTTTAAACCTGACACTAGAGCAACAATCTATCGTGGCAGAGGAGGTAAATTAAATATTAATGAAGGGCGCGATCATAGAAGTTCCTTGGGAATGAAAGAATTTCTTGAGCAATATTTTCCTAGTAAAAAAAGGACAAGGGGTGGAGACCAGTTATAAACCTAAGAGAATTGAACGGGGGCGTGGCTTAGCCGGCTGCAAGATGGCCGCACCTTGAGTGGGCTCTGCCGGCCAAGCCGTTATATCCGCCAAAATCCTGCGGACTTCGGTGGAGCCGCCGCTCTGCTCCACGCCAACCTGCTTCTCCACATCCGGGGGCATCGTTTGATCCCCCGCTGGGCGCCCGCCATCGACTCTACACTGGGTCTTGCCGCTGGCACCGCGCGCGACTGTCGGGCCTCCTGACGGCGCGCGGCTGCTGGCTGCGCCGGGCCGCGGTGTAGCTGTAGACCTACCTGCACCAGCCCGCTGAAGCCTGACTCCCCGACGAGGCCTGCCTGCCGCCCAGCCGTCCCCTGATCCTGGTGAGTCGCTCCGCTGCTGGGGTACTTTGCTGCGGGGTAGGGAACGGGCACACCGTACCGCGGGGCCTAGGCCTTTCCTCCTACTGACTGGAGACCCCCGGTGCCACTCAGGCTCATCGCCGCTCACTGCGGCCCCGCGACCTGGGCGGCGCGCTCCCCACGCTTCCCCGCTGCCTTCCCCCTGCGAGCACGGACCTGCCTCAGCGCTCCTGACACTCCGTCGTAGCGGCTGGGATTCACGCGGTGGCCTCCTACCTGCCATGTAGTGAGAGGCCAACCTTTGCTGTCCTGCGCGCCGGGTTTTTCGCACCGCACCCATCCGCATCTGAGGCCTGTCGACCTACTTCCAGGCCCTATTCGCCCGCCGCCGCGCGTGGTTGTGCCTGCCGGCCCTCTTTTGGCTCCCTTCTCTGCAGAGGGCACGTCTGCTGGACCGGCGCAGGCCTCGGTGGATTAATTAAAGCAACAGTAATTAATACCACAGCCTCCGTGGAGGCCCCATCCCTTGCTGGCCTGCATCTTTGGACTGCCTCTCCTTTCACCCCTCTGCCTCTCGGCTCACCCGGCCTCCCCCGCCCGGCGCCACTGCTGGTGCCTGCTGCTGGCCTTCGGACTATCACCTCGCTTGGGCGGCCTTGAACATCACTGCCACCTATCCTGATCTGCACGGCCGCCAGGTGTCCTTGACGGTTGCTGCTTTCTTGTGCCGGCCCGGTCCCGCGGCCCTGTGACGCCTTCCCCGCGGCGGCCTCTCTCTTGGGACCCGCATCTGCCGCACTTCCTGCGCACCACACACGGCCTTAACTCCTCACGCTGCCTCTCGCCCTGCCCTGAGCTGCCTCCCCACCTTTCTTGACCCTTGGCGGCTCGGGAAGTGCGCCTGTGCCGGCGGCCCAACCATGGGGAAGGCTAACCCCAAGCAACCTAAATTGGCCTTCGATCAGCGCAGGCAAACAAGACAGGATGGGGCGGCCATGGACACGGGCGAGCCTGCCGCCCAGACTGAAGCTAGCCCAACCAGAGAGGATGACTTAAAGGCCATCATGCTCTACGTGAAAGACACCGTCACTGGCATCGCCATCCATCTGGACCAACTTTCCGCCCGACTGGACACTGTCAAAGCCCGGGTTGACTCGCACGATGCGCAGCTGACTCACGTGGAAACGAGAGTCTCGGACATTGAAGATGCTGCGACACGAGACCATCACAAACTACTTCAAATGGACAAAGTTCTCGAGCTGATGAAGAGTAAGAATGAGGATTTGGAGGCGCGCTCCCGTAGGAGCAACCTTCGCATCACGGGCGTGCCCGAATCCTCCAACATCTCCAAAATGGAAGATTTCGTCAAGCAACTCATTCGGCGATGTTCTTTCCCCTGTTTTCATCGTTGAGCGAGCTCATCGGTCCCTGGGCCCTCGGCCCGCTCCTGGCCTGCCTGCTCGCCCAATCATTGCCAAACTGCTGAACTTCAGGGACCGGGATGCTGTTCTCCGTGCGGCCAGGGGGAGGGGAGACATTCGACATCAGGGGAACTCCCTTGCCTTCTTTCCTGATTACACGGTGGCGGTGCAGGCTGCCCGCCGCGAGTTCCTCCCGGCCATGCGGCTGCTCCAGAAACATGACATCTCCTACTCCCTGGCATACCCTGCTAAGCTGCGAGTCAAACAAGGCTCCCAGGTACATGTCTTCACGGAGCCTAAGGCGGCACTGGCCTATGCGAAAAAACTTGACAAGCCGCAACGCTCTTCACCATCCAGCTCCCAGGCTGCTGTCAACGGCAACTTGAGTGACAATGACTGACTTTTGCTTTTCCAATTGTGGTTTTGCTGTTTGTGCTTTCTGGCATAATGCTTCCCGCCCTGGCTTAAATATCACCTGCCCTGGTAGCCGCCCCTCCTCTTATTTCCATTTACTGCTCTCATGCTCGCTGGTCCCTGGGTCTAGGGACTCTCGTTCATTGTGGAGCCCCTCATGACTCCTGAGGCAACGGCTTCCCTTTCACCTCTCCCCTCACGCACCCACTACTGGCCCGCACCCCAGTCTACCACATACTCCATCCGATTCCATGCAACATGCCCCGACCATGCGGGTGCCCCGCTGTCCTTCTTTATTTCACATTGATGTCCGCAATACTTCACAGCTTGGCCACCCTGTCCTTGTGGCAGGGGTGTACGCTGGGCGGAACCATGCCTCCATGGGATAATTCCCCTCCTTGACTCTGCTCTTCACCTTCCTAGTTGTGTCTTTCTTGGGTGGGTGGGGATGGTTTCTCAACCTGATTGGGGGGTTGGTGTGGGTGGTGGGGGGGGAGGGTTCATTGGGCTTGTCGCTTCCATTCCGAGGCCTGTTGTTTGTTCTGTTTCATGACTTTTTCTGTAACATGTCATTTGCTACATCAACTTCTGCACTGCACATCCCTTCCCAATCACATCTGGCTCCCACTTCGCATCTGTCCTCATCCGCCACTCACTTTCATGGCACAGCGATATGACGGACACCACACTATGGACTTGGAACGTCCGCAGTCTTAATGACCATCGAAAGGCCCGCTTAGTACATGCCCACCTCATCCGACACAAGGTTGACATTTGTTTCCTTCTGGAGACCCACCTGCTGCCCGCCTCATCCTCCAGGCTTCTCTCTAGACATTGGGGCGAAATTCACTCCTCCTTCTACTCCTGCTACTCTTGCGGGGTATCCATCCTAATGCGCAGAGGGCTTCCCTGGCATACGTCTCAGGTCCTTGCGGACCCTGGGGGGGTGCTTTGTCATTCTGCGTGGCACTCTTCTGGCCCAACCCCTGAGCCTTGCAGCGATATATGGTCCCAACTCCGATGACCCTGAATTCTTTGCGCAAGTGTGGCAACACATCTCTTCCCTGGGCCCTGCCGCGCTGCTTTGGAGGGGCGATTTTAACATTACACCTTCAGCCACCCTTGATCGCTCTGGGCCCCACGCTCTTCACCTGCGCGCTACCTCTCTCCTGCACTCCATACTAACCGACAACTCGCTGCTCGATGCGTGGCGGCACACCCGCCCGGAAGCGCACGTAGGCACGTGAGTGACGGGCTCTCGAGGCTGTTGGTCCCGCCTGGACCTCTGGATCACCACTCAGGACGCCTTTGCGTGGGTCACCTCCGTAGAGCACATGGCGCGTACCCTTTCTGACCACGCTCCCGTCCGCCTTAGTATGCTCCCCCTGCATTCACCGCGGCGCCTGTTTGCCTGGCGGCTGCCCCCCAATGCGCTCCGGGATTCGGTGTTCTGCAACGAGATCCAAACCGCAATCGCGAACTATTTTGACCTTAACGCCGGCTCCGTCGACTCCCCTTCCACACTTTGGGAAGGTTTTAAGGTGGTGATTTAGGGCGAATGTATCTCTAAGCAGTCTGGCGTACTGCGCTCTATTCGTGGTGCTCTTGAACGGTTGGAGGGGGAAATCAAGGCTCTTGACTCTTTGCATTCTCTTAGCCCTAGCCCCGACACCCTTGCGCAGCTCAGGGGTAAACTTACTGATTTTAATGATGAGGCCAATAGGGAACTCTCTTTTCTGGGCAGGGAGGCGAGGGCACGCCGCTTTGGTGAGGGGGATCGCCCGGGCAAGACTCTAGCCAATCTCCTATGACAGCCTCATGCCTCTCTTATATCACAGCGCTCCAGGACGGTGGCCCGGAAAGAAAAACCTCTCCCGATGAGGTGGTGGCTAGATTCACCGCCTTCTACTCTCAACTCTACACCGCTGGGGTTGCGCCCTTGTGCGACATCCTTGATCAATACTTCGACACTCTTGAGCTGATTTACACACTTCCCAAAGTGCATAAAAACCTCACGAGCCCCCCTGGACGTCCAATAGTTTCGGGGTGCGGCTCTATACTTGAACCCCTGGGTCAATACGTGGACTACTTTATTAAAGACTGTGTACCTGGCACTGAATGCTATGTAAGGGATAGTATGGCGATGATTAACTTAGTCGAGCACCACCCTTTTGACCCTACCAGTGATATACTCTGTACAATGGATATTGAATCCTTGTACACTAACATCCCGCAGGTTCTGGCGATGACGGTGATCCAAGGAGTACTTGACTCCACACCTCGCCCCCACACTGTCCCCACTGTGTTCATTCTGCAACTACTTGAACTTTGCCTTACTAGAAATTTCTTCTCTTTTGAGTACGAATATTACCAACAAGTCAAAGGAACATCAATGGGGGCCGTTTTTGCCCCAACTTGGCTATACTTTTCATGGACCACCTTGAAATGACTACCATCCTATCTCCCACTAACCCCTTTTTTACCTGTGTCACATTATGGCGTCGGTATATAGATGACATTTTCATGATTTGGCACAATAATGTTGAAATCCTCAACCATTTTCTACACTGGCTGAATAACAATTTTCTAGGCCTTAATTTCACCCTTACACATGACAAATCTCGGATTCCTTTCCTCGATCTCACCATATTCCATTCCAATGGTGAACTACTTACCAGGCTATACAGAAAAACTACAGAGCGTAACACCTTGCTTTGTTACGAAAGTAATCACCCACGAGCACTACGTGACTCTTTACCATACTCCCAATTTTTGCGGATAAGACGCAATTGCTTCGCCAAAGAGGATTATTTTCGCTAAGCGTCAATCTTATCTACCAAGTTGAAAGCACGTGGTTACCCTAAACGCCTGGTACGAACAGCACAGAAGCGTGCCTGGTACTGCCCAAGAGAAATCCTGCTTTCCCCCAAAATCAAGTCTGACAACAATCGCATAGTCTGTGTGACCACATTCTCCCCTATTTTGAACCCCATCCATAAATCTATCATCAAACACTGGCCTACTGTGAACGCAGGCAATTTGAACATTGAGCATCCTCTATTTGCTTTCCGCAAAAGCCGCAATCTCAAAGACCACCTGGTACGGGCGGTTCTACCTAATTCTAGGGTAGCTACCACTCTTGATGCACATTGGGGCCTTGAACCTCTAATCGGGCACGCCAAATGTGTGTGATTTTACTCTAGAAGGCAAAGAGTTTACCTTCAATAATGTGTCAATCAAATCAAGATCATTTTCCAACTGTAATACTTGCAATGTCATTTATTTGATTCAATGTCCTTGCTTGTTTATTTACATTGGGCAAACAACACAAAAAGTGAAGACCCGAATTGGACAACATAGGAGTAGAGTGCGCTGCTTTGGTGAGGGGGATCGCCCGGGCAAGACTCTAGCCAATCTCCTACGACAGCCTCATGCTGCCTCTTATATCACAGCGCTCCAGGACGGTGGCCCGGAAAGAACAACCTCTCCCGATGAGGTGGTGGCTAGATTCACCGCCTTCTACTCTCAACTCTACACCGCTGGGGTTGTGCCCTCGCGCGACATCCTTGATCAATACTTCGACACTCTTGAGCTCCTCTGGCTGGGCAACAGCCACCAGGAGTACCTCGATGAACCCTTTTCTAAGGAGGAGATCCTGCCAGCCATTAATAGTCTGCCAGGCGACAAGGCTCCGGGCTCCGAAGGTTTACCAGCGTCCTTTTACAAAGCTTTCGCGCCCCTTCTAGTCCCGCACCTTGCCGCTATGTACAACGACTCCTTTGAGTGCGGCCACTTCCCTCCTTCGCTCCGCGAGGCCCTGTTAACGCTTCTCTTGAAGCCGGACAAGTCCCCCGAGCCCCGCGACTCTTACCGCCCTCTGTCTCTCATCAACACCGATAATAAGATTTTCGCCAAGTTGTTAGCCTCCCGCCTTCTTCCGCTCATGCCCCTGACAGCTTGCTCAGACCAGTCCGGTTTCATCCCCGGCCGCGCCACGTCGCACAACCTCTGGACTATATTCTCCGTTCTCCATCAAATCAACCCCACACTCCCGGCTGTGGCTGCCCTTTGGACGCCACCAAAGCTTTTGATACTCTTGAGTGGCCTTTCCTCTTCTACCTTCTCCCTCGCTTAGGCTTTAGCCCGGTTTTTCTGCGAAATGTCCACCTTCTTTACACTCTCCCCACAGCTCACCTTCGGATCAACGGTCAGATCACGGAGCCCATCCCCGTCACTAGGGGCACGAGGCTGGGGTGCCCACTCTCACCCATGCTCTTCGCTGTAGCTATGGAGCCTCTCACCACCAGGCTCTGGCAGCATCACACCCAGAGGGGTCTCGGCTTTGCAGCTCGAGCCTTGGTCGTCTCTATGTACGCGGACGATGTCACACTCTATGTCCGCAATCCCCAGGAAAATCTCGGCCCCATGGTCCGCGAGGTGGTGCGCTTCGGGGATTTGTCTGGCATCCAGGTCAACTGGGGTAAGTCCATTCTTTTTCCCCTGACGGACGCCACTGTCCCCTTCATTCCGGATTATCCGTTCGTATGGGCGTCGGGGCCCACTAGATATCTGGGCATTTGGCTCAGCAGGGACGTGGACGAACTCTGGAGGGCAAATTTCGGCCGGGCGGTGGACTGGCTGGAATCTAAGATCCACCTCTGGCGACGACTGCCCTTGTCCCTGGCAGGGCGCATAGCCGTCGCCAAGATGGTGGTGCTCCCGAAGTTTCTGTACCTATTCTTGAACATCCCCATCCCTCTCACGGCTCATTTTTTTCGCAAATTTCGCTCTCTTATAATCACTCTTGTCTGGGCCGGTCGTCAGCCTAGAATTGCATATAATATTCTCACACTTCCTTTATCGTGTGGCGGACTGGGCGCCCCAGATTTCAAACTATACGCCCTCAGCGCCCAAGCCAGCTTCCTTCACTTCTGGCTGCATCCGATGCCTTTTCAGCCTCACGTGGCGGTGGACGCTGATCTCGCGGCCCCCTGGCCGCTCCTGACCGCTCTCTTTGCCCCTGAAAAACCCCCACGTGGTGAGATCGACAAGGTAGAGACCTTGCGCTGGGCCTGGGATGGCCTCCGCAGATACTCTGGCTCTAGCATGCTCTCCGCCAATGCCATGCCCATCGCACACAATCCGGCATTCCCCCCTTTGCAGACTGACGGGATGGTTAAACGCGCAACTCGCCTGGGGCTGGCCACGTTATCGGACCTTTACCCTGACAGTGGCTTTTTTTCCCTTCCAGCCAAGTCCGGCCCCATGGACACTCTGCTGTATTACCAACTCAGAGCGTCTTGCAGGGAGATACACCCACGTTTCCTTAGCCCCCTCCTTCGATGGGTCCTCGACTTCGCATACACATCCGCCTCCCCCCGCAAGCTGGTCTCCAGGCTTTACGCCCTCACGCTGGCGGCATCCCCGATTTTCGCTGACCGCGCCCGCGCTGCATGGAGTGAGGACCTAGGCGCCGATCTCTCTCAGGAGGTCTGGCTGTACTGTTGCAAGCAGACCAAACGTCTGTCCCCTAACTACCGCCTGCACCTCATACATTTTAAATACCTGCATAGACTGTACCGCTCCCCGGCCCAGCTGCACAAAATGGGCCTCACTCCCAGCGACAGATGTCTCCGATGCTCCGCTCCCGACTTCTCCCATCTCGCCTGGCTGTGCCCAAAGGTCTCTGCATATTGGCGCGATGTGTGCATCGCCATCACTGAGATCACCTCCACGCCTGTCACGCCAGACCCACTGATCTGCCTCTTAGGCTTTGTGAAATATTGTCTAGACGCCTCCCGCCGGCTAACCACTATGCTGCTCGTTCTCGCACGGCGTAGGGTCGCCATGCATTGGGGACGGAGACCCGCGCCCAGGGTCAACGCTTGGCTCGAGGATGCTGCGCGTTGTCAGACGCTTCTGTCTGAATTCTGGGATTTGACACCGGCAACTTGCTGCCCGATTGACATTTGGGGTCCCCTTGTTCCTTACCTCCTGCGCCAGAGCGCTTTGCCCTCCGCGGCCTCTCCCGCGCCCCCGCCGGCTCTTTGCCTGCGGCGGCCGCCGGGGATGGCTCGTAGAGTGCAGCTTCCCCATCCATGCGCTCTGCTGGTTCCCTGCGGCCTCTCTTGCCAGCACTTCGCCTTCCCTGGGCGCTCCTCTCTGCCCTTCTTGCTCCATCTCATGTCACTTCCCTCCGAGTACTGTAATGGGCTGCTTATGTACAATTGTTCCTATGATGCATGTAACAGATGTGGTTCTCCTCTTTGATTGCGGATTCCCCGCCTACATATATTGTAACTTGATGTGCAAGTTTCTCAATAAAGGTTTTTGAAAATTAAAAAAAATATATATATATATCTCACTTACAATCCCTTCAAGATGGAGGGTATCCATCTCCTCAGGGATATGCTTTTAGAAAAAGACTGGCTAGTGAAACTAGATTTAAAAGACGCCTACTTCACGATTCCAATGGCAGAGGAATCGCAACCCTTCCTTCAATTTGCATGGAACGATCACCTTTATCAGTTCCAAGCTCTTCCCTTCGGTCTATCTTCGGCCCCTTGGTGCTTCACCAAAGTAATGAAGGCCATTACCTCGGTCCTGAGAGGAAGAGGTGTCCGCCTCATAATCTATTTAGACGATATACTCATCATGTCTCAAGACCATTCTCAAATTCTGAAAGACTTGAACACTACTGTGGATTTAATAGAGAGTACAGGTTTTATTATAAACAGGGAGAAATCCATCATGACTCCCTCTAGGTCTCTAGAGTTCCTGGGTTTCACGGTAGACACCGTGAAGTCTATGCTCTTACTGCCCGCAAAGAAGATATCCAAGATTTGGAAAGAGATACGTCATGTTCTGAAACTAGATCTTGTAACCTTAAGGGAACTAGCCAGACTTCTGGGCCTCCTATCATCATCTATCCAAGCTATCTTCCCGGGCCCTCTTCATTATCGAGCCCTTCAAAGACTGAAGGGCAGGGCTCTCCGTTCTGGCCTTTGGTACAGAGACAAAATCCACCTAGACACAGAAGCCAAGACAGAACTGACTTGGTGGTTAGAAAACCTGGATGCCTGGAACGGGAAAGCCATTTTTGGGACTTCCCCGGACTACGTGCTGGAATCGGATGCCAGCCTTCTTGGCTGGGGTACTTGTTTTCAGAATCAGAACACGGGAGGTTTATGGTCCTATTCGGAGAGTTTGCACCACATAATTTTCTGGAGTTAACCGCCAGCCTTTATGCCCTAATGAGTTTCAAACAATCTCTTCAAGGGAGATCAGTCATCCTCAAGATGGACATCATGTCAGCTGTTGCCTACATAAATCGTCTCGGGGGGCACGAGGTCACCAGACCTCTCCAACCTAGCCAAAAAACGGTGGATTTTCTGCTTGGAACACCAAATTTCGTTAAGAGCAGAATACCTTCCGGGTCTAAAGAATGTTTGTGCGGATTGGAATTCAAGGTTCCTCATAGATCACACCAATTGGAAATTAAACGCAAACGTGTTCAAGAATCTAGACTTTCTATGGGGTCCCCTAGAAGTAGACCTCTTCGCGAGCAGACTCACGTCCCAACTTCCCAGATAATTCAGCTGGATGCCAGACCCCGGTGCTCTGGCAGTGAATGCCTTTCTCCAACATTGGAAGGAAATTCAGGGATATGCTTTCCCCCCCTTTGCAATGATCCAACGCGTCCTTCAGAAGTTGAGGACAGAACAATCTTCAATAGTCCTAATAACTCCCTTTTGACCGTCCCAAGCCTGGTTCCCAACGACCTTGGAATTAGCTTACGAAATACCCTTTCTGCTCCCAGATTCACCAGGCCTCCTAAGAGACATAGACGGTTTGGATCACCCGCTTCTTTTGAACGGGACTTTGAGCCTTCTTGCCTGGAAAGTGTCAGGCGAGCCAATTAAATCTCTGGGCTTTCGGCGCAGGCTTCTTCTCTCCTCCAAGAATCTTGGGCCCCCGGTACACACTATAGATACAATGGCATCTGGAAAAGATGGGTTTGTTGGTGCCTGGAAAGGAACCTGGATTCCTTGGAGGCTCCTATTGTGCATGTAGCCAATTTTCTTGTTGAACAATTTGAAAGAGGTCTTTCCTATAGGTCAATTAACTGTTATAGATCAGCCATTTCTGCGGGTCACTCCCTTTTAAATGGTAGAACTATCGGGAAGAACCCTATAATTTGCAGAATTATGAAAAGCATCAGGCTTAAAAGACCTCCCAAACCTAAATACGACACCCTATGGGACGTTAAATTGCTACTTGACCTTTTTTTAACTGGCCGAATAATAACTTGTTAGATAATAAAAGACTCTCCATCAAACTAGCTTCTCTTCTATGTCTAATATCCTGCCATAGAGTTTCGGACGTTAAGGCATTGGAAATATCCAACAGATTTTATGATGCCTTCGGCGTCAGATTAGAAATTATCAAGAGAACTAAAACGATGTCTGATATGATTTTTTACCCTAGGTTTGACGCTTGTAAAAAATTATCTGTGGTGGATTGCATGGTGGAATATGATTCTAGGATGGACCTTCATCGCACCCCCGGTGTAAACCAACTCCTTATATCCTTTGTTAAGCCCTTCAAACCGGTTTCTTCTTCTTCCATAGCTAGATGGGTTAAACTGGCTATGCAATTGGCAGGCATTGATCTCCATAGGTTTCAGGCACACTCTTTAAGAAGAGCTATGGCTAGCCAGTCCTTTTGGAAAGGAGGTAAGTTGGATGATATTCTCAAAGCAGCAGACTGGTCAAGTTCCTATACCTTTGCAAAACATTACTGCAAACCTGTCGAACACATGTCTGATGTAGTTTTACTTGACTACCAACATGCATAATGGTAGCCTCCGGTCTTGTAATGAAATTGCGATTCTCCTATTACCATGACCAGAGAATCTGGATTTCATTAAAGACACGGAGGCTAACATTATCCCAACCCTCCCTCCCGGGAGTGGATTTTAACATCTCTTTGACTTACAGCACTCTTCTTGTTCTAAGAACTTTTTAAGTGTAATGTTTTGTTTAAAATAGAATATAACTCAGTTTTTTCACTGTATTTTGCCTTAATATGTGTTTTATTAATTACCACCGATTCTTTTCCCCCCCTTTAAATAGGGCGTTAAGTACAATTCCTAACATTTTGTCCTTTTTCAGATAATTCGTCTTGATTGGCTCCTTATTACGATTCGTTGCAAGCAACTCTCGACTGCAAACAACTCGTGACTTCTCGATTTCTTCCACTTGGAGTCCCTCACTGTTTCAAGGAGAGGCCTCTCCCTTCATGATGCCATCTCTTGGACTTTGTTGCCTTTGGAAGAACTTTACCTTTTTGCTCTCATTGCATTTAAAAGAGGCAGATCTGTGTGTTGCTGTTGCCAATGTTACATTTGTACATTCTAGAGCTTTGCTTTATGATGTAACTTTAAAATGGCTGTGCTTGAAGTTGCATTAAAAGAATGTGCATAATGTTAGCCTCCGTGTCTTTAATGAAATCCAGATTCTCTGGTCATGGTAATAGGAGAATCGCAATTTAAGAACATGTTCTTCAGTCTCTGTAATTACCCTGTCTGATAGGTTAATTACGTAAGTTGTTGTTTGTTGGTTTTCATCATTGCTTCTTCGCTATCTGGCTGACCTAGGTACTATACCTTCATCTTTCATCAGAAATAAAAGAGGTACTATACCTCCACTGCCCAATTATTATTAAAGACTCTTTTATAGACCTGGGACAATGTTATCATAGGTACTGTACCCGACACCCCTATACACAATTGGGCCTAGATAATTATAGGTACTGTACCCTACACACGTGCATTTGACCTATACCCTGTGCCTTCCGTACCTATAGACCTGGGCAAGTGACATTGTGGATACGTTATCCGGTACCCCTATACACAAACTGGATCTAGATGACAATGGTTACTTTACCCTGCACTCATGAGTAGAACCCATGCCGTGTGTCTTCCGTACTTATCATGGTTGATTAAGATAACATTCGATAACCAAACTACCGCTGCACTGCGATATTCGTTCTAGACTCGACATTCTGTCATTGAACATAATGCGGAATTTGCAGCAACTTTAATTAACTTTGGCACGTAGGAACTTTGCCGGGTCTATAACTAAACATAATAATACGGGTGGAACACCATATGTGCATTACAATTGTAATTATGAAAATCAATTATCGTTTACACAATGATATTTTGAACACTCATGTTTGTTAACAATGATTTATGAATTGTTATGAATTCTTCATTTCATTTTATTATTTTCACTATTTCGAACAAAAGGGTGGAGTTGTTTGAGAAGAATAACCCATACAGTCTGTTTACTGTTTTCATTTAGCACGCTGCGCCATGCATGGCGCTACAGGTATTTGTATCCCTGAACTTTGAACCTGGTCATGTGACCAAGACCCCGTGAGAGGTCGAAACGCGTTGTTTTTTGTGCCATTAAACCACAAACTGTATCAAACTCAACTTTGAAGTGGTTCGTCTTTTTCACTAGAATCCACGTGAGGGAATACTTTGCTACATATAGCGGCGGCCGCCGCTCTCGAGCCCCGGCCCGCTTCGGATGGGAGTCAGAGTCTACGCCAACAGTCTTCTGGATTTTAATTAAAGACGCCCGCCGGCTTTTGAAATCTACGAGCAGGAGCTCTAGTGTCAAACACAGACCTTAAAACTTCACGGACTTGGGAACCGGCAAAAAGAAGTAAGTGTACCGGCCGCGCCCCCCGATATCCGCAAGTGACTACGCGATCGGCTTTAGTTAAAGCAACACCGCGCATTCAGTCTAAGCCAGGGTACACCTGAAGTAACAGTAGCTTAAAGGCGCAAGTCGAGGACCTTGTCCGATTGTTCCGATCGTACATGAAACTTGTTTACAGTTTTCTAATGGCATCCGAGTTTTTGAAGGGCCAGGAAGCCTCGGTGAACCTCATCTTCAAAAAAAGCCCGAAGGAACGGGAAGCACTGCACAGCAACCCAGCGAGCATCGCACATTATCAAGCATTAGACAGAAAGGGAACGTGCTTGAAAGACTGCGACGCAAGGAGGTTAGCAGATGGTGGGAGGCTACCGCCTTGCAGAATTATCTAGAAGTAAACAGGATCCCCAGAGGATTAAGGATCCTGATTATTCCAACCCTTAACACAGCCCCAAACCCCAATTGCTGAAAGATTGGACCGATAACACCAATGAGTGCTCAAGGACCATGCTTCAAATCCTAATTAAAAATGCGTGGGAGGAACATGGTGATCTAATGTCACAAATCAAAGCACTTATGGATGACCTAGACAAAGAAACTGACCAGAATGAAGTGAAGAAGACTCTCGCAGCCATTGAGGAATGGATGAAAAGATTTCAGAAAAAAGTGGTGGAGAGAAAGCAAAGCAAATTTCAAAGGGATGAGAGAGAGAGAGACTACAATATGGGGCGAATACTCACATTTGCACGGAAGTTTGACAAGACAAGAGCTGAGCTGGCAAGAGACAGAGCACTCGGCATAGCTGATAAAAGAACATGCGAGTCCACTACAGACATCAGCTCTGACCAGGAATCTCTAGACAGCAACTCCTCTAACCCAAAGGAAATAATGTCTTTTTCCGAGGAACCGCGCCTCATACAGAGGAATTTGGAACAATCGCACAGAGGAAAACCAAAGGGAAGATGCAGAGGAGGCAGAACAAAAGCCAAAGAAGACGACAACGCCGAAG
This sequence comes from Calotriton arnoldi, assembly GCA_963921515.1. Classification (NCBI taxonomy): domain Eukaryota; kingdom Metazoa; phylum Chordata; class Amphibia; order Caudata; family Salamandridae; genus Calotriton; species Calotriton arnoldi. The sequence goes on along the minus strand of CAWUFW010002245.1, from coordinate 1,650,466 downwards.
AAAAGAGCAGCAACACTGGTGTGGGAACACGAGGCCAAACAGCGAAGAAGCAATGATGGAAACCAACAAACAAGAACTTACGGTAATTAACCTATCAGACAGGGTAATTACAGAGACTGAAGAACATGTTCTTAAATAGGCTTATCCTTATGTCCTGACACACATCTTGATTATGCGCAGACACGAGTAGACCTATATAAGTTTGTACGTAAGCTTAAATTATTCAAAATACATGCTTCACGCAAAAAAGAGAGTACACACATAACGAGCAAGGCAAGCGTCAGACAAACATCTACACTGAGCATTGAGGACATACAAACCCTGAGAATATTACATGACCTAACTGAGCAATCACAACTTCAAGCTAGTACAGGCCCCACAAACCTCTTTGACTGCGTACCAAGGGAGATAGCACTACAAGAAAAAGGAATTGACACCATCCTAGCGAGTGAGACCAGCTTCAGAGCAACATCCAGATACATCCCACAAACACCCAGAGATAATATTGATGTTTTTCACGAGGCAGTTATCCATGATATTGTGAAACTTGCATATGAGACACCAGTGAGGAAGAACATATCATGTGCACAATGGGACGCCATTACGGCTTTAGAGAAAGACAAGAAAATTGTTATCAAACCCTCTGATAAGGGTGGTAACATTGTGATACTCAACAGAAATAAATACGTTCAGGAAGCAAAGAGACAACTTAATAACAATACATGCTACGAGAGGGTCGATAAATCCTACCTAGATGGCTTGCAAAACAGATATTCAGCCCTACTAAAAGGCTGGTTTGACAATCAGCTGATCAGTTGGGACGAACAACAGTTCCTACAAAATGAGACACCTACAACACCCACACTATATCTTTTACCCAAAGTCCACAAAAACACTACTGATCCTACAGGTCGCCCTATTGTGTCCTCCAAAAACAGCTTACTGGAGAACACTTCCATTTATGTGGATCACTTCCTTTTTCCGTATGTCCAAGATCTTAATTCTTATGTGAGAGACACAGAGGATTTTCTACAAAAAATTCAGAATTTACATTGGGGTAAAGAACATTGGATGGTGTGTCTCGATGTAGAGAGCTTATACACAAGCATCAGACACTCAGACGGCCTGAGGGTGTGTCAAGGTTTATTGAAGACTCGCAATATACACTTGTTAGAACACACTTGTATGCTACTTAAAATGATAGAATTTTGTCTCACTGAAAATGTGTTTATGTTTAATGGCATGTGGTACAAACAAGTACAGGGCACTTCCATGGGCACCTGCTTCGCCCCCAGCTATGCCAATCTCACGGTAGGCTGGTGGGAGAAGCAGGTGCTGTGGAGTGAAGACCTTGAACCATTGACAAGAAAAGTAAACCTGTGGCTGCCCTATATCGATGATATTTTCTTTGTGTGGGAGGGAATGGAATGTGACTTATTGACGTTCATTACCAAGTTAAACAATAACAACATGAATTTAAAATTCACCATGCAGCATAGCCAAGATACTTTAGACTTCCTTGACCTCAGGCGCACCGTACAGGGAGGAAATCTATCAACTGATCTACACCGAAAATCTACAGCTGGAAACTCTATACTCCATGCGGCTAGTTGCCATCCCCCAAATTTCAGGTGGAGTGTTCCCTATGGGGAACTCCTCAGAGCTAAACAAAACTGTAGCTCCAAAACTGCATATGAGAGAACCAAGGGAGACATGATAAAAAGATTCAAAGAGAGAGGTTACTCCAACAAGATTTTACGTAAGGGAGTTATGAAAGCTGATGGCATCAAAAGGGATGAGGCACTTTTCCAACCGCCCAAACCTAAGAAAGGATTAGACAGTAACACTACTCCCATTAGATTTATAACCACCTTTAACACACAAGCAGTGGATCTTAAAAGATTCTGCCCAAAAGATGGGATATCCTCACCCAAGATCCCCTACTGAAAAGTAAACTAGGACACATACCTGCTGTGACCTACAGAAAGAGCTTATCTCTCAAAGACATTTTATGCAGCAGTCATTTGAAGACACAAAAAGCAAACTGGCTTGAGAGGGGAGGGGGTTTCCACAAATGCAGAAAATGCAAGGCGTGTAGCCACAGCGATAATGTCAAAGAAGTTAGACTAGAAAGAACTGAAAAAGTGTGGAGAATCCCGAGACCTATCAACTGTGGAACAGATTTTGTGGTTTACGTAATCACTTGTCCTTGTGACAAGTGGTATATGGGATCCACTACTTTTCCAGTAAAAAAACGTATCCTGGAGCACTGGAGAGCTATAACGAACCGGGATTTAAATTATAGCACTGCACAACATTTTCACGATGTCCATAACAGTGACTGGACAAATATTTTGGGCTGGATACTGTTTTGAAACACCCTAGAGGTGGCAACAGAGTGCAAGCACTTCTCAGACTTGAATCACGTTTTATCTTGCAAGCAGGCAGTATGCTCCCGATGGGTTTGAATAATGATGAAGAACTTCACTGGCATCTCTTGAATATTTCTGAGACCACCCTGCCCAACTCTGAACAGTTCAGGATTTGCTGTCAAATCTCTGACCTTTTATCTGGATTATTTTAAATGTCATATTTTCTGTATGGGAAGTTTATGATTTGTTTTTTTCATTCTGTTTCAATGCTTAATCATGTTATCATCTGAGCATCATTGCAGATGTATGATTTAGAACTCAAGGACACATTTTTCAAGAATCGGGGTTATCACGGTCTTGAGAGGAGGGTGGATGGAGAAATTATGCCTAAGCTATGTACCAGTTGTTATATCTGATCTTAATCAGTATTGATACTAACATTGCTTTTATTTGTTTTGACAGAAATTCGGGGGACAAGGATCCCAACTGGAGGATAGCCACCATTTACTATAAGAGCACGAGGGGCAGAAGAACATTCTCCTTACGATGCACCACCTTCCCCCTCTTTTTGTACTATTTTTTATGCACTAGGCCATATCCGTCTCACGACTAAACCAGGATGCTGTAGTCTTTAGCTTTGGTGCAATCTATTATAGGTACTATACCTTGATCTTTCATCAGAAAAGAAGAGGTACTATACCTCCACTGCCCAATTATTAATAGACCGGGACAATGTTATCATAGGTATTTTACCTGACACCCCTATACACAATTGGGCCTAGATAATTATGGGTACTGTACCCTACACAAGTGCATTTGACCTATACTCTGTGCCTCCCGTACCTATAGACCTGGGCAAGTGACATTGTGGATACGTTATCTGGTACCCCTATACACAAACTGGATCTAGATGACAATGGGTACTTTACCCTGCACTCATGAGTAGAACCCATACCGTGTGTCTTCCCAACTTATCATGGTTGATTAAGATAACATTGGATAACCAAACTACCGCTGCACTGCGATATTCGTTCTAGACTCGACATTCTGTCATTGAACATAATGCATAATTTGCCGCAGCTTTAATTAACTTTGGCACGTAGGAACTTTGCCGAGTCTATAACTAAACATATTAATACGGGTGGAACACCATATGTGCATTACAATTGTAATTATGAAAATCAATTATCGTTTACACAATGATATTTTGAACACTCATGTTCATTAACAATGATTTAGGAATTGTTTTGAATACTTCATTTCATTTTATTATTTTCACAATTTCAAACAAAAGGGTTGAGTTGTTTGAGAAGAATAACCCATACAGTCTGTTTACTGTTTTCATTTAGCACGCTGCGCCGTGCATGACGCTACAGGTATTTGTATCCCTGAACTTTGCACCTGGTCATGTGACCAAGACCCCGTGAGAGTTCGAAACAAGTAGTTTTTTGTGCCATTAAACCACAAACTTTATCAAACTCAACTTTGGAGTGGCTCGTCTTTCTCACTAGAATCCACGTGAGGGAATACTTTGCTACATAGCGGCGGCGTCCGCTCTCGAGCCTCGACCCGCTTCGGACGGGTGTCAGAGTCTACGCCAACAGTCTTCTGTTACATACAACCCGACCCGCTTCGGATGGGCGTCAGAGTCTACGCCTACAGTCTTCTGTTACATACACAGTAAAACCATACAAAAATAAATAGGGTAAAATATATGAATTAATGCACACACTAAATAAAATATTAAAAATAGAAAAATCCAAAAAACAGATTTACAAAAAATACTATAAACATTAAAATAAATGTAAAAATAAAAGCAAATAATGTTAAATATAAAATGATGAAACAATTATTTTATAAATGCTGTGTAACCAACATTATTAAAACTATTGGAATCTAAGAATATTAAATAAACTATTCCCACTCTAGTATATGCAACGGTAGGGAAAGCTTTGGACTTTTGGGGGTTAAAATTTACTAGACCTACTCCAGTCTGTGCAACAGTAGTAAAAGCATTGGATGTCAGATGGGTGAAATTTACTATTCCCACTCAAGTCTGTGCAACAGTAGGGAAAGCGTTGGATTTCGGAGAGATGAAATTTACTATTCTCACGCCAGTCTGTGCAATAGTAGAGAAAATGTTGGCTTTCGGAGGACTGAAATTTACTATTCCCACTTCAAACAGCACAACAGTATATAAACTATTCCCATTCGAAAGAGCACAACAGTATATAAAGTGTTGGACTTTGGAGGGGTACAATTTACTATTCCCACTCCAGTCTATGCAACAGTAGGGAAAGTGTTGGATTTCGGATGGGTGAAATTTACTATTCCCATTCCACACAGCACAACAGTAGGGAAAGTGTTGGGCTTTGGAGGGGTACAATTTACTATTCCCTCTCCAGTCAGCGCAACAGTAGGGAAAGTGCTGACTTTTGAGGGGTAAAATGTACTACTCCCACTCCAAACAGCTCACCAGTAGGGAAAGTGTCAGATTGCAGACGTTAATTTTACTATGCCTACTACAGTCTAAACAGGAGTAGGCAAAGTACTTCATGTCAAACACATTACACATATAAGTAACACCTTGAATGTAGAAACAATATTAAACTCTTAAGATAAAAAGTATTAAATAACATAAATATACAAATATATGTTATAAAAGTAAGACAGTAATCATTTTAAATAATTATTATTCATTAAAATAATTATCAATTAATACATAATTGTCATTCAATTATTAATTACTAAACTTCACACCTTATACCCCTACAAATCTCGCAGCCAGCACCTAAAATATAACTTTAAAAATAAGTATTCCATAATTTACATATTTAAAATCAATTAAATAAATAACAATTAATAATGAATTGTTAATTAATTATTACTTTATTAACTTCCTAGACTAGGACCCTACAAAACTAGCAGCCCCCAATTAAATATAATTAAATTATTGAATAGTCAATAATATAAATATTCAAAATTCAATTAAATAATTAAATTACAAAATTATTACATTAATTAATAATTAAAAACCTTTCCACCTATAACCCAACAAACCTAGCACCCCCAACTAAAATATGAATACAATAACTCAGTATTCCATATTTAGATAACTAAAAATGTATTACATAATTAATTAACAATTAATTAGTTTTTGTGTAACTTTCCACCTTCAACCCCTGCAAACCTAGCAGCCTGCAACTAAAATAGAAGTTAAATGAATAAGTATTTCATAAAATACATTATATAACTGAATTAAATAATGTATTAACAAATAATAATTGACTTTTAATTAATTATTACTTAATTTACTTCTCACCCTACCTCCCTACAAACCCAACAACCCACTACAACACTATAAATTACTATAAAATATTCAATAAAAAATTCGAAATCCCGTCAAATTACAAGCTATATTTAAAAAAGCCTTTATGTAAACAATAGTAATACATAAAATTAATATAGCAACTAAAACACATTCAAATAATTTAAAAATAATATTTTTACCATTATGGTTTAGAAAACGATATTAAAAACATTGATATTATTAAAAACGATATTACTTACCTGAACAAATTATATTCTTGTCAACGATATTTGTGCATTACGATCACAATATTTATTTTCCAATATTTCTGCCTCATGATATTTTTAATCCGATATTTTGTCTAAATACCCTTAATCTCGCCCGTAGAGGAACCACATCGGGAATTGGTTACCATTTTCTTTGAAATCCAGCAGAATTTACAAATAGACAAAGAACATATGAACCAACAGACAAACACTGAATACCACAGATGGACTATAAGGTTGAGGATTTGTTATGGCTCTCAACTAAGAATTTTAATCTGAGCAGTCCCTGAAAATTGCAAACTAGGTTTATGGGGTCCTTTCCCATCCAGCAAATCATAAACCGAATAGCTGTAAAATTTACACTGTCAGCTGACTTTAAGGTACATCCGATGTTCCATATCTCCTTAATCTGACCACACAACGACCATACCCGTATGGACAACCTGCTCCTTCTGTGAAGGTTGGTGATCATTTTGAATCTGAGATACGTCAAAATTTGGACTCCAACAAATTCAGGGATGTTTATTCTACCTCACTGATCGGAAGAGTTACAGACCCAAAGATTTTTCTTGGGAGACAGCTGCATATGTCCATACCCCAAGGCTACTAGAGCTTTTCCACAACTATTTACCTGAGAAGCCACAACCCCTTTAGTCAGCTTCTGGGGGGAGAATTGTCAACGGGACCCAGACAGAAGCCTGTGTTTTATGTGCCTTTTGCCATAGGCCCTTTACAACCATGTATTATTCCCAGCCTGGTTTCCTTCCTACTAAAGTGCTAATCCTTTTTTTACCATTTGACTAATTTTTTATAGGTAAAAGGCCTCCTAAGAATGCCTAGAGGGCAGCTGGAGGCCCGTGGATAGGTTTGGGTGGTTAAAAATGAGCAGATTTTGGGAAATGAAATCTCATGTTGCAGCTCGAGATTTCTTCCAAAACACAGTCTGTGGCAATCTTGGTTAACCCCTTCCCTGCTTCTGTCGGCCAACGGCCGTCGCGAGCACTACCTCCGTAGTGCTGCGCACGTCCGTTGGCCGACGCAGCCCCGCCCACTCAATTAAACCGCCGCACCGCGGCGGAATTCGCACCGCGGTTAAGCGGGTGGTATAAATTCCACACCCTGAACCCTGAGACCTTTCTTGGATTCATACTCGGTGTGGTGCAGTTGCTATTGTGCTTTGTTTCCTCACCAGCCTCTCCACCAGTCCCAGTGGTGCTGGAAAAACTCACCTGTTTTCCTGCTGGATTTGGCCTTGTTCCATTCCTACCTTCGTCTCACCCTGAAAGAAAAAAGAACTCTTAGTTTCACCATCAAAGTGTGGAACGCATCAACCTGTAAGAAAAAAAACATACAACAGAAGAAGGTTAGTGCACGCTGTGCCTGAGTACTGATGAGCAATTATCAGAGAAGGAGAAATAATTATTTCTAAAGCGCATATTAGAGGAGATCCTAGTGATAAAGAAAAATATTGAACTCGTGTGAACTCAGTGGCAGAAAACTAAGAAAAGCCTAGGAAGAATTTAAAACAAACACTTGTTTATGGAATCGGAAAGTACTTGAGATAATGATAAAAAAAATCAAGAAGTGAGCTAGTGTTATGTTCAAAGACTCTGTGAGCAATACCTACCAAATATTCTGAGAGGCTAGACAGGAGACCCATTTGTTAGAGAACTAGGTTTGTGTTGAGTTGAGAAGAATTACTGTAAGGTGAAATGCATGAAACATGTGGGTTTTATCAATAGGTGTTGTTTCTTATGTAGGTGCAAAACACATGCTCAGGGAACTCAGTCCCTCTGCTAGACATATAGGTGATCTACAGGAAGACTCGCCTGTACAGCAGAGGGAAACTAGGAAAAAACACAATACTACGGGAGGTGCCACTATCTCTTTCTCTATCCCAACCCCTCCCCTCAGACACACCTGCCAACCCTCAGTGACAAATTGCTCGGGGTGAGAGGAGTTTCAGGAAGGAGTAGGCAGTCCATCAACGCCTGGCGAAAGTTCTGTTTCAGGTGAGTGATGAGAGTGACACTGAGGGGGATATTCTCAAGAACGTGTGATAATTATCGCAAAATTAGCTTAACGCAACTTTGCACATCGCGGGAAAATAACACCGTGTTAACGTTGTATTCTCAACCCGGCGGCACCATGCGATAGTCTCATGATAACGCGCCAAATGACCGCGTTAAAATTAACGTGACGCCGAAAAAATGCGAAACGCGAAAAAAGTTGCGATGCCCCAAATCGCGATGCAAAAATCAGCGATAACCAGCGACAGGCCTGCAAATCCCATGCGTCATGCGGGAAAATGCACTATAAAAGCAGAAGAAGAAAAAAGACAAAAAAAAATAAACTGCGTAGCACCATGGATGCACCCGGACCGAGTGCAGAGGACAACGCGAACCCCACAAGCCCCACAGACGACCAGCAAGGAACCTCGGGGTTGGGGAAGGCGAAGAGGAAGACGCGGTTCAGTCCGCAGGAAAACAGGATCATCGTTACGGAGGTGATAGAACACTACCAAACTGTTCGTCACCTCCAACGTGTCATTGGCAACAAAGACGCAAACATGGCAGACTATCTTGGACCATGTGAATGCAGTTGCAGAGTTGAGGAGGACAATGGAAGAGGTCAAGAGGCGCTGGAATGATGTGAAGGGCAAAACCAAGAAGAAACTCGATGCCAACATGAAAGTAGCAACGCAGATTGGAGGTGGGGGTCCAGCGGCACACCAGGAGCTGGATGACATGGAGAAAATGGTGGCCACAGTCATCAGTCGGGATACGGTGCCAGGAGTAGTGGATCCGGACACTGCTCAACATGACCTGACACAACATCAACAGGGTGAGTACCGACCAGGGATTGGGGGGACGGGGGGAGATGGGCACAATGGCACACATGCACAATTAAGCAGAGCGCACTGCACACCCACAATGACTCCGGATCATGTCCCTGATCTCCTTGGCATATTGCAGCACACATAGAAACAGCAAGTAGGCCCCCGTCGACAATGTGCCCGGAGGGGGCCCTCCCCACACATCACTAATCTCACAACAAACCCATACACATGTGCTGAACCCAGCAAAGCTGCTGGTCCGTGAGCCACACTGACAATGCAAATGACACTGCATGACTATTAGCATGGCTGCAGTCCAATTACCATGACATGGTGCACGCCACGACTCTGAGGTGACTGAGTGTGGACCACATCCGGAAAGGAGCAGGTCACACTCTGACACATCCACGTGCACAAACAACCCCTGACGTTAACAACACTTCTGCAGACAAACCATGCCCAAGAGTCACAACTCGACCAAGAGCCCAATTTACCCAAGTCCGCAACATCTCAGCACTGTAGAAGCACAGAAGTCAAAGGCACACCGCCTGAAAGGGATAAGGGGCAGCCAAATCAGAGCTGCAGGGGCAACTCACCCACAATGCAGCTCACACACATAAGAATAAGAGCACCTCAACATTGATAACAATGTGGTACAAACTGCAACACTTACACAACAGAACACAGGACACAACTGGTGCCGCATGTGTGTACAAAATGGCCAATCACATCTGGCATAGCAGGAAACTGTGAGATGACAATGTACGAGTACAACCTCACATCCGTGATGTAGTACAAATGTCCACTGTCCCGCATCAAATAGGCATCTCCTCACAAACCGTCACAATGTACATTGTCATGCAGTCTGTATGTAAACCCCGCCAATGCGTCAACATACATGGAACACACTGTGAAACTGCATCTCCCCTTTACATTGCAGAGGGACAATCAACACCTCCTGCAGAGCAGACCCTACATCACGTCAGTGATGATGGAGACGACCCCCAGGACATCGACTACGATGAACTCCAACGGTTCATGGACAACCTCCGCACCCCACCTCCAGTAGCAGGGCAGCCCAGCACCATCGAGGTGATCCCACCTCCTGCACAGACCACACAGCAGGAAGCACCCACCACCACGTCTGGCTCCCAGCACCTTACCGAAGAACACATGGCGTTCCAACGCCGTGTGTTAGACTGCCAGAAGGAGCTGGCTGAACAGGTGCGGGTGGGGTTCGACCTCATGGCAGCCAAACTAGATGCCATACGTGGGTGTCTAAGTCCCATCAGGGACCACTTACACTCCCTAACGGACACCCACAGTCCGCCCCATGCCCTCCAACAATCCATGGCTGGCGTCGCTGGAGTCATGACTCGGAGACAACAACAACTGTCTAGTCAGAGTGGCTACAGGGATGTCATCCGTGATTTGGGAAACATGAGGAGGGTCATGGAGAACATGGAGCGGATGCAGGCGCAAAGAATGGCTACCACGGCTGCACACGAGAAAGCTGTAGATGGGATCTTCCATCCCCTGCAGATCCTCATCATGGGAGTGATGCCACAAGACATTGCGCAGATGAATGCTGCTGCTACTTCTACATCCACATCTCCGGCCCATGATGTGTCAGTGTCACACAGTGCTGCAAACCAAACACCACCACCCACATGTGAGGCACATGAAACGTCAGAGGACGAAGATGAGGATGAATCTGCCTCAGTGGTAAGGAGGAAGCAGTAGCATTCATCTCCGCCATATGGCTTGTTTCTGCTTGGGTCTGCCCTCTGCATCATGCCCGGGAATAACACCTTCCACTGTCCCCCGACACACTCTGCGACACTAACCTTGGACCTCGACATGGACTGCCATATTTTGTATGCTCAACAATGACACAGCTATCAGCCTGTGGACTGGACTCTTCCCCTTCCGAGTAACTTGTCAATCCCTAAAGGACTCTGGCTGGCCCTCCACGGGGCAACATTGTAAAGTGTTGTCTGCATGGCCCAGTACTAAGACAGCTTCAACACTCCACTGAACGTGAATAATACATTCTAATACACACAGATGTGTCATGGCTATGATTAATCAAGTATGAAAGCATGGACGAATGTAGGGGCAGTGATTCCCCCTTACGTCCATGTAGCTCATGTTGTGGGACTCGAGTCACAGGGTGCATCCCTGCATCATGGTGGTACATATTTGACCCAAAGAGAAGCCCTGTTGTCAATTGTAGGTCACAAATGACAGCCCATGTGTAATGATTTGGGAGACATGTGAAACGCTGATGAGTGGGATTCCGTACTTTGACACACAGAAATGGCATTTCGAATACGTGACACCCTAAACAGCCTCTCTGTACAGAGGTGACACACCCACCATCTATTTCCAATTCATGAGATTGTTAGCACTACATGTTGCACTTACACTTGTCAAAGTGATGTGCTTGTACAGAGGAGTAACATGCACACAGGTAAGGTGTGTTGTAATGAATTAATTTGCACATGCTGTGCCTGTGGTTATTTTGTACTGTCCCATGATTGCTAAGGACTGTGACAATGTGACGTGCTCATGTGAAGAAATTGTCAATGATGGTGTTCCTACGGGCTATTCCTGCTGCTGCTGCAGTGGGGTGTGGTCCACCTGCCTCATCTTCATCATCATCGTCTGGTGCATCTGGCACTTGTAGCCATGGGGCATTGGTGCGTTCACATATGTTGTGCAACACACAACATGCAACGATCATCTTGCACACGATGCCTGGGCTGTACAGGAGCCTTCCACCTGTGATGTCCAGGCACCTGAAACGTGACTTCAACATGCCAAATGTGCGTTCCACGATGCCCCTGGTGCGTCTGTGGGCCGCATTGTACTGCCTCTGGGCCTGTGTGTTCGGGGCTTGGAGGGGTGTCATCATCCAAGGGCAGAGTGCATATCCTTGATCACCTGTGACAGTGCAGAGATACATGAGTCAAAAGTTGGTTCTGCATGATGTGTTGGCAGGCTCACTAGTTCATTGGTGTGTGATATGTGTGACTTAGTGATTCCTGTTTGACAGGTACTGCTTGTAGCAAATGAGCGGCATCAATGTGTATTACGTAGCCTCACTGCTGCTCCTCCCTCCCCCCGAGCCTATTTACTAGTGTGCGCAGCGCGGTTGCATCACTTGTACTCCTACGGCACACCATTGTCATGCCTGTCTGCGCATGTCCACAAGCCTGACAACGACACTGTGATGTTGTGCGTTGAAGGTGGGCGGCCACGTGTGTGTAGGCCTACGGTAAGGATAGGGCAGACACAGATGTAGAGTTCATGGCTGGCTGAACTCGCGATGCGGTTGAGGGTAGACCTTTGGCCTATGCTGCGGTAATAGCGACACACACAACAGTTGGCATGTATGATCCCGGACCCCGAGCAGGCTTGCGCTGCTTCATTTATCCCTTCGGCCGAGCCCGCACTCCGGAGGCATGCTACATCGCAACATTGCCATTGCGGGACGGGTGGCGCCGACACTACAACAGAGACACACGCATTAGTTACTTTCTTGGCAAGGCCAACACTTAGCAACGCCCAGAGCCCCGGGCTGATTATCCACACCCCTAAGCTGGACTGTCGTACGCCAGCCCACTCCGCTTATGCTTACAGGGGAGTACGACACAGCTACATGTCCCAGGTCTGCCCCACTGCATGAGGTGACATGGTTGTGTCCCTGTACACAGCACAATGTAATGTGGTAGGGCCCGGGGCCCTCATGCATACATAATGACCACAGAGACACACTTAAATAGTTTGTGGAACTGGCTACGGGCACGTGCGCCCAGCCCCTTTTATTGCCAGGGTCACATGTCCAGTGACGCCTGTGCTGGATGGGTGTGGGGTGAGTGTAAGCCAGCCCTCAGGGAGTGGTTGGTGCTGGCAACAACTTGAACAGTGATCAACTCACAAGACTCAATCAGGAAGGGTCCATGACTTGAGCTGCACAGAGTTAGTGGCCCCGGATGCACTGCGGCCGGCACAGGCACACCGCCACGGGACGGTGACTTGCGGTGCACTGAGGTAGGGCCACGAGAGCTGAGCGGGTCCTCGTCGATGTCGAAGCTGAATGTCGCAGAGTGTTTCGGGGGACAGTGGAAGGTGTTCTTCCAGGGCATGATGCAGAGGGCAGAACAAAGCAGAAACAGGCAATATGGAGGAGATGAATGCTACAGACTCATTTTTAACACCAAGTCAGTATCAGCTACATGATGATGAAGACAACCCCCAGGCCATAGACTCAGACGCCACCAAAGTTCAACCAGAGAGTGTCCATGAATTTCGGGGCACAGAGTTAGTGGCACCAGAGCTGAAGGGGGATGCAGTCTGCGATGAGGCCTGTACAATGGTATAAACTCTGCCATAAAAAAATCTAGACTCAGTTCCAAATGTGTGACCTACTTGACCGCAGTGTAGGCCGGAGGCAGCGGCCCACAGCCACTTGTCGTTGGCTTGCGATGCACAGAGTTAGTGGCACCAGAGCAGTTGTTGGTAGTGTCCGATCACCTCCGTAACGATGATCCTTTTTTCCTCCGGACTGAACCGCGTCTTCCTCTTACTCCTCTCAATGCGTACAATGATATGAACTCGGCCATTGAATAATCAAGACTCAGTTCCAAATGTGTGACCTACTTGACCGCAGTGTAGGCCGAAGGCAGTAGTCAGAAAGGGCCCACAGACATGTGTCGTTGGCTTGCGATGCACAGTGTTGGTGGCACCAGATCGAAGGGAGTACAGTGATATAAATGCTGCCATTAACATATGAACTCGGCCATCATGAAATCAAGACTCAGTTCCAAATGTGTGACCTACTGGACCGCAGTGTAGGCCGGAGGCAGCGGTGGAGTACGTCAACGAGAAAGGAGTGCTGGGGGCCTGTGTCGTGGAGGCCATGATGGTCTGAGGAGGCTGCCAAGGTCGCGGGCCTCGGGCTTGGAGCTTGCACCGGCACGTGGTGGGCCTTCTTTGACACACGCCGGTGTCGGCAGGTGAGCAGTGAGGCCTGGTTGCGCAGGGGCGGCCAAGACGAGTCTGGGGACCAGCGGCCTGGGGTGCAGCAGGCGCACAGGATCGCAGGCACCGCCGCTCACGGCGTCGGCCTCGTGGCGGGCTGAGAGGCGCCGCCCTGGCAAACACGTTGGCCATCTTGGAAGAGAACCACGCCCAGGGCAACGGGCTTTTTATTCACACCCCTACGCTGGCCTGGCGTATGCTGGGCCAGCCCACTCCGCTCACGCTTACAGGGGGGGTCGTAACAAGCTACATTTCCGCGATCTTCCCCACTGCCTGGGGTGACATGGTTGCGTCCACTGTCCACTACACTCCAAACACCAGCAGTATATGTCGACATGGACATGTCTGTGGTCTGCATACTGCAGTCTGGACAGCACATCCACGCCACACTTGGCATTGTGTACATTCTCATTCATGGGTCACTTGCCTCCTTCGCACATGCCTGGTTCCCACCTCTCCCCACATTCTGCTATTGTGTGGCTGAGGTGCCATGCCGTTGATGGCTTGTGTACATGGCTAGCCCAGGTTACCACAATAAGTTGTGCTGTCGTGTCTGGTAGGTGGGCATGTTGTTTGGCATGTTGTATGTTAGTTTGTAACGTAGGCATTCCCAGAGTCATGAGTTGCATGACTGTGGAGTTGAGGTGTGTGGTGTGTTCATTTGGTACTTACCAATGAGCAATGCATTCCCATAGGTGCCAGCCTCAAAGCGCTGGTTGATGATGGACTTTCGGAAGATGAAGGAATCATGCACACTGCCTGGGTAGTTGGCGACGACATTGGTGAAGAGTCCCAGGTGGTCCACTATTGCCTGCACCTTGATGGAATGCGTGTGCTTCCTGTTGCGGTAATTGTGTGCAGGGGGCACGAGGAGTACATGTGTGCAGTCGATTGCCCCCAACACGTGCGGGAAGCCAGCTATGGCGTAGAAGCCTTGCTTGGTCTCCAGCTGTTCCTGCGCAGTGTGGGGGAAGTGAAGGTACTGGGGTACCAAGCTGATGATGGCATCCAAGACAGGTGTGACGAACTTGGATAGGGCTGGCTGTGAGACTCCTCCGACTCTGGCAGTTGTTGGTTGGAAGGTACCAGAGGCCAACAGGTGCAGCACAGCCAGCAGCTTTGTCTGCGGAGGGATGTTGGTTGTCTGCTGTGTTGGTACCGTCAGCCTGTGGACAATGATGGTCAGGATGCGGAGGATGGTTGTCCTTTTGAGCCTTTAGTGGGCAATGACATCCTCTGGTGTTAAGTCTGTGAGGCTGGTGCATTTTCTGAAGGTCCGCTGTCTTTGTCTGCGCTGCCTCTGTGGTAGTCCGGCGGGGGGGGGGGGGCGGGGCTGGCGGGCCTGGGTGTGGTGGCGGTGGCGGTGGGTGTTGTGGCCCTCTTGGGGCTCCGAGCTGCATGATCAGTAGCTCCATGGCATCTGTTGTTCTTCAGGTGTGGCTCTGGGCTGGGCTCCCTTTTGTGGTGCAGGTTGTCGTCCGACTTAACACCAGGTAAGAGCAGGTGTTAAATCCCTGCTGCTAACGCGCCTTATCACATGTTTTGGGATCTTATCGCCGATCTGGCTGGTCGTTGAGAATATTGCGAAGTGGGGTTATTGCGGCTTTTTGCACAGGAACGCCTACTCTGCATCTCATTAGCGTTAGTTGCCGGTGTCATCCGTAGCGATGTTTTTTGCGCCTGCTATCGCAGGAAAACTGGCGATATCGGCTGTTAGCACCGGCTTGTGAATAGGGCAATAAATCTATCGCCACTTTGGCTGCGATAAAGTGCCGCTAACTCGGCGATAAGTCCTTGAAAATATGCCCCTGAGAGTCTGTACCTTTTCAAGTTCTCATCCTTGGGGTGTTGCAGTTAACATGGTGTTGAATCCCATAAGGAGTTACCAAGTCAATATCTATGTTCTCTGAAGCACTCAAGAAATATCTGGACACCCTCACCTTTCTGGAAGGATTTATTTTGGATAATTTATTGGTGGCGTCTGCCTCCTTGGACCAATGATGTAAGACTGACTCCCTGTAGTTCCTCCCTAGCTAAGAAACGGCAAAAAATGTCTAGACAAAAAATACAATTCTGTCTTCCCCGGGTTCACTATCTAGGTCATGAAATCTCAGCATGGGAGAGGCATCTGTTTGAAGATTACATTGAAGCCATCTGTATGTTACCCTGACCGGTCGCTGTCTCTCAGGTACGCACTTTAATAGGAAGGGCGAGTTATTGTTGGAAATGGATATTAGGATATTCGACTCATATTAAACCCCTCCAAAATTATGTAAAGAAAGACACTCCAGAGCCTTTGCATTTGAGCCAAGGAGGCAGAAGAAATTTTTGTGTCTTTGAAACAAGTGCTATCCTCTGCCCTGCAGTAGGGTTGCTCGACTAGTAAATTGTTCACTTTGTAACTGATATATTCTCCCATGTGGAGTGGCTGCATTAGGACCCAAGTCAATATGGCAATCATAGCCTTGATGTATATGCAACTGATTTGCATCCTTCATGCTGATACACTAGGGAAAACTCTACACACTCCTGGAATTCCCTTATATTTGTTCATTCCTTCCACAATATGGCAGGTGGGGAATTGTAGGTAAGGCAGGCAGCAGCTACCCCTTGACAAAAGTGTGACAAAAGGGGAGGTTCCCCCCCCAATTGTGGCCGTGATGCTTTAGAAGGACCCTAAATATGATATCCAAATTGGATATAAACGATAGGTATGAAAGTCTTATGTCTTGTTAATATGCATTGAATATTACAGAATAGAAGACTACAAACCAGTGCTTAATTGAGCCGGTGGTTTCCAGTGCTCGGCACTGGCACTTATCACTCAATCAATCAGGAGTTTGTTAAAGCGCGACTACTCACCCGTAAGGGTCTCAAGGCGCTAGGGGTGGGGGGGGGGGGGGGGTGCAGGTTCCATTCCATCAAGGAGGGGGTCTGTCGAAGAGCCAGGTTTTGAGGATTCTTGCGAAGATGGGGAGCGATGTTGTCTGTCTGAGGTGGAGCGGAAGGGCGTTCCATGCTTTGGCTGCGAGGAAGGAGAAGGAGCGGCCTCCCGATCTGGTCTTTCTGGTGCGGGGGACCACGGCGTAGGAGAGCTGGGCTGATCGTAGGGTCCTTTGGGGTGCGTGGAATTTGAGTCGGCTGTTCAGGTATGCTGGTCCGGTGCCGTGGAGGGCCTTGTGTGCGTGGGTGAGCATCTTAAAGGTGATTCTCGCCTCGACGGGGAGCCAGTGGAGTGTGCGCAGGTGCTGGGAGATGTGGCAGTGTTTTGGCAGGTTGAGGACCAGTCTTGCGGCGGTGTTCTGGATGTTCTGTAGCTTGCGGATGAGGTTTTTGTTTATTCCGGTGTAGAGTGCGTTGCCGTAGTCGAGTCTGCTGGTGACCAGGGCGTGAGTGACTGTCTTTCGGTGTTCGAGGGGGATCCATTTGAAGGTCTTACGAAGGAGGCGGAGGGTGTGGAAGCAGGAAGACGAGACAGAGTTGATCTGGCGGTCCATTTTGAGCTCGGAGTCCAGGATGATTCCCAGGTTGCGTGCGTGGTCTGTGGGGGTTGGCGGGTTTCCGAGGGCGGGGGGCCACCAGGTGTCGCTCCAGGTGTCGGGGTTTGGGCCCATGATGAGTACTTCTGTTTTGTTGGTGTTTAGTTGTAGGCAGCTGTTTTTCATCCATTTGGCGACGGCTTCCATGCCTTCTCGAAAGTTGCGTCTGGCGGTGTTGGGCTCGTTGGATAGGGAGAGGATGAGCTGGGTGTCGTCTGCGTATGACACGATGTTGAGTCCGTAGGTTCTGACGATGGGGGCAAGTGGAGCCATGTAGACGTTGAAGAGCGTCGGGCTGAGGGAGGAGCCCTGGGGGACTCCGCAGGTGGTAGGTGTGGGGTCCAAGAGGAAAGGGGGGAGTCTGACCCGCTGCGTCCTGCCGGAGAGGAAGGAGCATATCCAGTCGAGGGCCTTGTCCTGGATTCCTGCGTCGTAGAGTCTGCGTATTAGGGTGCGGTGGGAGACTGTGTCGAACGCCGCTGATAGGTCGAGGAGGATGAGGGCTACTGTTTCTCCTTTGTCCAGTAGGGTGCGGATGTCGTCTGTTGCGGCGAGAAGGGTGGTTTCCGTACTGTGGTTTTTTCTGAAGCCGGATTGGGAGGAGTCGAGGATGTTGTGTTCTTCAATGAATGTGGCGAGTTGGCTGTTGATGGCTTTCTCGATTACTTTCGCTGGGAACGGGAGCAGGGAGATGGGTCTGTAGTTTTTGAGGTCGGTGGGGTCCGCTGAGGGTTTCTTTAGGAGGGGGTTGACCTCGGCGTGTTTCCAGTCGTCGGGGAACGAGGCGGTCGCCAGGGAGCGGTTGATGGTGTGGCGGAGCATGGGTGCGATGGTGTCGGCGGCTCTGTTGAAGATGTGGTGGGGGTAGGGGTCCGTGGGGGCCCCTGAGTGGATTGACTTCATTGTCTTCAGTGTGTCTTCGGTGGTGAGGGCTGTCCAGTCATCAATCGCTGGTTTCCGGGTGTCGGGGGTGGTTGGTGAGGGTTCAGTGTGTTGGTTGTCTTCGACCAAGTTGTCGTAGATGCTCTTGATTTTGTGGTGGAAAAAGGTGCTGAGTTTGTCGCAGAGGTCTTGTGAGGGAGGGATGTCGGTAGACTCGCTGGTGGGTTGGGCGAACTCCTTGATGATGCTGAAGAGTTCCTTGCTGTTGTGCGCGAGGGTGGAGATTCTGTCTTCAATCGCTTTTTTCCTTGTTTCTCTGATGAGTTGATGGTGGGCGTTGGTGGCGGCTCTGAAGTTGTGTGGGCTTCTGTGGATTTGGTGTTCCTCCAGGACTTTTTGAGGTGGCGGAATGTGCGTCTGGACTCTCGAAGTTCGGTGGTAAACCATCTGGCTTTCTTGGCGCGGGTATTGTTGTTTTTCTTGAGGGGGGCTATGGTGTTGGTGCTGTCCGAGATCCATCTATGCAGGGTTCGGGCTGCGGTGTTGGGGTCGTCGTTTTCTGCGATGGTTGGGGTGGAGTTGTTGAGTGAGGAGGTGAGCTGGTCGTCAGTGATTTTGGTCCAGTTTCTTCGTGGAAGCAGGTGCTGGTGTCTGTGGATGGTGGGTGTTCTGAAGGTGAAGTGGACGCAACGATGGTCGGTCCATGGGAGTTCGGTGGTGTGGCTGAAGGTGATGGAGTTTCCTGTAGTGAAGAGGGGGTCGAGGGTGTGTCCTGCTGAGTGCGTGGGCTCGGTCATGATCTGGCGGAGTCCAATGTTGTGGAGGTTGTCCAGGAGGGATGTGGTGTTGGGGTCCAGTTGGTTGTCGAGGTGGAAGTTGAGGTCTCCCAGCAGGGTGTAGTTGGTGGATGCGATGGCCTGCGGGGAGATAATGTCCGTGATGGAGTTGGCGAAGGGTCCGCGGGGTCCAGGGGGTCGGTAGATGAGGGTTCCTCTGAGGGTGGCGGTGGGGCTGGCCAGTATCTTGAAGTGAAGGTGTTCCATCAGTTCTGTGGGCTCGTCAGGGAGTGTGCTCAGGCGGAGGCTGGATTTGTGGACGATGGCGATTCCTCCTCCTGGGCGGGTGGGGCGGTCCTTCCTGGAGATCTTGTATCCTTGGGGGATGGCGATGGCGATGTCCGGTCCCGAGGTGGTGTTGGTCCAGGTTTCGGTGAAGAACGCTACGTCCGGGGTGGTGCTGTCGAGGAGGTCCCAGATTTCTGTGGCGTGTTTGTGGAGGGATCGGACGTTGAGGAGGATGCATTGCAGGGTCTTCGGTTCGGTTGTGTTCTTGTGGGCGGGTTGTGCTGGATCCGTGTTCTTGGCGGTGCTGCAGGTGTGCCGGCAGTGGTGACAGCTGAAGGGTCCGTGGGTGTCTGCTGGTGATGCTAGCTTGCAGTTGTTGCAGCCTGGGTTGAGTGCGTGGAGGGCTGCTGGGTCGTAGCGTTGGCGGGGCGGAGGTCCAGGGTTCCTCGCGCTGGTCGTGGACGGGTTGCAGACGGGCGCAGACGGGCTTGCCTTTGACGCGCCTTCGGTGCACCAGCGGCGCGCCCGCTGCCCGCGGCCGCACAGCGGCCGCGCAGTGGCCGCCATTAAGTAGGGGTCGGGGAGGGCTGGACAGCTGGGAGGCGGGAGCGGGGAGGGGAGCTGGATTGGGCCGGTCGCTGGGGGGGGAGGGGCCGCGGGGGCAGCAGCGGTGGGGAAAGGTAAAGGGAGGAAATAAGGGATAAAGAAAAATGGGGAAAATAAGCAGAAATAAGGCACAAAAGAGCAGAGATGCAGAAAAGTGCAGAAAGGTGAAAGATAAAAGAGGGTAGAAAAACGAGTGAAAACGAGTGAAAGAGCAGAGCGAGAGAAAGGGAAAATGAGCAGAAATAAGGCACAAAAGAGCAGAGATGCAGAAAAGTGCAGAAAGGTGAAAGATAGGAAGGGTAGAAAAACGAGTGAAAACGAGTGAAGGAGCAGAGTGAGAGGAAGGAGACAGAGGTCCACTGGACCACCAGGGATGAGGCGCAGGGAAACCTGCGGGTGGAGGAGGGCCTCGATCACCAACACTCAAGAGTGCAGGGGCAGGGGCACCTCACTTAATGGTGGAGCTGCGAGGGTGGGAGAGCAATTTCACTGACAATGAGTCAGTGGTCTTGTCAACACCAGCGCTTGTGACAGCTTGCCACAAAGTGGCGCTGTCTTAGATGACCACAACAACAGTCAATTATTCAATAGACATTAAAAAGGAAAATTACCTGCCACCCAAGCCATTCTTCTAGCTTTGGGGGCCAGGAATAGTCTGAATTGTCACACTTACAGGAGTGTGATGGTTAGTAATTGTGTTGGTACAATCATTGGCAGCATGGCAAGGGCAATGTGTGGTGCAAGCTGCAGTGGCCTCCTCACACGAGCCCGGTCACTTATTCTTTTACAAATTAAGCACTGCTACAGACCATCCAGAACTCGGCAGCCAGACTCATCCTCAACCTCCCACACAGAACTCACATTACACCACACCTCAGGGAACTACAAACACGCTCAATTCAAAATCCTCACACACATATTCAAGGCACTTCACAAATCAGGCCCCACCTACCTGAACACTCACATCTCCTTCCATCAACCATCCATACGCCTCTGCTCTGCAGGACTCCTACTTGCAACCATCCCACACATACACAGAACCAGATCAGGAGGATTAGCGTTCTCTTACAATGCTCGTAAAGCGTGGATCAACCTTCCTCTCCACATCAGAGACTCCTCCTCTCTTCTTGAATTTCACAAGAAGCTGAAGACCTGGGGGTAGATTTACAAGCCCCTTGTGCCACTTTTGCGTCACATTTAACATGGGAAAAGTGACGCAAAAGTGGGGCAAGGGGCTTGTAAATCTGCCCCCTGCTTTTTCAATTAACCAATCTACCATAGGTAGGGCTAGGCACACACCCCTATTCAGCACCAGGATACTCTCGCAGATGATAGTGCGTTTTATAAATACACATAACATAACATGGAATGTTTGCACTAAACAGGCAGGGAAGGCAACGCCCTAAAGAAGACTGTAGACCTGTATGGGCTCACCTATTGGTCGAAACATGTTGGCAAGAACAAGTGAATAGATTAATTGTATTTCAGCAGATATTCAAAAAACTGAACCTTTTTAGCCATATCCAGGATACCCAACAATAAAGGGAATCCCTAGCGTATACCCTGATATATTTTTTATATTGCATCTAGACCGCTGCTTTAGTCTAGAAGAAATTTATCTAAGTACTTACCTACTCTGATGTAGACAGATTGTTGCCAATGATGAAGCATGCCATGATAAGTTGTGGGTGAGGCGACCTATCCAATATCTTTTGATGCCTTCAGGACAGACATACAGAACAATCAATACACAAAAGGACTCTCAGTGTAATTCAGCTTCTCCACTCGAGCACCAGTAGTGAAATTACAAACTCATTAATGCCAAGCACGCCATTAGCTGAGCCTTAGGTAGCAAATCTTCTGACAATGTATACTGAGGAGAAGAAAAGGGGTACAATGCACTAATTGATTGTGTAGTCACAACCAAGAGGTTTCAAGCACAATTAGAAAAGTTGGAGCATCAACGATGTTGAGAATGTACTTCCCAATATCAATTATCAATTGGGGAGAGGAGTTGGCCTAATGGCTAGAGCGGTCGACCTCGAATCTGGGGAACTGGGTTCGAGTCTCGGCAATGACGCTGAACATCCTGTGATTCTGGGCAAATCACTTAATCTCCACGTGCCTAACAAAAAAATGAATGTGTCCTCATGTAACGCAACTGGTGCTATGTAAAGCGCTCTGATACCCGATACCTTCAAGTCAAGTGCGCGCTATATAAAACTCTGTAAAAAAAAAAACCGGGTAAAGTTTCCCAACTATCAGTACTGGAAATTCACTTCATGCAGACAACATCCTCCTGTACGTCACTATTCCCAACGCAACCCTTCCCTTCCCATTATATAGCAGACATTTGAGGACTACGGATGTCATGCCGGATACAGAATAAACTGGGACAAATGTAGCCTCTATCCGGTGAGGGGTTGCTTAGACACGCAAGATCTTCCCAGGCAACTCCATGTAGACAGAGAGGGGTTCCGATACCTAGGTCTTTACATAACCACCAATATCACATTGAGTCTTAATCATAATATTAGGAGGGTTTTGATGGAATTCCACGTGGACGTGGAAAGGTGAAGACGACTTCCCCTGACGCTCCGAAGTTGCTTTACATCCTCCAAAACATGTACTACAAGTTCCCTGAAGAGATTTTTAAGACAATTGATGCAGAGATACACACACTCCTATGGAATGGGGGTCACCACTGGTGGCGCTCCAGACACTCCAGTGCAGTCAATACAATGAAGGGGTAGCGCTCCCAGATATACAATCATATGACTGGGCAGCTCACCTGGTTGTCATTAATGAATGGGGACACTTACTGGGCGATCATCCAGCATACGCCCTGGAGAGGCTCCAGTTCCAAACTCATAAATATCACCAATACATCTACGGGGGCAGAGGAGTTCGGCAATTGCTGCCGGCGACTCAGAGGACTGCTTGGAAGGGGGTGGAACGACAAATGAAGTGGGACAAGAGTTACACAAGAGAAACACCACTATGGGAGGGGACACGTCTGCCGGAACTGGGTAAGTTACAGGGCTTTCGACCTTGGGACATGGTTGGGATATCCAGGCTAGGTGACCTTCTGGAGGAGGGCTCCCTGATTTCTTTCAGCTCACTTCAACGCAAGTATCAGCTGAGTGGCACCCAACAATATAAATATTTGCAATTACAGCATGTATGGAGGGCAGAGAGGCTAGACACATCAGACATCCCCGAGTTCGCACCCCTGGAGGGGAGACTACTTCAGGGAGAAGTGCCAGACAAAGCCACCTCGTGGACATACAAAACCCTAATAAATAACATCCTGTATAAGTTGAAGGCCCTCAGAGCCCCATGAAAAGTTACCCCGGGAGAATTGGAAGACATTGACTGGGAAGCTGCATTAATGCACCCAAGAGAGGTGGCCATTAAACTAAGGCTGCGAATGATACGATTTAAGATCCTACACAGGGTCTACTTTGATAGGGCATGTCTACATAAAATTGGGAGAGCTGAGTCACCTGACTGTCTCCGCTGCAAGACAGAGAGCGGAACATATATATACACATAATGGGAATGCCACCGCATAAAGTCATATTGGACCAAAATAGTAGAGGAATTGGACAAAGTAGTGGGGACACAGTTGTCTGTGGATGCTAAGTACGTCCTGTTAGGCATTCCTTCAGAGGTGGATCTCCCCCCGTTACAAACTCCTGCTATGTAACCTAGGGCTGGTAGTCGCCAAGAGGGAT
This sequence comes from Calotriton arnoldi, assembly GCA_963921515.1. Classification (NCBI taxonomy): domain Eukaryota; kingdom Metazoa; phylum Chordata; class Amphibia; order Caudata; family Salamandridae; genus Calotriton; species Calotriton arnoldi. The sequence goes on along the minus strand of CAWUFW010002245.1, from coordinate 1,626,808 downwards.
ATAGCCAGATACTGGGGAGCCTCGAACCTCCCTACTGTGATCAAGTGGAGGGCAGGCATGGACTTTTACATGGGTGCGGAAGGGTGACATATAAGGCAAGAGGGTGCCCGAAGAAATTTTCTAAGATCTGGGACCTCTGTTTGAGATATTACGGGCTGGAACTAGAGGGTGGGACGGAGGAGCCCCGGGCAAGAACGGTGGAATAGGGACCGGTACGAGACGGGGAATTCTTTCCTCCAAATATACACCATATATGTGTATTTAACACTAGATGCTGTTTAGTGATGGCTATGCCGGCTACGATCTGTACTTGTATCACTGCTGATCTGGTAGTGGCACTTTAGGATCTTGTACCTATTCCAGGGCAGAGCTGCTGGCTGTCAATACTTTGGTAAACCCTTGTAGCTCGCCTCCAGTAGGTCCCATGGAGGGGCCCTTTTGCTGCCTTTGCTGTGGGTTTGATTCACACACGCTCTCGCCTCCCTCACCCCCCCCTCCTCTGTCCAGGTCTTCAATGAAAATCCTTCATCTTAATGTTCGCTCTCTGGCCAAACCTTACTTGGATATCTATGATCTGGTTCAGGAGGAATCCCCGGATGCCTTTTTCTTAACAGAAACCTGGCTAAGTGATGATATGGTGGCAGAACCGGGCCTAGCGCTTCCTTTAGGCTATAGTATTTTGACCTTAAACAGGGAGTCTAGAGGGGGCGGTATTGCGGTTATCTTTAAGTCTTGCTACACCTGCTCATTTGTCAAAGAGTTGGTGGAGGGCTGCGAATGCGCCCGTTTTAGAATCACTTTTAGCGCTCAATCGACTATGTCAGGGTTGTTAGTCTATCGCCCCCCTGGGCCAGCTAAGGAGTTCAAATCTGCCCTCATCGATGTCACCAGCACTCTAGCAATGAGTGCAGCTAACTTTAGCATCTTGGGAGATCTTAACCTGCATTTTGACCTCCAACATGATAACGAAATAGGCAGTTTGCTCGCAGACCTGGCGGCTTGCCAATTAATTCAATTGGTTTCAGGCCCCACCCATACTGCCGGCAACTTGCTGGACCCTGTTTTCTCTAATATTCCTTCCGCTTCTGTCAAGACACCCAGTCCAGTATGTTGGTCTGACCACTTTCTGGTTTCTATGTCTTTCCCGGTCTTCGAGCCCCCGTATAGAGCCTCTCAACTGCCCTCTTTCAAACGTCCTTGGCGTAAATTGAAGCTCGAGGATTTTCATGCCCTTCTTTCTGTAAACCCTCTTGAATTACACAGTGACTCTGATCTGTCATATAGATCACTCTGTAACTGGATTCTTCAAGCTCTTGATTCTCTCATTCCAGCCAAATGGTCTAAAGGCCGTAATTCTGACTCTAACCCATGGTTCAATGATTCTCTGGCCGCAATACGTAATTCTTGTAAAAAGCTGGAGCATGCCTGGAGAAAGGACTATGACCCCGTGGCAAAAATTTGCTATCAGGCCGCTATTAAGAGCTACCATAGGACTATACACTCTGTCCGGGCGGCTTACTTTGCCAATGAAATCAAGTTAAGCCGCAATCCGGCTAAGTGTATTTTCAAAATACTTAAGGATCTCAGAGTTAGGAAAAACTCTTCTGCCTCCGTAATTATGTCTGAGCAACATTGTGAGGACCTGGCGACCTTCTTTGTTAATAAAGTGGAAACAATTTATAGGTCTTTCCCTTTGGTGCCTCCATTTCCCACTGCTCCTCACGGACCTCCTCCTTCTCACTCTTTGGAGGTTATTTCTTCCATCTCGCAGGAAGAGTTCTTACTACTGAGTGGTAAAGTTAAATCTGGCTCTCCGGTCGATCCTTTGAAACCTGCCCAGTTCAGGGACTCCTTATCTGTGCTCCTGGCTCCTTTGTGCCAGGTTGTTAATACTTCTCTTTCCACAACTGTGGTCCCTGAGCTATGGAAGCAGGCCATGGTGGTTCCTCTACTTAAAAAACCTGGAAAGTTTCCGTCCCATATCCCTCCTACCATGGGTAGCTAAGATCGCTGAGGCTCAAGTGAATAACATCTTAACGGGGTTCCTGAATATAAATGGCACCTTGGATCCCTCCCAGAATGGCTTCCGCCCTGGTCACAGTACAGAGACGGCTCTCTTGGCTGTGACCGAACATCTGCGGACCATTCTCGATACAGGGCACACTGCGGCACTGATATTGCTTGATCTCAGTGCCGCATTCGACACGGTCTCCCATAAGATTCTTTTACATCGTCTGGAGGAGGCGGGTGTCGTTGGCCTAGCCCTAGAATGGTTTAGATCTTTCCTGTCAGGTAGAACATTCCAAGTGACTGCCCCCCCGTTTCTCTCCCGTGTCCAGTCCATCAGGCAGGGTGTGCCTCAGGGCTCTGCTCTGAGTCCTGTACTATTTAATCTGTACGTTCAACCTCTTGCTACGGTGGCTAGGGACAAAGGCCTCACTATGGTCTCATATGCTGACGACACGCAGTTGGTGGTGGCCCTCTCCGACGACTCCACGCGGGATGCTTCCAATTTTAGGAGCGGCCTGGCTGCAGTCGTGGAGTGGATGACCACCAACTGCCTCCAGCTTAACGCCAATAAAACTGAGGTGTTGCTGGTGGGGAGAGACAGGAGACTTAGGAGTGAGCAACGGTGGCCCTCCACTCTTGGTAGTGCACCCACCCCTAAGACGGTGGTAAAAAACTTGGGGGTATGGATGGATTCTACTCTCAGCTTCCAGGATCACACCAAGAAAGTGGCCGGCACTTGCTTCGGCCTTCTTCGGGTACTTAGGCCCTTGCTGGGGTTTTTTGATCCACCTACCCGCCAGTTGATCGTCCAAGCGGCCATCTTATCTAGACTGGATTATGCCAGCTCGCTCCTCTTAGGGGCTAATCAGGCTGAGGTTGTGCGCTTGCAGTGAGTCCAAAATGCAGCCGCCAGAGCCCTGTTGGGGCTCCCGCGTAGCTGCTCAACAGCTGGTGCTATCCGGCGGTTACATTGGTTGCCCATGGTCAAGCGGGTCGAATTCAAGGCTCTTTGTTTGTCCTTTAAAATTCTCATGCTTGCGTCTCCTGGGCTCCTGGCTAACTTGCTGGTATCTTATGTTCCTAGATGCCAGCTGCGCTCTCTGGGGCAACACTTGGTTGTGGTCCCTCGAGTGAACCGTCTCCGTGCTGGGGACAGTCCTTCCGTTGTTTGGCAGCCAAATTATGGAACTCCTTGCCCTTTCAGATTCGTAGTCTGGATAGCTTGTTGGCCTTCCGAAAAGCCATTAAGACATACCTCTTCCCCTTGGCCTAGTCCCCCTTTTCTATGTGCACTACTTTCTGCGCTGTGACGCCCAGTTTCTTAGCCTCTATGTTCCTCTGCTGTTAGCGCCGGGACGCCTCTTTGCTGAGGCAGCTGTGCCCTATACAAGTCTAATTAACATAACATAACATAACATTCATTGTTTTCTTGTTTTATGATGCTCTTCATATTCAGTGCGAAATATGCACCTGCATTGTGTTTTCAGAAACTGTATTAATAAAAACATTTTACATTTTTTTTTAAAACAATATCGGAATTAAGGGGTGTCCCATTAATGCTTTGTATTTATTCCAAAGTATATTAAAGGGCACATCTCTCGAGTCCCCATCTGTCGCACTGCTGAAAGAGGGATGCTTCTTCCCATTTATCCACTTCCTCATTAATTATCCATATTTTAACCACTGTAATCCAAACATTTTATGTTTTCCACAATCTTCTTCCATCATCATTCCAATTTATATAATCACTGCGGAGACAGCTTGATTGCACCTTAATTCTTTATTCAGCATTTTCAAGTACCTCTTGTGTGCCCATCCAGGCTTTCACAAATGGCACGTGCAGGTCAATCATGCACCAAGGAAGACTCATTTGATTATGCCCAATGCATTTCGAGCCTAAGCTCTTCTTCAGGGGCCTCTAAAATGATGAAAACAACAGTTCAACCGACTGCTCATTACGAGATTACTACATAAAAAAGAAATACCGAAGTAATCAATACCTTCACCCTCATCAACCTTCACTCCCCTCCCCAACCTCATCCCTAAAAACCACTTGTGTGCCCTCCCAAAATACTTAACTTCACCCCTCTGCATGCTCTCTCACCAAACCAAAAAGTTACACTGTTGCGTAAAATAATACTGCAATTGACATAAAACAAAACTCATAAACTGCATCCAGACAACTATTTCAATCCCTGCTCCCCCCTATCAATTACCCCTCATTCAAAATACATCCCCGCTACCCATTCAAGCTCGCCATCCCCATGTCCCATACAAACAAAACAATTTTACGATTTACCTCAAAGAGCCGTGACCGGCAGCCTAACTTCTTAATGCTCTTTCACAAGAATACCTGTGTCCTCTCTCTCCCTTCTGATTGGACCGTTATTTGAGCTAAATCCACCCTCATGTGCTCAATAAATTTAAATGGAACACAAATTAACCCCGTGACCTATGGCGTGGCTTAGCCGGCTGCAAGATGGCCGCACTTTGAGTGGGCTCTGCCGGCCAAGCCTGTTATCCGCCATGATCCTGCAGATAACTTCGGAGCTTTCACCTCGCTCCGTGTGATCCTGTTCCAGCGCATCTTGGGGCATCGACTGCTTCCTTTCTGGCCCTCGGAGCCCGCCGCTACAACACCTTCCCCCGCTGGTGGCTGCCCAAGCCTACTGGGCCTCTCTGAGCACGGGCGGAGCCAGCGCCGCGCTGCCTTGGAGCCGTTGCCCCCGCTCCTCACACCGGCTGCCTCACTGGAATTGCGGCGCCCCGCTGGGGCCTACCTGCTGCCTGACCCCCGCTGATCCCGGTGAGTGGCGCTGCCGTGGGGGCTCCCGCGGCGGGGCTGGGCACGTGCACGCCGCACCGCGGGGCCTGGGCCTACCTCCATCGCAGCTGGGGCTTTCCTGCTCTGCCGCTCTCGGTCGGCCTCACTGCACTGGCCCCGCAACGGGGGCTGCGCGCGACGGGGGCTGCGCGCTCCCCGCGTCTCCCCGCTGTCGTTGCCCCCGCGGCTCTGCCATCTTCTGCAGTGCTCATGTCGGGGGATGACGTCAATGCGGCCATTCCTTGCCTGTTTGTCTCCGGCCCTGCTGATCCCTCACGCCGCCTCTCCACCCTCCTCACTGGGGACCTGCTGTTCTGCCGACGGCTCGCCTCGCTCATCACTCCTGGGCTCCTGACCTTTCTGCTGCACCGCCCATTCATCGCTGGCTGCATCGCTTACCTTCTGGATCACGCGGCGGGCGCGAGGCTGGAGCCCGTGCCGCGTCGCCTCAGGGCCGCTTCTGCCTCTTCACCTCGCTGACCTGCTGGGCCCCGCCTGCCACCCGGCCCCTGCTGATTCCTGGTGAGTGGTACTACCGTGGGGGCACCTGCGGCTGGGTTGGGTGCGCGCTTGCCGTACCGCGGGGCTTGGGCCTTTCCCCTTCGTAGCTGAAGCCCCTCGCCTTTTGCCTCTCTCCGCTGGCCCCGCGACGAGGGCGGCACGCCCCCCGCGTTTCCCCGCTGCATCTGCCCCCACGGCCCTGATTCCCTCTTCTGTGCCTACTGCGGGGGCCGGTACTGGCGTGGCCACAATATTGCCCGCACACCGCTGGCCCGGCTGCCTCACCACGCCGCTATCCCCGCTCCTCTTCTTCGGGGCCCGCGGACCTGACAGGTGCCTGATCTAGCCTGCTATCACGAGAGGTGACGTCAGTGGCTTACTCCTCGTCATCCTCCTCCGGCCTGGTCGCTATCTGCTCCAAGAGCGCCTGGACTTTTGCCATTGGGCCCAGACTGCCCGATCCACTTGCTCCTGCTGTGGAGCGCTCCACACATCCCAGGGCTCCGCAGTCCTAGCTCTGCCATTACTGTCTGTGCAGCCCCTCTGGTGTCGGTGCCTACTCCGGCTGCCACCGCATGGACCTGCTCTACTTCTCTAGGGCCTTTTCCTTCCTGGGTCCCTGTCTTTGCTGCACCTCTCCTACGTGGGACCTGGACTTGCGACCCTGCCCCGCATGTTGGGTCAGTTCTTTCTCTCTCCTCCCGGGGCCCTGCATTTGCTGCCCCGCCTCAGCCGTTGAACAACCTCCCTCCCCGCCATCCATTTGGCTCTCCGTTGCAGGCCCCCTCCTGCTCTTCGGCGGCCTTTCTCAATTGCTCCTGCCCGGCCATGGGGAAGACCGACCCTAAACAACCCAAGATCGCCTTCGATCAGCGCCGGCAGACTCGCCAGGACGTTGCGGTCGCCGATGGGGGTGACCCGTCTTCCCAAACGGATGTGGCCCTGACACGGGAGGACGATCTGAAAACCATCATGCTAGACGTTAAATCCACAGTCACCGGCATTGCGGCCCAACTCGACCAGCTGTCGACCCGCCTGGACACTGTCAAGGCCCGAGTTGACTCGCACGACGCCCGTCTGCTGCACGTTGAAACGAGGGTCTCTGATGCCGAGGACGCCGCCACTCAAGATCTCAAGATCGCCACAAGCTCCTTCAAATGGACAAGATTCTTTTTTTTTTATAACTCTTTTTATTACAACATACATCGGTTCAAATATACAATACAGAAATCACTGCCAATTAATAAATAATAATTGTGTACAGAGGAAAAGGATTACATATCTACATCAGAGGGGAGTGGCTCGGATCAGGGGGGGACATCTGAGTCAGCTCTAACAGGTGGCACACATATTCCTCCGCGAAAGTCGTTCCATGGATTCCAGATTCGGACCCACTTTTTGGGGCATCCCCTGGTGGTATACACTGTCTTCTCCCTAAACATACACCAATCTAGGTCCCTCTCCCAGGCCTCCAGAGTCGGTGGTTTAGCAGCGCCCCATAGTTGTGCAATGTTTCTCTTGGCTATCATGAACCCCAGGCTGGCCCATTGTATCTGATGTGTGCTCAGGTCTGTGGGCTCCCATATGTTTAGAAGGCAGCGTCTCGCCTCCAGCGAGAGGCGGACGTGCAACACTTCCCATATTACCTGATGTACCCCGCGCCAGAAGGAACTAACGTGTTCACATTCCCATATGATGTGCAGGAAGGTTCCCAGGTGTCCACATCTTCTCCTGCACTCCCCACTATCTGTTCCCCCCATCCGGATCAAGCGTGGCCCGGTGATGTATACCCGATGAAGTATTTTTAGCTGAACTAGTCTCAGGCGTGCCGGTATGGCGACCACCCTAGGGGAGGCCACTGCCTCCCGCCAGTCCTCATCGTCCATCTCGAGCCCGTCTCCCATCCATCGTTCCCTTAATGTCTGGAGTGGGTCCGTCGTGTTATTTATCAGCTTTTTATATATTAAGGAGATCGTCTTGTCTGGTAGGTGTCCGTCCAAGATTCTGTCCTCTAGGGGCGAGGCTTCCCGGGGGGGGGTACCCCTTTGGGCGGATGCGATTGGATCGCATGTTGGATTTGAGCATATCTGAAATATTCAGTGTCGGCTAGGTTGTATTCAGTCTGCAGTGTGGTGAAGGACTTAACTCTCCCTTCTCCCCAGACGTCTTTGACTTGCATAATGCCGATGAGGTCCCATTTGTCGAAGCCCTTCGACCTCCATAAGTTACCCAATAATTCAGAATCCCACAGTGGGGTTGCCAACGTCAGTTTTCGTCCCCACCCCAGGGAGTTAGTTGCTTCATGCCAGATGCGGACCGAGTGGTTTGTTGGGCCTGTTAGATTGTATCTCTTGGGCCGCGAGTAGAGTGCCCTGTTATAATTGCCTCCGGAGAGGAGCCATTTGTCCATGCCATAGCCAGGATCGTCGCCCCTCCCGTATGTACCGTGATTGACGGCAGCAAGGTGCGCTGCCCAATAGTATTTTTTAATGTCTGGGAGGCCTATGCCACCATCGTACCAGTTTAGGGTCAACTTATTTAGGGCGATACGCGATCTGCCGTCCCAGAGCAGCTCTCTCTGAAGACTCTCTACTTCCCTGAAGAAGTGCGCCGGTACCGGGTCCAGGGCATTTTGTAATACGTATAGGAATCTGGGCAGGGACATCATCTTAAACAGGGTCGCTCTGCCCAGTAGGGAGAGGGGGAGTGCTTTCCAGTTGGCGATGTCTTTTTTGAGTTTACGCAGGGGTGGAAGAAGATTTTGGGCGTATCGGGCCACGGGATCCAGAGAGATGAAAACACCCAGGTATGTAAAGCCCTCAGTAGTAATCCGAAGCGGGCAGTCTCTCGGGAGGATGGGGGGCTCCCCTTGAATGACGAGTAGTACGGATTTGCCCCAATTAATGGTGAATCCAGAAAATCTCCCGAATACTGCCAGGATATCTAACACTACTATTAGAGATTTCCTCGGGGAGGCCAGATAGAGTAAAATGTCGTCTGCATAGAGTGAAATCCGGTCCTCCCGCTCGGGGGCCCACCCCAGCCCTCGTATCCTGGGGTCCCATCGGATCCAAGCAGCCAGTGGTTCCAGAGCGAGGGCAAAGAGCAGCGGCGAGAGTGGGCATCCCTGACGGGTACCACGACTGAGCGGGAACGTGGCCGACAGTTTGTTGTTGACCACTACCTGGGCCAGTGGATCTTGATATAGGAGACGAGCCCACTGTATGTATTTTGGGCCAAAGCCCAGTTTTGCCAGAACTGCCCAGAGGTAGGACCATTCGACCGTGTCAAACGCCATGGTTGCGTCCAATGACACCATCACCGCCGCCTCCTGAATGGTGGATGCTCTCCCCAGCACTCCGTTAATCCTGCGAATGTTTAGGGCCGTGTTTCTGTGGGGCATGAAGCCTGATTGGTCTGGGTGCACTAGGGTGCTTATTACTTTTAGCAGGCGAATCGCCAGGAGCTTTGCCAGGATTTTGGGTTTGGCATTAAGGAGGGAGATCGGCCTATAGGAGGAGCAGTCCGTCCTGGGCCTCCCTTCCTTATGTATAGTAACGATAGTGGCTATTCTCTGCTCCCGTGGCAGCATCCCACAATCTCTAGATTCCTCAAACATCGCTTTTAGGTATGGTGCAAGTTTGTCGGGCCGCAGTTTATATAGTTCGATGGGGATACCGTTGGGACCCAGGGCCTTGCCCGGTTTCAATGCACGAATTGCTTGCGCGATTTCATCTATGGTTAAGTCACTATCCATAAAGTCGCGCTCTGCTGAGGAGAGGCAGGGGAGCCTGATATCACGAAGGAAAATGGACAAGATTCTTGAGCTGATCCGGAACAAGAATGAGGATTTGGAGGCGCGTTCCCGTAGGAGCAACCTCCGCATCACAGGTGTGTCCGAATCCTCCAATATCTCAAAAATTGAAGACTTAGTGGAGCAGCTCATTCGCAAACTATTTGGTGATGTCCTCTCCTCTGTTTTCATTGTCGAGCGGGCCCACCGCTCCCTCGGCCCTCGCCCTTCTCCTGGCCTGCCGGCTCGCCCCATTATCGCCAAACTCCTGAACTTCAGGGACCGCAACGCCATTCTTCGTGCGGCCAGGGAGAAGGGCGAAATTCTTCATCAGGGCAACTTATTGTCGTTCTACCCCTACTACACTATGGCGGTGCAGGCTACTCGCCGTGAGTTCCTCCCGGCGAAACGGATTCTTCAAAAACATGATGTCTCCTATTCCCTGGCATATCCCGCCAAACTGCGAGTCAGGCAGGGCTCCAAGATGCTCATCTTTCCGGAACCCAAAGATGCTTTGGCCTTTGCGAAGAAACTGGATCGGACACAACGCTCTTCTCCTGCTAACTCTCACGCCACTGCCGATGGCAACTTAAGTGACAATGACTGAACCCTGTTGGTTTCTTGACACTATCACCAACTGCACTCCTTGTTGTTCAGTCACCTGTTATGGGTCTCTCCCACTTTGTATTTTTTCTTCCGCAGGGCTCTCTACACCAAGACCACGCTTCGGGCTCGCTGCCCCTGATTCCCTGGTGACAATCCCTTCTGTTGTCTGCTATGACCTGTGGCTTGGCCACCCTGTCTCTTTGGCAGGGGAGTATGCTGGACGACACCACGCCTCCGCGAGATGATTCCCTTATTGGACTTAGAATTTTCCCTTCCCAGGTGTGGGTCCCCGGGGTGGGTGTGGGTGGAATCTCAGCCTGATTGGGGGGTTGATGTGGGTGGTGGGGGGTTGGGTTCTTGGGGTTTGTTGCCTCCCTCTGAGGCCTTATTGTTTGTATTGATATATGCCTCCTTTTTTGGTCACTTCATGTCACGTCACCTCAACCGCACAGCGTTTTGTATTGCATTTTTCTCTTTCACTGCATTATGTCTCCATCGCACATCTGCCTCTACTTGCTTTTCTCGGGGGTTTGGGTTATTGGGACCGCTGCCTCCGAATGAGGCTTTTGTTTTAATCTTGACTTTGGCGCTTTCCTGCACCTCAACTGTCGTTGCAATGCGCTTCTTGTTATGTTCCTTATTGCACTTCTCTACCCGACTGCACAAGGTTCTCTCTGTACTTTTAACCTTCCTTGACATTCCCTTCTCTGGTATGGCGCTATGACAGATACCACGCTCTGGACCTGGAACGTCCGTGGTCTTAACGACCACCGTAAGGCTCGCCTGAGTCCATGCCCACCTTACCCGGCATAAGGTAGACATTTGTTTCATACAGGAGACCCACCTGCTGCCCGCTACCTTTTCCAGACTCCTCTGCAGGCACTGGGGTGAAATACATTCCTCCTTTTACTCTAACTACTCCCGTGGGGTGTCTATCCTGCTGCGCAGAGGGCTTCCTTGGCAGACCTCCCAGGCAATCATTGACCCTGAGGGGCGTTTTGTCGGCCTGCATGGCACCCTCCTGGCCCAACCATTGATCTTGGCTGCGCTATACGGTCCCAACAATGACGACCCGGATTTCTTTGCACAGGTTTGGCACCACATCTCCTCACTGGGCCCCGCTGCGCTTCTCTGGGGGGGTGACTTTAGCGTTACGGTGTCTACCACACTAGATCGCTCTGGACCCCACACTTCCCATCCGCGCGCACCTTCACTATTGAGCTCTATTCTCACTGACAACTCCCTGTATGATGCGTGGCGACACACTCGCCCTGAGGCGTGTGAAGGCACTTGCATGACAGGCTCCTGTGGCTGCTGGTCCCGCTTGGACCTCTGGATTACCACTCCGGACACATTTGCGTGGCTCACCTCTGTTGAGCATATGGCGCGCACCCTCTCAGATCACGCTCCTGTTCGCCTCTGTCTGCGCCTCCCTCACTCCCCACGTGGCGCGTTCTCTTGGCGGCTCTCCCCTAACACGCTGCGGGACTCGGTCTTCTGCAATGAGATACAAACCGCAATTACGAATTATTTTGAGCTTAACGAGGGCACTGTTGACTCCCCTTCCACGCTTTGGGAAGGATTCAAGGCCGTAATCCGTGGGGAATGCATTTCTAAGCAGTCCGGTGTATTACGCTCTATTCGCAGCACTCTTGATAAATTGGAGACGGAGATTAAGGCTCTGGACTCCTCCCATTCCCTGGACCCTAACCCCGACACGCTCGCTCAGATCCGGGGGAAGCTCACCGACTTCGCTGACGAGGCCAACAGAGAGATTGCGTTTCTGGGCAGGGAGGCAAGGGCGCGCCGCTTCGGTGAGGGAGACCGCCCTGGCAAGACCCTTGCCAACCTCCTCCGCTCGCCTCGCACAGCGTCCTATATAACTGCCCTCCGGGACGGAGGCCCGGATAGAACTACTTCTCCTGAGGAGATCAAGGCGCGTTTCATCGCATTTTACTCTCAACTTTATACGGCTGGGACTGTGCCACCGCACGAGATTCTCAATCAATATTTCGATACCCTTCAGCTCCTCTGGCTTGGCAACCCTCACCGGGAATTCCTTGATGAGCCCTTCTCCAAAGAAGAAATCCTTGCTGCTATTAACGGCCTGTCCGGTGATATGGCCCCTGGCTCGGACGGCCTGCCAGCATCCTTTTATAAGGCCTTCGCGCCCCTCCTGGTCCCGCACTTAGCTGCCATGTATAATGAATCTTTTGAGAACGGTCAGTTCCCCCCTTCGTCTCCGAACCATCTTCTCCGTCCTTCATCAAATTAATCCCACGCTCCCGGCAGTGACCGCCCTGCTAGACGCCACCAAAGCCGTTGATACCCTCGAGTGGCCCTTCCTCTTTTATCTCCTCCCGCGCTTGGGCTTTAGCCCGGTCTTTATGCGCAAAGTACAACTTCTCTACACCCTTCCCACTGCCCGCCTCCGGATTAACGGTCAAATATCGGAGCCTATTTCCATCGCGAGAGGTACCAGGCAGGGGTGTCCGCTGTCACCCATGCTCTTCGCCATCGCCATGGAACCCCTCGCCGCTAGACTCCGACAGCATCACACCCAGAGAGGTCTTGGCTTCGCAGCTCGTGCCCTTGTCGTCTCCATGTATGCGGACGACGTTACACTCTATGTCCGCAACCATCAGGAGAATCTCAGTCCTCTGGTCCGCGAGGTGATACGGTTCGGGGGCTACTCCGGCATCCAGGTTAACTGGAGTAAGTCTGTACTTTTTCCCCTCACTGATGCCACGGTCCCCTTTATTCCGGACTACCCTTTTGTGTGGGCGTCGGGTCCTACAAGATACTTAGGTATTTGGCTTAGTAGGGACGTAGACGAACTTTGGAGGAGCTAACTTTGGCCGCGCTGTGGACTGGTTCGAGTCCAAGATTCCCCTCTGGCGTAGGTTACCCTTGTCACTGGCGGGTTGCATAGCCATCGCCAAGATGGTGGTGCTCCCGAAGTTTTTGTATTTATTTGTCAATATTCCCATCCCTCTCACTGCCCACTTTTTTCGCAGATTACGCTCATCACCCTGGTCTGGGCTGGTCGACAGCCCAGAATCGCTTATATTATCCTCACCCTCCCGATGTCGCGTGGTGGTCTTGGTGCCCCCGATTTTAAATTATACGCCCTTAGCGCCCAGGCCAGTTTTCTCCACTTCTGGCTCCACCCCACTCCTTTTCAGCCGCATGTCGCGGTGGAGGCCGACCTTGCTGCCCCCTGGCCGCTCGCAACTGCCTTATTCGCCCCGGCGAAACTTCCACGCACCGAGATCGACACGGTAGAAACTCTGCGCTGGGCCTGGGACGGGCTCCCGAAAGTCTCCGGCTCCATCATGCTCTCCGCGAATGCCATTCCTATTGCTCATCACCCGGCTTTTCCCCCCCTTCAGTCAGCTGGGATGGTTAAACACGCAACCTGCTTGGGGCTCTCCACAGTGTCGGACCTCTACCCTGGGGACACGTTCTTCGCCCTTGCTGTCGATTCCGGCCCCATGGACACTCTGCTCTACTATCAACTAAGGGCTATTTGCAGGGAGCTTCACCCCACGTTTCCCAGCCTCCTTCCTCGATGGCCACTCTTAACTTCCTTTATACATCTCCCTCCCCCGAAAGCTGGTCACCAAGATTTACGCCCTGCACTGGCGGCATCTCCCATCTCTACAGACCGGGCTCGGGTGGCGTGGTGTGAGGACCTGGGTGTCGAACTCTCTCAAGAGGACTGGCTTTATTGTTGCAATCAGATTAAACGACTATCCCCAAATTACCGCCTGCGCCTCATTCACTTTAAGTATTTGCATAGGCTTTACCGAACTCCTGCTCAGCTGCACAAAATGGGACTTATCCCCAGCGACAGATGTCTGCGATGTTCCGCTCCTGCCGCAGACTTCTCCCACCTAGCCTGGCTGTGCCCTCAGATCTCCGCATACTGGTGTGAGGTGTGTGCCGCTATCGCTGAGATCACCTCGTCGCCGGTCCAGCCAGACCCTCTGCTTTGCCTTCTAGGCTTTGTGAAATTCTGCCCAGATGCTACGCGCCGCCTGACTGCGATGCTTCTCGTTCTGGCGAGGCGTAGGGTCTCCATGTGCTGGGGTCGCAGGCCTGTACCTAAGGTTGACCCTTGGCTTGAGGATGCTTCTCGTTGTCAGACACTCCTGTCCGAATTCTGGGACCTAATGCCGGCCAAATCCCGCCCAATTGACATATGGGGTCTACTTGTATCTTACCTCTCAAGTTGTAACTCTGAGCATCCTGCGACATCCCCCGCGCTCCCCGCCGGCGTTCCGCCCGCGGCGGCCGCCGGTGATGGCCAGTGACAGGACACTTTGTCACATTTGAAGTTCGTTCACAAGGTCAGCGCTGTGATGGGCCGCGGGTAGCGGTCAAGTGGGTTTGCAGAAATGTCAGCAAGTTTTATCGCAGAGTCTTGTCCTCGTCTGTCAAGATGCCTTCTGACAGTGTTGAGCTTTGGATGCCAGCCGAGGCTGTAGCCTTCTGACAGTGATGAGTTTTGGATGCCTGCTGAGGCTGTAGCCTTCTGACAGTGGTGAGGGGTTTGGATGCCTGCTGAGGCGGCAGCCTTCTGACAGTGATGATTTTGGATGCCGAGGCGGTAGCCTCACTGCTCCACATTCATTTTGAGCTTTTTAGTCGCTGTTTCGGTTTCACAAGGTCAGCGCTGTGATGGGCCGTGGGTAGCGGTCAAATGGGTTTCAAAACTCCTACCTCTCGACCGCCTCCATTTCTATCTCCCGGCTCTGACGTCAGTACCCCAGAAGTCTGAGCATTTGGACTGCTGAGTAGAATTTCCTCTGGGGCAACCTGGTCAGCCATATTTGGAAGGGAACCGTCAACTTCATTACAATACCCTCCTTCCAGGAGTGGCCGATCGGGCCAGTCAGCCATGGGTTCCCGGGAGAGATAGTCCACATTATTCTGCAAATGTCCTGGATGATGTTCTACCTGGAATAAAAAAGGCTGTAAGGCCAGGAACCATCGCAACACCCTAGCATTTGAGTCTTTGTATTTGGCCAACCATACTAGGGGGGCATTGTCAGTAAGCAGAGTAAAAGTACGTCCTAATAGAAAATATTGTAGTGCTTATACAGCCCACTTAATTGCCAGACATTCTTTCTCAATTGTGGGATATTTTTGCTCTCGGGTAAGCAACTTCTGACTAATATAGTCTACTGGATGGAGGTTTCCACTGCTGTTTGGCTGAAACAGAACAGCGACCAGGCCCCTTTCTGAGACATCAGTTTGTGGAACAAAATATTGCTGAAAATTAGGGCAGCGCAATACAGGTTCATTATAGAGGACAGCCGTTAAACAGTCAAAACTCTCCTGCTGTGGTTTGGTCCAATTTGTGATCTTGGCAGGGTGATGGTTTTTCAACATATCAGTGAGAGGAGCGGCCAAAAGAGCAAAATGGGGAATAAAACATCTAAAATAACCCCTAATCATAAGAACGCACAAACTTATTTCTTGGTGGTGGGCCGAGGAATATCTCTAATTGCCTGTACTTTTCCTACTTGGGGACAGATAGTACCACCTCGAATTTTATAGCTCAGATACTTGATCGGGTCAGTGGCAGGGTTACATTTTCTTGGATTCGCTGTGAGACCCGCAGCTAGTAGTGATGAAAAAACTGAGGATAAGTGTTCTAGATGAGATTCCCAGGAGGGGCTAAAAATCACAATATCATCCAAATAGGCTGCTGCATACGTATCGTGGGATTTTAAAAGCATATCCATTAGCCTCTGGAAGGTTGATGGCGAGCCATGTAGGACAAAAGGTAATACCTTAAAATGATATCAGCCTGAAGGGGTAGAGAAAGCGGTTTTCTCTTTTGCCTTTTCGGCCAAGGGCGATTTGCCAATAGCCCTTTGTTAAGTCCAGGGTAGATAAACAGGTAGCTTGGCCTAGTTTTTCTATCAATTTGTCTACCATCAGCATGGGATATGGATCAAATTTTGAAATGCTGTTAAGTTGTCGAAAGTCTATACAGAATCGTATAGAACCATCCGGTTTTGGTACCAAAATGATGGGGGAACACCAGTTACTGGTCGAGGGCTCAATAATGTCCTCTTGTAACATGTTGGCTACTTCCTTTTCCATAGCTTCTCTCCTTGCTGCAGGAATACAATATGGTTTCAATCTGATTACTTTATTCCCTTCAGTGGTTATGTGATGTTGAATTAGACCAGTTTTCCTGGCTTCCAGGAGCATAACTTAGAATAACTATGAAGAAGGCTGTTCAATTGTTTCCTTTGATCTAGTGTGAAGTTGAATCCGGTCTTTATGTTCTATGTCCTTCTGTGTGTTTGTGGGGTAGAATTCTATGTTCAGAGGTACTGAGTCTGTTATGAACAATGCCTGTTTCCCAGAGGGATACCAAAGGGGATGATGGACGGAGCGTTAGAGCAAATCAAACACTCACCCCTAGTCAACTGATCTGGGTTTAATCCATCATCATTCTTTAGCTCACTCCACCACCCCAGTTCAGACATGGCCATATGCAAATCAGTCTGACCCTGTGCCTCATGGGAACAGTCCAGCCCGAACTGCCAAGCCATGTCTTCCCTGACCGGAAACAAGCATCCTGGGACCGGTTTCGGGTTCAAAACCCTCATCAGCCAGGCTATCTTGAATCCAGTGGCAAAGTGAGCAAGGGACCCACGTCTGGGCATACCCTGCCAACTTAGGGCGAACAAAGCGATACCAAAGGGGATGATGGACGGAGCGTTAGAGCAAATCAAACACTCACCCCCAGTCAACTGATCTGGGTTTAATCCATCATCATTCTTTAGCACACTCCACCACCCCAGTTCAGACATGGCCATATGCAAATCAGTCTGACCCTGTGCCTCATGGGAACAGTCCAGCCCGAACTGCCAAGCCATGTCTTCCCTGGACCAGAAACAAGCATCCTGGGACCGGTTTCGGGTTCAAAACCCTCATCAGCCAGGCTATCTTGCATCCAGTGGCAAAGTGAGCAAGGGACCCACGTCTGGGCATACCCTGCCAACTTAGGGCGAACAAAGCGACACCAAAGGGGATGATGGACGGAGCGTTAGAGCAAATCAAACACTCACCCCCAGTCAGCTGATCTGGGTTTAATCCATCATCATTCTTTAGCTCACTCCACCACCCCAGTTCAGACATGGCCATATGCAAATCAGTCTGACCCTGTGCCTCATGGGAACAGTCCAGCCCGAACTGCCAAGCCATGTCTTCCCTGGACCGAAACAAGCATCCTGGGACCGGTTTCGGGTTCAAAACCCTCATCAGCCAGGCTATCTTGAATCCAGTGGCAAAGTGAGCAAGGGACCCACGTCTGGGCATACCCTGCCAACTTAGGGCGAACAAAGCGATACCAAAGGGGAAGATGGACGGAGCGTTAGACCAAATCAAACACTCACCCCCAGTCAACTGATCTGGGTTTAATCCATCATCATTCTTTAGCTCACTCCACCACCCCAGTTCAGACATGGCCATATGCAAATCAGTCTGACCCTGTGCCTCATGGGAACAGTCCAGCCCGAACTGCCAAGCCATGTCTTCCCTGGACCGGAAACAAGCATCCTGGGACCGGTTTCGGGTTCAAAACCCTCATCAGCCAGGCTATCTTGAATCCAGTGGCAAAGTGAGCAAGGGGACCCACGTCTGGGCATACCCTGCCAACTTAGGGTGAACAAAGCGATACCAAAGGGGATGATGGACGGAGCGTTAGAGCAAATCAAACACTCACCCCCAGTCAACTGATCTGGGTTTAATCCATCATCATTCTTTAGCTCACTCCACCACCCCAGTTCAGTCATGGCCATATGCAAATCAGTCTGACTCCTGTGCCTCATGGGAACAGTCCAGCCCGAACTGCCAAGCCATGTCTTCCCTGGACCGGAAACAAGCATCCTGGGACCGGTTTCGGGTTCAAAACCCTCATCAGCCAGGCTATCTTGAATCCAGTGGCAAAGTGAGCAAGGGACCCACGTCTGGGCATACCCTGCCAACTTAGGGCGAACAAAGCGATAGCCAAAGGGGATGATGGACGGAGCGTTAGAGCAAATCAAACACTCACCCCCAGTCAACTGATCTGGGTTTAATCCATCATCATTCTTTAGCTCACTCCACCACCCCAGTCTCAGACATGGCCATATGCAAATCAGTCTGACCCTGTGCCTCATGGGAACAGTCCAGCCCGAACTGCCAAGCCATGTCTTCCCTGGACCGGAAACAAGCATCCTGGGACCGGTTTCGGGTTCAAAACCCTCATCAGCCAGGCTATCTTGAATCCAGTGGCAAAGTGAGCAAGGGACCCACGCCTGGGCATACCCTGCCAACTTAGGGCGAACAAAGCGATACCAAAGGGGATGATGGACGGAGCGTTAGAGCAAATCAAACACTCACTCCCAGTCAACTGGATCTGGGTTTAATCCATCATCATTCTTTAGGTCACTCCACCACCCCAGTTCAGACATGGCCATATGCAAATCAGTCTGACCCTGTGCCTCATGGGAACAGTCCAGCCCGAACTGCCAAGCCATGTCTTCCCTGGACCGAAACAAGCATCCTGGGACCGCTTCGGGTTCAAAGCCCTCATCAGCCAGGCTATCTTGAATCCAGTGGCAAAGTGAGCAAGGGACCCACGTCTGGGCATACCCTGCCAACTTAGGGCGAACAAAGCGATACTCAAAGGGGATGATGGACGGAGCGTTAGAGCAAATCAAACACTCACCCCCAGTCAACTGATCTGGGTTTAATCCATCATCATTCTTTAGCTCACTCCACCACCCCAGTTCAGACATGGCCATATGCAAATCAGTCTGACCCTGTGCCTCATGGGAACAGTCCATCCCGAACTGCCAAGCCATGTCTTCCTGGACCGGAAACAAGCATCCTGGGACCGGTTTCGGGTTCAAAACCCTCATCAGCCAGGCTATCTTGAATCCAGTGGCAAAGTGAGCAAGGGACCCACGTCTGGGCATACCCTGCCAACTTAGGGCGAACAAAGCGATACCAAAGGGGATGATGGACGGAGCGTTAGAGCAAATCCATCCAGGGAAGACATGGCTTGGCAGTTCGGGCTGGACTGTTCCCATGAGGCACAGGGTCAGACTGATTTGCATATGGCCATGTCTGAACTGGGGTGGTGGAGTGAGCTAAAGAATGATGATGGATTAAACCCAGATCAGTTGACTTGGGGTGAGTGTTTGATTTGCTCTAGCGCTCCGTCCATCATCCCCTTTGGTATCGCTTTGTTCGCCCTAAGTTGGCAGGGTATGCCCAGACGTGGGTCCCTTGCTCACTTTGCCACTGGATTCAAGATAGCCTGGCTGATGAGGGTTTTGAACCCAAACCGGTCCCAGGATGCTTGTTTCCGTCCAGGGAAGACATGGCTTGGCAGTTCGGGCTGGACTGTTCCCATGAGGCACAGGGTCAGACTGATTTGCATATGGCCATGTCTGAACTGGGGTGGTGGGAGTAAGCTAAAGAATGATGATGGATTAAACCCAGATCAGTTGACTGGGGGTGAGTGTTTGATTTGCTCTAACGCTCCGTCCATCATCCCCTTTGGTATCGCTTTGATTCGCCCTAAGTTGGCAGGGTATGCCCAGACGTGGGTCCCTTGCTCACTTTGCCACTGGATTCAAGATAGCCTGGCTGATGAGGGTTTTGAACCCGAAACCGGTCCCAGGATGCTTGTTTCGGTCCAGGGAAGACATGGCTTGGCAGTTCGGGCTGGACTGTTCCCATGAGGCACAGGGTCAGACTGATTTGCATATGGCCATGTCTGAACTGGGGTGGTGGAGTGAGCTAAAGAATGATGATGGATTAAACCCAGATCAGTTGACTGGGGGTGAGTGTTTGATTTGCTCTAACGCTCCATCCATCATCCCCTTTGGTATCGCTTTGTTCGCCCTAAGTTGGAAGGGTATGCCCAGACGTGGGTCCCTTGCTCACTTTGCCACTGGATTCAAGATAGCCTGGCTGATGAGGGTTTTGAACCCGAAACCGGTCCCAGGATGCTTGTTTCCAGTCCAGGGAAGACATGGCTTGGCAGTTCGGGCTGGACTGTTCCCATGAGGCACAGGGTCAGACTGATTTGCATATGGCCATGTCTGAACTGGGGTGGTGGAGTGAGCTAAAGAATGATGATGGATTAAACCCAGATCAGTTGACTCGGGGTGAGTGTGCTTGATTTGCTCTAGCGCTCCGTCCATCATCCCCTTTGGTATCGCTTTGTTCGCCCCAAGTTGGCAGGGTATGCCCAGACGTGGGTCCCTTGCTCACTTTGCCACTGGATTCAAGATAGCCTGGCTGATGAGGGTTTTGAACCCAAAACCGGTCCCAGGATGCTTGTTTCCGGTCCAGGGAAGACATGGCTTGGCAGTTCGGGCTGGACTGTTCCCATGAGGCACAGGGTCAGACTGATTTGCATATGGCCATGTCTGAACTGGGGTGGTGGAGTGAGCCAAAGAATGATGATGGCTTAAACCCAGATCAGTTGACTGGGGGTGAGTGTTTGATTTGCTCTAACGCTCCATCCATCATCCCCTTTGGTATCGCTTTGTTTCCCAGAGGGGGCTGCACTTTCAGATGGGTTCCATTTCTTTAGCAAGTTATTATGGTATACCTGCCCTTCTTTCCCTTTATGTGGTACAACAACGTTATATGGTACCGGTTTGACCTGTTCAACCACTTTATAGGGCCTTTGCCATTGAGCTATTAGTTTGTTATCCGAGGAGGGTAACAGAATCAGGAACTTCTCACCAGGTAAGAGACTTTGAACTCTGGTTGCTTTATCATATTCCCTTTTTTGGTTGGCTTGGGATTTCTCTAAGTTCTTCCTCACTTCTTCCCATAAAGTCTGTACCCCATTCTCCAGATTAAAGGCATAGTCCAATAGATCATGACTTTCATCCTCCTCCTCCTCCCAATATTCTGCAGCCATTTCAAGAAGAAATGCAGTGTTGTCGTCCAAATAATGACTCAAAGGGTGAAAAACCTGTTGAAGACTGTTAATGGGTGCGTATTGCAAATAGGACTAAAGGTAGTTTTTTGTCCCAATCCTTCCCATTACAGTAAACCAGTTTTTTTAACATTGTTTTGATGGTTCTATTTTATCTTTCTACTAAACCCTCCGTTTGGGGGTGGTAAAAGGAAGTTCGAATTTGTTTTATCCCTAGCACTTTACAGACTTGGGCCATAATGCGGGAGATGAAGTGAGTGCCTTGGTCGGTGAGTATCTCTTTCGGGAATCCAACCCTAAAAAAGAACTCTATCATAGCTTTGGCAACAACCCGAGTTGTCATGCTATTTAAAGGTATCGCTTCCGAATATATAGTTGCTTTGTCTACTAAGACTAAAATGTATCGATAGCCCTTAAAGGAGGGAACCAATGGTCCCACTAGATCCATTCCTACTCTGTTAAAGGGAATACCTAGAATTGGGAGTGGTCTTATTGGTACCCTATGGTCAGTTGAAGGATTCACTAATTGTCATTTTTCGCACTCTTCACAAAACCTCCTGATGTCAGAATATACCCTGGCCAATAGAATCATCTAAGCAGATACTCTTCAGTCTTCTCTCTACCAAAATGACCCCACCCTACTTGACTGTGGCCAGATACAGGACCTGTCTTCTAAAGACAATAGGGACAACAAGTTGGTAACATCTCTTCCCCTTTTTTGACAGTACTCTCGATATAAAAGACCTTTCCGTATAACAAACAGTGGTCCTACCTGACCTGGGTTTTTTATCGGCTGCATAGGACCATGCGTTAGAAAGAGTTGCATTCTCTCGTTGTGCTGCCATAAAGCTACTCTGGTGTTCCCATCCATCGTCTGTAGAAAGAAAACCCGGTTGAAGTTCAGAGGATTCAGGCGTTTCTCTAACTTGGTCCCTCTCAGTTTTCTCTTACCCTCAACCATATCTTCCCCGTGGAAAGGGGCCTCCTTCAACCAGCTGTTGTGTGCCTGCTCTTCTGCGGTTATCATCAGCATGTCATGGAACTTGTTATAACCTGTTCCAACTATCATGTCTCTCCCCTTGTGAGGTATACGTCCTACCTCCAATTCCTGCTTGATGTTTTCCCATTCTAGGGTTAACTGAGCTACCGGATATTCTCTAGAGTCTCCATGTATACAGGTTATGAGGACCCTTCTCCCTCTCTGAATACATTGTGATTTCACCAGCTCGGGTTTCACCACAGTGTACCTACATCCTGAATCCATTAAAGCTGTTCTTGGTTTCCGTTTAACTTGATGTCAAGCACATAGCTTCGTTGATCTGACCCTCCCATACACAAGACATGCACTTTTGGAAACCCTACCTCCAGGGGTTCAGGAGAAGGCGGTTTTTGGGGGCAGTTACGGGCGATGTTCCCCCATTGTGCACAATTATAACACTGAGGTCCCTGTCCACCCTCTCTGACCCTTTTATTATTGTCTTGGGATCAAAGGTTGGTTTGACTGGGGTTTTTACCCTACTCCTGCCTTGGTTAGCCTGTATAACTGAAACCATAGAGATTGAGGTTCTGAAACTCAGGAGATATATGGTAGGCATAGGCCAAGTCTATAGCGGCTGTCACTGTCAAGTTAGGATGTTGTCTAACCCAGTTACTGGTGGAACCGGGTAGGGCGTCGAGAAATTGTTCTAACAATATTTTCTCTATGACTTCCTCCATTGTGGATGTGGTAGGCTGTAAGCATTTGTAACCTAAGTCTTGGATCCTGTAAAATAGTGCTCTAGGGTTGTCATTGCTGCCCCATTTCTCCATTCTAAAATGAACCCTATAATATTCAGGATCACACCCAAGGCACTCAAATATTGTCTTCTTTCTGTCATCGTAAGGGGTGATCCCTGTTGGATTTGCAGCTTGATAGGCCAACTGTAATTCCCCGGACAGAAGCGGGGCAATATATTGACCCCAGCGTTCCCAAGGCCAGGATGCCGTGGAGGTCACTCTTTCAAACTGTGTGAAAAAGGAATCTGGATCCTCCCCTACTTGGTATTTTTGTAGGACTGAACTGGAAACATTAGGATGTACTTTAGCATTGATGATTGCTTCAACCAATTTAAGGATGGCAGCATCCTGAATTTGCTGAGCCTCGGCTACAGAGGAAGCATAGGTTTTGAGGGCAGTATGAAGGTTCTTGCAATCTTGCTTGGCAGTCTGGGCTTGTTGTTCCACTACAAGCTGCCGATGCCTCTGCCCCTCATTCAGTTGCTTAACATATCCTCAATGGTGATCGGTTGGGTCATTGTCACTCTCACTCGGGGGGGGGGTAGAATCCCACTTTCGACACCACTGTAAAGAGAGTGACAGCAGGTACAGACTGTGGGTTTATGATAGTAGGGCTTTTTATTTAGATTTTTAGTGGCTTCTAACAACCAGGTACATGTTAATTATTGTAGAGTTCTCGTAACCGTCGTCTGTTCTAAGTAAGTAGATTCTTGGACGTTCCCGAGTTGTACTGAAGTTTGGTACGAAGTTCAAGGCCGCACATCTCCGGCTGTATAGTGATGCTTCCCACCCATGTAGGCCTTGAGAGAAAAGTACACAGAGAAAGTCGTTGAGGTTCTCTCTCTTCTCTTTCAAATACCACCACCAACACCTGTGAAATTTGTGAAGTACACACAGAACAGGGAAGTGACACTGTGTGCTTGTACTAAGTGGTAGCTCTCCCTTTCATCCCACTCCCCACTTTACTTGTGCTGTCAGCTAGTGAGGCCCCACCACCGCCCCAAGAATGCCCACTGCCACACTTGCCTGTAGCCATGGCTCGGTAATGGAGCTGTGGCATCCTAGAGTTTCTCGCCTTCTAGCCCTGTGTCCGCGGGGTGGTCCCCGGCATTTGTGCTTGGCTCTGTGGCTTCGCCAAGTGAGATCTGTTCCTCTCCCTCCCTTGGCGGCGACTCAGTCTCCAGTCCTCCACGCTCCCATCTATGTGGTTCTGCGTTCTTCTCCTCCGAGTTCAACGTTGTGCACACCTCCACTCCAATTGCCTCCCGGCCGCCTCCGTTTCTATCTCCCGGTTCTGACGTCGGTACCCCATAGGTCTGAGCATCTGGAGGTCTGCGTAGAATTTTCTTTGGGTCAACCTGGTCTGCCATGTTAGGAAGGGAACTGTCAACTTCATTACAAAGAGTAAACTTAAAAAGAAGGACTTTTTAAAAATACTTAGATTAAGAAAAATTTGGGATGTATTGAAGCCTTTTCAGGATCATTCAATGCTAACTATAAGCATTTTTACACATACCTTTGCCACCAATTAGATATGCTTTCAATAAGAAAGCATTGTCTCAGTTTGCATTTAGGCTAAAGCATCACACAGGAAAGCTGTCATACCCAAGGTTATAAATGCTTTACAAACTCAGATATCAACTCCACAAGTTGAAGAGATCTTCCAAAGTTTTTGAGCTATCCCTCGTTACACAATTTGTACAAGTTCAGACCTCAGACAGGTCTAATACACGTATTACACATATTTCACAAATTCCAGTTTTAAACAGCAGTTCCATCACTTAAACATCTGACAGTAATGCACCCCTTTAATTATCCAGATCTTACAGACTCAGTCATCTAACAGCTTGACTGCTCTCAGGTTACATCAACATTACATGCTCAATCATCTGAATGCAACGCTATCACACAGGTTACCCATAATGTACAGGCTCAGGACTCTGGGAGAAAAGCTAACCCCTATGTTAAAGAAATCTTTCTGGCTCAGACATCAGACACATAACCTGTAACTTAGGTTACACAAAACTTACCAGCTAAGCCATCAAACAGGAGTACATCTTACCCAGATCTCACAGGCTCAGGCTTCTTATTGATAAAGTATATGTCAGGGTACAAATTTCTTAAAGGTTACAGTCTCAAAGTGAGAGAGAAGAACTATCCTGCACATTGATAGCATGCTTACGTATCAGACAGAATAGTGCAGGATTTTGTGCAGGAAGGTGCCCCTTCCTGCACAAAAACAATCCTGCCATAGTGCAAGGGAGCCTGCATTGGCACTAGGCTGCAGAAACAGCACCAGCGCAGGGGGAAAGGACAGGAATGCACTGTATTGAATAAATAAGGTGCATTCCGGCCCTTTCCTGGTGGCGTAGGGCAGCACAGCAAAGGAACTTGCTGCGCTGTCCTGCGCCACAAATCCCATAAATATGCCCCATTAGATCTTTGAGTAACGCAAAATACAACTGAGACCAGTACATAAAATGCTCTAAAGGTAAGCAAAATATGCCACCTGTGTTCCGTTTCTAGAATATTATACACCAACCACAAATTTGCCTGCTCAATGCATTTACTGGTCTCTAAAAAGAAGAACATGATATTTCTGGCCAAATCCTTATTAATAAGAATGGAGGAATACTGCATTTTTGTGTACTGCTCTCCCCCCGACATTTTACCCACTTAAAGCTGGTCAAATTACCCGTTGCAAATGGACCAAATACTGGGAATCACCAAAGGCATAGTGTTCAGTAAACATACAAAAAGTGATGGAAGGATGCTTGCAATAAGTCTCACCACTGGCAATTGCTCGGGTAGCATTGTAGCCCATCATCCTTTTGTACACCATGCCACCTCAGATTAGATCCAGCTATATGCAAAGCAGTCTTGAGTGTGCTCCAATATGGATAGACCAGCCTGAACTGCCAAGCCAGGCCCTCTCTGATCCAGAACACAAGCAATCCAAGACTGGTTTCACCCTGACTGGGTTTCTTCAGTCTGTCATAGCTTGGTTCCAGTGACACAGTGAGCAACGGACCCACATCTGGGCCTACCCTTGGCCATTTAGGGCATTACATCAAGCACACAAAAGGTAATGGAAGAATGCTTACAATAAGTCTAACCACTGGCAATTGCTCAGGGTAGCATTCCAACCCATCATTCTTTTGCCCACCATGCCCCCTCAGATTAGACTCAGCTATGTGCAAATCAGTCTTGAGACTGCTCAATTAGGTACAGTTCAGCCTGAACTGCCAAGCCTGGTCCTCTCTGAACCGGAACACAAACAATCAAAGACATGTTTCCCCCTGAGTGGGGCTCTTCCGTTAGGTGTAGTTTGTTTCTAGTGGCACAGTGAGCAAGTGATCCAGGTCTGGGCATACCCTTGGCCACTTAGGACATTCAGCATTCCCATTTTGCACTGTAATTCTCCATATTTCAGGGGACCCTCTGCTGAAAAGGCAGACTACTGCAGTATTCCTGCATGTCAAAATTACGGATACCCATGCTTATGGGTAATTTAGGCTGCGGGAATACGGATTCAGTATTACCCCAGCACCAGTGATGTGGTTCAGTGGTACTTAATTTACCACCGATGGAAGCATGGAAGACTAAGGCCCAATTACGATGGCGGTTCGACCTCAACCGACAGCTCGTCGATTGCGGTCCGGCTGCTATCTGCTGCTGCGGTCCGACCGAAGCATTACAATCCCTGTGGTTGGAGCCAGCAGGCGAAGGGACCGTCTGACGCTTTCCGAAGGGCTCAAGGAGCCCATCGGAACATACCATAATCCCCTTATGACGGCGGAGCCAGGCTCGTCTCCGCCGTCGGGATTATGATGGCAGTTTCCAACAGCCATTTATGTCGGGCTTTCTGACATGAAAAGGCTGTCAGAAAGTGTCTTTGGGAGCCCCTAGCTGGGCCCCCTTGTCCCCGGGCCCTCCGCAAAGGGGCCTAGGCAACATCTGTGCACCATGAGGCAGGCACCGCATGGTACCTGCCACACGGTGCAGGGATGTTTCAAAACCTCCATTTCTCAATGGAAGCTTGTGCTGCTGACCTTTCCGCCCGCCGCACAAGTTTCCATTGAGAAATGGAAGTTTGCAACCGCACTATGGGCGGTCACATCAAAATACTGTGGTCAGAACCACCGACTTGAGGTTGGGCTGTTCCTTTACGCAACGGTGTAGGTCGTCCGTAATAAGGCCCTTAGTTGGCTGTGCCGGGATTAGGAACTACTCGCTTTCACGGCATCCAGTAGTAAGCAGAGCGAGCATAACTCACTGAGCTTTTCTGAAAGGGCCTGTGTAAGTTAATGTTTGTGTCAGGCATTTATTTCAGCCTCAGAGGATATGTACATGTTAGAAATGTTTGCTCACGGTTGTGTGTTTTTTTTTTGCCCCACACTTCCATTCATGAATGCTGTCAAGTAATTGTTAGGTTAATAGCTTACATCTTGCATTTTTTAACTCTTCGTTTTATTTTCCAAATCAGGCATTGGCAATATTTGGCAATTTTTGTATTACGTCATGATAAGCAGCATAATTTCAGTTAGCTACAAATTGAAAGAACCTGCCCACAGAGCAGGTGCATGAGCCAGTTTGAGAAAAGTTGAAATAAGAGCAACTCAGGTTTGAAACATTTGAAACCGCTCCCCCCCCCCAAAAAAAAATCCTATATTCAGAGTGAAATAATTTTTATTTCTTTTCTTCACAGACTGAATTTTTGTTTTAAAATCAACGACATGTCTAACTGTATTCCTTATGCTTTTCTCTTCTGTGCACTCAGATAAAAAGATTTGTGCAACATATAAACAGATGTATGAGTGTGTTTAAATCCAATGTGATCCTCAAGTGGAAGGTTCAGACTGTTTTACAAGAAAAAGTACTACTTTGCTGATGTGACCCTCCAAATCACTCATAAAAACAGACTGATTTTAATGACGGATTGAATATGGAGTTAAATTTCAGTATCACAGGACCCTCACAACAAATTTGACAGATTAGGAGTAGTGTGATCAGTTTTTTCTGAACAGTACTTTTACGGTCTGACACACGATTCCCATCCACAAATCAGAGATGTGCAGTTTGCACACTGACTGGCTTGTGAATGGGGATGTAATTTTGCATTGTGATGATATTCTAATAGGTCGCATCACGTGTCCATTCATAGGGAGTTTGTAGTATCTTCATGTTATGTTTATAGTGTTCCCATTTACCTTGTTCCGAGCTGCTCAGCCAGTGTGAGTGTTCTGTGTGGAATATTGGTGTGATTGACATGAGTGGAATGCTTGGGTGCCTGGTGTGAGTGTAGACAGTTGGAAGATGGGCTAAGCAGCTAGCAGGCTGCTCCTGGTGGGGCTGTTACTATGGATCTTAAGAACTCAATAAATATCCTAAAGACATTTTATCGGCTACGTCTGCTGTGTCACCTATCTGTGTGGAACCTACTTATTACATTTGGCGACGATTTGGAGACTAATTCATGCACAACTAGTGGGCTCAAGGAAGTTAAAGATGACAAGCCAAGGATGTCTTCAGGTTGGATGGAACCTAAAGAAACCACAAGCGCAGAGAGCACAAGGAACATGCAAAGGTTCACTTATGATGACAAAAACAGCGCAAGTATATTTCATGGAGGAAATGGTACAAAAGAGACAACAGAGGAAGTGTGGACACAGAAGGGAAAAGATCCACAAGAAACTAATGAAACGCAGCATCAAGAAACAAGAGAAACTGGAGCAACACGCCTCGCAGCCCCACCAGTGTCTCTCACATCGGACAGCCCCAGCCCAAGCGTGCTCTGCTCACATAGATCCCAATTGTTGGACTAGAATGCAGTTTGACTCAAGATTAATATGGTGGTTATCCTGTTTTGGCGCTGCACTCTGAATACTACTACCACATATGCTTGGACATGCTCTAATGGTCTTTTACACCATAAAGTGGTAAAGTGGTGTGAGCATGTGTGTGTTACAGCCACTACAGATGTCTTTACATGTGCTTTGGTACCATATGTTTCTTAACACTGCGATATGTGCAACTAAAATATTTGGATTTCTGCAAGGTACGACTTTGAGTCAAAGCTTGGATGCCATTGAGGCCACAAAGGAGCAACTTGGCTCAATACAAGTAAGCTTGTCGTCTTATTTGTTTTAAACTTATGCAGCATTTGCATAGTGACGGTTGGTTGTTACTGTCTATGACTTTGTTTTGGCTGAGGAGACGCATGCACAACGCGACCATGGAAGGTTCACAGTGTTTTTGTTGTGGCAATTTTTCTAGTCTGTGATTTTGTCATCGAGTCTGAGCATGGTCGAGAGTTTGGGCCGTTAGAAGCACGCGCATTCCATTCAAATGGATCTATGGTTAAGCGCGAGCAGCACCATCCTCGAGCAACCTCACCTGTTCCAGCACACGCACTGTACCTCGAGGATCACGTAGTTTCTTCTTCTCAGCACAGCTGTAGGACAACCTGCATCCGGCTCACCGTCACATACGTGCCGCCATCTTTGGTTTGGAGGCACCACCGGAGCCACTTAGTGTTCTGTGGCTTACAGTTTTTCTGAACGTTTTCTGCCAACCACGTTCTTTGTTTTTTTTTTAATAAAGTTTATTGAAAGTTTCAAGGTGAACGTTAATGTCGCTCTGTCCAAATTGGCTGCACCTCATTTCTTCTTTCCACCGGAAAACCACAGGTACTCTCTCTCTTCTTTGTTTTTCCTTGGCATTGTGCATCTCAGTACACTGTGCACACTCGTGGGGCAGCCACTTGGTTATTCATGTTACACAAGCGATGAGGCTTCTTTGGATGCCAGTCTTCGAGTTTTCTTTTATAGCTGTTGTACTCACGTAGGACCCCTGACTTTGCTTGCTGTTCGATTTGTGTGTTCTTTGGTGCTGGAACACTGATAGTCTACAGTCATAATTTTATTCAAAGATCTGGCACATTCTATAAACCAGTGGTGCTGCATGCACTTGGTACATCGTTCTTGCATAGACCGTGACTATTTCTACAATGATTACAACAATGTAACTGTCGAGGGGAGCCAGTATCCTGTGCAGCATTGTACTTTTCTGACTTAGGATTTGAGGAGCTGCTGTTATCCAACGAAGTGCTGTCTGTTTGCAAGGATCCCATTTTTGGTCGTATTTTTGCTGTCATCGCAAGAAGTGATGGTTGTTTCAATCTTCGGCCTGTGTCACAACTTCACGGTGACAGTCTCTTGTTGTTGTTTTATAAAGCTAACAATATTTCTATTTTCAGGTGCATGTTTATATAATATGCTTAATATGTTTTTCTTAAAAGTGATATTTATTTGTTTAGAGTTAAATGTTTTAATTGTATTCCAGCTGTTTGTTGCTTCTCATTATTTTTTTCTCTCTCTGGTTTGACTGGCATTTGTGATTGGATTGGGTTTTAGCCCCATTTCCACGTTGTAAGTCACTTATCCCTTACTTAAGGGGTGACTTTAGGGGGGGTCTTTCCCTCTTTCACTGTTTATGGGTGTGAGTCCCATTTAACGCAGTTTGTAGTGGGGTTTAGTCCCAATTTGGCATGTTTTCTTGGTTGTGTTCCTTACATAGGAATACTTACATGGGTGCGGTCCACAGATAGTTAGGAGTACATACATGGGTGCGGTCCACCCATAGTAAGTAAGTACGTACATGGGTGAGGACCACCCATAGTTTTTGTTACAATATTAAGGAGTACGTACATGGGTGCGGTCCAACCATAGTGTCTGTTTCAAATTTAAGTTGTACGTACATGGGTGTGGTCCACCCATAGTGTTTGACTTCTGGGGGTGTTTCACTCCCATGTGTCTCGTCACTGTGTAGAGTTCTCGTAGTCTTTTTCTACCGTGTTTCTCTGCACATTGTTTCACATGTATTGTCATGTGGTGTTTTCTCACTATTTGTCAGTGAGCTAAACGTTCTTTGCTCTTTCTTATTGTGTTTTTTTTTATTCAAGGAGGAGGATGGTGATAGTTTGTGTACATCTTTTCACTCTTCTTTCTTCCTTTGTGTAGTCTGTGTTCCCTCTCGTGGTGTGGTTTTTACCATTTACCCCTGGGTTTTAGACTATTGATTTCATTTGTATATTTTGTGTATAGTTGTCTTACATTTTAGTATGGTTTAATTAATTTTCAATTTTAAAGGGAGAAGATAATGTAGTATCTTCATGTTATGTTTATAGTGTTCCCATTTACCTTGTTCCTAGCTGCTCAGCCAGTGTGAGTGTTCTGTGTGGAATGTTGGTGTGATTGACATGAGTGGAATGCTTGGGTGCCTGGTGTGAGTGTAGACACTCCGGAAGATGGGCTGAGCAGCTAGCTGGCTGCTCCTGGTGGGGCTGTTACTATGGATGTTAAGAACTCAATAAATATCCTAAAGACATTTTATAGGCTACGTCTGCTGTGTCACCTATCTGCGTGGAACCTACTTATTACAGAGTTACAAAACGATTTGCCTACTGAATCATTAGGTAGTCACAATGTGTAATCCTATGTGATTGGCTGTAAATGCAGGGATGGCATTCAAGGGATTTCAGGCCACCGTCTCTGCAATTGGTTCCCGAAGGGCAAACATTTTTTAAAGCAGCTTGTGTCCACTAAAGGTAGAGGTGCATGTTGCTTTAAAACAATGTTTCCCATTTGGGAAGACACTGGGGATCTGAGGGAGCAAGCAGTGGTCCAGAAGACACGATTCTCAAAGGGGAAACTGTTCCATGGGCAATCAGTTACCATCCCAGTTCTCATACCAATTGTGATTAAGAGATGGCATGAGTGCATGATAAATGGTATCAGATGTTGGGGTAATTAACTTAATTGAGTCAGGGTCTAAATGCTTAATTAACTAAAGGAGCGATTGTCATTTTGTGTCTACTTAGTATGTGAAAAGGTGAATGTTTCCGCAAACTAAAATTGTTCTCTAATACATTGCTTTAAAACAACAAGCATTTGCAATGCAATAGGTCTCGCATTTGCGAGAGTTTGAGCTATTGGCATTGTAAATGACAATGCTTTTTATTTATGTGTTTTGAAAACCTGCAAGCAGTGCGAAAACATGCACTTTGTACTTATAGAACTTGCTTACGAGAAGCAAGGCTGGCAGTAACTGCTCCTCTTTTACTGCCAGACTTGCTTCTCGTAAGCAAGGACTATAAGTACAAGTTGTGTGTTTATGCACAGATTATGTGACTTTACTACTGCTAACCAGAGCTAAAGTGCTTGTGCTCTCTCTCTAAAACATGCTAAAACTGGCCTACACCGAATTGGCACATTTAATTTACTTCTAAGTCCCTAATAAACGGTACTACATGTACCTAGGACCAGTAAATTAAATACTACTAGTGGCCCAGCATGTAACAAAAACAATGTCTCAACAGGTAATATTTGTTAGGCTATTAAATAAACATGCACATATAGTTGCAAAAAGAAAGAGCAGGGAGACTCCAAGTTTAAGGGATGTGCCAGGGGCGCTATATATTCAGAACATGTAAAGGGAAACAACAGTATCAGCAATGTTTACACTGAATGTGGGTGTAACCCGAAAAAAACTTTGTGCACAAAAGTGCTCGTGACACACAAGGTGGACGGCGCAAGTGACAAGTGACACAGCGATGAGCGGCACAGAGTGAGCAAAGTGATAATATTTACAAGGTACTTTAGGTTCACAAATAATTATTTACAAGAGTTACAAAGGATTAACAATTTGTGAACCAGAGCATAGCGCCAAAAGTTGCGCTGGGATGTCAACTGCGTTTCGACCTGTAGCGGGTTAGGGTCATCTTCAGGACCAGGTTACCGGTTTGTTCGTGCTGATGTGAGAGAAGACCGGGATAATTGAATCATGAGGTGTGGGCGGGAAGCCCAGGAGTAATGATGTACTGCCAGCCGGTGTGCATCGGGGGAAAGCAGCCAGGGAGTGTTATATCTACGAAAGCTCACAGTCCATCAGAGTATAAAAGGATCGGTGTCAACACACGAGCCTCCTGTGTGTGAACGTTGGGAGCCAAAAGCCAGCATCATGGTTAAGCGTCCGGAGGCTGAAAGGGGACCGGTGGTGTCACATGGACAGCCGGTGCAAGAGGATATGGCAGCCAACTGCCGGCGTTACTTCGAAAGCGTCCAGGGTCTAGGGGATCGGTCGGGAAGACCATAACTTGCGCCCGAGGACCAGGCGGGATCCTCTGGGAGCTGGCAACTGGGATCGGCGTGAGTCCGAGTCGGATAGTGGCCCTGCAGCACTAACTGTGCCACCCACTAGAGTAGCCCCTTAAAACATGTCTAAGGCCTGCCACTGCAACCTGTACTGTAGTTTTAACATCCAAATTCCGTGGGGGATTGTTCTTGTGTTTTCACTTTATCACTGTTTGTGTACTGCATACATACTTTGCACATTTAAACTAAGTTAAGCTTGAATGCTTTTGTGCCATGAGGGTGCAGCACAGATTAATTTAGTGATTTTGTGTGGTTCACCCTGACAAGGAGTGTGGTTGTTGCTTGAGTAGTGCTTCCACCTCTCTCAACCAATAACCCAAATTATTACAGCGTCTCACCCTGTTCCTCCTCCCCAACATGTTCTGGTTGGGCAAATCAAACTTCAATCCATCTACAAGCACCGAGAATTCTTAAGCCCCTTGTTGGTTTTCTCTATAAAATGCTGTCATGGTAATGCAAGTGCATCCCTGCTTTATGGTATTACCTCCCGGGTATTAATAAAAGTAGATGTTCTTACATTTTAGCTTATTATTGCACTCTAAACAACATATTCTGCAGATTTCCTGTCAGCAACTTCCAAGTGACATCAAGTAGTCTGACACCCATGAAGCTACTCCGAGTGGCTAACCATTTCTTGGGGATGTCTGGCTGTTCAGGCAGACTCTTCACTCCACAGCCTGTTACTGAAAAGACACAATGGCCATAGGAGTCAATACTCCATTGGATGCAGTTCATAAAAAGGTTTAGGCTGCATTGAAAAAGAGTGTGTCAGCTTGACATTGGCCCCATGATCAATGCTAATGGGATTATTGTATTTCAAATTCTGTTGAGCCACTCTAGTTAGCATTGTGCAACAACTGGCAAAGGATGTGACTGAAACACTTCCTATATGCATGAGAGGTTTTTTTCAACACATGGTTCACTGAAATAGTGAGGGATGGATTGAACAGGTACTCCACGGCCCAAACCTGTGAACATGAACTTGTTTGTGCTTCATGTTCTGCAACATGTCCCAAGGCTGGACTCCACAGACAAGGAGTTAACAGTTGAAGACAAAAGGAAAGCTAAGGAGCCCACGTTCTCAACACTGTCTCTGGACTGTAAAGCAGTTACTTCACATAGGCTGCTCCTCATGACAATCCTTAATCCGCTCCAATTGCATTCCCCATATAGTTGCATCATTGAACACTCCCCAGTTAAGACACTGAGTTAGCATTTGTGTACAACTAAGGAGGCCAGTAGTGCTGCAGCATGCTCCATGCGTCTTCGTTTTATGTGCAATGATATGCACAAGCCTTTCCAGACTCTCGTACACATAGGAAAGAAATGTGACTATGCACTGCTCTTTTCAGTTCCCAGTTAACACAGATTACAAATCACATCAAGCGCTGGCGGGTGAAACTGACTATTAAGCAGTATTAAAGAAGCTTGTTTGCGCTTGAATGGTCACTGACAAAGGTGAAGAAAAATGCACATAGATCACTTAGAGCTGTAGTCCACTAAGCTTTGCAGACCACCTCATGGCACCACTGATGTCACTGAAGAGTATACTGGAGCTGAGATAACCAAACTATGCTCAAGTGACTTTTCACTAGCATTTCTACCAAGCACGAACCTTTTAATTCAAGTCAACCAGACAATGGTTGTGTGTACATTAGGTGGTTTTAGTACTGTGTGTCATCTGGTTACCTGCTTTTTTGAACATCTAAGTTCTGTGTGCCAAGTGTCACTTCACCAAGTTCCAATCTTGAGAGCTGATTTCAATTGAGGTTGGAGCTAAATACCTTGGGGCTTATTTACAAGCCCCTTGCGCCACCCGTACGTCACTTTTCCCATGTTAAAAATGACGCAAAAGTGGCGCAAGGGGCTTGTAAATCTGCCCCCTTGTTTTTGTGGGCTCCTGGATCCTATTCAATTTACTGATACGTTTTTGCAGGATCTCCAGCAAATAAAGCTCAGTTTTAGACATCCAAAACCCTCTGGCAAGCACAGTTATAGAGATCAACTCACCCAGGTGAGTTAGGAGGACTGTAACTCATATATTTCCCAAAATCTACATGGGGATGGTATACATTGGGCAACGATCAGCCCTGGATGAGATTACAGGATTATATTTATTAGTGGATTCTAGACCCTTTGTTAAAATGCTTTATTAATGATTAACATTCTATTCTAGTGTAGATTAAATGATATCACAAAAACAAACATAATGGTTAGAATTGAAAACATGATAAAAGGACGTATCAAAAAAATAACAGCATATCAGATGTTTTTCACTGGATCAAATCAATGATGGAAGCATTCTCTATCGGAACTCCTCCCTTCCTAGTCACCAGCTGAACCTATTCAGCACCAGAGTGCCTGAACGAGGTTCCTAGATGGCCTCTGACACACACATACCTCTTGTTCATCGCACATTGTTTTTCATTGTGCTTTTGTGCTTTGCTTTGAAAACTGAGGTGAAGTCTGGCTCTTTTATGGCACTTCATGCTGTGAATTTACAGATAACACTGGCCACGCCAGTGTATGGAATCACGTAACAAGCTTGATGTTTCTCTAGGATATCTGAAGATGTTCTCTCCACTTAAATGCTTTTGCAAGAGACTTAAACACAATTTCAAAATAATTATGAAAAACCAAACTTTGTGGTTTGACAATTTAAAATTCACAAATTAGCACACAAATTCTGTTGCCTATTTGCCTAAAACTATTACACTTTATAAATCACTCTATTAATACATAATATATGAACTATGGGCGCACTATCAATGCACTATGTTATATGATAATTGTAAGAAATTAAATACTGAACAAAAAATGCATTTATAAAATGAAAAAGAAAATATGCATGTAAATACATGAATTCGAAAAAATGAATGCAAGAAGACAAAACGTGAAGCACACAACGCCCCCAATTGATAGGGGTACAATTCTAGTGAATATATATGTATATACTTTTATGTGCATTGATAAATTAAAAAACTAGGCAAAAATATGTAGCCCAAATCAAAAATGCAATATGGTACAAAAAACAAAAATGAAATACAAAAACGATCAAAATCAAAAAAGCTGGCTTTAGACAGCAATATAGTGACCAGCAGCAGCCAGCAATCTCCTTTCTCATGGTTTGCTGAATTCATTTCATTCTGAAACTGTTGGCATAGCAACAGTCAAGACTTCCAGAATAGCAGCATTGAAGTAACAATCCATGTGCAGAGGCAATAACATTAAAAAGTCATACTTACAATGGAAAATGCTGGAAAGGGCGGAACCAGTTGCACTGCAACAATGAGATCGAAGGTGCAGCTGCATCCAAGAATGGTGAGTGGCATTACCACAAATGTAGGTTAAGGCACATGTGTAGGCACCAGTGGAGACTCAAAACAAGCAGCTGTAATGAGGGAAAGTTGCATTGTGCTGCAGAACAATTAATGCACTGTGATTGGTCAAATTAAATTGCAGCGATCCACAGTAAGCACAGCTTGTTTCAGTGAAATGTTCATTATCACGTTGTGATAACAGTTCATTGAAATATAGGGGCTGATTACAATGGTGGGCGGACGTACCGTATCGGAAACGGGACCGTCTGACATGCTGTCGGCGGTCCCGTAAGAGGCATTACAATGCGACTGCCACCTCA
Organism: Calotriton arnoldi; assembly: GCA_963921515.1. Classification (NCBI taxonomy): domain Eukaryota; kingdom Metazoa; phylum Chordata; class Amphibia; order Caudata; family Salamandridae; genus Calotriton; species Calotriton arnoldi. Next base: position 1,590,472 of record CAWUFW010002245.1, on the reverse strand, counting down.
GCAGTCGCAATGCCTATGTTTTGCATTGCGGCGGGTACTGGTGGCTGCAGCACCCGCCTCAATACAAATTAGGGACACCTGGCATATCCCTGCACTACATGGCAGATACCATGCGGTGCCTGCCACATGGTGCAGGGATATGTAGGGGGGCACAGTGCCCACAGCTTAGGGCCGGGGGGAAGGGAGGCCCGCTATGGGCCCCCAAAGACCCTTTCCGCCTGCCTTTTCATGGCGGGTTAACCGCCATGAACAGGCGGGCGGAAAGGGACATCATAATCCCTACGGCTGTGCCTGGTAGGCATTGCCACCGTTGTAGGGATATGATTCCCCTCCGATGGTCTGACGGGCTCATTGAGCCCATCGGAACTGTGGCGGTCAGTCTTTCCGACCACCATCAAAACGCCCGCCATTGAAATATGGCGGGTGTGAAACCTGCTTACGGTGGCAGTCTCACCACCATCGTAATCAGGCCCATCGTTCTCATATGAATAAATCAAATTGGTTGAAAGCACAGAATCCAGTCAGACTGGATGAAAGCAGGTCTATGTCTAGGTAGAACGCATTAGCTTGATGAGAATGATATTCAGTTGGCAACGATGTATTGGTCATGCTTATTGCCTTTGAAAGATGATAATTATGACAAAATGTACCACAACAAGGACAGCTGTTGATATTTCGCCAAAGAAGTTCGAAAAAAAAGAACTAAAAAAGCCAGTTGTGTTTGAGTACCATACAACAATGTCTCAACAGGTAATAGTTACAATGAAAGAATTTTGGAAAAAATGAATTATCAAAAAGAAATGGAAGTACCAAACAAATGAATACTGCGGTTTGTATTTTCAAAGTATAAATCAGGAAATACTGGTAGAGAGCATCAACGTTTTTTAGGTAATATGCAGTGAATAAGTGATGGACACATAGAGCTCGTGGATAAACCGTGAATGGCGCATGTGAAAACATGGAAGACAATAAGGAATAACAGCGAGAGGGAATTAATTTAGACTCATATAAAACATGAAAATGGAGGTAAGAAAAATCTCTTTGGAATAATGTAATAGGTCAGAAGCTGTAAATCCGCTGATTGGTGCAGATGGTGTTTCGGCCTTCGTTAGTTCAGGTCATCATCAGGACAAAATTGCACATACAAGGTCAATTGCTGTCTGGAGGAAATCATAGGACATGTGCATTTGTTTGGTGCTTCCATTTCTTTTTCAATAAATAGTTTTTTCTAGAAAGTCTTCTGTTTGCAGTGAGATTATAAGGAAGAAAAAATGTAGTCTCATTTATCAATGATAATGGTAGTTTGAGAGCTTTAAGCATTTGTAGTTCTCAACTTAAATGTGTTAGCGCAAGCATTTGAGCTTGTCCTTGCTGTACGAAGCTTACGAAATAGTATAAATGTGTTTAGAATTTTTTTTAAATTGTCAAGAACCTTAAAAGTAGTTTCCAATAGTTCCTTGTTAATCTCCTTCATTCATTCCGCAGCTTCTCTCCATGAATATGTTTGTTCTTCCTTAATTGCTGCATACATTACCATAGCTATAAACCTTTTACTTTTCACAGGATGTAGTCTGAACAAAATCACCCATATCCACAGCATCAAGACTAAATTGTGATGGCCACCTCTGATATAGTTTACCTACACTATAGATAGCTATTGTTATAGGAGAATATGTATCATACCTAGGATCCGGTCTACTACCTAAAGGTCCTGTACGTTTAGACAGAAACCTTTGCATGCATACATTGCTATCTACTGGCGATAGGGATAGCTTATATGAATCAATGCCATATTTTAAGTACCGTTTTGGATTATTTCCTACAAGTCATGATAAGTAACATTTGCTTTCCATTTAAAAGTTGCAAAATGTATTGAATTAATTTTCGGAACTGGTGGTGTCTTCAAATCTGAAAGGGAAGCAAAACTCATACAGGTTGTCTTTCAAACCGTTTCATTCCAAAATAGTAATGCTCTAGGATACAAGCAAGTAGGAAACAAGGTATCAGAACCCTGAATCTGCCAAAAGTGTGTCCCTACATGCTCCTTTCATCAATATTCCCTTGCCAACATGCGTAACCTTTTTCCAGGAATGATTCAAGACATCTAGTTAATATAATTCTTTGTGATCTGTTGAGTGGGATGCTCACAAGGTGGTAGTGCCGGCCACTGTTTACCAACTCCCTGGGGGGTGTGCAAGAGGTTATCGGATGACCTCCTGATCATTGAACGCGACCTCCGCTCCCTGGAGTTTCGGGCGTACACTCAGGCAGCCACTACTGAGCAACTCCAACAATTGCGCAAGCAGCGCTCGGATGCGGAACATACCCTGAGCAGACACGATTATAGGCAGCGCTCGGCCCTGCAGTACCTGGAAGGGGATCGTGTGGGGAAACTGCACCCCTATAGGTGCGATATACTCGGCTGATGGCGTGTTGTTGACCACGCAACTGGATATTAATGGTGCCTTCCGGGACTACTACCGTGAGCTCTATTCCACCCGGCTGCTGCGTCGAACCACACCATGCAGGAATATTTTGACACCCTAAATCTGACGCATTTGAATGTCTTGCAGCGAGCTGAGCTAGACGCACCCTTGCAGATGGACGAGGTGCGCACCGCCATATTCCAAATCGCCCTCGGCAAAACACCGGGCATTGATGGCCTACCCATTGAGTATTATGCCACCTTCCCCACTCAGACTACACAACGTCTCTTTGATATCTTCAATGAGGCCAAGGAGTGTGGTCGCATGTGTATTGCTCCGCCTTACAGATAATACAGAATCTCCCACACGGTGGCTCAAACACGGCGAAGCAAAACATAAAACACAACAACACCTAGAAAGGGGTTTACTTTACAAAATGCAAAGACTCTTTTTTTTAGAATAAGGCTTGGGGTTTTATTTATGCAAAGCTCTCTAACAGAAAGGCTTTCCCAGATGCCAAATGCACCACATTCAAATGTATATAGAGATATATATTTATATGCAAGCAATAATAACACACTTGGTAAATACAACAGTTAAATGCATGAATACGAAATACAAGCAGCAAATAATATGAGATAAAACTCAAGCAAATATACTGGACGTCCTGCAAGAGATCATAAAGATATATACACTGAATACATCAAATGATTACTTTGGATGTGCACTCTGACTCATTTGAACATTACAAAGAAAACACCTCAAATGACCAAAGCCACTGGAACCACGCATCACAATGGCACTAGTCAGAAACAAATCACCTCACCTGATCGTTCACTCGACATCCTTGCCAACTCAAGCTGTGGGGCCCATTCACAGCTGGGCTTGGACTCTCGACCGGTACTCAGGTTTGGTTCGTCTTACGACAGTACGTCTACTCCGTAAGTGAGCTCCCACCTTGGCTGTCAACAACCCTCAGTTTTATAGTCTCAAAAACACACTAGAAGGTTCGAGAGTCTTCCCCTCTGTGCCAAGGAAACTTACTGGAACTGGCCAGCTTCCAGGCAATCATTCCATGGCAGAAAGGAGTTCCCACGTTCCCTCTACATTCTCATATGTTCCAGCCTTTATCTTAACGAAGATTACGAAAGCCTTCCAGGGTACATTAAACAATCTCTCACAAAACAATCCTTGAACGTGATTAACCCAAACAACTTGCAAGCCTGTCTGTGCACGGAGAAAAGCTCAAGCAAGGCAGAGTCAGAATTCAGGATGACATGAAGCCATGTCAAAGCCAATAGTAAGAACTTAATAATACTTGCCAATGTACAACACAATGCACATTTGTGCGCCACTGCTTATAGCATCACATACTTCATCTCTCAATGTACAGCACAGAGCACATTTGTGCACCACTGCTCATAACACTGCACTTCGAGACCAAAAAGTACATTCCACACCTCTCTCTCATGCTTTCAAATGCACATCCCACACGTTCTGTTCTTGGCAAGGCTGTTTTACTGTGACAGCTCCCACTGTTAGACTGCAAGATTACAAGAAAGAAACATTTAAGAGAAACAAGGCATATGCAGGACGTCGTACATTCAGGCAAGGCTAAAATAGCACACCAAAGTCAATTAAAATGATGGTAGTCAAAGGTCATCACGTGGTGTCAGACCACAAGAGTGCCTCTAGCACTACAGCATGCCAGACACGCTCGGCGAAGCACTTATAGTAGTCTTGCCCAAACCTGGCAGAGACCCCTTGGACGTCCATTGATATTGGCCCTTATCCCTGCTCAACTTAGACTGCAAAATTTTGGGCAAGGTTCTGGCTAATCGTCTTCTTCCCCTAGTACCGTCACTGGTCCACCTCTGGGCTCATCCACGGCCGTATCACCTTCCTGAATGTGCGCCGCTACTTGCTCCTCTTACATAATACATCGGAGGATGCTCCCGACCCGGTTGCGGTGCTGCTAGACATAGAGAAAGCCTTCGACACCCTGGGCTGGGAATATTTACTCTCAGCCCTCACTAACATGGGGTTCGGTCCAGTATTCCTCAGCTGAGTGCGCACTCTATATGCTGATCCTGAGGCACGTGTTAGAACAGGACAAGTGATCTCCGATAAGTTCCCTATATGCAGCGGCACGAGACAGGGCTGCCCCCTAGCCCCTCTGATTTTTGCCCTCACCATGGAGCCTTTGGCCTTCCAGTTCCGCCAGCGAGCAGACAAGTGGGGCATATGCGAGCGAGACATGTACCACATCATTTCACTATGTGCTGATGATGCCCTGATTTTCCTGCACGATGTGAGATCATCCCTACCGGAACTGATGCAGATCCTGGATAACTTCAGCACGATTTCCGGCATTTGGGTAAACTGGCCTAAATCCTGCGTGTTTCCCCTGGTGCATGTGCCGATCAATGACTGCAAGGCACGCCCAGAATCACACTTGCAGTGGTGCTACAACACCTTCAAATATTTAGGCATACAGATATACCACTCTGAACGCGACCTCAAGGAGGGCAACCTGGATAAGGCTGTAGGATCCATTCGCGGTTCCCTTCCCGCGTTCACTTTCACTATCCCCGCTGGGTTGAGTTGCAATCTCCAAAATACTAGTGCTTCCCCGTTTGCTTTATTATTTCGCGGCCATTCCCATTGTGTTCCCCAGGATTTTTTTTCGAGACCTCAACGTGTTGTTACTAGTATTGATTTGGGGCACGGGCCATCGAAGGGTTGTATTGTCTGTTCTGCAACATCCACTCACTGAGGGTGGGTTGGGGGCACCCAATTTCGTGCTATATTACACTGCGGCACAACTGTAATGGCCATTGGCCAGGTTGAGCATGCCGACCCACCCCGAATCTTTGCTAGTACACGCAGTACTACAGGGTACGAACGTTTACACTCTCTGACCCAACCTTTCGCCCTGAGCTTGAATTCCAACAAATGACAGTGGCCCGTTCTTGCTGGCGTAGGTACCTACATCCCAAGGGCCCACTCCTTCCGTACTCCCACTCGATCTCTGTCTGGGACTTGCCGTTACTGCAATGGACCCCAAGACGCATCAACCCGACCTCATTGAAGGAGGTTGTAATTACACAGGCAGGTGTTCTCTATAATGAAGGAAAGCTTATGACATTCCAAGAGTTGGTTGAGTTGTACGGGCTGAACGCTGGGCAATTCTTAACATATTGCATCGTGCAGCGGGTGGTCCGCGAGACATGGGGCACTGGAAGACTGAACCACCTACGTCACAGGCCTAGAATACATTGTTGACTTCCGACACCACATGTCATGCTATCACATTTCTGTATTCTGCCCTCAATACTACCCCACCCGATCATGTCACGAGGGCACTTGCCAAATGGGATACAGTGTTACAACACCCACTTACTGATGCAGTTTGGACTCGTGCTCTGCAGATGACCAAGAATATCTCCCGCAACCCTAGGTTCCGCTTCACACAGTTTAATTACATTCACCACACTTATCTCTCCCCAGACCGCATCCAGAGCATGTTCCCGGCGCTTTCACTGGTATGTCCCTGTTGCAAACTGCAGAACGCGGACTTTATGCATATGATATGGGTTTGCGCACCACTATCACAGGTGTGGAAAGAAGTCACCTCCACGGTGGCGGAGCTGTCAACACACCCTCTCACCCCCACTCCTGAATCCTGCCTACTGGGACTGTGCCACCGGGGGAAGAGTGACAAACACTTGCACCGATTAATTGACTTGCCCGTCATTCTGTTTAAACGGAACATAGCCATGGCTTGGAAGTCCCTTGCTCCTCTGGAGATTCGGGGCTAGCTTCGTGTACTGTTGACATGGACCAGGGCGGAGGCACATACTCTCAGAGCACTACGTATGAGGGGCGACTCCCGCACGGGCGGCGAGGAATGGGAGACATATTTAATTGCAGTTAAAGCCAAAACCGATGACCGACCACCTTGAACACGCCGAACAACAAGCACGCTCATTCATGGCGTACTTACACCATGATGACCATGTCGTCACTTTTTCCTCACACCTATTGTTACTTACTCCTCGCGCCAATTAACATGTACCCCCCCCCCGAGGCAGCTCCTCCCATGCACGACCGCCTGACCATGTACACCTCCGCCAGAGACCCAGTCAGCCCTCTACTTCCCTCCCCGTGGCGAGCCTGCTAACTATCGGGCCCGCACACATGTCCTCATTCAGTAATGGCGCACAGCCGCACTGGCCTGTGGCACTAATCATCGCTGCACAAATGATATGAACATGAACGGACTTAGCACGTTATATTTTGTATATTATGGAACATTGAGCTCTCATGTTGTTTGATTGTTGCTCTCCTTATCCTCTTCATCTTCCTCCCCCCTCCCTGTTGTTACAATGCTTAACGTGTATCTTGACAATACAGTGTTCATGTACGTTACCCTATAATGCTACACATGCATCGTTATATCACTATACGTGTATGTCACACTGTGGGAGCTCCACTGACTACTGTTGCATGCTGTATTTTGTGCTGTTAATAAAAACATTTACAAAAACAATATATAATTCTTTGTGATGAGTAGTCAAAACGTTTATGAACTTTTCAGGTTCATGAAAATAATAAAATTCTGATAATTTCTATTGTAGTATATTTATAAGTAGTTTATAAGGTAATGCTCTCTCCAAGTATAATTATATATTTCTCTTTGACTGGCTGATCGATGAACGTAGTGATGTCCATGACAATGAAAACAGTACAGCTCGTTATAGGTCATTTTCTAATGAAGGGTACGAACTGAGGTCATTCATGAGTTGTTTAACAGCATTAATGTCCCAGGAAATTGGAAAAGGACAGGGGTAGCAATGCCATCCAATTATATGTTAAAAATTAAGGGAATCTGAATCATTTCAGTAGGGCCAAAATGTGATATGGTATACCCTTTTCCAAACACTATCAAGCAACAGATATGCAGTAATGTTAACAGCATGATAATGTCTTTTAGATTTGTGTGAGGAAAAGTGTGGTTGCAACTCCTGTACCCCAGGAGATGGTATCAAATATTGAGGAAGCTAGTGCCCATGGATAATTAACAAAATAATAATCAGCATGATAAGCCATAAAAGAAACGATGATATTGCAACAAAGATCCAAATGTATGACCATGGTGAGTAGATACACCTGTCACAACCCCAGCAACATGTATGAATCCATTAGTAGCTTTGACTCATTCCAGACATTTATGTTTCTCAAGTTTCTAGGAGAGGTGGGAAGAAACCAGTTTCTGGATCCTGTCCATTATTGTTATCCATTATTGTTGTCAGGGTTGGACTCTTTCTCTGATAGTGCAATGTCTTGCACATATATTATTTCAATCATTGTTGTAGATTTATTTAATCATTGAAGATGTTGCTTGCATCACATCTGGATCTGTATTGACATTGGGTAGCTCATCAGTCTCCAGGTGGGACCAATGATTGCAACTTGTTTGATCTCTTTTCAGGGTAACTACAGAGTAGAGAGAGGACGTGATTGATCACCACTTTCCTGTTTTTCTTTGCAGCTGGCAGTGGTGGCAGGATTATGGTGCTTGTGCCTTTTACCCCTAGAGCTGGGTCAGGTGGCCTGGAGGATGGCCCAAAGACTTGTTATTAGGAGTCGAGTTTTGGACTGATTCTCCCACAATTGGGAGCTGTCCATCAATATCAGGTTTCTCTTCAGTGGCGAAGTAAGGTGGAACTTTCATTGTTTGCAAGTTTTTCTCTTACTTCTGCAATAAATTAAACCATTAAATTTAATTAATCAGGCTTTTGACTCTGCCATGTTCTCTTGGAGGTCAGGGACATACCTAGGCATGCCAAAGCACATTTCATATGCTATTTGTCCACCTGGTCTTCCTCTGGGGATGACACTGAGTATTAGCTGACCCCTGGACAGGTTATAGAGCTACAAAAATCCTGAATTTAAAACTCTACCAGTCAAGGCTTGATTTAAAATGCCATTGGCTTGATCACCCTGTTTGATTCAAGACAGAAGGGATGCGAATAAAGCAGCCATACTGCCAGAGCAAATATAGAATCTATTAATGCTTTAGCAGTGAAAGCAAGGCCATTGTCTGAAAGAAAGCTTTCACCGAGAAAATCGTCAACAAACAACTGACCCGCTACCTCGAGGAGAACAACATCCTGGACCCTTCCCAGTCCGGCTTCCGCAGCAACCACAGCACCGAAACCGCCCTCATCGCCGCCACCGATGACATCAGGACCCTGCTAGACAACGGAGAAACAGCAGCCCTCATCCTCCTGGACCTATCAGCCGCCTTCGACACGGTCTGCCACCACACACTACGAACACGCCTTCACGACGCCGGGATCCAAGAGAAGGCCCTGGACTGGACCACATCCTTCCTTTCCGGCAGAACACAAAGCGTCCGCCTCGCCCCTTCCGATCCAAGGCCACCAAGATCATCTGCGGCGTACCCCAAGGCTCCTCCCTCAGCCCAACGCTGTTCAACATCTACATGGCACCCTCGCCCACGTCGCCCGACAGCACAACCTCAACATCATCTCCTACGCCGACGACACCCAGCTGATCCTCTCCCTCACCAAAGACCCTCACACCGCCAAAGCCCACCTCCATGAAGGAATGAAGGCCGTCGCCGAATGGATGAGGACCAGCCGCCTGAAGCTGAACTCGGACAAGACGGAGGTCCTCATCCTTGGTTCCAACCCTTCAGCCTGGGACGACTCCTGGTGGCCAACATCACTGGGAACAGCCCCGCCACCCACCGACCACGTACGCAACCTAGGGGTCATCCTCGACCCCACCCTCTCCATGACTAAGCAGGTCAACGCCGTTTCCTCATCCTGCTTCAACATCCTCCGAATGCTCCGCAGGATCTTCAAGTGGATCCCCACCGAAACAAGAAAAACAGTCACCCAGGCCCTCGTCACCAGCAGGCTGGACTACGGAAACGCCCTCTACGCAGGAACGACGGCTAAGCTCCTGAGACGGCTGCAACGCATCCAGAACGCCTCTGCACGTCTTATCCTCGACATCCCCCGACGCAGCCACATCACACCCCACCTGAGAGACCTGCACTGGCTCCCTGTCAACAAGAGGATAACCTTCAAGCTCCTCACCCACGCACACAAAGCACTCCACAACTCCGGACCAGCCTACCTCAACAGACGACTCCGCTTCTACACCCCCACCCGCCAGCTCCGCTCGACCAGCCTCGCCCTCGCCACAGTCCCCCGCATCCGGAAAACGACCGCCGGCGGCAGATCCTTCTCCCACCTCGCCGCCAAGACCTGGAACACCCTCCCCACCAACCTCCGACAGACCCAAGACCTACTGGCCTTCAGAAGACTCCTCAAGACCTGGCTCTTCCATCAGTAGCAGCACCACCCCCCTCTTCCCCCAGCGCCTTGAGACCCTCGCGGGTATGTAGTGCGCTTTATAAGTGACATGATTGATTGATTGATTGAACAGTCTGTTCCCATTGCTACTAGGCACTGCAATTCTTTATGAATGCTCAAGCAGAGGCAGTCTTTTATGGTCAATCTTAACCAATATATATAGATATACTAATGAACTGCAGTCAACGTGCCAGGATGATAAATGTAAACAACACAGAAGGGTTTAGCGGATACTGCGAGGGGAGTAAGAGCTAGTCTTACAGCATTAAGACTGTTGGCAAACGTTACATTGCTGTACATATTTCTGAGCGTTCTTTTTTTTTAACAACAAATTTTATTTGGTTGTTTCGGTGAGATTTGGGCCGTAGCCCTACAAATAAAGAAAAAAGTAAAAAAAGTAAGAAGTAAAATAAATCAGGAATACCGACATTTTTAAACAATTGCAATGCCTGCGAAACATGCAGGTGACACAACATAAACAAAATGCAGACTGCGCTAGATCCTGGTATTAGTACGCGTGGTACACTCACAGAGTAACGGGCTATCGCATAACATGTACAGAGTTGTATGCATAGGTAATAATTCCTGTCAGGGGTCAGAGGATGGTAAGGGGGGAAGATCAATCCCACGATACGCCGCCAATCGGGTCCAAATTTTCCTATGCTTTTGAGGGCAGCCACGGGCCAGAAACACCGCAATCTCCGCACCCATACATCGGTCGAGTTCGGTCTTCCACTTTCCTATAGTTGGGGGAGAAGTCCCTTTCCACATCTGGGCAATATCGCGCTTGGCGATGGTGATGGCTAAGAAGAGTAGATGTTGTTTGTACTTATTTCCCCCAATTTCGTCAGTACTATGTAAGAGGAAGAGTCGTGGGTCAAGTGGGAGTTCCCAGGATAACACTTCGCTTAGACATGACGATACCCTGCGCCAAAAGGGCTGCAATGCAGTGCAGCTCCAGACAAGTAGGGGACTGGATAACACCCATCTTCCAGAGCCTAACCCTTGTGTAGTGTGCGCGGTGTAGATACTTGAACTGTATAAGGCGGTATCGAGTGGACACAGCTGCGCCCCGGGGGCTAGCAATGGCTTCGGCCCAGTCGTCGTCTGTCAAGTCAGGGATATCTTCTTGCCACGCACTCCTAGTCTTATCAAGCGTCGTCCGTGTATGAGTCGTCAAAGTTTGGTATATTTGCCTGATTTTATGTAGGCCCAGGTCTCCCATCAGTAGGCGGCCCTCGAGAGGGTGAAACTCTGGTAGTGTCTCCAAGGCATGAACCAAGGGGGTCAAAGCATGGCGGAATTGGAGATATTTGTAAAATTGTGTCCTATGTAGCTGAAAGTCTACTTGCAATTGTTGAAAAGACTTCAATGTAGTGCCCCGCATCACATCACCCAGGGTCGATATCCCTACTAAATGCCACCCGTGGAATTCCCTCAGCGCCGCCACCGGGCGGAGGTATGTACCGTGCCACAATGGAGTTGTTTGGGTTAGGGTCGCGCACCATCCCTTCTGTCGGACCGTATTCCACCAGAGCTGTATCACCACTCTACTCGCCGGGGGTAAAATATCTAGGTTTCTAGTACTATAGAGGAGCTGGAGAAGGGGGGCCCCTTCCATCGCCGTGTGTTCTTTCGCAAAAGCCGGGTCGGTTGGAGAGTTATACCACCATTCGTTTATTATCAGTAAGTGGGAGGCTGCATAGTATGCATAAATATCAGCTGCTGCAATGCCCCCGCAGTACGTGGACTGTGTGCAAGTGTGAAGCGCTACCCTGACCGCCCCTCCGTTCCAGAGAAATTTATTCTGTATGGCATTGACTTGCACGAACCAGGATCGTGGAATTTTATAGGGGAAGTTTTGTAATCTGTACAGAATTCTGGGTAAAGAAACCATCTTAAAGATGGCAGATTGTCCATACAGTGATAATGGGAGGGAGGACCATATTGCTGTTTCACAATTGAGACTCTTAATCAGTGGATTAATGTTATTTGCTCATGAGATCTTAGGGAATGGCGACACAAAGATGCCCAAATATTTCAAACCTCCCATTGCGCGTGACAGCTGTGCCGCCCAGGTACCCCGCCCCTGGTTGCCGCAAACTGGGAAAAGCACGGATTTAGCAGGGTTGGTGTGCAGACCAGTAGTTTCCCCAAACACTCTAAGAATTTGTAAGATGCAGGGCCCTGAAATCCATGGGTCCGTCATAAAGAAAAGGACGTCATCCGTGTATAACGCGATGCAGTCCGATCTAGACTGGGACCATTCAAAGCCACAGAGCACCGGGTCGCTCCGAACCCACGCCGCCAAAGGTTCCACTGCTAGGGCAAACAACAGTGGGGACAGGGGGCAGCCCTGTCTGGTGCCCCTGTGGATTGGGAAGGGGTCTGAGTGGTGTCCGGCTATACGAACAGACGCTGTTAAGTTGGTATATAATAAACGGACATACGCTATAAAGCGAGGACCAAAATTTACCGCTTCAAGCAACTGAAATAGGTAGACCCAGCTGAGCGAATCGAAAGCTTCATCTATGTCAGCTAATAGTATAGCTGCAGGGCGTCCCAGTGCCGGGGCCGTCGCTATGGTGTTATGTACCCTTCGTATGTTGTGGCGGGTAGACCGATGAGGCATAAAGCCCGATTGGTCTGGGTGTATTAAGTCGGACACACATGTCCGTAGGCGGTCCGCTAGGACCTTCCCTAGTAGTTTAGGCTCAAAATTAATGAGTGAGATAGGACGGTATGATGAGGGGTCATCCGGAGGGCGACCCGGCTTAAGGAACAGGACTATCTCTTCATGCCGCCAATCTTGGGGTAGTATATTTTGTTCTTGGGCATCCTGTATGGCAGCTAATAGGTGGGGGCCTAACATATGCATATTAGGCCTCAGGAACTCCATAGGGAATCCATTGGGTCCAGGGGCCCGCCCTGGGCATAGAGCATGTAAGGCCCCGCTCAGCTCGTCTATTGTGATTGGGGCTTCTAGTTGGTCACGCATATGGTCTGTGAGCTTCCGAGGTGGGATATCTACCAGGAATTCCGGTATTTGGGCCTCTGAAATTTTTTCGCAGCGCTCGTATAGTGAGGAGAAATGCCATGCAAATTCACAGGCCACATGTTCCGGCGATGAGCATAAGACCCCCTCAGCATCACGGATGGTGGGGACCACGGCGGGGGATTTGTCAACCAGGCAGAGCCTGTGGAGCATTTTACTCGATTTATCGCCCCATTGGTATATCCGATGTTGCGATGCCTCCCAGATCTCTTTCGCTTCCCTCATTAGATATTGCTGTATAGTTTGTTGCACTTGCAACAAATTGTGTTGGAGAGTGGGGCTGGGGTCCCGATTAAGTTGTGCCACCAGGGACGCCTGGCGGGACTCTAGGTCTGCCAGCTGCTCTCGTCGCACGCGTTTCTCTTTGGTGCAGTAGCTAATTTCGGCCCCATGTATTGTGGGCTTTAGGGCCTCCCATAGGATACCCCGAGACGGGGCGGAAGCAACATTAATGTCTAGGTATTCGGATATTGCCGCGTGTAGCATGTCCTGAAAGTCTGGGTTTCGAAGGTGCCAAGGGGACATCCGACACCTAAAGGGGGGTCTACGAGATCGAGTATGGAATTTAAGAGTGATCGGGGAATGATCTGAGAGCCCTCGGGGGAGGTGAGCGACTTGCAAAAACCTATGGAGGAATATGCGTGGTGTGAAAAAGTAATCCAAGCTGGATTGTGAACCGTGAACCGCGGACATAAATGTGTAGTCGAGGTCTGTGGGGTGATATTCCTTCCAGATGTCCGCCCAGCCTAAGGTGGACACCAACGAGTTCAGTTTAGAAGGACCCACTGGTGGTTGACGGTCTGTACTGCGTTGTCTGTCTATTGACCCCATAGTGTTATTCCAGTCCCCACCTAGGAGGGTTAAGCCCTCCAGCAGTTCCCCCCAGATCCTAGAAATCTTGTCGACAAAGGTCGTTCCTAGCGGAGGGGGAGCATATATACTACCTATGGTGACATGCTCATCATACAGTGTGCCTGTTACAATAGCGAAATGCCCCCAGGATCCACCCAGTGGTTTATGTGCCGGAAAGGGACTCTACGATGTATAAGGATGGCTGCGCCTTGTGACCCCCTGGTGAATCCTGCATGGTATACATATTGGTACCCAAATCTAGCCAGACAAGGGGTTTTCGTACCTAGGAGGTCGGTTTCTTGTAGGAGTAGGATGTCGGCCCCATATCTTTTGGCCTGACATAAAACCGCACCCCGTTTAATTTTTTTAAGAAGACCCCTGACATTCCAGGAAACCACCGTAAGATCCCCAAGGGGGGCTGAATCTGACTGTGCCATCATCCCGTATCTCTGAAGGCACTGTAAGGAGAATATCGAAATCTAGATAAAAAGTCTGCATGTAAAACAACAATAAAACTGAATTCCCTGAAAAGCCCCCCACCCTCCTCCCAATACTGCCATAAACTAGGAGCATCTGTCGCGGAATAGGGTGCACCGTGCCCCCAACATGGGAAACCCGCGCCCCCACGCCAACAATACCCAACCCACCCACAAAACATTAACGAGGGGAAATAAAAATGTCCGGGCCTGGCGGCTCCATGGCTGGGCATCCACACCCGTTCAGAGGACAATAAGTGACAGGATAACCCCAGTGAAGAGCGATCCATGGCTAACATAATTTGCCGCTAGAGCTATGACTGGATGTCTCAGGAGGTGCGTTCTGGACTGGAGGATCTTCTGTCTGAGCCGGATCTGTGACATCTCTTTGATTTAGTCCTGTGAGGTCTGTTCCGTTGCGATCCACGGGAGGAATCCGATTCCTGCGGCGGTGGCGTATGCGGTTTGAGGTGAGTGTGTTCATCTGTCCATGCGAAAACCGCTTCCGGTGTGTTGAAGAAGAATGACTTTGAATTGAAGATGACTCGCATCCAGCTGGGTATAAAAGCATGTATTGCACATTGAGGTCTCGTAACCTGCGCTTCGCTGCCGTGAATGACTGGCGTTGTTGTTGGACCAGGCGCGTGTAGTCGGGGAAGATCATTATGGGCCTCGAGTCATGTTGGAACTTCTCTTTATGTGTCCTTGCAAACTGTAAGATAGCATCATGATCGGCATAATTCAATAGCTTTGCGATCACCGGTCTGGGGTTCTCGCCTGGGGGTGGTTTTTTAGTCAGCGCCCGGTGGGCCCGCTCTACTACGAAGCATGTGGAAAGTAATTCCTTCGGCATAAGATCCGTGAGCCATTGGGTAATAAAGCGGGTCATGGGGGATCCTTCACACCCCTCTGGTAGACCCAGGAAGCGCAAGTTATTGCACCGCGCGCGGCCCTCTGCGTCTTCTGCTCTGGAGGCTAGTTCCTGCGAGACTACAGTCAGTTTATTGACCTTTTTCTGGAGGGCGGTCACCGAATCGTCCACCGTCGATACCCGTGTCTCCGCTTCTGCGATGCGGTCAACTGCTTTCCGGAGATCTTGACGCAGGAACGAGACCTCCGACCCCACCACGCTAATTTTGGCATCTAACTTATCTCTGGCGTCATTTATCGCCATCAAGAGGGCCGCATTGTCCGGTACTGAGCCTGCCCCATCGCCTCCTGTGGCACCCCCGGCTGGCGTGGTATAGTGATCTAGGGTGCCCTGCTTCGGGCCAGCTCCACCAGGTCTGTCTCTACCCATAGCGGTTGGTGCTGGGGAGCAGGCACGGGAGTCCTCCGAAGTTATAAATGCTAAGTTTGTGTCCCACGCTGGCGCAGGGGGCACGACCCCGATCACGAAGAACTGTGAGGACAGTGTCAGGTCCACTGTGGGGATGCGCCGTCATTTCTGAGCGTTCTTGGGTAAAATAGGGCACCAGTATTGTTGCTGTTTCATTGATACTGTAGCACTAATTCAAGCATGAGCACAGGCCAACTCTTCATGAACCACCTCAATCAAATCTAATCTAGCTTTCTCTTTAAGTATATGTCTATCTCCAATTCCCTATATAAAAGCCTTTTAATGTTGCCTGTATCCCAATCATTATGCATTAATTGACGTTTATTTAAGATGAAGTCACAGTGGAAAACTTGAAGGTTTGCTCCGCTGACTTCACAGCAAAGCCAGCCACACAGTTTTCCTTACAGTGAATTCCTTCCTTTCTATTAAAAAGGTTTTTGGGTCCAGTCTTTTGCCAGGGCCAGCAAAGACAGCAGTGACTTGGCCAACCAATTTTTCAACCAGTAGCACTAGGAAAGGCAACCTCTGCCAGGACCAGAAATAGTTCAGGAGTTTCTTTCTGTCAATAGATTCCAGAAGAGAACATGGAAACTGGGGTGGTTTCAGAGTTGTTGCCAATACCACAGGAGGGTACACTGGTAAAGATGATCAACTCCTCCCTTCGAAACCTAGAAGGGAGATTGGTCTTTTTCATCCACGGGTAGTATAATATATCTGGGGATCTGTGAGGGCTTCAGGCAGTAGGGGGTTTCGACATAAAGTTCTGTACTTTGTTTTTTTGCTGAGCTCCATTTCATGTTGTCCTTGGCACCATGGTGTTTTACTAAGCTTCTCTAACGTTGGTGGTTGAGTTCCTCAGATCCAGAGAGATAAGACTCCTGATCTAATCAGCAATATCCTGTTGAAGGATCAGTTTTGACTGGAGTTGAAATTCTACCTGGGCTCATTGATAAGTCTCCTTGAGGGTCTGGGGTTTGTTATCAAAGGAAACAGTCCGAACTGAATCCCAAGCAGACAATGTCCTTTTCAAGCTTCATTATATATTTGACCAACGCCAAGTTGAAGCTGCTGGCAAAAAACATGGTCAGCATCTGGAAAGAGTTGAGGAAAGCCCTGCTTAGGGATCAGCTTTCACAGAGGCAACTGGTCAAGTTAGTTGGACTGCTCTCTTCCTGGATCTAGACAACGTTTTCAAGGCCTTTGCATTCCAGGGCTCTGCAGGAGTTGATGGTGTCTCACTATCCAAAGGGACTCACCTGTGTAGGACTGATCAGCATGTCCACTATGTCAGCAGAGAGATTTGGTTTGTAGTTGGTCTACAGTGAGGCCTGAAACGAAAGGGCCATCTTTGACACCACCACACAGGGTAAACAGTGCATAAACTGAATAGGATTTCTGAGCATAAATTCACAATTTGTAATGAGGATTTGAAATCTGGCCTCGCAATACATTTTAATGAGCATAATCGGTCAGTTGCACAATTGAAATTGCAAGCATGCGAACTGATCATATGTCGACCCAAGGTAATTGGCAGAATACACTGCTACAAAGGGAACTTTGGCAGATCAAGTTTCTGAGGACATTGACCCCGGACGAACGTAACAAGGAACTTTAATGGTCATGTTTTTTAAAGCTTAATAAGAATTTGATTCAGTTAAAGTATAAATACAATTATCCAAATTCCTTGAAGGCAGTGGTCTCACTGCTTCCAGTTCTACACACCAGAAGAGATGCCCTTTACGATAAGTTGAACACTGTAATGATGTAAGGTCTTGCTGATGGGCGCTTTCATGACGGTTTATGATGAAATAAGGGGATAATAGTGTCACAGTAGGTTTACAAACTTTAACACTATGCAAAATGAATGCCATCATGAAAATTTATTAGCATTAAGTATTGCTGTTTACTGTTTAATGTTGTTTAATTGTAGAATCAATTAAATCATTCTCCTAAAAAGGGAATTTGGTTCCCGAAACGTGTAGATAAATAGAAAAAATTGTTTAGTAAAAATTCAGCAAGAAATCTTTTCATTTAAGAAGTTTATGTGAAGTCATGTTTTATTGGAAAATATAATTGCCAAGCATTGGGCTTGGGGAGTGATGTGTGGACTTGTTCACCAATGGAAGATGGGCACAAGAAGAATGAGAGCTCCACATTAATTGCCTACAACTCCTGGCGTGTTCTTTCACAATACAATGTTTGACGAGGGACGAAGTGACCTGTGGCATCCTCGTGAAGATGGACAAAATCTCAGCATTGCGTTATAGCAACTGCCTGGAGGGTACTCAATCCAAAATGCTGGTGGAGTTGGCCAAGGGTTTTTTGGAAGTCTACAAGGATCAGTGCCACTCAGTGATAACAGATTATCTGCAAGTGAGTAAAAGACTGCTGGCAGACTACATTTCCACATATTTCTAGGATGCCAGTGCTTGGAATTTGGAGCAAGAGGTGTTTCAGGAACTGATCCTCAGCTGTGGCCCTTGTGAGGTAGACCTCTTTGCCTCCCTGCTGAATCATCAGCTTCTCCCACGCTTCAGCTGGCAGGCAGAACCAGGAGGCAGAGGCGGTGGATGCCTTCCTTCTGGAAGGGTGAAAAAGGGATGAACTGTGTTTCCTTTGTTCGCAATTATTGATAGGGTTACGACCTGGAGTCAGTCGGCTGATATGACTTTTGTGATGCCTATTTGGAGATCTGACGTGTGGTTTTCAATTCTTCTGGAAATTTCATGGGGTTTTCTGATCCTTCTCTCCCCTGTTTTGGACAATTCTGATGGAAGGCCAGGGTCAATCACACCAACATGTTCTGCATGGGTTGTTCTATCTCATGGCCTGGCATAGCACAGGAAACGCTGGTTGTTCCTGAGCCTTTTGAGCCAAGTTGCCTTGTTCATTCAATGAGCATTGTCTGAGGGTACAATCAAAAGGTTATCGATCAGCAAGGAGGCAATGGTCATGTAAGTGAATGGCAAGGGAGCTAGATCTCATGGGGCAGAGGTTGTACAAATCTTGACTTTTCTGTCTGAAGTGGCACAGGTTGTGCTAACCTATAGGGCGGTCCATGCTTTCAAATCTATGATCTCTGCGGGACCGTGGAGGAGCATCGATGGTCTGCAAATCAATTTTTGCTATAAGATTATCTTTTCTCCTGGACCTCAATATTCCAACTTTTAGAATTTACACTTGGTCCTGAATCTTTTCTTGCCTTGGCCTCCAAACTATTTCTGAGGAAAGAACTTTCACCTAGGCGCCTTCAGCCCAAGGCCTACTCTGAGTGTCTGGTGGATATAATGAGGGCTGCTAACCAGTTGTCAAGAGACCACATTTAAAGCATTTTATTTCAAAGTTGTGATGTATGGGGCCTCTTTGGTTGTAGGATTAGGAGTAAGCTTACAAAATGCGTAATCATTTTCTCTGGTTCTGGCATAGAAAGTACAATTTCCTTGCCAGTATGAAAGAAAGTTTCAATTCCGATAAGGGCACAGAGGCAAGGATTAACCACCTGGGTAAGTAGAGAGTTCTCATGATGGCTCACCAGATGAACGGCTATGAGTAAGGTGGAGTATACATTTTCTTGTATTTCATTGTTAGAGATCACTTTTGTCCTTTCTGATGAATGAGGCAGAGTTTTTGTTAAAGGTTTTGTGGCTGCATTCTAACAATTGTTATTGTGCATATGTTGTATAGTCTATTGGACTGAGATTTTTCTATGTTTTTTTTCTTAAGTGTGAACAAGAAACAAGTGTAAATTTTGATGACTGGATTGGATTTTGAAGAGCTGACTTTGCATGAAGAAAGAAGGAGGAAATGGATTTCAACTAAGATCATGTGGGGACTCGGACCTATTCATTGGATATTTTGATTCTGAAGTCAAACTAATTTCAGAGATCTGGGAAATGTAGTTCAGACTTTATTGTATGGGCTCTCCGCTGGCAGACCCTACCTCCTCTGACCCCGGCAATGGAAACACGAGCGCTATCCAGCCCACGATTGGCGGGACTCCATGCCCACCTGCTGGTACTGACTGCGAGACCGAGCGCTGTGGAGCTCGGGGATCTCCTGCCTCCAGATCGGCGGGCCGACGGCGTTGAGTGGCTACGGAATACATAAATGTACTTGCTTGGGTCCTGCTGGGCTGTGGGAGGCTGTTGAGGCACACGACCTGCGATCGGTAGGACGCCTCGGGAGGACCGCTGATCGGTGAGGAACATACAGAGCTCGAGTGAGGGTAACACCCATGGGGACCGGACGCCCGCGGTGGGCCCTCTGCTGGCAGACCCTGCCTCCCCTGACCCCAGTAACGGGAAGTAAGTCCAGTTCGGACCGCGATCGGCAGGAATCCACATCCACCCGCAGGAAAGGCCCCCCCAATACACGGATGTTGAGACTAAGTGTGGGACTGAGTGCTGTGGGGCTCGGGGATCTCCTGCATCCAGGCTGACGGGCCGGCAGTGGCGGTGAGTGTCTGTGGGAGGAATAGCTGCTGACCCCGGGGAGCGCAGTGCTGCTGTGGTGATAAAGGCCGCACTGGCCCGCGCCCGATGGGACACTGACAGGGGCGTCCGGCGTCTGTGGGGCGCCGATTGACCTGAGGGGGGCGTCTGTCCAGGACCAGAGGCCTAGTAAGGGTGGTGATACCACTGATCAATCCGAGATCGGCGGGACAATGTGCCGTCTTCCCCTTCCCCCTCCCCCCCAGTGTAGAGGTGGACACGAAGGCCGTGAGAGTGGAGCATGCTGGGGGCCCAGTCCGTAGTTCCCGGGCTGAGGCCGAACCAAATCAAATCCACTGATGGCCACCGCCATACGGCGGGAACAGATCCTTAGTCAGTGCTCCACAGCGCACAAATGCCCACATACTCCTGAGAATCACCTGGGGTGAGTTGTCAATCACCACTCTGGATTTGACTCACCTCTCCCGAGATCTCCCACTCCTTAGGCGCTGGGCGGTCGTCATGCACAACCAGTGACCCGAACAAATAACTACAGCGATCTTGGCCGTTCATGCTGGGGCGTCCCCGACAGCCAGCTGTGGTCCTCCTGGGCCCCACCTGGCCGCAGTCTCCTGCGGAGATCCTCTTGGGGCTACAAGACCGTCCCACGCGGCAAAGCCACCTATCTCCTCAAGGCCAGCTGAAGATCCGGGAGCTTGGACAAAGACACGCATGGTGAGGTCGGGTTGCCCCCTTTGGAAAACCGGGCAGTCATGGGGAAGGACAGAGGGGCGAAGCCGCCATCGACCCAGACCCGAATGGAGCAATATACATTCAGTGGTCCTAGCCATGGCGAGACCGCGCCTCCCACACCAACCACATGGGAGGTGACCTGGCTACCATCCTGCATCATGGAGACCAAGATCGGGGAGGTGCGAATGGACATGGCTCTCATCCGCAAGGACCTCTGCAATGCACACTGCTCGCATCACAGAGGCAGAGTTCTGCCTTTCGGAAGTTGAAGATGATGTTTCAACCCTAAAGGCGCAAGTTAAACAGCTTCTATCCCACACGACCGACCTCCATAGACAGGCCGAGGACACAGAAAACCGATCACGACAGACCAATCTCCGCCTGGTGGGCCTTCCTGAGGGGACGGAACCTTCGCAAATGACCACCTTCATTGAATACTGGATCAAATCCTGGATGCCCCCGAATGCCTTGTCATCATGGTTTGTCGTGGAGCGGGCCCACTGTGCGCTTGTGCCCAGGCTGCCACCTGGAGCCCCGCACCGACCAATAATTGCGAGGATCCTAAATTTCAGGGACCGCAATGCCATCCTGCAAGAAGCCCGCTCCCGATCAGACTTGTTTCACAAAGACGCCAAAATTATGATCTTCCCCGATTACACAAAGGAAGTGCAGGCCCAAAGAAGATCATACCTCCATGTAAAACAGAAACTGCGTGCCCTCAATCTGCCCTATAGACTCCTCTTCCCGGCTCGTCTTAAGGTGGTTTTTCAGAACAAGTCACATTTCTTCAATACGCCGGAGGCAGGATGAACCTGGGCGACCGAGGAGTGCCCAACCCGCCCAATGAAGAGCGTCCCCCCCCCGTCTGATCCTCAGAAGGAGCCTCGGGTGGGTGCCACTGCGGGCTTCCGTGGGCGGCACACTGGGTCCCAAAGTAGGCTTTACGCCCGCGGGGCAGCGTCTGCCTGGACCGCTGGCTCCCCCCGTGAGAAGAGCAGGTTGTCAGCATCACAAGAGCCGCCAAGAATCCGAGATAACTCTGACAGATCGGACCCGGCACCTGGAGAGAGCTTCACTGACTCTCCAAAGCCAAGCTCTGATGACACCGACCTCTCACCCAGCCCCCAAATCTGAATCCAAGCAATACCGTCATCAACAATTTGAACTGGAGGAATGCGAATCCTCAAACGCAGAGGGGCCCAACACGTTGCCCCTACACTATGCTCCAATAGCTAGTTTTCTACACTCGAAGTGTTTGTTTACCGAGGGACAGATGCATCAATTGGGGAAGTATGGGGAGGGGGGTTGGTTGGGAGGTTGGGTAGAGGCTGTTCTCCCTGCTCTTGTTAGTGTTACTATGTTTCTATGCAAACAGTGTGTACAAAGTCCACGATGCGTCCCCGGCAGTCTACGTAATTAAACTGAACGCATCCAGCTGCTCCCAGGGCCTAACCATTTGGAGCATCAAGGCTTCTCAGACCTTTTGCCCCACACATCACCACTCTATCACAATGTCACGGCCTTATAGCAGAGGTGAACCCCTTAGAGTCCTTATATGGAACGTTAATGGACTCTTAGATAAAATTAAACGGACAGCGATTTTAAAACATGAAGGGAGGGTCACCCCAGATGTCCTCCTACTGCAAGAGACGCACATGATGGGAAATCGATGCCCCTTTATAGCACGTCAGGGATTTGACAGGGTATGGCACTCGGGGTTCTCTAGAGGGGCTCGAGGAATGGCGATCCTTCTGCGGCGCTCCCTCCCCTTCACGCCGGTCCACACAACTAGCGACCCTCAGGGCCGGTTTGTCACCCTCACAGGTACCCTGGGGTACACTACTATCAATTTGATGTCGTTATACGCACCCCCCCGGCAAACTTAGAGCCCACTCTCCGAGCCGCAGTAGAGATAGTATCCTCCCTCCCCCAGGGTCTGACAGTGATTGGGGGAGACTTCAACGCTGTTCCAGAACCCATCAAAGATGCCACGGGTACACCATCGTCATCGTCCCATAGAAGATTAGGTGCTAAACGAGTTGGAAATTGGGCTTACAAATTGGGCCTCTACGACGTCTGGCATACCTGGCACGCCAGATTACTACAGTTTACACACACATCTGCTGCACATCATAAACACTCTCGAACTCCTCATCTTCATGCCCGTCCCTGACTGTAGGACAGTTACTGATGTCCAAATCCTGGCACGAGGCGTATCAGACCACTCCCCACTCCTCCTACAATTAGGGGCCTCCACTGGAGCTCTACGTCCTATATGGAGGCTAAATGCCTGGTTCCTTCAGGACCAAGAATACAAACAGATGATCGAGGGAGAACTGAAACACTATTTCCACACCAACGAGGGCACAGTGCAACTCCATAGTACGCTGTGGGAGGCGGGTAAAGCCACGATCCCTGGGTACGCTAAGGGGTTCCTCAAACACAGACGGCAGGTCCAAGATCGCTATCTCTCCCAGCTTGAGGCCAGGGCCCTCCGCCTGGAAATGGCTGCGGCCACGGCGGACCGGGAGGTGAAACGCCAGCAGCTCCAACTAATATACAAAGAGATTAAGACCATATCTCTCGAATCTGCTAAACTGATATGGAGGTCCTCAGAGGCCCGGGTTTATGGCTGGGGAGATAAGAATGGCAAATTGCTTCACTGGCTCGCTGCTCATCCCCTGGCCAACCGCACCCCCGCTGAAATTGTGCGGACCTTTGCGAACTACTATATGGTGCTTTATTCAGCAGATCACTCACATACGCAGTCACCAGCTCCCTCTTCCTGCAGGGTATCCCCCTTCCGCAGCTTCCGGAGAGGGAAATCAAGGCTATGGACGAGCCCATTACGACCGAGGAAATCGGTGAAGTGATCTCATCACTTGCTTACCCGCAAGACTCCCGGTCGGAATGGTTTCCCTGCGGAATACTATGCCGCATTTTGGGAAATCTTGATCCCACAACTCTACACCCTGTTTGAGGAAGTTCTGGAAAGAGGCGCCTCCCCCTCCCCCCCACTGACACAGCCACAGTCATGGTCATACCGAAAGCGGACCCTCCCTCAGCCTCATGTTCTAACTACCGCCCAGTTTCGTTGATCAATACTGAGGTTAAAATTTACGCAACGATTCTTGCCACCTGTCTGAAGCGGGTGCTCCACCCTCTCATACACCCTGATCAATGTGGCTTCATGCCGCACCGCAGCACAAGGCACTGTCTGAGATGCCTCCATGTGGCCCTTGCTCACCGCCACCTCCTCTCTCCATACTTAGCTCTAGTACTACTCAACTTTGAAAAGGCCTTTGACACTGTCGACTGGCGCTACTTGAGGAGTGTGCTAGAAAGAGCGGGATTTGGCCCCCATTATCAGAAGCTGGTGGGAGTCCTTTACTCCAACCCATCAGCCAGGGTCCTGATAAACGGGGCACTATCGGAAGCCTTCCCTATCAGGAGGGGAACCCGACAGGGATGTCCACTCTCAACTCTCCTCTTCGCTCTAGCAATAGAGCCTTTGGCTTGTCTCATTTGGGCCGATGAGCGGATACAGGGTTGGTGCTGGCAGGGCTCCCATAATGACCGTATCGCCCTATATGCAGACGATATCCTGCTCTTCCTGACTGACCCAGCCCAATCAAGGCCAAGATGCCTCCAGATCCTTCAATCCTTTGAGAGAGCGTCCGGCCTACACCTTAACCCTGCTAAATCCACTTTAGTGCCCCATCATGCCTCACGAGAATGTGTGGACTGGCAAACAACTATTCCCCTATGAAGACTCTCTTTCAAATATCTAGGTATCTGGATGGCGCTTCTCCCTGAGCTGACCTGGTCCCTCAATGTCAACCCATTGCTCAAGCACACAAAAGGCGACCTCCGTCGTTGGCAATCCCTTCCCTAAACCCCCTCAGTAGGATTGCCCTTTTTCAAAATTATGGTTCTGCCCCATCTCTTATATGTGTTCCAGAACCTCCCTCGCCACCTTCCTCGCAGTTGGTTCCGTGGACTGGATGGGGTGACCACAACCTTCCTCTGGGGTGGCTCGAGATCGCGGCTGGCCCTTATGCACTGCCAACGGGCCTCATACGATGGGGGAATGAGGATGATGAACCCCTTGCTCTACTATCTTGCCACCCATCTCCTGGTGATCTACGATTGGTTCAATGGCGGGTGGTCTGTCCGGCTTACCGGCTGGAGTTAGAGAGCCTTGGGTTCTCTCGGATCCAAGCCATGCTCTATGGGGCTCCAATTCCTCACACTTTACCGGCAGTTACTCGAACGGCCCTCCTCGCGTGGCATTCAGAGCTGTGACACACTCAATGGGACACTAAAATCATACTACAGACGTCCCTCTGGCACAGTACTTGCCTTCAAGAGGTTTGGGACCTTGGCGGGGTGTCAGAAGTGGGACCTGATAGGCATCACTCACTTGGGAGATGTGTGGAAGGGAGAGCATTTGTCCCCCTTCCGGGAGCTACAGCAAACATACTCCCTACACTCTACTCAATTCTACAAATACCTATAATTGCGGCATGTCCTTGCCCTCCACATTCCCGACTGCATTGCAATCCCAGAATTTAGTCAGTTGGAAGCTAAGCTCCTCATGGGTAATCTGAGGAGAGGAGGAATATCCCACTTCTACAGATCACTGATAAACAATACCCCGCCCACATTAGACTCCCTCAGGACCTGCTGGGAGCATTGGATAGGCCCTTTTGAGGAGGAAGACTGGAGGGATGCATTGATGGCCCCCAGGGTGCTAACCATATCGGCCAGGCTCCACCTTATCAAAAACTATTATCTCCATTGTGCATATCTTACCCCTGTGCATCTGCACAAAGCGGGCTTCCTACCGACCCCAAAATGCCCACGTTGAGAACCAGCTGATTTTTATCACATGGTCTGGTCCTGCGCCATCCTTTCCAAATATTGGGTGTCGATTGTGGCTGAGCTGAGGAACACACTGGGTTGGGCGGTCCCCCTTACTCCTCTTGCCCTCCTCCTGGGGGTGATGGAGGGGATGGATGGTTCCCGTACTGACAGATTGTTCCTAGGGACAGCCATCTTGGTGGCCAAAAGAGACATGGATGGACTCAGCATCTCCATCTATCGCGAAATGGCATAAAGGAGTGGACTGGTGAGCCATCCAAGAAATAACTGTATGAGGCTGTCCGGCCAAAAACGAGCGCATATGGGGCAAGTGGCTGGGCTTGATAGGCTGATGTTCCACAGCCGATGGTTGGAAGTCTTAGGGGGGGGCAATACAGGTCTTGTCCGTTTGCATGGCCCAAAAAGGGAAAATTCTGATAATGTACTTAACTGGCTTGTATGTCACAGTGACACACTGTTTTACTTTGTTGCTCATAAAAACCAGTAACATTTTTTTATCAAAAAAACATTGGTAGTATCACCATTGACAGTAAGACAAAAAGTTCTGTAACAACAGTGGTATTTGGCAACATCACCTGTACCATTTATTTTTTTAAATGTTCAGGAGAAGTTGCATGGATGAACAGGAAACATATGACCATTCTTAAGAAGTATTTCAGGAAAACCAGCTTACAGAAACTACAGAAAGAAGGAAAGAAAATGGGTGAAACCCTGAATCCAGAACTCTTTCAGCCCTGCTAATCCACAGAAGGGACTGATGATCATGAAAATGAATAGAGGCAACAGGATTCTCTCATGGAAACTGAAAGAACATATGGGTCATAGTATCAGCTAAAGTCTCACCCATCACTGAAACTAAAAAACTGACAGCTTCATTCAAAGTTGCTCAGTAATAAGAGGAGCCCCAACATCCATGGTACAATTATAGTCTGTGCAACTTTACTGGAAAGGTTAACACCGGGTTACTATTTGTGTGGTAAATAATGGGTAGTAGTGTGTGAAAGTGTTGTTTGCAATTGATTTTGTTTTACTAGTACCCCAGTTTTTCCTGTGCAATTTTCTTGACGAATACTTGCAACACTTGGTTTAGGTGGGAAACTCCAGCATCATGAAAAATGCAGTTCATGATAACACTTACTTTAGTGACAGTTTTAGTTTTTCACCCTTGTTGGTGCATCCAGTGCTGTGTATCTCTAGACATGTGTTTCAGGACAATTGTCCTTCTTCAGTAGAGAGCAACATGTTGTTTTGGGGGTGCTGGAAATGCTGGCCAAAGTCTTCTTAGGCATCGCTACCACTCACTGGGTGCAGGTGCATCAACCAGAGCTTGTCAGCTCATTAGCTCAAGGGAGCCTTTTCAAACAAAAAGAGGGTGGGAGCACACTGCCTCACACCCAGCACTCAGTTGGCTCCAATGCATCATGGTAAATGTAGTGCATGATAACACATACTTCAGTGACAGTCTTTAGTTTTTCACCCTTGTTGGTGCAGCCTGTAGCGTGTATCTCTCGACATACGAATGTGCAGTCCCGCGCACTGGGCTGTAAAGACACATGCTGCCATGGGCCGCTGCACCTTCAATCAATGGTGTGCCGGAGCCTTGTGACACTTAAACAAAGCAGACAGAAAGTTCGGAGGCGAACCGCTCTGACTGAACAGGGCCTACTACCCATGCTGACAGCAATACAGGAATCCAATTGCCAAGATGTCACCTTCAATAAACCAGAGCTTCCTGCAAGGAACATGTTAACCTGTAAGCAAAAGCAAATACAAATGCTCACCAGCCTGAGAGTTGGGAATCCATTCAAACTCTTCCCTTGCTTGATGCTCCCTCAATGGTTTCAAGTTTCTGGCCAAGCCCAGAAGGGGAGGAGAACATTTGAATAGCGATGGAGGTTAAAGCCCAGCAGTACCCTCAGCATTCCCTTGTCCTATGATACAGGAAATAAAATGGGAAGGGACTGGGAATGCTAGTCCCTAAATAGCACCCAGCTAAGGGAGGGTGGGGTTTATTCTTGGTATTCCGATTATGCTTCCTGACTTTGGAGGTGGCATTTAGCTCGTATAGTAATAGCTGGGGCAAGGACAAGGGACGCAGAGGTAATACCACAGCCACCCTGTTACTGTATTCAAAGCTGTTGTGTTACCTTCTTATTCATGGTTTGATTACATTGCAAAACCCAGGACATTATTTTTTAGATTGCTGTTAACTACCATTGTAAGAAAGAAATCACACCACGAAACGGAAATTGTGGATGTGACCTTCACGTCCATAGTGCTCTCAATCAGCACTACGGACATGGAGGTCATGTCCAAGTGCCATGGGCGGGAACTCCCTCTGGTGCTAGCACCAGAGGGATTCGCTTTTTATATTTTCAGGTCAGGCTCCGCTCAGCAGCCTGAGGCTGTTTTTTGTTTTTTTGGTAATGACTATTATAGTGCATGGTCACTACAAAAAGTGAAACTAAAGTATGGGTGCCGGGGCCATACCTCAGCTCCTGAGCATTGATTTAGTTGAGGGAGGAATTGTTGGACAGGGGAGAATGTCCCCTCTCAAATGGGAACTCTCACTAGTGGATCCCTGAGTTGGGATCGCCGCAGGAGGGCGATCCCCAATCAGGGATCCACCCACTAGGCACCAGATTTCGTTTTTGAGGGGGGGTAGCCCCCTTGGCAATGGGATAGTGCTCCTCCCTGCCCTCAGGCACAATATTCTTCCTTCCCCACCGTCCGAGGGAAGATAGATGGTTTTTCCCCCCATTCTGCCCCCCTCAGAGTGCAGAAAGCCCACTAGACAGCAGGGTATAGTTGGGAAAAAACATAAATGAGAGTGGGCGGCCCATGATGAGCAGGGCCATGCCCCTCCAAAAAATTCAGAACAGTCTTTCTGCCTCCCCTGGGGGTCAGATTCAGGTATTTGCCCCCAATCTGACTCCCGGGAGAGGGAAGGGGGCAGAAAGCCCACTAAACACCAGGGCTAAATAACAAAAAGTGATGGGGGCGGACCACGATGCACGGGGTTGTGCCTCCACCTCAAAATTGGGCACTGCAGTCTTTCTGCTCCCCCAAGGGGGGCAGATCTCTGCATCCCCCAAGGGGTGGAGGGTGCAGAAGCCCACTAGACACCAGGGAGTATTAGAAAAACAAACCCAAAGGGGGGGGGGGTGGCCCAAAATGGACTAGGCGAAGCCCACACCCAAAAATAGGGCACAAAAGGGGGGAATGCCACTAGACACCAAGAATTTCAAGTTGGCACCAAAACTAACAAATGAATTGGGAAGGTCTACCCTAGCTTTGAGCCACACCCACTGTCCAGAATCCTAATTGGGGAGGTTGCATCAAACCTGCCTAGGTAGGGGGCGCTAGAGAGCCGGCAAGCAAGATGGCCGCACTCATGTGAGGCTCCTGCAGCCCGGGAGCACTAATTGCCAATATCCTGAAATAGCGGAGTCTTCTATAGCCTGTAACCTGCACCTTAAGTTGGTTCACCATGCAGCGACACAGAGTAGAGCCTATCGCTGCTGTAAATTGACCGAGAAAAAGCGAGTATCGCCAGAGTGAGCTGGGAACTGCTGCTGTGAGAAGATGGCCACCTACCATCCTGATCAGAGGTCCGTGCTGCCATTTTATTGAAGGACCCTCCTGTTGAGCGCCGCACGAACATTTCTCGCCTCGCCGGCGCTGGACATCTTGAGGCCGTCTCTGTGCTGACTCCCTGGAGCAGGCTGCAGTGACACGCTGACGGAGCTGCCGCTACAACAAGGTGAGCCTGCCTGCTTTGAGAGTCCTGTGGCTGCGGCCTGGGCGGAGCGCTGCGGACAGCGAGACTCAACCTCACCCGGATGCCTGGGCCTGCTGACGGGAGGTTGGAGTGCTGGAGGCCTGCGCCAGCGGATTGCGGAGGCACCGCCTGGGGGCTGAAGCCTGTACGCTGCTGAGACTGCCGCCGGCGCTGGGGCTGACGACTAGGGGCATTCCGGCGGACCCTTGGAGTCTGGCACGGGCCGCCTGTGAGGGGGCGCCTGTGAGGGGGCGGCTGTGCAGAGCGCTGCGGCCCAATTACATCGGGAGAGGATGAGACCCCGGTTGGCCTGGTGAACGGCTTTGGCGCTACGGATAGGGAGCGGCTCGTAGCTGCGATGCGCCTTGATAATTAATCAGCTGCAGCATTACGGATTGGGCGCTGACATTGCGGCCTGCAGAACAACCACTCCTTTCCCCCTGCTCCTAATTCACGACCCTCAAAGGAGCTGGCCACAAGCATTACACTTCTTCGGTCGTGCGGCAACCAGAATACAAGCTACTCAACTGCGGTAAACTCTGCACACATTATTTGCGCACTGCTGTGGTGGCGATGGGCCGGGCTGAGGGCAAACAAACCAAGCTGCAATTTGAAGCGCGTAGATCCACGCGTACCCCTGCTAAGGACACTGAATCTAATGGGGCAGAGGAACTGTCACCTACATCCTCATTGCCAGATGCTGACCTGAAAGCCTTACTGCTGACCTTGAGACAGAGTCTCACGTCCATTGAATCCAAAATGGACTCATGGAGTATGCGCATAGACTTTATAGCACAACGCCTGGACAAACACGAGGGTCGCATTACTGAAACTGAACAAAGGATATCAGCATTGGAAGACAACTCATCGGCGGGAGGGGAACGACTACATGATATGGAAAGGCTCCTTGAGGTCATTTCAGCCAAAAATGAAGATTTGGAAGCGCGCTCGCGCAGAAACAATGTGCGAATCTTGGGTATTCCTGAATCCACATCCACTGGCCGCATGGAGGATTACATTGAGCGCCTGCTGTTGGGCCTCTTCGGAGCAGAGGCCCCCTCCAAGCTCTAGTGATCGAGAGAGCCCATCGATCTCTATCCCCCAGTCCCCCGCCTGGGGCACCTCCTCGACCGATAATAGCGCGCTTGCTCAATTATAGAGATGAAGACGTGATTTTAAGACTCACTAGAGAAAAACGGTACCTAGTCTATGAAGGGAACGTCATCTCTATATACCTGGATTTCACCATTGCCGTACAAGAAGCGCGAAAGAAGTTCGCTCAGGTGAAGCGTAGTCTGCAGCAGGCCAACATCCGACTCAGGGTCTCCTACCAGGCAAAAACGCATATTTTCACCACCCCTCATCTGGCGCAAGAGTTTCTAAAAACCATAAATCGCCGCTCACCCGCGGCCTAGGGCGGAGGCTCTGGACCTAAGTCACCGTCTCCGGAGTCGGAAGAGGAGTAGCTGCGCAACCTGCGCCTGTAATGCAGGCACACTTCTCATAACTGGTGGTCCCCCTGTCTCATCGTTGCTGCGGCGAAACCAGCTCTCAACATATACCTTTTGAACGTTGTTCCTGCCACTTTTTGGCTGCAGTACTGATACGACCAGCAGAACTGCTGCATGATATCCTTTCTCCTGGGCACCCTTGCATGTGTGAGGAGAGGTGCCTGGCTCTCTGACGCATTCCCCCAATGGGAAACCCCCGGACTATGCTATGGCTTGTCCTATTCTCTACTCCACTCTACCTTTTCTATTCCGGAGCATTCTACCTAAAGATTTACCACTTCTCCCAACCCTCGAATGATCACAGCTCCTTCTTTAACCGTCACTTTTCTTTTTCCATCTCGTGTTGGAGATACATTTGGATATCTGGGGGGTCATGCATTCGCCTGCGGGATTGGGCCGCGGGTTTGGGTGAAGGGAGGTGGGGGGGGTGTTTGTTTGTTTTCTTGAATACAGCAGTACTGTATGTAAAGGTCATGTTTGTGGCGTAGTTAGAATGGGTACACACATCGTAGAAAGAGGCTACTTATGTAATTATATAGATTTCATACAGCCCATGGTACATCTGTTATCATATGTGCACACCTAGGGCTCTTGTGGACCATGTTCTTCATCTATTAACGTGGAATGTGCGCGGTCTGCGAGATCCCCGCAAGAGAAGGCATGTACTCAGCTATTTGGACAGACACCACGTCCAAGTGGCAATGCTACAGGAAACACACCTAGATCCTAGGACACAGCCCAGCTTTGCGGGGAAATTGGCAGCTCATAGATATTTTTCATCCTATTCGACCTATTCCAGGGGCACTGCTGTTTTAATTAGGGCTGGGGTGAGATATTGCCCTGAGGGCACACACCAGGACCCGCAGGGAAGCTACTGCGTGATGTGGGGTAGGCTTGCTGAGCAATCTACTACACTGGTCAATTGTGACGCGCCCAATGTGGATGATGCTCAGTTTTTTGATAAACTCTGGGGCCTCATATTGGACATAGGGTTCACACATCTAATATGGGGAGGAGATTTCAATGTTGTACTAAACCCCAGCATGGACCGCTCACATAGCACCCTTGGCCCCCACACCAAAGCAGGGAAGCACTTAAACATTATCATTGCAGACCACCATTTGTTGGAGGCTTGGAGATCCCTACACCCCACGCACAGAGAGGGCACTTTTTATTCTAGTGTGCACTCCAGCTGGTCCCGCATTGATTACTGGGTACTCTCGGCTGGCCTCTGTACGTGGCTGAAAGAGGCCAGACATCACGAAAGTACTCCGACCATTCCCCTGTGTTGCTAAAACTACGTCCCCCTGCTAACGAATCCCCACACTGAATCATGGAGGTTACAACCCACTGTGTTACTGGAAGATAATGTTCGCGAGGAACTGCGGCAAGAGATCCTCACATTTTTCCCTCGAAATATAGGCAGTGTCCAGTCATTAGCCTGCGTATGGGAGAGTTTTAAAGTCACCATCCGTGGGCTATGTATTGCTAAGGGTGGGGGAATCCTCCGGGACATTAGGGGATCCCTGCAAAAACTAGAACGCGACATCAAGGCTGCAGAGGCTTCTATTGCTGAAGCTCCCACGTCACAGCTGCATGCACAGCTCAAGGAGTTATTGATAGACTATTCAGATACCGCGGAGAGGGAATCCCTATTTAGATCCAAATATCATCGCGCCCGCACATATGGGGAGGGTGAGAGACCCGGCAAAGCACTGGCAGAGATAACGCAAGCCCCTAGATTTGCTAACAATATCTTTCGCATAGAAGACGACACAGGGACGTTGCAAACAGACACCAAGGCCATACTCAACACCTCTGCTGATTATTACTCGCGACTATATAGCACGCATAGAGCTGAGCATATCGATGTGGCGTTGTATTTTGAAGACACAGCCCTTGGCTGGATAAGTGATTCTTGTAGAGAATTTTAGGCTGCTGACACTGAAGAAGATGAATTACGTGCCGCCATAATGCAACTACAGTCTGGCAGAGCCCCTGGTCCGGACGGCCTGCCGGCTGGCTTCTGTAAGTGCTACATCGACGAACTAGCTCCCATTGTCAAACAGGTGTATGAAGAAGCTCAGGGCATCGGCACTCTCCCATCGTCCATGCGACAAGCCATAATCATTTCACTCCTTAAACCGGGCAAGATGCTTCCAAATGTGAAGCCTACAGACCTTTATCTTTAATAAATTGCGATACCAAGATCCTGACTAAAGTGCTAGCCAACAGGCTGAACCTGCTGATGGAGGGGCTGTTGCTGCCTGGCCAAGCAGGCTTTATACCCGGAAGGGCAACCTCACACAATTTACGCACTATATTTGCCCTGCTACAGGATATTGACCCTGAAAAGAACGCAGCAGCGGGGTTTTTGGACGCCACGAAGGCCTTCGATTCGTCAGAGTGGGACTATATGTTTGCGATATTGCGCAGAATGGGCCTCCCTCCTGCCTTCCTTTCCTGGATTGTGCTACTCTACAGCCAGCCAGCATCACAGAGAATACGCTATACCGTACCCTTCGCGGCACATACTAGTCTCACTCTACGCTGACGATACTACCCTCTATCTCCACGAACCGAGCATAAGTTTAAACCCCATTCTAAGGGAATTTATCCGGTTTGGCGATATTTCTGGGATTCATATTAACTGGAATAAATCACAGATATTCCCTCTCACTCCCAACACTCCTGAGTTCCCATTTGACTTCCCGTTGACGTGGTGTGCCTCTGAAATAAAATATCTGTGAGTGGTGATTGCCCGAGATAGAGAGGAGACACTGCGTGCAAACTATGGCACCGCCCTCGACTCAGTTACTAACTCGATAGCCCACTGGATCTCACTGCCACTGTCACTGGCAGGCCAGGTTTCATTGATGAAAATTGTGATTCTACCAAAACTACTTTACTTATTCCTCAACATACCGTACCATCCCGGTCGCCCCTTTTTTGACACACTTAAATCCCAGCTCATCAAGTTGGAATGGGGGGGTAAACAGCCCAGATTGAGCTGGCAGACTTTGACACAACCATTTTCGCAGGGCGGTTTTGAGGCGCTAGACATTGAATTATACTTCCTGTGTGCCCAGGCCCACCACGCGGTGTACTGGATTCACCCATCACCATTCATGCCACATCTAGCCATCGAACAGGGTTACATTGCCCCCTTACCCTCGACCTCCTTCCTGGGAGCGCAGGTCCCAGGGGAAGGCACCACCTATTCTACAGTAGCATGCATGAATCTGGCTTGGAAACGGCTTGTTAAAAAAGTGGACAAGCCCTTACTATACTTACCGTTGATGCAACTCCCATACCACTACCTTCCTCCAGTCACTCATGAAGCCACCTGTAGAAACATGCTCCGTAGGAGACACCTGCACACCTGGGGAGACCTACACCATGAGGTAGTGTTCAAAGATAGGTAGACACTCTTGGGTGGGGAAGATGCCACGCCTCTGGAAACCTTCCTATACAATAGGATCAGACACGAAGTGAAAGCCAATACCCCTGCATTCCCCCAAGAACCACCACCATGTGATACCTTACATGCCCCTCCTGCAGATGACTGGGCCAGCACACGCGGTGTCTAGACTGTACCACGCTGCTTCACTAGAATACCCAAGCACACAACATGAAGCGAGGAAAGGCTGGGATCTTGAATTAGAAGCCCCACTAACTGATAAGCAATAGGTGTATTGCTGCATGCAAACGGGGGCTATAACAGCGAGTAACCATCTGTGGATAATCCATTTTAAGTGTATACATCGAGTTTACTACACACCTGTGCGATTACACAGATACAAACTGAGGGCGGATGACCACTGTGATAGGTGTAGGCAGGAGGGAGCGGGCTTTCTCCATATGGCTTGGAAATGTGAGGGAGTGCGAAAATACTGGGTGGAGGTACTGGAGGCTTTGTCCAAGATGGTTGGCTCCCTCATCCCTGTCTCACCGATTGTGGCATTGATGGGGTACACAGAGGACCTACCAGCAACACACAGGAAATTTATTGCGCTGAGCCTGTTACTAGCA
This sequence comes from Calotriton arnoldi, assembly GCA_963921515.1. Lineage (NCBI taxonomy): Eukaryota > Metazoa > Chordata > Amphibia > Caudata > Salamandridae > Calotriton > Calotriton arnoldi. Next base: position 1,555,521 of record CAWUFW010002245.1, on the reverse strand, counting down.
AAAAGGAGAGTGGCATGCAGATGGGGCCGGGGGTGTGCCCCTAAGTTCAAGGAATGGCTCACAGACCTGATATTCTGTAAAGACCAGCTAACAACTTACGCGGAACTCCTAACACCGTCGTCACGTCCTAGGGACATCTGGGATCCCCTGCTGGCCTACCTAGGCGATCACACAGCCTGAGAGAGCATACAGGTCCTCCTTGCAATTAACTGTTCTGGCCAAGGTTATGGAGTTGACTGAGTTTGCTCACTAGGCCAACACACCATAAATAGGCACCGACTGTATACTAATGGGCCAAGAAGCTGAACTTTCCACAGGCTTAGTGTGTCCACTGTCCTGTATGTAAGACCATCCTAACCACTGGCTAATGTGGAATGTCTTGTAGCTGATATATATGCATTGGCTTCCGCTGTGCGTCTTGGCGAGTTTATTGTATGATGTACAATACTTGTAAGCGACGGTGTACTGTCTGGATACCAAATGATGTATGCCCACGGAAACATGACTGTACTGCTGTACCTGTTCAAAAAAATCAATCAAAAATTATTATTTTTTTAAAACCTGCCTAGGTGGAAAGCCCACTAGACTCCAGGGATTTTGCATTATGGGCAAAAGAAAGGAATGGGAGCATTGGGTCATACCACCCATCCCAAATCAGTCTTTTTGCCCCCATGTGACAGAGAGGGGGTTAGCCTCCAATTTGCCCCCTGTGAGGCAGAAAGCTCACTAGATACCAAGGATTTCAACACAGCACTAAAACAAAACAAACACAATGGTAGTATATCCTACCCTAGCTTGGAGGAACACCCCCAATCCAGAAGGGGAGATAGAGTCTTTCTGCCCCCCTGGGAGCAAATATGAAGGTTGTCCCAATTGAAGAAGTTGCACCTAATCTGCCACTGTGGTGGTGGGGGGGGTACAAAGACCATTAGACATCAGGGATTTCAGATTTGGCGTAAAAGAAAGGAGTGTGGGCATTCCAGTGTGGCACCGTGCCATACCCACACCCAAAATGTGGCAAATCAGTCTTTCTGACCCCTAGGGGATAGGGAGTGGGTTTGCCCCAATTCACCCCATGGGGGGGGGGGGGAGCAGATAGACACTGGATGTTAGGAATATGTTTTTTTTAAATATAATAATGGATTGGAGCCTGGCCCATCCTGATATCGGACCCCACCCTCGGCCATAAAGCTTTAACAGTCTTTCTTCTCTCCTGGAGACTAAAGGGTCCCTATCCTAATGGCAAGCAAGAGGTCATTTTGATTCTTTTAGGTGTTGTTTTTACACATGGTCCAGCAGAGTGGGGTGTAATCAAAATATCGTCCCACTTGCCATGTTGAATGGCTGCAACGTTTCAGTCTTGGGTAGGCCGCCTCCTGGGAAACCAACCAAAGCAAGACATTTCTGAAAACTAGACACTGGGGGGAGCCTGGAGTGGGTGCCTTATGTGAATCCCACAACACATTTATACCCACAATGCCCTGAAAAGCTTTTCCTACACATTTTCCTTACATTTCTCTTTCGTAACTTACGGAATTCCCAGTGAGGCAGAAAATTCCTACTACCCAACATTACCCCACTTGTGTGGATGAGCCTAGTGCCCGCAACATAAAATGCCCCAAAACGCAATGTGGAGACATCAATATTTCCTGTAAAGAAAAAAATGAACTGATGTGGCAATTGGGGTAGCTGCACTAATTGGCCCCGGGCTCGGCTGCCACCTAGGGAAACCTGCCAAACCCATACATTTCTGAAAACTAGACACCCGGGGAGTCGAGGGTGGTGTACTCGCATGGATCCCACAATGTTTTCTTAACCACGATGCCCTGCCTACTCATTGCTGAAGTTAGAATTTCATCTCCTTTTCAGAAATGTATAGTTTTTTCAGGCTCACCCATGGGTTTTCCACCTTTTTCCACCACAAATTGCAAACAGGCTGAAACCACAAAAATTAGGAAATATGTGTAGCATCCTCCCCAGCCCAGGTACTCGTTAATGACCATGCCACACACGGAGCTTAGTATAGCACATCTTTATTCTTCTGTGTGTAACCGTGAACTCCACATTCTGAACCAGCATTCTATTCACTATGCTCTAATGCTTATGTCACGGTTCTGCAGAGTCCATCAGGAGCCACAAATGTTCTGTTATTACAAACTCACACAACCCTACATCTCCCCCTCTGTTGAGTAAAAAATTACAATTTTTTACACATATATATATATATATATATACAATTAGAGCTCTTCAATGACTCTTTGTGGCACTTGGATCACATGTCCTGACTGTGTATACGGAAATTGGGGACAGGCAGTAGAAATGTCCATGACTGGCAGTGGTGATGAAGAAACAGCAGTAGTCAAGGGTTCTTCACTTGTCCTTTCAGACCCAGTCTCTACAATGACATAAGTACCTGACGAGCAATGAGCCACATGTTGGAAATGCAAGGTGTCTCGCGTAATGGACTTCCCAGGACGCTGGGCAGTCACCATGTGTCCTTTGCTGGTCACAAAATGAAATGGTTCAGCATCGAAAGGAGCATCAGACTTTCATTTTCTATGCTGATGAACAAACACTCGCTCTCCTCTAGTAAACATGACATCTTGTCTGCATAGGCCTTCATTTTCCTCTTACAACCCAAGTCTTTCATGCGTGTTTCTTCCTTGGTATTTGCTCTTCTGTTGGTCCATTGAGGTAAATTGGTCTTCTAGCTCTCTCCAGAACATCAAGTTTGCTGGGCTTTCACCTATGGTCAATCGAGGGGTTGAGCGATAAGCTCAAAGAGTGGAATTTAAGACAGCTTCAAGGTCGAGCTTTTCTAATACAGCACGTTTACGCTGGACAGCTTTCTTTATGAAACGTTCGACAAGGCCATTGGCCTGTGGTCAAAGAGGTGTCCTCTTCTGATGCTTCATGTTAAGATGACTGAGAAAGTCTCTGAATTCTCGACTGTTGAAAGGTGGTCGTTGTCAGACTTTAAGATCGCAGGAACACCTTAAGTTGCGAAGATGCTGTCTGGTCTCTCAATGGCAAGTTCTTGAGTGACAGAAGAGAGATCTTCGATCAATGGAAAATGTGAGTATTCATCAACGATCACCATCAGGTGATGTCTGTTGTCAAGAGGACTGAAGAAGTCCACAGCAATTCTTTCCCATGCATGCATTGGCAACTCTGACATGTTTAATGGGTGTTGAGTGTTTTTCTATGACAGGCAGTTGCATAGATGACATGCCTTTAATTCTCTTTCAACTCACTCGTCAAGATGTGGAAACCAGGTTCGGTCTCAGAGAGCTTGTTGGTGGCAACAATTCCACAATGTCCTTCATGGGCCACTTCAATTATCTGTTGTCGCAGATTCTCCGGAATGACAATTCTCGAACCTCTTAGAATAATACCTTCCTGAGTAATGGACAGTTCATCTTTGACATTCTTAAACTTTTGATATTCACTGTCACTGGTAAGAAGTTGAGGCTGCTGGTACCAAGACTGATGATATCCTTTATTCAGATCCAAGCAAGAAAATACCTTCAACACCATTCAATTGTGTTATCATGTCGGCAATGTGCGGACCTGAATGTCGTTCTCTTTCAATTGCCCTGTTCGCTTGACACGTATCCACGCAAGTGGGTACAGCTCCTTCACTGTCCTTTTTGCGTACTACCACTATGGGAGAAACCCATGGAGTTGCACCAGTGGAACTCTCAATGATATTGTGTTTGAGTAAGGAGTCAAGTTCTTTTTCAACAGCTTCCTGTAAGTGAAAGGCAATTCGTCTGTGTCTTTGAGCAATAGGATGGATATCCTCATTAATGTGTAATTGGACTTTCGTAGTCTTGCGTTTTCCCAATCCATGAAACAACAAAGGGAATTGACTTACTATTTTGTGATGAGCATTCATGTTATAGTTCACAAATATCAGTCGAATATCAGCAGCTGTGCTGAAGCTGAATAAACAGGCGCTTGAAGGACATGTATGGGTGCTTGTACCTTTGCTTTTTTATGCTTCATCGTTGCTACAAATGAACCTTGACTTTTTAGTGGCATCGATGCAGCCCGCATATACACTTTAGTTTTCGATGGCGTAAGTCGGGGCAATGGAGACAGTTCGTTATATTTCACCTCAGGAATAATATTTATGGACGCACCACTATTGATAATGAAAGTATTGAGCAACCATTGACTTTTAGTGTGATCTTCAGACCAATGTTTATATGACTTTGGTGCTTTGTCTTGTTGATTTCTCTTGGACCAATGTTTTTCCTCACAGGCGGCCAGTCCAACATGCACATGTTTCTCTGAGGTAAACATCGACATGGCACAACCATCTTCTTCACTTTCACTTGATATTGATATGGAAGAACTGTTTGATGAAGATTTAGAAGTCAATCGACTTTGTTTGGTGTAGATGTGTCTCAGCTGCAGTGGTGGCTTGGCCTTACTTACTTTTTCCTTCGCCTTGCAAACCGTCACATAATGCTTCTCCTTTCCACAGCCTTTGCAGATTTGCCCAATGGCAGCACATTTACCTTTGTGTGGAAACAAAGATCCTCACCTGAAGTACAACTTCTTTTTCGGTGGAGAATTCACTCTGTATCTCTCGGCCTTGTGCTTTGGCTTACTTTTCACATTCATGACTGACTCACTCTGGGCATCTGTGGCTTCCATGTTAGCAGCTTGTCAATCAACACGCTCTTCAGCTGTGTCAGCCATAAGAACTAGCTCCAGAATAAGCATTTCTCCTAGCATTCGTCGTCTGAATGAATCTGACAAGCATCCATCAATCACTCTGAGGCGTATAGCTTCCTCATCATTAAATTAATTGAACTTAACAGTGTTTGATGAGCGTGTCCAGTCTCTCAACAATTTTATTGATGGTCTCACCAGCTTTCTGTCGTTCTTGACTGAAGATGTACCTTTAGTAATCTACATTTGGCATTGGATTGAACTTGAGATTCAAGGCAGCTTTGATTTTGGCTGTATGTATTTTTGTCACCTTGCTGCATTTTCTTTATGCTTCTTTTTACACCTTCACCAGCAAGATTCTTAAGGCACTTGATAATTTTCTTGTTTTCTGCTTCTTCAATAACATCAAATATCTCTATACAGGAAGTCCATCTGTCACCAATATTCAGCTCTTTGGCAGTATCGAATGGCGGTGATGGTTTCAAGAAGCCGGCAGCATTGTAACCATTTACGAGATTGGCTGATACTGAGGGTGGATTTCCTACCGATACCGTCTGCTGTCCGCTAGGACATGCTTTATCCATACCATCTCTAAGGCCCTATGCTGTGCTGGCCTCTGGGTCATCTCGAACAGTCTGTGGAACCTTGAACTCCCTCTTGGTCTCCATGGGAGCTCCTTGCTTTCAGGAGACCTTGGGAGTTGTTTTGAGCCACCACTCGGCAACTTTGGTGGTGGGCCGCTTCAGGTATGGACAGCTCCCCAAGCACAACCCCGGGTGCTTCTTCTGGGGTTACTTCCTTCAGCGCAGTGGCACAATGTCTCTCTTCGCTCAACTCTGGTAAGGAGATTACTGTTTTAGTATTTGAATTTCGTTGCTTGTATGCATCTCTTTGTGCCGTCTGACACCTGGTTGATCTCTGTATCACAGCGCTTCTGCTTGCAGTGTTATCACTCCATATGATGTATGGCTATAAGTTGCTTAGTAGCGCAGTACCTCTCTTTGCGGCCTTCCCAGCAGGTTCTCGGCCACTGATGTGTAAACCTCTCAGTGAAGATTTCACTAACTTCAAATGCTTTCCATGGCATTGGGGCTGCGCTTTGATTCCACATATGCCAAACGTCAATTCTGCATAGAGGCACACGTGGCACGCATGAGCAGTTTGCTGGACCACGGCAAATTCTCTGGGAGAGCACTGTCGATCTTCGGGTTACTTATTCCCTATCTAGTCACCTGTTGTAGCGTCCTTCCCAGCTCAGGTACTCGCCAATGATCACGCCACACACAGAGCTTAGTATAACACGTCTTTATTCTTCTGCGTGTAACCGTAAACTCCACATTCTAAACCGGCATTCAATTCACTACGCTCTAATGGTTACATCAAAGTTCTAAGGAGTCCATCAGAAGCCACAAAGGTTCCGTCATTACAAACTCACACGACACTAAAATATGGACTTTAGCTATATTGTGGTTATGTTCTAAGTTACCTCCAGAGGAATCTACAAACACTGGGTACCTTTAGAATCCACAGAATATTGAGAAAAAAAAGGTTGCAAAAGGTACCTTTTGTGGAAAAAACATTACGAAGGTTTAAAAGCGGGGTACCCAGGGCACAAGTCGGGGGTACACGCAGGTACATGGAGTCCATCCACTATTTTCACAGGGTGGACACTGTCCCCATTGCCAAGAACTTGGGCCCCACAGAAATATACTGAACTTGTCCCTGTGTCATTTTCAGACACCGGGACACGTTCAGCAGCGCCTGTACGTTGTCTGCTTTCCATTCCCAGCAGTAACGTGCAGGCAGCGAGGGAGCTTTTTTTTCACCTCGAGCTGGGCCAAGTTAAGGGGCCATCAGTCCTCCTTTTGTTTGAATACCCTGACTGGAGGCGGCCTGGAACCTCACACTTAAATGTAAATGCCACGGAGGGGAAACAAAGGCACACAACTTTGTTATCTCTTCACAGGTTCTTAAGAGAAGCATGCTTTTGCTTTTGTTCAGTCCTTGTATAAAAGAGATGCATGCACTGTAAGAATGTCAGGTGTGTTGGTCTGTTCCAGTATTTACACAAATAACAATTTCAATAGCGCTATTTTATTTCTTTTATAGCACTATGCAACCCAATGCAGGGTGTCAGAGCTCTTTACGTAACATACACATTATACATTGACAATAAATCATGTACATGTGTAAATCAATGTACAAGATGAGTTACATGAGACCAGGTTACAAGGTGTGGGAGTCACATGCCCTTCATAGCTCACTGTGCTATATTACAAGGATTACAATTTATGAACTGCAGATAACAAAAGGATCTCTGTGTTAAAAGCAGTAACCCACTTTACTATGTACATAAAATGAAAATCTATCCTCTGCATGTTACCTGATGTGCTTTGCAGGAGACACATTAACCCGCTATGCTACTTTGATTCAAATCTGGGACTTCACAAAACACAGATCTCTCCAGCAAATGCGTTAGCCTCCAGAGTTATCTCACCATTATTACTATTCCCTGAGATTTACTGGGCACCTTTCCAGCAGATGCCTTCACCCATAAAATATTTTAAATTGCAGACTTTGCAACCAATTAAGCAGAATAGATCTACTGCCATGCTTCTTCTTGTTGCCAATTTCTTTGTGACAGGGTTTAAAAAAAATATATATATATATTAGTTGAGGCCCAGATTTTGCGTCAGGATTGCGCCACTTTTTTGGCACAACCCTGACACCAAATTTCATTTGTTAAATCTCATAATGTGCTTAAATGTACTCATGATATACCTGATAAACATGTATGACACAACTTTCGAGAAGGCATGGAAGCCGTCGCCAAATGGATGAAAAACAGCTGCCTACAAATAAACAGCAACAAAACGGAAGTACTCATCATGGGCCCAAACCCTGACGCCTGGAACAACACCTGGTAGCCCCCCGCCCTCGGAAGCCCGCCCACCCCCACGGACCACGCACGCAACCTGGGAATCATCCTGGACTCAGAGCTCAAAATGGACCGCCAGATCAAGTCCGTCTCGTCCTCCTGCTTCCACACCCTCCGCCTCCTACGTAAGACCTTCAAATGGATCCCCATCGAACACAGAAAGACCATCACTCACGCCCTGGTCACCAGCAGACTCGACTACGGCAACGCACTCTATGCTGGAATAAACAAAAACCTCACCCACAAGCTACAGAACATCCCGAACGCCGCCGCAAGACTGGTCCTCAACCTGCCAAGACACTGCCACATATCCCAGCACCTGCGCACACTGCACTGGCTCCTCATCGAAGCTAGAGTCACTGAAGCATTCCTGATGTATGAGACTGGACACAGGAAGGCTGTTAAAGTTGGTTTATTCCCATAAGAAGATCCCATCCAACAGGATACAGGTTACAGCATCAACTGATGCACAGCTCAAGTAATAACAAGTTCTAACATTACATGCATAAGATTCCATCATGACATAAGTACAGCCTACTAAGGGGAAATCACATGACATCATATGATTCCAAACTATACAGATGTCATCCAAGAGACACTGAACACACCTCCCTTCCTTAACAAATAACTTATATACCAATAAAGAAAGTTAAACATAATCAGTAAGATGACCAGGACGTTTGATTGTCCTGGAAGAGCAACGAGTGTTTCTCAATACATTAGTATTTTTATCCATTTTTATAAAGGGAGTAACAGGAGTAGAGATTGTATTGCCTAAATTTGAATTACACTTCTCATCCATTTTTCCCTTGACCACCACAACTCTGTTTAGATTCCAAATGCGATGATCCTGAGTTTTTATAGCATTCTTGAGATCTTTGATGACCACAAGTGGCTTAATGAATTTAGAAAGAGAATTACCACCCAAACCAGGCCGTTTCATCATGACCCAATCACCGACCTTCACCACAGTTTTTTTAACAGCTTTCTTAGTATCAAAATATCTTTTCCTTTCAGTAGCTTTCTTCTCTTCCCTTTTTTGTATGTCATTACCATCACACACACTTTCCTTTCCCTTGGCTAACTCATATTTGTTGACCCATGAAGGTTCTACAAATGTGTTAGGTACTCTTCCTCGGAGTAATATAAAAGGGGTTTTCCCAGTGGTACCATGAGGAGACATTCTGTACTCCTCCACTTTCCTCAGAAACTCACCTTTCCAATCCAAGGATAACGACTTTTTCAAGGTAATGGTTTCCTTAAGTACTCTATTGAATCTCTCAACCATTCCGTTTGATTCTGGATGATAAAGAGCACAAGTCTTGTGTACAATACCTCTCGAGGTTAAAAACTCCTCCATTTCTCTAGAAGTAAGCTGAACACCATTGTCAGTTAAAATAGACTCAGGCATACCTTCCTTGGAGAACAATTCTTTCCAGCACTTAATTACATGAGCTGAATCTATCATAGTAAAAAAAAACACTTCTGGCCAACGAGAATACATGTCAATTACCACCAAAAGAAATATTTGCATGCCACCATGATGAACTGGTCCAAGTATGTCCAGTGCAATATCCTGCCAAGGATGTGAAGGACGCCTCCTTATAATCATGGGTTGTACACGTGGACATTTGGATTTATCACTCAACGTGCAAGGAACACAATCCCGAACCACACGCTCCACAAGATTATCCATGCCGGGCCACCAATATGACATACGCAATCTTTCTTTGCTTTTAGTAAGACCCGCATGAGTTGAATGCACCACATCCACCAATTTGTTTCTGAGACTACATGGAGGAATTAATCTAGTGCCTCGAAACAACAAACTATTCTCAACTGACAACTCATTTCGTATATTCCAAAATGGTCTCGTAAGATCAGATCCCGCCTTACTGTTTGTCCAACCCTTTTGAACAAATGACATTACCTCTGTCAAAGTCGAATCAATGGCCAACTCCTCCATCCACCTTTTTTCTGAAACTATATCATGATCCACAACACACACCCATTCGTTGGAAACATCAGACTCCTCACACACAGTGGATTCTCTAGGGATGAGACGTGATAATACATCAGCAACACCATTGTCAATTCCTGGAATATATTTGAGTGAGAAACTATACTCTTGCAAACCAATGACCCATCTAGTGATCCTACTTGAAATCAAATCAAGCCCCTTTTTATTGAATATTTCCACTAATGGCTTGTGGTCAGTGCGAACCTCAAAATCAATTCCCCAAAGAAATTTCTTTAATTTTTTTATAGCCCAAAAAACTGCAAGGGATTCCCTTTCCACCACCGAATATTGTGTTTCAGGATCTCTCAAACTACGGAAAAGAAACATAACAGTTTGCATACCAGATGGACCATTCTGTTGTAAAACGGCCCCCAAGCCTTTCTCACTAGCATCAGTAACCAAAATGGGCTTAATCGTGGGATCAAAGCTCTTAAGAGAAGGAACAGTATTTAGTTTTTCCTTAACACTGTTGAATTCACTTTCGCATAGCACCGACCATTCAAAATCAACACCCTTGCGTAATAGGGACCTCATGTTTACGGTAGAACCTGCAAAACTCTTCACAAATTTGGCGTAATATTCCACCATACCTAAGAATTTCATCAACTCACTTTTATTAGTGGGAGAACTCATGTTTCGAATGGTATTAATTAGGTCACTCTTGGGTTTGACACCATCACCAGTTATGTTGTGCCCTAGGTAGTTTATGGAATCAGATCTGAATCTACACTTCTCCATCTTAATTGTAAGGTTGCACTCACACAATCTTTTTAACACCATCCTTAATCAAGAGTCATGTTGCTCCACATCATCACCAAAAATGAGAATATCATCTTGGTATATGCAAACCCCTTTTAAATCTCTAAGCACATTTTCCATGGCACGTTGAAAAACTGACGAAGCTGATATTAAGCCAAACGGCATTCTAATGAACCTAAATGTTCCAAAGGGTGTTATAAATGATGTAAAATCTCTACACGATTCTTCTAACCCAACCTGATGATAAGCGGAGGTGAGATCGATTGTGCTAAACACCTTCGCCCCACCTAGTAAAATCAACAATTCAGTAATGTTTGGCAAAGGATAACGATCCACAATCACACATTTGTTTAATTGTCTCAAGTCAATGCAGAGACGCAAGTCACCGTTGGGTTTTCTGGCTGCGACCACTGGGGCCAACCATTCTGTACCCTCTACCTCTTTAATGATCCCACAACTCTTGAGTTTAGAAATCTCTTTTTGCATATCATCCTTCACGGATAGGGGCACATTTCTTACCTTGCAACATATAGGTACAGCACCGTTTTTCAATTTGATTTTGTGTTGGGAATCTTTTAAACACCCCAACTCATGTTTGAAGACACCACGAAATTCTTTCTTAAGATTATGTAAAAACTCATTGTCACCAGATTTCATCACAGAATATACTCTATCCTTAATTTGAATTGGAGGATCAGCGTTAGGATCAAGAAACACACCTAAGTAACCTTGGTGTAGCCAACTGATAATACTATCACCTTTTTTGGATACATACATTTTCCCTGATACAAGTCTGTTTTTATATTCTATCAAGCCAATAAAATACCCATGTAGCTTTATAGGTTCACCACCATAAGCCAAAGGTGTGATGTCAGGCTTTATAAGTGAAATCTTGTCTTTCAATTTAGTACAATAGAATTCATTGGCAACAATAGTAATCTTTGCACCCCAATCGAATAAGACACGAGTAGTTTCCCCTTCAACAGTAATGTTGTCAAAAGGGCATGATTTCTTATTAGTTCCATTCTGAACCTGAATCACAATTTGCCCACATTCAAAATCATCAGCACCTATTTCAATATTGTCAGCCTCGTAAATCTCCACGTTTTTAACTTTTGGTACTGATCTACTTTTACACATCAAAGCAGAATGACCTTTTCTTTTACACTTTGTGCAGATTTGACCCAATGCTGGACACTTTTTATCGTTTGCGAGATGACCCACTCTACCACATCTGTAACATCTTCGCTCAGTTACTTTTCCTTTAAATTCCTCCTTATCAAATGGGGCATTATATTTACTTTTTTCAACACTCTTTTGGTTTTTATCTTTAACTTCTTGTACTTTTACATTTTTTTCATTATCCTTTTTTATAACTGCAACACATTTCAAAGAGTGTTCGATTCTCTTAGCAACAGTGAGAACCTCATCTAAAGTAGGTTCATCACGCAACCAAAGTTCTTCCCTGACCTTTTCCATGTTGCACCCAAACATGAACTGATCACGAATACGTTCATCAGTTAAATTCTCGAACTTACATGACGAGGCAAGTTTTCTTAAATCAGTAACATACCCTTCTATAGTTTCTTCTTCTCTTTGCGTTCTTTTTGCAAATTGATATCTCTCCAAGATTGTACTAACCTTAGGCAAGTAGTGTTTATCCAACTTTTTAATACAAATCTCATAATCATTCAAGTCCCTTGCTTCCGCAAGTGGAAGATTAGGAAGATGATCAAACACGTCTTGGCCTTCTGAGCCTAAACAATGGAGAAGTAAAGACGACTTCCTCTCAGCACTAAGAGATGGACCACAAACCCTGGAATACCTCTCAAACACTACTTTCCATTTTTTCCATTGTATGGGAGGAACTCCAGGACTAGAAAGAAAGAAAGGTGCTGCCGTAACGTTTTGCATGTCGCTAATTTTACAATATTCTAATTATTAGCCTGTAAATGTCAGAGAGATATTAGTTGATGACCGTATACTTTGTAATATGAGGAACTCCAATGAAATTATTGTGACAACAAGCAATGACAATAAAACATAATGCACGTACTCCTTATAAATTGTAGCGCAAATATGATGAAATATTCTAAAGATAAACAATTCGAAAGATGAATGTGTGTAAAGGTGTGTGTGCGTATCACAGTTAATATAACACACAAAGTTACCGATGCTCAAACCCTGTAATTACAGACACACACAATAAAGTAAAATAATTACTGTAAAATAAGTTCAATAGTTAGTGTGTGTGTCACTGAAATAACACGCAAGGAAACTTCATCTGTTATTTGATACCTCAGCGTGATACAGCCGTAATGTGCACAGCGTGGGACCGATGTCCTCCGAAAAGCATCTATCTTGGTTACTAAGCAACGATCAGTATTTGCTTAGCAATTATGCACAATTACGATTCACTTAAGATGGCTGCCACACACATTTACGCTGCGTGCTGGAAAACGCCTGACGTAAGAATATTGACGCCGACTGTGGAACGCACACACAACAAGGATGACGTATGAAGAGGGTCGACGATGAGAACTCTCATGACAGGTAAGATCTCCGTTCGGCATAGAATGAGCAGCAAGTTTACTTTTAAATTTCGCTGTTTAGGATCGTTGCAAGCATGTACTGGAGCTTCAAAACATAGAATCCATCCAAATGACGCCAATACAACGCCGATTCTCAAACCACGCCAATACAACGCCGACACTCAAAGTTCTCTCCTACCAATAGCAAATGCCGGAATTAACGCAAACAGGGATGAGCCCGCATCGACTTGTACATCTCCCAAAATGCGGCGAAGCTCCCAATCCCACACAGCACACGCAGATATATTCAAAATCAAACAACTAGGGACGAGCCCGCATCAACACTATTGCCTCCCAACCCCAACAGTTATCAATAAAGGGACGAGTATGCAGCGAAGCTCCCAATCCCTAATATTTGGAAAGTGAAATTAAAATTCATGAAAGATTTCACCGCCTTATAATAAATAAGGAAAGACTTGAAGTCCAATAAATATGAAGATAGTTCCTTGACTTGTTATCAAAATCCACACTTTTCCAAAGTGAGAGGATGTTCAATAAGTGCTTAAATTATCTCTCACCAAATTCTTGTGTTGAGATCTTCTTTGGCATCCTGCCGACTACGCCAGTGAAGCATTCCTGATGTATGAGACTGGACACAGGAAGGCTGTTAAAGTTGGTTTATTCCCATAAGAAGATCCCATCCAACAGGATACAGGTTACAGCATCAACTGATGCACAGCTCAAGTAATAACAAATTCTAACATTACATGCATAAGATTCCATCATGACTTAAGTACAGCCTACTACTGAGAAATCACATGCCATCATATGATTCCAAACTATCCAGATGTCATCTAAGAGGCACTCCACAGTCACCTTCAAGATGCTCACCCACGCTCACAAGGCCCTCCACGACACCGGACCAGCATACCTGAACAGCCTACTCAAATTCCACGCACCCCAAAGGACCCTACGATCAGCCCAGCTCTCCTACGTCGTGGTCCCCGCACCAGAAAGACCAGATCGGGAGGCCGCTCCTTTTCCTTCCTCACGGCCAGAGCCTGGAACGACCTTCCGCTCCACCTCAGACAGACAACATCGCTCCCCATCTTCGCAAGAAACCTCAAAACCTGGCTCTTCGACAGACCCCCTCCTTGATGGACTGGATCCTGCGAACCCCCGCCCCCCCCCCCCCAGCGCCTTGAGACCCCTACGGGTGAGTAGTTGCGCTTAACAAACACCTGATTGATTGATGTCTTAATATCTGATGTCACTTCTTGTGATGTCACATCCAGTGAGGTCACTTCCTGTTCTGTCCCGTGCAATGTCACGCGTTGTGACATCATGCGCTGTGATGGCACGCGTCATAATTTCACTTGGATACTGACTAACCTGGTTAGTCCCCCCACTTCTTTTTTAGGTCTCGCCTACGCAGCGCGCATGCGCTGCATAGGCAAAAAGACCTTTTGCCATCGATTCGGCTTTTCAGCCTAAAACGTGCACGCGTACGCGTTCCATTGCCTTCAATGGCAACGCGTGCATGTTTGGCGATTCACTTGCGGGAGCGAGCGGCGCCATATGGTAGCAATTATCGCTCCTGTCGCCGCTCGCTCCCGCAAGTGAATCGTGCAGGCTCCCTCCTCTCCCCCCTCCCCCTGCTGCCGTGCGAGGCGCGCGTGCTTGTTTTGTTTTCGTTGTGCATCAGGAAACCTGCTCCGTGCTTGGCTGTTGGTGAGGCAGCGTCAGGAATGTTGATAAGGATACGACGACACAATAGTAGGTGAGTCACATCTTTAATCAGGACATCGGGACAGAGTTTATTGGCGCGTTGTCTGTGAGAGGTGGTGTGCTGTTTCATCCTGTCTGTCGGCCTCGTGTCTACGTGTGCTTTAAGACTGGCAGGAATGCCCCCCCCCCCCTTGTTTAACCATAGCGCTCCGACGCACTGAGAGGCGATCAAGGAACTCTTGTTTTGTGGCTTCTTTCCCTGTTTTCTTTAGTTTAAATCAGACTATGTGTGTGCTGTAGATTTGTAGATTGCTTCTTGAAAACAAAGTAGACACTCACAGAGAGCGACTTTTTTTGGGAACTCCCGTCGCTGTGTAGGCTTAAAAACTCCGGAATGGCGCGCAGTTAATAGTTGATAAAAAGGCACTCGCGTGTTCTGATTTTGCGGTACATTTTTTCGTTGGAAATGCAATGTAAATGAAAAATATGTACTGCCAGCTTTCTGGCTCGCAGCTTGTCTTTTGGCATCTCAAGGGTTGCGGTGGGTTCAGTCACAGTGGGGTAACATTAGCCCCTGCTGTACCGAGGGGAGGGGGAGGTGGGGGGCGGGGGACGAGCACTGTGCACAGGCTCAAGTTTCGTTACCTCACTGGGTGGGTGATCACGTGTTTAACATAACCATGCTACAGTTTGGATGCATGAGTGAATCAACTAATGAACACCTAAAAATAAATAAATGCATGAATGAGTGAACGAAGCAGTGTCTAAACGAATACATACTTTGTGCTTCACGCACCCAGTTAGGGCATCGTGCGCTTTGGTGATCATGGTTAGAGCAGCGGAGGGGCCGATTTAGAATTTGGACACTTGTGAAATATGCTTTTTCAGGAACCCTTTTGAATTGCATGAAAGGTCCCTTTTCAGAAAGCGTTTTCAGTTGGAGCAAAGTACACAATTTTAAATTGTTCAACTCTGCTGTGTACGAAAGTTTATTTATGTGCGTTTGCGTGCAATTTCAAGTGCACGCGCGCAAAATTAAAATAGTCTTGGAAATACAGGAGACATTATATTTTGTGGCGCATGCTGAACCTGCGCACGACCATTATTTCTTACGCTCGAGATGCCAATAGAGAGCGCTAAGAGATATTATAACTGTTCCCAACATCGGCTCCTTTGAATAAACCTTACTTGATGCACTGGGGCCACAAGGCTAGATATCGTTGCTCCACCTGTGACCGAGGGTCGTTTGAGATCAGGAAAACAATGGGAGCAAATAATTTGACTAAATATTGTGAATCAGAATTGCAGTGCTTCTCTAGACTCTCCATTGGACATTTCAAGATTCTATATGTAAATACTGCAAAGGGATTGCCACTTCCCCTTCCAACCTAGTTGTATTTTTTTTCTCCTGCGCAAACCACGCACACGTACCGTGCGAACGCACGTTCGCCATTTTCTTTCTTCTGTGTACCAACCAAAGGTGGGTATCGTCCCCGGCACAGAGCTCCGTAGTGCGCGCCGCTCCCCCTCTGGGACAGGCCTTTCATGAACCGTCACGTTTGTTCAAAGTTGATTATCCATATCAAAATTTATTTTATTTATAAAGTTTTATATAGCGCGAACAAGACCCACGCGGGTATCAGAGCGCTTTACAATATACAGTTATTAGACATTAGATGGTTGAGGTAGTATACATACATTCGATATTCGCCATTCAGTACAAAGAGGTAGATAGTAGTATATGGGTAGCATAGGTGACTGGTAGTCAACATTTGAAAGGATTTATAAAGCGCTGGCTAGACCCGGAGGTATCAGAGCGCTTTACATAAGAATCAGAACATAGTTGCAGGTTACATCGTTACAAAGGTTACACAGTTATTAGAGCATAGCTACATAATTACATGTTAGGTCGAGACAAACAGTAAGGACATATATGTAAGGGAAAAAGCAGGCAAGGGGAGAGATACAAGGGAGAGGGGGTAGGAGCAGGGGGAGTAGATATAGAATGAAGGGGGAAAGAGGAGGGGGAGGGTGAAAGACACAGCAAGAAAGAAGAGGGGGAGGGTGACGGGGGCACAAACCGATAAACTGTGTAGGTACCACCGGTATGCAGCGTTCTGTAGCTTGTTGTGCATGTGTTGCGTGAAGCCTTAAAGGAACACAGGACAGCTTGTTACCACAACAGCTTGCTCCTGTGAAAACATATTTTAATGCATTATGTGACTCTTTCTGTTCACAGGGAGGTCATGGAAAGCCCTGTCGCTGGTAGAGAAGCGCCCTTTTGTTGAGGAGTTTGGACTGACGTGTAGGTCACGAGACGCGGGCACTGGCGGCCTTTGCGGGGCAGCTCTTGCAGCAAGGGCTGCACTTGTTCAAGGAAGTGCGTGTTACAGTTTTGTTTTAGTCGCCTCACCTAAAATAAAACAGATTGGCAATCAGACATACTTAACTTCCAAAAGTCATGGTGTGTTTTTCAGGTCAAGTCAGGTTTTGCCATCCGGAGCTTGTAATACATCACGTTATGTACAATAACAGCCTCACTACTTGTCTGCCTCGTTTAACTATTAAGACACCATTTCCTTAAAAAGCCACAGGGCAGTAGCAGAGGTTAGCAAGAAACGCCCCGATAACACTCAATTGCTGTTCCCTTGGGAGATTCAAAACATGGAAAAAGAAGGGCGAATAAAGAAGAAATACACTGGCTTGAGGATATTTTTATTTGGACAAACAAGCGAGGTGTGATCTGGAGCGCTGCAGTTGAGCGATCTTGGGAGTTTGAGGAAGGCTTGAGGGAAAGAGCATAAGTGTTCAACTTTTTAGCAGCACACGGGCACAACTCATAACGTGTATTTAAAGTCACTAACAATCAGGGACGCAACAAGTGAAGTAGATTATATACATGTATACACAGTATATTACTGACTGAATTCGGAGAAGAAAAGGGTTCATGTTTACGAGGATTCCTACAGGTCTAGCAAGGTGAACTCCCACTTTAAGAACTCTGCAGAGGCTCGGAAGAAGGGTTCAACAGGTCCACAGTCACCCACTTTGTTCAGGGGCGTAACAAAGGCCCCCGCAGTCTTGCCTCGTTGCATCACTCTGCACACCAAGTCACCTGTGAACTTTCTGCCTCAAAGTGATGTTTATTTAGATTTTAATGAAAAACTAGGAACGTGGTCCCATGGTTCTCTTTTTAAGTCTGACACGGAGAGAAACAGACATTTGCACTGTGCATTCACCAGGCCATATGCAAACCCACGAGCACTTGCACACACACACACAAGTACAAACACACACTTGCACGCGTCCATAGACACACATACATACACACTCATACATATGGCCGTACACAGGTACACCAACACCCAAGTATACATCCAAGCATACGCTGAGACAAACATGCAAAGACATACACATGCCTACGTACTGCCACATAGACACAAGACTGAGCTACTAGCACACACATACATACACAGGCTTACACACACAAGACTTTGAGTCCGTATAGACGTATGCATAGCAAGGCAGCCATAGATCCACGTTCATTCATGTACCCATGTGACAACCCATTCAGATATATGGCACCTGACACACAGAGACAGACATATAAGCAGCCACACATACATTCAAATAGCCATACACACTCATCCACATACTGAAAAGGGAGTCAACAAGCTTAACTTTAAAAAAATTAAAATAAGATCCTTCATTGGTTGACGGTTTTGCATGCATTCGTGTGTGCATTGGTGGCTGTGGAAATTAGGCAAAATAAGTGAATGGATAGATGGGCGAGTGAGTGATAGGGTGCCTAGATGAATGGATGAGTGAGTGCATACATAAGGAGGTGACTGGATGGAAAGTAAGATGACTGAAGGAATAGCTCAGTGTATAGATGGTTGAGCTGGTCAGTGAATATAGATGTACAACGAGTAATTTCATGGATGGTGATATTTATGAAGGTAAGACAGTGGCAGAAGGCAATAAATCATTCATGCTGCAGCTGCTCTTTCAATCATCAATGCATTCACTGTTCTTAGTAATTCACCCATTCATCAGTCCACAATAGTCACATTCATCGAATCATACAACCCCACATTTATTGACTCGCTCCTTCATAAAAACCTCACACATGTTCTCACCCATCAATTACTAAGCGCTTTTATCAAAGAAAAATACAAATCCATTAGCTTAGCCAAAGGTTGTTTTTCCTTCACTTTTCTGCTACCGGAAATAACACATTCTGATTGAAAAAGTGAAGAACCAAGAACTAAAAATCAGTAACAAAACAGGGTTGATTTAATGATCTGCGGCTGACACGTGGGAGTTCTCACTGATGTCTGCACACAAATTATTCATTTTAAAGAAATAAAAGAAAAATAGATGCCAGCTAGGAAATGCCCCAGTCGCGCTTGTGTATGGTTTTCGCCTACGTAACTCAAGCTATTAAATCAAATGTATTTTCGCAATAATTCCAGAGAAATTCAAATGATATACATGAATGATATGAAGTTCAAATATTTTGAAATTCATACATCAAAGGCTAAATGACTAATTCAGAGATATTTCAATATTTTTCCAAGTTTCGGTTACAAGAAAAAACAAGCATTGGCATAGCCAATAGGTCTCGCCTTTGGAACCTTATAAGTGTTTAGTTATCTAGCACAATATCCTTGGTGCAACAACATCAACTGTTGCTTGGCTAAACACTTATAAGGTCCCAAAGGCGAGACCTATTGGCTATGCCAATGCTTGTTTAGATCTTGCGCCCTGGGGGTACCGCTAACATCCCAAAAAAGCTTAGCGAGTGGTGTGGGTGTTAAGTCCTAGAAGTCAAGAGGTTAATAAAACAGACAGTATATTATCTACTTAAAAAAAAAGCACAACGTGTAAACGTGAGAACAAAGTGACTGTGGAGGTTATGTAAAAATACTATAAATCAATAGTTTAACAAGGCTTCTACAGTCTCTAAGCCACTAATAGTTAACTTATTAACAACTCCAAGAATCGATTCCAGTTTTAAAATCCATCCTGCAGCTACAAGGGGTGACATTGATGCCCAGCAACATGGCGCTCAACGCTTGCACAATTTTAAGACACGTTAGCACTCTAGCTCTTTAATAGAGGTCGATGCTCATTGCACGTAACATGGAACGTTGGCGAACTGTAGCCGGTTACCCGGGGACTCCGTGGAAGTTAGTCTCGGACAGCGGGTCGTTTCCGGGGAACGTAGTCCGTCTTTTCCGGGGCCAGTGTTTCTGTTTTGTCACCTTGCAGGGGCGTGGTAGCCGTTCCTCCCATTCTAGTACACTCATCACGTCTGCCAATCAGCATTACCCAGCCTTTCTGTTGGCGTTTCCGGCCTTCAGTTTTTGAAGAAGTTTTCTCTAGAGTCGAACTCAACATTACAGGTACATTCGGTGTTTAGGCCCTCCATCTGTAGACGGGGAGGTAAGTTTTCTGTTTTGGAACCAGTGTGGGATTGCTTGCATTTAATGGGGCCGGTGGCATTCAATACGAGTTCGGGTTTAGACGTGGCTAAAAAGAACATATTCTGTAACAACTGTTCTGTTGGCTTTTCACGTACCTGTAACTGCATGTTAACTATAATGCACACAGCTTAATGAAAAATATGTGAAAAGTAAACTACTTTGTGGGAAGTTTATTGTTCTGATAAGAAAGTTATTTTGGTTTGCGATTACTTCAGATGTCTATGTGTGCAACGACGATTTGAATCGTTCATTGATGCACAGGGCAATAGTGCTGCGAAAATTCTGGTGCCATGAGGTGCCAGATGACAGACACCACTGTAAATATGTAGGCGTAACAAGCATTGGCAAAGCCAATAGGTCTCCTATTTTGTGACCTGTTGGCTTTGCCAATGGTTTCTAGCCATGCTCCACAGCGCAGCCAGGTTAAATTTTAAAACAAAACCTAAAAAGTCTTTGACGCAACTGTCCGCACCACGCATACAAGCGCCTACTAAATGACGCAGATGCTTTTTTCCTTTTTAGTTACTAAACTGTGTTTGATTGGTAAATTAAAAAAAGGAAAGAAAATCACAAGAGCCCACCCCCCCTCTTTTTTTAAAGCGGGGATGGTAGAAAGCAAAGATGGCGGGTGGGCAATAGGCATCAGCAACACTGCGTCGGGTGGGAGGGACGGAGAAGCTACTTGGGGTATGGGAAAAAGCAACATGGAAAAGTGCAGGTGGAGGGGGAAGGAACACCGTGGAAAGAGTAGGATGACGCAGGTGGGCAGAGCAACATGGAGGGGCAGAATGGGGAAGCACACTGGCAAGCGCAGCAGGGAGTTGGGAAGCACTGGTGACCGAGAGCACAACGCTAGTGCAGGGGGAGAAGTACACGATGAAGACCGAAAAAGGCAGTGCTCGACTAGCAAGTAGTGGAAGCAGAGACACCACTCAGTTAAAAAGATGATAAAGCCACAATGTTCCATGGGCGGCACAAACATAAGACTGACAAGCTAAAACATGAATACAAAATTTTCCAGCTATCTCAACAAGAATTTTAGATTCTATTAAGGACACGGAGGCGAGGATTATGCTTCTCAATTTCTTTACTACTCAAACAGCAGCCAATGAGAAAAAAGTAAACATTACAATAAACTACATATCCCATGAGGCTTTGACCCACGCCTCCTTCTTCAACCAATAGAAACAGAGATTAGCATACAAAATAACGAGGCACCATCTTGACTACCTCTTTCTTTGTAAAAGCAGTTCTTTAAGTGTCCGAAAACAAAACAACAGTCCTGGCTCTCAACGGAGAGCAACAACAGCAGGTCAGGCTCCCAACGGAGAGCAACTCTCAACAGGTCCCAGACGAGACAGCCATCCTCCAACAGCGGGGAGATCCATGCCATGAAGCATCGTAGAATTAATTCTGTTTGGAATCCTTTCCTGAAACCAGAAACAAGTTTGAAAATACGGAACCAAGAAAGGTTTGATATCTCAGGGTGGGAAAATAACATTACACTATGTATCATCCAACAACATGACAGTTGTAATTCTTACCTGTCCCAACGGGTGGGATAATCCTCGCTTCCGTGTCCTTAATAGAATCAAAAATTCTTGTCACAATAGCTGGAAAATTTTGAAACTCTATGGCAGGACCGGAGGCTCAGATTATGCTGGTTCAAAGCTGACCAACCACAACAGAAGAAACATGAGTAATAGGTTTATAATAAAATATTTTAAACATTGAGTCCGAAGACCAATCTGCAGCTTTTAAAATATCTTCTAAACGAGAACCTAAAATATAAGCCTTAGAAATAGCGCCTCTGGTGAAGTGTGCACCATACACAGAAATGTCAATCCCTGCTTCAGACATCACCCACCTGACCCAACGTGCCAAGGTGGCCGCTGAAACTGGACGAAAAGGTTTCTGAATTGCCAAGAGCAATTGACCCAAAGGGTCCGTTCTGTGAACTATAGTACGTTCCTCAAATACCTTCAAGCATTTTAGAACACATAATTTGTCATTATGAAGAAAAGCGGGATACTCAACCGAACGTGACATCGTCTTAGTTCTCCTAGAGATGAGGAAAGACGGACCCTGGGGAGAGAAAATCCTTCCTGCCAAGTCTAGAGCATGAACATCAGAAACTCTTCTACAGGAAATCAAACACAATAACATAGTAAGTTTAGCAGATAATTGCTTTAACGATAAATCTTTGTTGTCTGGCCAAGATTCTAATAAAGAAAGAACTTTAGAAACATCCCATAGCGTAGTGTATCTGGGACGGGGCGGACAAGCAACTCTGATGCCCTTCAACAACTTACACACCAGTGGATGTATTCCCACTGGTTTTCCATCGATGTGAGTATGTCCAGCAGAAAGAGCTGACCTGAAGTTATTAACAGACCTATAAGAAAGACCTGATTCAGCTTCATTCAGATAAGCATTTTAATACTTCCTTCAAATCTGATCCCACGGGATCCACCTGTCATTGAAGGCACCAACCCATCCATCGCTTCCAGGATGCAGAATATCGTTTGCGGGTGGATGGAGCCCAAGCTTGTTGTATAAACTCGGCAGCCGCCGATGAAAGGCCCTCAATTCGTTCATGTCTCCTGAGAGCGTCCAAACCATGAGGGATAACTGCTTCTGCAAGACCAGAGGATGAGATCCCACTGGGTCCTGGAGTAGCATCGGGAATAGTGGCAATTGAACGGTAAGTCCACTGAGAATTCCAACAGTGTCGGAAACCATGATTGTGTCTTCCATAACGGCGTGACCAACACTAATGACGTCACCTGCCGGCGGACATGGGCCGCCACCCTCTGGATTAATGCGAAGGGGGGAAATGCATAATTTCTCTGAGACCCCCAATGCTGGAGGAATGCATCCGTTCACGCAGCCATCGGATCCGGTCTCCAGCTGAAGAATAGTGGGAGCTGAGTATTGAGGCGGGAGGCAAAGAGATCTATCATGCAAGGACCTCGAATAGTCATGATCTCTATAAAGAGGGACGGATGGAGTCTCCAGTCGCTGAAGTCTCTCAGAAATCTGGAGTTCCAATCCGCTACCTGATTGTACTTGCCGGGAAGGTATTCCGCTATCACACTGATCTTCTGATCCAGGCAAAAATGCCAAAACTCTCTCGCAATATTGGGCAACAGCCGGGATTTTGTCCCTCCTAGGCAATTTATGTATCGCACCGCTGAGACATTGTCCATCCGGAAGAGGATGCAACAATTGCTCTTCAGAGGCGAGATCGATTTTATGGCAAAGGAGCCGGCAAGTAACTCCAGACAGTTGATGTGTAACTTTAACTTTTCGGCTGACCAGCGTCCGCTGTGGCAAAGTCTCCACATCTTGCTCCCCAGCCCCATCGGCTGGCATCTGACTATGATGACGTCGGGAGAGGCTCAGAAAATGGCTTTGCCATTCCACGCTTTCATGTGATCCAACCACCAACGAAGCTCCTCCTGAGCATCTGGAGCCTGGGGAATCATGTGATCATACGAATATCGCTTCTGAAGGTAAAATATCTTGAGGCGCTCTAACGCCCTGTAGTGTAGAGGCCCTGGGAAGATGGCCTGAATCGAGGAAGCCAGTAGGCCCACAATCCTCGCTAGTGGTCTCAAAGAGACCCTCTGTTTCGACAAGGTGGAACGCATCTCTCTCTTTATTGACTTGATCTTGGATATGGGGAGAAGTAACTGAGCGTTCACTGAATCTATTTGGAACCCCAGAAAATCCACCTGTTGCATCGGAGTGGTCATTGATTTCTTGAGATTTTCCACAAACCCTAACTCTTGCAACAGAGAGGTTGTCCACCATAAATGAGTGAGCAGGAGATTTTGATCTTGGGCGAGAAGTAGCATGTCGTCTAGATAAACGATCATGCGGACTCCCATCTCTCGCAGGCGAGTGACCACTGGCTTCATCAGTTTGGTAAACACCCAAGGGGCTGAGGACAGACCGAAGGGGAGGGAAAGATACCGGTACCATTGCCCTTTCCTTGAGAACTGGAGAAACGTCTGATGGGAGGGGCAAATCGGCACCGTTAGATACGCGTCTTTTAGATCCAGATGGACCATTCAGTCGTTTTCTAATAGGAGATCTCTCAGAAGATGGATGCCCTCCACCTTGAAGTGTCTGTACACGACAAAAGGGTTGCACTCCCTGAGATTCAAGACTAGTCTCTGTCCACCTCCCTTCTTTTGCACCAAGAAGACGTTGCTGCAAAACCCGTCGAGAATGAAGGGTCCTACGGCAATAGCCTGCTTCGCCAAAAGTTCCTGAAGCTCTGAGTCGATAAAAGCTTGCTCTTGTAGGGAAAAAAGGAGAGGGAAGGGAGCAACTGCCTGACAAGGATACTTGGTTAACTCTATTTGAGAACCCTGGACCGTGTGAATGATCCATGCATCTGCAGTGAGTTTTGCCCAATTGTTCACAAAATGCAACAGTCTGCCCCCTAGAGGGATCATCGGAAAGATTGGAGGACATACCTGAGGATTGGTTATCGGAATTCCTGAAGCCCCTGTTGATGCCTCTGTTATACCGGCCAAGGAAACCACGGGATCTGGAAGGATAGAAACCTGCTTGCTCCGGTTCATGGGTATAACCTCTTCGTCGAGGGGCAAAGCCACGGTGAAGACTTGGATTGTTGTAGCGGCCGGTCGAGCGTCCTCTGCCACGACCGGCCCTGCCAGAGAGGGGATGGAACACCCTTTTCAGCGAGGATTGTGACTTATCCAAAGATGCAAATGTGCTGACAAACTTTGCGATGTCTTTGACAAAACGCTCCCCAAAAAGCTGTCCTTCTGCCAAGGGGCCTGGCTCAGCCGATGCCAGTTCCACCAGTTGAGGATCAATACGTTACAGGACAGACTTGCGCCTCTCCGAAGAGAGCGCGCAGTTGGCGTTGCCGAGGAGGCAAATGGCCCTCTGGGTCCACCCAGCCAGGACCTCCGGGTGAATGGCGGCTCCAGTCTCCTGGGCCTGGAGGGCTAACTCCAGAATCTTCGCCAAAGGACCTGACACATCCAGCAGCTTGTCCTGACAAGCCCTGAGGGCGCGATTTATGCCCTTTTTGGGATCCTTTTTATATTTCTTTAGGAATGTGGTCATAGAGGAATCAATCTCAGGGGTGAGGGCAGTTTTGTGAGCCAGGTCAGGACGGGGACATTCAGATCTGAGACGGGCTCTGACTTCTTTATCGAAGCCCTTGCGCAGATGGGTCAGCATGTATTCTGCCACTGCCGGGGCAGGAGCCCAATCTGCAGAACGGGGATGGACAATGTCGGACGGATCAAAAGTGAACAGGGACGGTTGGACGGGAGAGGAGGAGTGTTTGCGCTTTTTTGTGCGCTTGCGGGGCTTCGACTCGTGGGAGGAATTGGTGTCAGTGTCTGTGAGGGGAATAGGGGAGGAAGGAGTGGGGTCTGGGGCAGGAAGCACCGGGGTTGTACCATAGTCCTGTTCCCTAGATCTTTGTAACTTAGAATAGACTTGAACATGGGGCCAGGGCAGGCCAGGGGGCTCGGAAGGAGGGATGGGGGAGGGGTTAGGAGTCCCAGAAGGGGGGGGGGGGTAGGAGTGGAACCAACAAGTTGGTCAAGACGGGCAATAGGCATTAAGGCGGAGGAGAGGGCCTTATCTAATTTAGAATCCAATCTTTTATCAATGAGAGCTTCCATGTTCTCATCATGATAAAAATCTTCGTCCTCTGCGGGACCATAAGCAGCCACTTCCTCCTCGTAGACATCGCAGTCTGACATTGTGTGAAATATATACCAAGTATATATGCTCTAAATAATCCCCAGAGGGAAGCTCAATTATTATCCAACCCTGCCTCGCAAGCTGAGAGAGGGTGTCGGTCGGGAGCAAAAATGTGCTGGGACAGTGGAGCCAAAAGGTACCAAAAAAGCCCTTGTTAATAGGACTAACGGAGGGTGAATAAACCCTACCTGCCTATAACAGTTAGGGTTCCCAAAAATTAGTTCCTGCCACAGCAGGCTATGCAAGGGTTAATGCGCTGCCCAAGCCCTGAAACAATGGAAGGAGAAAGTCAGGATTGAGGCCCGGTACCGGCTTCCACTGCCTGCTGCTTGTTCCCCTGTTGTGCAAGCCCGGGGAGAGAGGCGTCTTCCAGGGGAGCTGCCGCGCGTGCACAGACGCGTGCAGGCTCCCGAGACGCACGCAGACAGCCCGGTCGGGCTCCGGCGTGCGTCTCGCTCCCTGAGGGGGGGGGGGGCCGGTCCTGCCATAGAATCAGGCAAAAGAGTGTGACAGGAAAGCTATTCAATGGTTAGCAATGGGCAGGCTCCAAGCCCCTCTCTGTTCTTGGGAAGCCACAGTGTGCCTAACAACAAACAACCGATGCACTGTCTATTAGGCTGGACCTAAAAATTATTACTTCACAGTACAAAACAAACGGGCTGCACTCAGTACAAAATAGGCTCCTACAAAATGTACAGAAAGATTGTCTTTAAGTGCTTACAGACCTTTCAAAATGTATATTTTTAGTAATATGCAATCGATCTTTACCTACTGGAAACCTGTTTAGGACTGACTTTAGGCAGTACCCTTTTGATTTTCTAAAATGATGTGCCTGCTTTAAGTATTTTGCAGTTTACACTGAGAGATCATGCTATAAAAGTAATGTCTGAACTGCTTTTTTTGTGTGTCCATAACCAAGATACGTCTTGTCATTGTGGGAGATCTTTGATTCTGGTACTCGTTCAGTTGTGATATCCAAATGGTTTTATCTTACGAGTCTTACATTCTGATGTGATTAAATTGATATTCTAATTGACAATGGGATTGTTATCACAATTGCACTATTAAATCTGATAACACACAAACTAATCTTATACATCAGTTGTTTGTGATCCGCCTATGCTGGTTTAATCCCCACAGTACAGAGGGCCTTTTTATTTGACAAACTGCAGAACTCTTCATGTGGGAGCACTGGTGTCGGAACTATTGTGATATCTTGTGCTTAATGACAGCTATCTCGAACATTACTTATTTCATTGTCTGTTGTCATACTTCATGGTTTATGAAGGAACTCCCCACATGGAAAATATTGGCCAGTGTGCAATGGGTCTTAAATCTGTGGCTAAGGATTATAGTCTACACAGACATTCTTTGTTTGACATTTCACTGAAAAACCTTTCTTCTGTTCCCAGACATAAAAAAAAAAAATCTACTGAGAAGGACGATGACAGGTGTGTCCCATAATTTTTATATTACAGAATAAAATTCCTTTGATTCTAGATCAGTATCTTTCGAACAAACGGGAGCAGTTCAAGTTTGAAACTTTACAGAAATTCAGCTCCTCTTCTTCATATGTTTAGCTCTGGCTTGACAGTACACGTGTCAGTGGACATATTGTTACTATTTCTTTAAAATATATATAATGAGCTTTGGCTCTGCCCAGTGGAGTATTTCTCTCTGTCGCATGGTCAGTCATCGAAAAATCATAAAAATGTTACTCGACCTGTAGGTCTAGTGACTTAAATAATCTATTCGACCTAATTATAATACTCTTGACCCATAAACTAGTTTCAAATTATGTGATCCTGGGCAAAAACTTAAATTCACTGAGCCGCCATATTCTACTTTATCACATGTGAGCGCACCTTCAAATGCTCGAGTTCAGCATGCCTGCTTTACAAAAAGCACTGTTGTTTGATTTAATAGACTAAACTTTTGCTCCATATATAACGCATATCTAGCCACATATAGGATACACGACAGCTGACTTGCCTCTTGGTTCATTAACCACATTGTCATCAGGACGGGGGCAGGAATGTTTCACAAATCATGTTTAAAAACTATCATTTTTAATAAATACATACCTAAAGCATGAAGTGGTAGCACACTCCTTTCCAGTCAGCAGATTTTCCATTGAAGTGGCAACAAAAGTTCCACTGATATGCGGTTTTACTGATAAACCAGTGTTTAGAAAACGAGTTTCTGCAAATATTTGTCATTTGCACATCACCAAGTTAAGTGTTCTGATTTGATTTGCTTCTATTTAAATCTTTGTTTGCATCACACTTCTGAATTACAAAAAAGTGCTTTTGTAATTCCTGATATATTTTGAAATGTTTGTACTATTCATTTACAAGCTGTATAATTGTTGTGTGTTAGAAAAATACTGACATCTTACAGCCCTTCTTTTCACAATGATTGTCAGACAGATCACTAGACAAAAACTCTAACTAATAAGAGAAAGAAAAGTAAACACCATTTTCCTGGATAAGGTAAGCAGCAATTAGTAAAAGGACAAACTGACATTTGACCTCTATCCTTGAACAGACAGCAAATGTGTCAAGATAAAAACAAGATTTATAGGCGTTTTAATTGCTCATTCACTTTTTGAATGAACAGAACACCCGTTCCTTTCCAGTTTAAGTTCATTCGCCGGAATGGACAAGTAGGTCCTATAAATAGCTCGACCTGATAAAATCTAACTCGTCATAGCGAGTAGATTTTTCTAGGCCTGATGCTATTGGCTGTTAGTATCATTTCGCCACCTATGGAGCACTTGTGTAGGAATGCACGAGGGACTATTTTTACAGCTCAAAAGTACAGTGTATCACTTCATAATATATATATTTTTTTATCTCGTAGATGCAGTGTACATATAAAGCAATTGTTTGTTTTTTTGCACTGCCGCAGGCTTTTTTTTAACATTTTAGGCAGGACTTGATGCAAGCCAGACCTTGGCTATGACAATATTTTTTTGTTGGGTCTGTAGACTGGCACAACTTTTTTCACTTCCTTTCAGACAAAGACCAGATCCATTACCAAAGCCTTCCCCTAGATTTAAAAGCTGCACAACGAGTCAGTTCAAGATATTGGCTGTTTGTAGTTACCCGTTCATGATTACCTTTGCCTTGATGATAAATGGTCCTTACACAAGCATCCTAGGATCTCTTAATTATACAATTACTCTTCTTTTCAATGTTGTTTTCCCCTGGATTGTTGAATATTTGCTAATACTAAGCACACTGGTGTCCTAGCTGAGGGCAATAGTAATTATGTTCTTTTTGTGCTTTTATTTCTGCTCCTCATCACGGAATAGGATTAAAGTTTTTTTTTTTTTGTCTCCTAGGGCCCATTCCCTTGGTCCTGACAGTATGTATTATCCAAGCGTTTCCTCATTATGTAATATTAAGTGCTTGCTACCATATGAGGATATAATAGGAGGGCCTCCTGAGGGAATAAATCAAACCACATCACTCATGAAAAACAATAGGATATTTTTTTAAGTGTCTTCCCATTCATCAGACTGGCGTAATCCTTGCTTCAGCAGTGGAGAGTTTACATAGAAAAAATGTTGACCTGTTTCGATGGTGAACTACAAAAGCATTAACCTTTTCCAAATATAACATTAACTCTCCTTACTTGTCATACGTTTTGTGCCTGTGTAGATGTGCGCTCAGCCCCACCCTGACAAACATTACCTCTAGCATATATTACTACTTCAAGTGGGACGAGATCTCTCTGTAAGGAAGCTTAAGGTTGATGAAATTAAGATTTGCACCACATTCTGTCTGTTGTGCAAAATGTGTAGGCCATTTAGATTGTAAAGACAGTCTACCAAAGAAGAGAACTAGCAGAAAATGCATGATTTCATTTGGGGTTGATAACAGAAGTTAGTTGTCATGCAGTGGAATGAAATGCAAAATGTCTTTTTTCAGTCAAGCTTGGCGTTCAAAATGCACTGGTTACTGCAGTTTATTTTTCTATCAGCTGTTGCAAGACTTCATTTAAGTTTTTTTCTCCACCAATACTATTTTTTTTTTATTGCATTCAATTCAATAAGAAGTCTGTTAGACACATTCTTGTACAGTTAGGTCTTTTTTCAAACCAATTATATCTTTCCACATACCAGGCTTCAACCCAAATCTTATTATTTATTTTTCCAGGAACAAGGTTAAATTCTCCATATCCATTCTGCATCTCTCACTGTCCTGAAGACCTACGCATGGACCCAATTTTTTTTGCCAGAAAACGACATGAAGATCCTAAACAACATTATACAACTCATTTTAGTGGCATGTGCCAATTCTACATGGAAATGTTTTATTTGATATATATTTTAAGCTTGAACATCGGACACCTTCTGTGTCATCATAAAGATGTTTTGGCCTCATATTTTTTTAATTAGGTCAAAGTAAATTTACTTTACGCTTTCGTGACTGTTCACCTCTGCTAAAACAAACTGTTCTCTTGATTGCAAGTCAGTTGTCATACACACCTATGATGTGTCAAGTTTATTGATAAGCCAACTTGACAGGCAGTCATGTTGACATTTAGTCATTCTAAAGTAGGAACAAAGAAGCACATTGAAGAATAATTTGCAAAATACCCATTTTCATATCTTGGATATATAATAAAATACTAGCAATAGTAAGAATACATGTGTTTATGCTTGTGTGCGTATATATAAAGTATACATAGAGGGTAACCATGTCATATGGTCCTATATTGCCACCAGAGGGTTCAGGTGGCATCATTAACCATGATGCTGGAAGCAGAGTGGTGTGTAAATATTTCCTGAGATGGCAGTGTAAGACCATACTATATGTTATGTCTTATGTCTTATGTTTATTTTGGTGTAGTCCGCATGAAAATGTTTTATTTCCTCTAAAAGGAATGGTTATTTCAAGTAGCAAGTGAAATATAGGATCATACTGTTTTGGTGTCCATAATTAAAGAGCAAAAATGTTTTACATGTAATTAAGAAAGAAGAGTTTTAGAGAAACATGCTTTACTTTGTTAAAACCGAAGTATACCAAAAAGTTATGGATGGAATGCTTGAATTAATCTCAGCCGCATCCTAGCCCATCGTTATTTTGCACACCTTGCCACCTCAGTTTGGACATCAGCCATATGCAAATCAGTCTTGACCCTGCTCCAATAGGGGCAGTCCAGCCCAAACTGCCAGGTCAGGCCATCCCTGAAACAGCACACAAGCAACCCAAAACCAATTTTGCCCCTAACAGGGCTCATCAGTCGGGTATAGATAGATTACAGTGGCACACTTTGCACAGGACCCACGTCTTTGCATACCTATCCCACTTAGGGCGTCATACTCAAGTGTACCTCATTGATGAGACCTAAGTAGGTTGAAACCAGTCTGGGGTGGCTTCTGGTCCCTTCTGAAGGGGATTCCACCTGGCAATTTGCACACTGTTCTAATGAGGAGCAGGGTCGGTAGTGATTTCCATAAGGCAAGCCTTTGACAGAAACAGGATCTGGGGTTGCTTGTGGTCCCTTCTGGAGGGGGCCTTGTCTGGCAGTTCAGGAGAGACGGTTCCCATGAGGAGCAGGGTAGTACTGATTTGCATTAGATATGTCTTTGTCTAGAGTGGCACGGTGGGTGAACAACAATGGACTGGAATGCGGCACCGAGCAATTGCCATTGGCTGAAATTAATTCAAGCATTCCATCCATCACCTTGTTGTTGTTGCAGTTGCTTTATTAAAAAGCATGTTCTGTCTCTAGAAGTCATAGATTTTTTAAAACAACTGTGTGCAAGGTACTACTAAGCATAGACTCTGATGATTGCAATTAGAATGCTCATGTTTGCATAAGCTTTCATGAAGAGGAGGCTAATTAAAGCATAAAGGTAAAACTTAGCAGAGTGGTTTGGGTCTGTCATTGTTTAACTGCATTGTTCTGATTATAGACTAATTAGCCAGAGGCAAGGGAATCCGACTGAAACTAGAATTCCATTCGGTCAAAATCCAGATTTCACAAGAATAATGTAATGTCCTTGAATTATAGGGAATATTTGAAGGATATACCATACTCTGAGAAATATGGGTTTTGAATCCACTACCTCTTGTACATTAAAAGCAGCCAAATATATATCGCACCCAAGTGTGTTTTGCAAGTTTATTTTTTCAAGTAGCCTACCTTTACTTTTTACTCTGACCTACACAGGAATAGATATGGAGGGCAGGTAAAGAATTGAAAACGAGAAGAAACTCTCTGCTCCGTGAATACCACATAGCATGCCTGGGGCGATGCAAAATGAAAGCAAGTTTTATATCTGCCACTCTTTCCCGACCATCACCCACCTCTCCTTCCTTCTACAGCTGCTGCCTCTTCAGCCCTGAGCAATCTTTAAGGGGGGCAAGTTGCATTCTGTGTCATCCCTTTACAGATCTACTTGAAGTACAAGCTGCTGCTGGGCCTAGGGTCTCTGATTCTGAGGAACACCTTTTTGGGTAATCATCTAGCTCACAGAGATTGGCCACCTAAAACAAGCACAACTGCTAGGCAAACATTTGCCTAGTTCTTAGCATGACACAAACCACCCTCACCTTGAGCAATCATATACCATAACAAAAGTAATTAAGTGGCATTCAGTGTGTGTACACTGAACTAATCCATACAATACTCAGTCCAATACCCGATTGTTATAAAATTCCTTGTTGCTTAGATTCAGGCAAGTTTTATGAGGTAGGCCTGCTCTCTTGCTTGAGGAATCCTCACACGGAGGTTTGTTTTGTCCTGACACTTGAGTGGTCGAAACAATGAGGTCACATGATGTTGTCACACTTGTATGATATCTCAATGAAGTGCAGCTATCATCACAAGAATGTCAAGGTGTTCCTTGTCGTTAGTTACTATGTAGCACTCCAGTGCTCATTGAACAATAATGTCACAGTGGATTTTACATTGATATCTAAAGTTTCTCACCTCGGGCCTTTTTCTCAATCTGTTGTGGTCTGATCCAGACAAGGCCGTATGCTAAGGTACGTTTGTGGGGGATTTTTCACTACTGTTGTCCGTATTTATTTATTTTTCAGGCTTTGGGTTATGATCCTGAGGATCCCCATTTTGCTTCTTAGAAACAGAATGGCTGGCGCTAGATTTTTCCAGGAGATCGCTTGCAGGTAGATTTCTGTACAACCAAGAATCCAGTAGGCAGATCAAGCATGGCTCATCCAAGGTGTCTGCTGTCTTTTTCAAGCAGTTGACAACATGTGAGATCTCAGTAGAAACAAGATCTCGCAGAATAGTGCTCCTGTATTTCAGTCGAGGGGAAAACCTTGATGGTTAGATTCAGTAGTCAGTCTAAAACCCACAAACCAAAAATAAGAAATCAAAGTTTCCACTAATTATTGGTCTGTGTGCAGCATAAGAATGTAAGTATGAAGGCTTTCTTCAGCTGTCCACGGATTTGTGAGTCCTTGGAAGATTTTTTTAAAAACAGTTAGACACAGACCATTAACTAGGTCCTCTTCTGCTCCTAACGGGACAATTACAGAGATTAGACCCCGGTTTTGGTTGAAACAACTTGATCCTGGAAGAGTTTATAATAAACAAATGAACATGAAATCTGGATGTCAGTGTTTTCGACACACCACAAATTAAGTTAGATGAGAGACCGCACCAAAAGAAGTGATCAGGTTTTACATTATTATTGTTTAGAAATGTATTAGATGGGTGTGCTTGATTGATTATAAGGGCCTGATTACGATGACGGTGGGACCGCCACCAAAGCCCGTCAGTGGCGGTTTCCACCGCCATCGTAATTCTGATTACCGGCCGCCACATTAGGATGGTGGGTGAATGATTAGCCTACCACGCACCGCCGTAGGGATTACAATGTCCCTTCCCGCCGGCCGTTTCATGGCGGTTTACCCGCCATGAAAAGGCAGGTGGAAAGGGACATTGGGGGCCTGTAGCGGGCCCACCTTCTTCCCTGACCCTCCAACATGGCCCCTGGGGGGCACCTATGGTGCCCCCCAACATATCTCTGCACTATGTGGCAGGCTCCGCATGGTGCCTGCCACATAGTACAGGGATATGCACGGGGCACATATGTTGTACTGCTGCATGTGCTGCAGCCCGGAGCACCCGCTGCAATACTAAATATACACTTTGCGACCGCCTTGAAGGCGGTCGCATCGTGATTCAAGGTGCGGGACTGCCGTTAACTTGTCAGGCGGTCCCGTTTCCCACCAGGATCGTCCGACTGCCATCCTAATCAGGCCCTTGTATCGGACCCTGTAACCATTTTGGACTTTGTAGGAAACCCGGTTACCATGGTGGGGAAAAATCTGTCATCTAAGCAATAAACTGGCTTCTAATCGGGCAATATACTCTCTCTCTCTCTCTCTCTCTCTCTCTCTCTCTCTCTCTCTCTCTCTCTCTCTCTCTCTCTCTCTCTCTCTCTCTCTCTCTCTCTCTCTCTCTCTCTCTCTCTCTCTCTCTCTCTCTCTCTCTCTCTCTCTCTCTCTCTCTCTCTCTCTCTCTCTCTCTCTCTCTCTCTCTCTCTCTCCCTCTCCTTTCTATCTCTCTCTCACTCTCTCATACCAAATGTACCCTCTTCGATCCTTTTACTCAGGCACCCCAGTTTAATTAAGGATGTCTTAATTCATACCCCGAAAGCAATTGATTTTGTTATTGTGCTTACAGCAGTTCCCCCGTTTAGGCCACTACAGAATGAAAGAAATGATCAATTATGGAATAAAGTCACTCACTGGACGCGCGCCACCAGTGCCAAGTAATCTGCTATACTAGCGAGTTTGTTTTAGACTGCATTGCTCTGCTGTTTGTTTTTTAAAAAACCTTGCACATTCACCCTCTTGTATTTTTAGTATCCTGAATACCACTCCCCGGTCCACCGCGAGATTATCTCGTTTGAGTGGAGGGAGGCGGGTATTATTTCCGGTGCAGAGGGAGGTTAGCGCTCTAGTGGCTACCCCCTCTATAAAACCGGATGCTAGTCACGACGCGCAGCGGACGTGCGCAGCGGGCGCGCCAAAGGCAAGCCCGTCTGCGCCCGTCCGCGCCCAGGAGTCGCCAGATGCCAGGAACCCTGGTCTCTTTTCTTCCGACCATGAGAGTCCACCGAGACGGATTTATTCCACCATAGAGATGGTAGAGTTGAGGTCTACCCCTTGTCCTGCTGGTAGGCTGGTCTCGTGGCCCTCTTATGAGGGTCCTTTTTCCTGGCACCACTGATAAGAAGATATTTAGTAAATATGTTACGGCCAACATATCACTTTGTGCCCCCGCAGCTAATATGTGCAAACCCCCTTCCAACCCGCAGCAGGGGTGGAAAAGCCTATTGTGTAATGTGAGATCCCTCCCCAAGCATTCTGCTGAGGTTTGGGATCTCCTTTCCTCGGTGCAGCCTGACTTTGGGTTTTTAACCGAAACTTGGCTGAAGCCCCATTCGGTCCCCTCCATAGCTCTTGCTTTGCCAGAGGGTTACAGACTTGTTCGTATGGATAGACAGAATAAAATGGGAGGTGGAATTGCCATTGCATATAGAGATAGTATTAAGATCACTGAGCTGGAACAACACAGTGACCTGACCATGGAAGCAATGGTTTTTCGTATAGATTTTTCGCCCCATGAGCTGGAAGGGGGCTTTGGTATACCGGCCTCCTGGTCCGCTGCATGGCTTCCCTCTTCAACTTACCGAACTAATCGCTCCACATGTAATTGCGAGTAGCAATTTTCTGCTGCTGGGCGATTTTAACATACATAGTGAGTGCGGTTCTAATGTGGATACAGAGTCCCTTGTAATGGAGTTAGCTACTCTAGGGCTGACCAAGCTTAATGAAGGCCCTACACATGTAGCTGGCCACACCCTGGATATTGTTTTTTCCAATTCCCCTAATATCTCCTGCAAATCCCCTCAGTTTATGTCTTGGTCTGATCACGCGTCAATTGAATTCTGCATTCAGGCGCCTAGGAAGGGAACCCACATCACTCATGATACCCCCCTTTCTTTCAGACAATGGAAGAGAGTTACGCCAGAGGGCTTTAAACACTTTTTTGAAGAGCCACGGTATCAGAATCCGACAACATCGAAGAAGCTCTTGTCAAGTATAATTTGGCAGTCTCTAGTGCTGTGGCCCAGTTAGCCCCTCTGAAACCCTTCCCTAGCACCCCTAAGCATCCCCAGAATGCCTGGTATTCCCCTCAACTTCGCGCCCAGAAACGAATCTGTAGGAAGTATGAAAAACGGTGGCACCTCACTCATGAGGAAGAAGACAAGGATCGGTTTTATACAGCTCTGGCCGACTACCATGGGAAAATCAGGGCAGCTCGTAAAGCTCACATAGCTCTACAATTAGATCAGGCTAATAATGACCCCAAGGTGCTATACCGCATACTACAGTCCTTTACCAACCCTAAAGCATGTGAGAATTCAATGGCCCCTACACAAAAATTGTGCGATGACATCAGCACCTTCTTCACACAAAAAATTGAGACTATCTATGACAAAATAGTCCAATTAGGAGAGCATCCCCCATCCATTATGATCCCCAAAGCACCTGGGCAGACAGTTACCCAATTGTTGGGAAACTTTCCCTTAGTGACGCAGGTGGAGGTAGAATCACTGATCCGTTAAGTCAAATCAGGATCACCCCTGGATCACATTCCGGCAAAAACCACCACCTCTCTTGCTTGTCACCTGTCCCCCTTCATTGCACATCTCCTCAATCTCTCTCTGAGAGGAGGTCTGGTCCCTCTGGAATGGAAAACAGCTCAGGTTATGCCTATCCGAAAGAACACCAAGGCCCCGCTAACTGAGTTCTCCAATCTCCGTCCTATCTCCCTCCTTCCGTTCCTGGGCAAGCTATTGGAGAAACACATAAACACTCATCTTTCCAACCACGTCGAACGGACGGGTAGTCTTGATCCTTCTCAATCAGGCTTTCGCCCTAAATACAGCACAGAATCGGCCCTACTAGCGGTCACCGATAACATCAGGATGACCCTAGACAGAGGCCACTCCACGATTCTGGTGCTGCTGGATCTATCCGCCGCGTTCGACACGGTTTCCCATGAGATTTTGCTCAGGAGACTGGAGGAGATTGGACTTAGAGATTTGGCTCTCCAGTGGTTGACGAGTTTTTTCTCCTCCCGCTCACAGGCGGTTAACCTTGGTCCGTATCGTTCTGCTGCAACAGAGTTGTCCAAGGGAGTACCACAGGGCTCTTGTCTGAGCCCGACTTTGTTTAACATCTATGTGGCTCCCTTGGCCAATCTGTTAAGGAGTAGCGGGTTTATCCCCGTCTCCTATGCTGACGATACCCAGTTGCTCTTTCCTTTTGCAAAATTCACCCCTTCAGTGCAGGCCGCTTTCTCTCTGGGAATGAGAAGTATCTCACAGTGGATGAGGAGTAACTTTCTTCAGTGCAATGTGGGAAAGACAGAGATCATGCTATTCGGGGAAGCCCAACTACTGTGGACCCCTAATTGGTGGCCCACAGACTTGGGCACTCCCCCCGTTCCTAAGACCTGTGTAAAAAACTTAGGTGTCCGCCTGGAGCAGACCCTCACCATGAAGGAGCATGCCGCACAGATAGCAGGCTCTTGTTTTCATGTGTTGGGCCTACTGCGTCGCATCCTTCCCTTGCTCCCCGACTCATCTAGGAAGACGTTAACCCAGGCGCTTATTTTAAGTCGCCTGGATTATTGTAACAGCCTACTGTTGTCTGCTAACGAGGCTGCTCTTAACAGATTGCAGGTTGTCCAGAATACGGCGGCACGTCTGATCCTGAACGCACCGCCTAGGACAGCCTCCCGGCCTCTGCTCTTTCAGCTCCACTGGCTCCCAATACGGGAACGAGTACAGTTTAAAATCTGCTGTACCATACATAAGGCCTTGTCCAATTCTGGCCCAAGCTACCTTGCAGAGAAATTTATCCCCTATACACCTCGGCGGTCTCTCCGCTCAGGATCCAAATCCTTCCTCGAAGTGCCTAGAATTAAACGGTCCAGACAAGGTGGGAAGGCTCTTTCTTATCTAGGCCCCTGTTACTGGAACAAGCTTCCTGTGCAACTCAGACAGTGCACGGAACATTCCCATTTCAGGAAACAGCTCAAGACCTTCCTCTTCCGCCTCTGATTTCTAGCAGATAGCCTTTTTCACAGGTGGCCCGTCCCGAGCGCAGAGATACCCCTTCGGGGGTCGATTCTGGCGCTTTATAAATAAATAAATAAATGTAAAATTAGGTGGCTCTAAGCCACTGCATGATGAGGTACGTAGGATTCCCTGGATTGGAAATGGGCCAAACACTGATGTAAATGACTTTATAGTGATTCATTTTAGGAAGCCAGCTTTAGTACACAACCTTCTTACTGGGCTCAGTTCCCCTCTTTTAAGTCCCAGTAAATTGGCGGTGCTTCCTTTAGGGTACTTTTATAGACCCAGTGTCTGTAAAACTCTAGAATTGCCTGGCAACTCAAAACTTGCATTTCCTTCTCTTTACAGTGTGCTTGTTACCAATAAATATGGTCTGTTGGCCCAGCACAACATTGATTGACAAGCTGATGAGGAACCAGGTGTTCAATTTGTTCTAAGACCAACTTCTTAGATTCGTGATGTAGCTCTACCTCAAACGCCCATACGTCTGTCGAATCTTCTGATGTCGATATTGGCATACCATACGTGACATCTGTTTCACGGGAGACAACCACTGAGGTGCCATTTTTTCCCCTCACCAATTCGCTGGCTGGAATATCATGGGCTGGGTGCTCAGTTAAGTAATTTGGAATGTATACGTTTCATAACAGGGTTTGACCTTTATTTGTTTACAAGCAACCTGGGTCATTTCGCCTCCCAATACATAGATGGCTTTACCACTTATAGCCCCGCTAGTGTAGCAAATTTGGGTAGAGCCAAGGGGGGTTTTCTTACTTTGGTTTCAGTTTTCTTCCCAGGAAAAGTTACTTGGTCTAATCTAGATTCCCCCATGTTCAACTCTTAAGGCTTGACTTTACACCTAGTAAGTTTTTATTAATTTTTGCATTAATAATTTTAATTCTCATAATGTTGATATATTCACTTTCTTGAGGGGGCAATTGATATTTTTGTTAACAATCATAATGGTGTTGCACCAATAGTTTGGGTAGGGGTGTTTAATATTAGACACTGTTATCTGTCAGACAATCCATTGTATGGATTGTTTTTAACCCTTCGGGGGAAGCTTTGACACTTTTCATACATACTGCTTATGGCGAAGCTCCAAATCTGCTTCTTGTCAAGTATCATCTGAAGTTTGCTCCTGATATCACTTCAAATTCCCTCTCCCAAAGTCCAACATTTACTGGCAGAAGTTATTTTAGTACCATCGTTTTTTTTGTTATTGCTTACATAGGTCATTGTAGACTTTCTTTTAATTGACAATGTATTTCGTGATTATAATTTACTGTCAATTTAGGTTTGTGAGGGTTCTTCCTCTGTGCAAACTTCAGCTAAATCTCTCCCTTTAGTGACTTGAAGAAATAAGGCAGTCTTGCTGAAATGGGAACATATTAATAAGCCAGGCTTTTTTTTTTGTTTGATCTGTTTATTGAATTGTCATATTTGTAAGATACATATATCAATCACATAGAAATTAATCGGAACCAGTATACATTTACAACAATTAGATCGTTTACAACCAATATACCATAATATAGGCAAAAATTGACAGAGCTGTCATACTTTGAATGAAATCCAGTACAAAAAGACTAGATCATATCAATCAATACCGTTCAACATTCTGATGAATTAACAGAATTACAGGCCTTGTGCGATAAACAGATACGTTCCACTTGCATTCTTCCCAATGACTACAGCCGGCCTAGCCGTTTCTTCAGGGTTGTTGATCAAACTACTTTATAAATAACCGTTAAACATTGAACAATAAACCAATGAGAAAAGAAAATAAGAAAGGAAGGGAGGGCAGGAACTGCACATTAAGACGGTAGACATTTTACGGCCACCATTAGAATGCCAATGTGACAAATCCAGATATGCCTGTATGAGTCGTGAATTGCAGCATAATGGGCCAGTATTCAGTAACTAATGACAAATATTTCTTAGCATTCCAATAACCGGACACATTAATATATATATATATATATATATATATATCCCGTATTTAAATAACAATAGGACTGTCTAAGGGGTCCTCTGGAATGGTAGCCACTTGGAGCGCCGTCAAAATCGTACTCCAAGCGGTCAAAATAGGATTAATAAGCCAGGCTTGCTGGCTTATCTAATGTTAAACTCATCAAATGTCTGGACAAGGAGAACGTTGGGGGGCGTGGCTTGATCAGCCAGCATGGCGGACGCAGCTTGAATAAGCTCCGTGCGTCCACCGTTATAATCCGCCTAAAATCCTACACTAACCAACTTTGGTGCAGCCCATCTGAGGCGCAAAGGACGGATAATTCGCCTAGTGTGCCTGGGGTGGAGTCCGCGACCGATTGCAGCTGTGCGACCGAGTGAGGGCACTGGAACAGCGTGGTGCGCATCGCGGACTGGGCCCAGCGCTGCTCGCCTGCCGCCCGATCCTGGACGGACATACCCTGGGCTGGGGCCGGGATCCGACCCTGAGGTGAGGAGAGAGGTGGCGCGGGGGGGCTAGGCGGGGACGGCCGGCCTGCTTGTTCCCTGCCTTACCGGGGCCCGTGTAAGGCGGTGATCTTGGTCTCCGGCTGTGGTCCGGGTCGTGGGGGAGCTTCGTCGGCCCAGCCTGGTTCCCTGCTGGGGTCGCGGGGCTTGCCCGGGCCTGGGTATCGGCCGGTGCGTGGGTTTGCCGCTCTGGGGGCGGGGGAGAGTGGCGCCGCATGCCGTGCCCGCAGGGCCTTGTCGGCACCATCTGTAGTGGAGCTCTCCCTCAGGGGAGACGCCCGGGGGCCTAACGCAGGGACACTGCTGCCCCGGCCTGCGGCGAGGTCAAGCTCCGTTTCCCGGAATGCCGGAGTGAGACAAGCTGCCCGGTGGCAGCATTGGGCTAGGTGGACCCAGGGCTGATGATCGGGCCCGGGTCCCCGGCGTAGGCTGCCCGTGTGACGCCATCTTGGCCCTTCCCTACGGCCGCCAGTGAGTTGGCTTTGGCCCATTCTGGCCTTTTACAAATACCTCATTGCCGGTGGGGGCTATGCTGCGGGAGCCAAGGGGCTGCGAACTACCCCGTGCCACACATTTTAGGGGACGTGCTGTGTCTTCATGCGGTGCCCCGTGGACCTGGGTTACACGCAATGATATTGTTTCCTGCACAGCTATAAAGACGCAGTCTCGTGGTACGGAGACGATCGGGGGGTGTACTGCGTGCTGGTGGTCCGGCGAGCTAGGTTCCGGTAGAGGGGCCTGCTTGGCTGTCTACTACGGGCTGTGGAGGCGGCTGGGCTAGGCCTGGTGCGGCTTGTGGCCTGGCAGTAGATGGATTCCGTGAAGACCGGCTGCGGCGCGCTCCCTGGTGAGCCCCCCGGAGTGGCTAATTGGCATTACTGTGCCCCGTGGGCCACTGCAGATCCTGACCGGTGCCCTCAGAACTAACTGGAGTAATCAATTGGTAGTGCCACCATGGGGATAGGTAAGCCTTGCGCCACGGGTCCAAAACAAAGCACTCTGGACCACTAAGCAACACCTGGCTCCATTCCGGATAATGCGGATACAGAGGCAAGGGACACGCTAGATGCCAAAATCGGTGCAGTGGGTACTGAAGTCTCATTCCTGAGACAAGACCTGAGGAAAGCTGTTGACCATATCACCGAAGCCGAGACGCGGGTGCCCTCCGTGGAAGATAATGTGACGACCCTCCAGCAGCGTGTCAATAAATTAACAGTTCTTTCTCAGGAGCTCGCTTCCCGAGCTGAAGACGCAGAAGGCCGCGCAAGGCGCAACAACCTCCGTTTTGTTGGTTTTCTTGAGGGCTGCGAGGGCAACTCCATGAATCGCTTCCTAACCTCATGGCTTAGAGACCTGCTGCCTGCAGACATGATTTCCACGTGCTTTGTGGTCGAGAGGGCCCACCGGGCACTTACGAGGAAACCACCCCCTGGGGAAAATGCACGGCCGGTCATCGCCAAGCTGCTGAATTATGCGGATAGGGATGCAGTGTTACAGTTCGCTCGGTCGAATAAAGATAAATTGATCTTTGACTCTAGGCCCATTATGATCTTTCCAGATTACACCCGTCTTGTGCAACAACAAAGACAGTCCTTCACAGCAGCAAAACGGAGACTACGAGAGCTTAACATTTCATACATGCTGCTTTATCCTGCCAGGCTACGAGTAATATATAATTCAAAGACCTACTTTTTTGAATCACCTGAAGCAGTCTTCGCCTGGTCTGATGAAAGGGCCCACCTGAAACCGCACTCCCCGCCTCCACTGGAGTCCGACTCCTCGAGGGGTTCACAACGAAACAGATCACGCAGAACGAAATCAAAAAGACGGCATCGCTCCGGCGCTCCTCCAGCCCTGAGCGGGTGCCTTGATCGACCCACGGTCTACGATGTTTCCACTAGAACATATCTATATGTCCATAGTTTGGATTTACGCTGCCTACCCTGCACCAAGTGGAGGTGGACGTTATGCACGGTGGCTGACCTGCCCGGACACTTGTACCCCAAGGTTAATGTTCTATGGGATGGTTGGGATCCATTGGAGGAGGGCCCTGGGATCTCAGGTTGGGGTCCTGGGGTGCTTCTCACCGCGACTGATGCTCCTAGTTCTTGGCAGTATCAGGGGTGGGAGGGGGGACACACTGGGGGTGTCTTGGGATTCAGAGTTATGTTATTTCTTGTTGTTTACACGCGCAGACACGCATCCCATTCTTCATTAGGCAGACTATTACTATCAGACCCAGAATACATATATGGCCACCCAGGCAGCGGTTTCCCAAGTGGATGACCTGAAAGTGGTGACGTGGAATGTCCGAGGGCTGCTTAACAAAATCAAACGAGGGGCTGTCCTTAGGCAAGCTAAACGGTATGGAGCAGACATTCTTCTCCTACTGGAGACTCATCTCTTGGGCAATAAGGCTCCCTGCCTAGCTCGGTTTGGGTATCAACAGGTATATCATGCCGGTTTTACTAGTAGTTCCCGCGGATCAGCTATTCTTATTCATCGTCGTGTTCCCTTCATCCATACTAAACACTGGGTAA
Organism: Calotriton arnoldi; assembly: GCA_963921515.1. Taxonomy (NCBI): domain Eukaryota; kingdom Metazoa; phylum Chordata; class Amphibia; order Caudata; family Salamandridae; genus Calotriton; species Calotriton arnoldi. Next base: position 1,512,450 of record CAWUFW010002245.1, on the reverse strand, counting down.
ATCCTGGGGGCAGATTTGTTCTCTTGTGGGGAACGCTCTATGGTGAATCACTTAATCTAGGCAGGTTACGCACCCCCACCTCTATGGTCCACGTTTGTAGAAGGTATTACTCGCTTATGGGGCGAACTCCCAGAGGGTCTGTCTCCTCTGGGCGGTGACTGGAACGATGCTATGACGTCGCTAGATAGGAGGCGGGGATCGGGGGTAGGCCTTCCCGCTGCTGCCTCAAAATTATCATTGCTTGCCGGTGCACTGGGGTGGGCTGATATATGGCGGGAATATCATCCCGCCGAAGTAGGCTACACATACCTGTTCATGGTTCCATGTCTTGCCTGGATTACTTGTTCACACCACGGAGCTATATCCATAGGTTTGCCCAGGTCTCATTCCCCGGTTACGGTGACACTCCTTTTACACCTTCAAAAGCCCCTCTTTAGATGGCGGATGTCCCCATGGCATCTTCGGGATCCTGATTATCAGGAGTGTTTGTACACAGCGATCCAAGAATATTTAACCCTGAATACCGATTCAGCATCATCTAAAGAAACCTTCTGGGAGGCCCTGAAACCTACAATCAGAGGGGTGGACATTAGCTACAGAGCGAACGACAAACGTGAGCACTCCGCTCAGCGGGCGGAGTTGGAGACCCAGTGCATATCCCTGGAGGCAGAATACATGCAGGATCCCAGCCCGACCCTATAGAGAAATTTGTCCCTCGCACAACAACAGCTACAACATCACCTTATGGAGGAGGCGAAAGAAATCTGTTTGGCGTCTCAATATCGAATATACCAGTGGGGGGACAAATCCAGTAAAATGTTACACAGACTCTGTCAAGCCGGGCAAGCCCCAGCCACGATTCCAACTATCAGGGGTAATGATGGTGCCCTACATACATCCCCCATGGAAGTGGTGGCAGAATTTGCACATCATTTCTCCGCATTATACACCCGGAGGGAACAGCTCTCAGGGGAACTCATAGCAGAGTTCCTTCGGGGTATTCCTCCTCAGAGATTGACAGACCAGATCAGAGATCAATTAGATACCTCCATTACAATAGATGACTTAACAGCTGCGCTGACCGCGATGCGACCAGGGCGGGCTCCTGGTCCCAATGGGTTCCCCATGGAGTTTCTTCGCTCCCATGTGTCCACGTTGGGCCCACACCTATTGGAAACAATACATGAGGCCCTCGAGAAGCAATTATTGCCCCAGGACTGGCGTCGTGCTGAAATTGTCCTCTTTTTAAAGCCCGGCAGCCCACCAGAGGACATGTCCTTATACCGCCCTATTTCCCTAATTAATTTCGAATCCAAACTACTAGGGAAAGTGCTTGCGGATCGCCTGCGGACCTGCATCCAAGATTTATCCATTTGGATCAATCCGGCTTTATGCCACACCGGGCCACCCGCCATAATATTCGTCGGGTCCACAATGCTTCTTGCGGATATAGACAAGGCCTTCGACTCCCTTAGCTGGGAGTATCTATTCCAACTTTTGGAGGCGATCAATTTTGGTCCACGCTTTCTGGCATACGTGCGCCTACTTTATACTGAACCTACGGCTTCAGTGCGTATTGCTGGTCATCGCTCTCCCTTCTTTCCCATCAGTCGTGGTACACGGCAGGGCTGCCCCCTGTCCCGCTCCTTTTTGCTTTGGCGGTGAAACCCTTGGCGGCATGAATCGTCGGGATCCGGTGCTCAGAGGCTTCGACTGGCCACGAACACAACCAGACCGTATCGCACTATATGCAGACGACGTCTTGTTCTTCATGACTGACCCATGGATCTCGGGCCCACGTATTCTACAGATCCCCCGGGTCTTTGGCTGGCCAGACCTCCGGGCTCCACACTAACCCCTCTAAATGTTCCCAGTATGCGGTCAGCAGGGCAGAAGTACATGGGCATCTCAGCTAAAACACGTCACAGAAGGTTTCCAATATCTGGGTATATTTATGTCTCCCTGTCCCAAGAGCTCATGGGCACGCAACATAAACCCGCTTCTTGCCAACTTCCGAGACAAGACTACTATATGGTCCTCTCTACCTCTCTCGTTGTATGGACGTTCGGCAATTTTTAAAATGGTCTCTCTCCCCAGGGTGCTGTACCGACTTCAAAATTTCCCATATCCTATACCGCGAGCGTGGTTCGCGCAAATCAACGCTATACAGAACAAATTCTTATGGGGTGGGGGTGCGATTAGAGTGGCACTACAGACTTGTGCGCAATCTACCTACTGCGGCGGCATTGCCACTGCTGATGTATACTCATATTATGTGGCCACTCACCTTCTAGTCATCAATGACTGGTGGTGTAATTCACCTGCAGACCCGGCGATCGCTCTAGAACACACAGCCATGGAGAGGACTCCCCTCTTAAGGTTACTGTATGGCGCGCAGAACCTCGACTTCTTACCACATGCCAGCAGAACAACGATCCGACTATGGCGGTATACGGTCCGGCGAATGGGGTGGCACGGGCAGTTGACTCAGACGACGCCCCTTTGGCAGGGTAATTATTTACGCCAGGTGGTAGCATTAAAGGGGTTCCGCCAGTGGGACCAGATTGGTATTTCCACACTAGGCGACGTTCTGCGGGGCACTACCCTAAAATGTTTTCAGCAGTTACAAGAGGAGTTTCATCTTCACAAAACTCAGTTTTACAAGTACCTTCAACTACGCCATGCTCTAACCCCATTGCTTACAAACCTAGCCGACCTCCCTGAATTCCATCCATTAGAAGGTCGCCTCCTAATGGGCGATTTGGACGCACACAAAATATGGCAGATATACCAAACACTGACAACACACTCCATCACGACCCTCCATAAAACTAGGAAGGCGTGGCAAGACGACATTCCGGACCTGACAGACGATGACTGGGCAAAGGCAATAGCTAGTCCCCGGGGTGCCGCGGTGTCTTCCATTTACCGTCTTATTCAGTTTAAATATGTCCATCGTGTGTATTATACACGTCTTCGTCTCTGGTGGATGGGAGTCGTTGCATCCCCTCAGTGCCTACGTTGTGACAGGGAGGAGGGGACATTTCTTCATACGGTATGGAGCTGCACGGCATTACAGCCAGAGTATCGACCTGCCTCAAAGAGGTGCTGTCCTGGGACCTTCCGCATGACCCTAGGCTGTTCCTACTGCATAGCACAGATGACATAGGTGGGAACCGATTCAAACAACACTTACACTTCCTTGCCCTCACAATCGCCAAACGCGATATTGCTCAGTTATGGAAGGGAACCTCCCCACCAACAATAGGAAAGTGGCGAAAGGAATTAGACCAATGCATGGGCGCGGAGATAGCAGTATTTCAGGCGAGGGGTTGCCCTCAAAAACACAGAAAAATATGGTCTTGATGGGCTACATACCGGGGCATTGACCTTCCTCCTCTCCCCTTGCAATCCCCATGAGAAGCAGTTCCATTGGATGGTATGGGCCATAATGTATGACATATTGTTTTCTCCCTTTGGGTATTCATGTGTATCTGAATTTGCTTGCCAATGCGGGTGGGGTGGGAAAGTCTGCGTAAAGTTTTGGTTTTCATTTTGGTTATATATACAAACTGTACCCATTGATATTTCCATGTCTGGTAACTTATCATTATCTTGTCTCAAATTGGATTATGTCGGGCAATTGCCCAAGCAGTACAATAAAAACTCAATAAAATGTTTAAAAAAAAAAAAAAAAGTCTGGACAAGGATGTGCAGGCTGAAGTTCTTGTTAATTCTTAGTTGCTTTAAGTGGGATGATCAATGACCATGTAAGATGAAAACGGTCAGATGGGTTGATTCCAACAGTTCAAAAGCATACTGCGCTCTTATGAGTGCACTAAAGACAGAACCTAGAAATAGAGACGAAGTGTATCATTGCAGGACTGCCTACAAGAGGTCCCTCAATCATAGGAAAAAAGTTCTCAGGGAAGATGATTGGGAATCTGAGATAATCGTGCGGTTTCCTCCTGACAAATGATTGACTCATTTCTTCAAGGTTATTTCTCTCTTATCCAATAATGAAACTGTTTTGTTGAGGGGGAATCCCAATGAGGTAATCCCTACAAATGTCAACTTTGAGTTCTCTGAAGTGGTGGCAACCCTGAATTAGTGCCCCAAGGGCAAGGTGCCTGACCCAGATGGGGTGTCTGTTGATCTATTCAGGAATAATTTTCTCCTCTAAGCTCCGCTTCTGACCGACGTATTGAGAAGTGCAAAAAGAGCAATTGTTGGACAGAATGCTGCACAATGTCAAACATTCACCCCAGTACAGAGATCTGGGCCTAAATCCATAGTTTCTTTCGCTCCCTATGCCATTCCAGTTCAGACCCAGCCATATGCAAATCAGTCTTGAACGTGTTCCCCATGGGAATATCCAGCCCGAACTGCCAGGCCTAGTCCTCTCTGGATTGGAAACGAGCATCCTGGGACCTGTTTCAGGGCATCACCCCGTATCAGCCAGGCTAGCTTGACTCCAGTGGCATGGAGAGCACGGGACCCATGTCTGAGCACACCCGTGCCACTCGGGGTGACAAATGCAACATGCATTGGCATAGCCAATAGGTCTCGCCTTTGCGATCTTCTAAGTGGTTAGTGATGCAGCATATTATCCTAGTTGCTGTGCCGCCATGGATTGAAGCATTGTCAGGCTTATCTGCACTTATTTTGCATCTGAGAAGGAGAAAGAGTTTGTGTGGAGGGAATTAGGGTCTTCGGCTACATAGAGGAGTAAGAGAGGGTGAGAGGCAGGGGTTATAGCCCTAGGCTTTAGCATGTAAATTACCACAAGAAGTTGTTTTTTTGCTTAAACGCCTTGAAAGGAAAGGTTAACATTATTGTTGAGACCCAAAACAACAATAATCACTGTGTTTGTCACACTAGCATTGGGGGGAAAAGCAAACAGTTCACCTGATTAAAGTGAAAATGCGGTTCTATGCAACTCAAGTTGCAGTGTTGCTTTTAACGAGTCCTACGGCTTTACACCTCCACGGAGACTAAGAAACTACCAAAAAGCAATACTCTGGAATTCAGGCTTGGTCCCCTCAAAACCACAGGGAATCGTTTCATTTAGTTCATTAAAGCTTTCGTTCAAAGCCTGCAAAGACCCACGGGGAACTCCACTGTACACCTTAAGGCGGTTATAGCGGAGAGAGAGCAGATCTCCCGCCTCATCCACACTGACTGGCTCACACCCCAGCGTGGGCTGTAAAAAAAAAAAAATCGAAACGCAGCCAAATAAAGTTTAAAGAGCCACCTGGACAGAGGCAGTGCACGAAGTGAGCCGTGAAGACAACCGCTCGGCCAAATTCACCCTCGAGCTAGACTTGGGAAAAGCAGAAGACAGCCTCACCATTTCTCAACCTTACTAACTGCTGTTAGACGATTTCGAAAGTTGAGAAGGCAAACCCCCCCCACACACAGACCATCTTCAGAAGTCTCGCTGATAGTCTACAGTAAAGACAGCATTTAAAAGGATATGATGGGAAGAGCTAGTAAGTCTACCTCAGGAGGTCGATTAGCTCGGGCCCCCAGCCAACCCTTCCCCAGAAAAGCAAACATCTGCAACATAGCCCCATAAAACAACTTACCAGTAAGAGAGCACAAGGAAATGCATAAGCGAACCAGAGGGGGGAGGAGGAAAGGCAAGAGGCTGGGGGGAAATGAGGACACACACAGACACACGAAGAGCACACATGGGAATCTGGTCTCCTGCACTAGGCAAAGCATAGGAACCTCGTTCTAGCAGAGGAAGCTGGAGAAAGGGTGTTGTTTATGGCTGCAACTGTGAATGCACTGAAAGGAAGGGATTGTGTGTGTCAGGGGTATTACAGAGCACCCTCCACAAATTGTTGCCCTTAGAACAGAGGACTAATGTGAGCACATTAAACAGGAGCAGTAGGCGAGGGGCAGAAACGGGAGCACTGATAGGGGTGGCAGGAGATTACTAAGGGGGTACTAAGGGGAAGGGGTGCTCGAGAAGGTGACCAGAGTATCGCCAGATGTATTAGGGCACAGGAAGCCTCAGCTTCAAAGACAGAGGACTGAGTGTTTGGAGTCTGGGGGGAGGATGCATGGTGAAAGGATGGGAGGGGGCTGGCAGGGGAGGGAGAGAGAGGAGGCTGCAGGGACCAGCGTGGTGCCCCTGCACAGACAGTTTCGTTGAAGATCACTCACCTGGGTCTGCAGGGACCATGGGGCCGGTGATGGAGGCGCTCAGCCACCGGGGGTGTCCGGGGGCCCCGGTGCTGTTGGCTGCAGAGGAGGAGGGGGCTGTTCCGCCGCTGCCGGCTATCGGCCGCCTCTGTTGCCCGAAGGTGAGGGGTAAACGCTTCAAGAAACATAAAGCGTAGTGGCCGGGGAATCGCACGAGTATGCTGATAAAAAAAAAAGCGCATGCACTAGTGACACACAGCAGATCAATCTGCCCCGTAGCCCCGGTTGAGGGGCTGACACGAGATCAGAGCCCCCAGCCTACACGTGTGCCCATACCTCTGCATGTATGTGATCAACAAGGCTTCAAAGCACCTGAGGAACACTGAGAGCGCTCCTTGTTGGAGAGCACGGACGCACCTTGATAGTCTTGAAGTGGCCTACTATCACGTGGCCCCAGTGCGAAGGGTTAAGAAGCATATATAAGAAACCACAGATAACGTTTTAGCCAACTGCATTATGGGGTTTGTAGTTTTCCAATTACCATCATAAATATATGCAATTAATTGCACGCGTACCTATTGCTTCCATAGAATTATGTACACCATAGAAAAGTGAGCACCTGGGTAGTTTGTATGTATGCACATTTTCCATTATCTGGAAAAGTCTTTTGCGCTAAAAGCTTCGCATTCCCTGGGAGTGGGCAGTGGGTTGCACCATAGAGGTAGCTGCATCTGCTGTTTACAGAGGGCACTGCTCCGACGGGTGATGCCTTTAAAGTCAATAAACATCGTGTGGATTACTGCACACTGCAAATCCCCCCGGACCGTGCTGGCGCCCTAATAGCCCATCAACATACCGGCGGGAATAAATCTATAATTTTCCAGATGATCACTGCAGGGTGCCAATAGCCCCGAAAGGCTAGCGCTGAATATGAGCCTATGTTCCTTAAGCCTCACAATACAGAATTAAATTGAACGACGGCATATGGGCGCCCCCTAAAAACAAGTCCTGTTGGAAAGACGACACCCATTTATCGTGTGCAATGTTAATGCCGCTTTAAGACACATTACTTTTGGAAACTCGATTGGATCTGACACGTACATCCCCCCCTCCGTTTCTTTCACCGAGCGCATGCTTGTGCACCCCAGGGGACGTAAAGGGGAGGGGGGGTGGGGAGAGATAAACCACCAAGTACAGACCTCTCGAAAGCAGCACAACATGAAAATCCGGCGGCGCAGGGGGGCTGAACAATAAAGCCAGTCGATGGCGAAGCTGCCTGTACCAGTGCTGTGCCTGACACGTTTTAGCTCATAGCTCCTGTGAAGCAGAGTCTTCCGGCGGCGGCAGTGCAACCACAACTCCCCACCATACTGCAACACCCGCACTATGTTTAACGCTCTGTAAAATGAAGGTCATTGACAATCCTAGTGTATGTCCGGTGATTTTCAGATATTTGTGATCCCGATTTCTGTCGAGGATTGAGGTTGGCGCTTTTCTTCCCGTAACGTGCAATCATTTTAACTACAGTCCCTTCGTCACACGGTTTCTAGATGCGCCTCGTGATTTCCTGAACTGCTCTGCGTGTGTGCCTCAACTCCTAGTATCCGTGCAAAGTTTGGCTAACTGTGCTTCTGCTGTGCAAACGCCCTGCAGCCTGTTGCAACACCCTCCGTAGAGTCTCAAAACAGGAAAACAGGAAAAGACAAGAACAAGCCTACACGGCAGGCAGAACGAGCGCGGTGAAAGCAAATCGCGCAGCGAATCGTAATTAAATAAACAAGCGCGGTCCTTAGCGAGACCTAAAAAGCTATCGCCACGCCACGCCATTGTGGGAATGAAAAAAGAAAGTGCTCACCGAGCAATTAGAAGACACTGTGTCACGCCGGGGAGTAAAAGATCCAGTCCTGGTGGGCGGGGCCAAAAGTGGACAAGGCGGTAACCAGGAGGGACGAAGAAGCCTCCTTTTCAATCATGAGCCAGCGTTTAGCATGGAGGAAGACGCCAGCGAATGAAAAAGATGGGCGGGGCTTCTGAAAGCTTCGGAATCTGTATTGATTCCAAAAAGCCCTCGCATGGCGAGAGCAGCGCGTGCGCTGCTAACGCCAGGCGAGACCTAAAAAGAACAGTTGATGGACAGAATGCTGCACAATGTCAAACATTCACCCCAGTACAGAGATCTTGGCCTAAATCCATTGTTTTTTTGCTCCCCATGCCATTCCAGTTCAGACCCAGCCATATGCAAATCAGTCTTGACCCTGTTCCCCCATGGGAGCAGTCCAGCCCGAACTGCCAGGCCTGGTCCTCCCTGGATTGGAAACCAGCATCCTGGGACCGGTTACGGGGCATCAACCCTCATCAGCCAGGCTTGCTTGACTCCAGTGGCATGGAGAGCACGGGACCCACGTCTGGGCACACCCGTCCCACTCGGGGTGACAAATGCAAAAAGTATTGAAGTGCAGCAAAGTGTGGCCGACACATTCCTGGTCCCATTCTATCATTGTGCCAATTATTAAGAAGGGCAACAAAGGTGAGCCAGAGTGTTATCCTCCAATTTCACTTATTGATTCTTTTGCGAACATTGCTGGTAGAATTCTTTCGGATTGATATGAGGGCTGGGCAAAATCATGTTCTTTCTTACCTTCAGTTTGGTTTCGGGAGGTTTAGGCCCCAAAGAATAATAATATCTCAACTTATATCTCCTAATTAATAAATATAAGAAATCTAAGCAGGGCAACTTCTCTCCAGTCTAGCCTTTATGAATCAAAGCTCCTTCGTAAAGCATAATGACTTGTCTGGGTGTAGATGTTATGTTATGTTATAGGAACTTATAAAGCGCAGCGGTTACCCGGAGGTGTCCTGGAGCTAGTTATTATCCCTTGGGTAAAGAAACGGTAGACTGCTATGACAGGTTAAAAAGCCAGGTCTTTAGACTCTTCCTAAATATCAGGAGATCTGTGCTGTTTCTCAAGTAAAAAGGAAGGTCGTTCCAAGCTTTTGCAGCACGCAAGACAAAGCTTCTTCCGCCCCAGGAGGCTTTTTTTGTAAGTGGTACTCTCACCAATTTGGCTTCCATGGAACGCAGGGTCCTTTTCGGCCGGTACCATTGAATATTCTGTTTCAGATACTCAGGGCCTAAGCCTTGAAGAGCCTTAAAAACTGTACACAGGGCTTTAAAGCGCACCCGTTTCCTGACCGGCAACCAGTGAAGTTTACTAATTTCCTTGGAAATAGGCGCAAATTTGGGTGTGCCTGACAACAACCTTGCTGCCGCGTTTTGCAGCAGTTGGAGTTTGTTCATGAAGCGTTCCTGTAGGCTCAGATAGAGGGCATTACAATAATCGAGCCTAGACAGGACAAGCGCCGTGACCACTGTTCGTTGGCAGTCAGCCGGTAAAAAGGGGAGAATTTTTTTGATCATCCTAAGCACATGGAAGGTGGCAGATGACATTATATTGATCTGGTCACCGAAATTAAGCTTGTCATCAATCATGATGCCCAAGTTTTTTACCTTCCTTGATGGTGTAGGAAGAGTGCCCATTGTTATTGTTAGTTGAACACATTGTGTGTTTTCTTAGGTAAGTGCACTGTGATGTGACCACCAGTGTGAGATATGGCCCCAGCAGAGAAACCCCAGTGCCTTTCAGACTTGAAAGGGGAGTGCAGCAGTGTTGTGTGCTTGCCCCTATTTTTTTTCACGTTGTATATTAACAGGCTCAAGGAATACCGGTTTGACTCAAGTAAAGACTTGCCACTAGCAGGAACTTGACTAATTCCAGCCTTGTTATACTCTGATGATGTGGTGCTCATGAATTTGAAAACATTCGTGAGCAAGATATTTTTCATATCAGTCTGCGAGCATGTAGATATGCTACGATACATATGGATAAAAAATTAACAATGCGACACAAATGTTTCTATTCAAAATAGCATGTATGGTTATTTATTTTTTATACAATATTGAAAAAAGCACTAAAATTGAAAAGTTGTGAAAAGTTTGTTAAACAGCGGTTTAAAAGTTGTTCTTAGCAACAAATTAATGCAGAAAATAGCACATAATCGAGCCATTTTAGTAGGAGTACAGCAGAAAGGACATTATCTCCAATTAACAATGATTTTTGTTATATACCGCTAAAGGCAGAAAATCATCATTAGTCATTCTATATTGAAACATGAACATAAATCATATTGTGGGAGGCTTGAAGATATGTTGACTATGCGCGTTTCGGCTATAGTGCCTTCATCAGGAAGCAGTCACATCAATATCTTTCCAAGAGGACAAAGACTAAATGGTGGGGCCAGAAGCTTCTGAAGGGCTGACTTTGGATAAAGGACTTGGACTAGTCCGCTGGTTTGACAATGCGAAAAAAGCACAAATGCTGGTAATACCCCGAGGTATGTAGATGAACGCTGTGTGTGGTAGGGCCAATGATACAGCTAAGAGGACGCTGCCGTAAGGGGGTAATGCGATATCACGTTGTCACCAGGGGACAAAGTAGAGCATAAAAGCTAGATGGCAGGATCTGGTTGTCTCATATGTTTTAGTTAGAGGTCCGATTAAGGCATAGTCACTCCGAATGGTACGGACACAATTTGATGAAAGTGAACAGGGGCTGGTGCTCTCGATTTGAACTGGCCTCCGCCCGCAATGTGTGCTCATGTCCAGGACACCTAATTGGTTGCAGAGATTGCTGGACCTGTTCTCCAGATTTATGGCCTAGTTAGACTTTCCCATTAACAAATCTAAAACCCAAGCAATGGTTTATGGCTTTAGAAGCCTGTAATCTAGAGGCTACACCATTGGCAATATCAAGATCGGACTAGTCCCTACCTTTCCATATTTGGGGGTTTTGATTGACAAAGCCTGCAGCTAAAAGCTGTTAGGATGTGTTTGGAAGGCTGAGTTTGCTGGAAATATTGAAGCAATGTTTAGTTTCTAACCTAAACGGGCAAATTCTTTAAGAGAAATGTTTACTATATACAAGACCAAGGTCCTGATATTGTTTCGGCGGACGGGTTACACTGTAACAAAGGTGACGGATATCCCGTCCACCAAAAAGAAAATCCCGTAGGACGTAATGGGATTTATATTTTGGCGGACAGGATATCTGTCACCGTTGTGACGGAGTAACCCGTCCGCCGAGATCTAAATCAAACCTTAAGTGCTTCCTGATTACCACCAATGATGAAAAGGCTCTGGGGTTCCAATGACCAATTCAGAAAACCAAGAAAGCATTTCTTACGAGTTTGCTGGCAGTATCTTCCATCAACTGAACTTTTTTGAGCCACACTGAAGTGGAGTTTGATAACTGTACTGACTACATCAAATTATGTCCTCTCACGCTGTGGCTTTCATTATGGACTAAGCAGGAATCCGGCTTTACTCTGTTGGTACCTAGTGATTGCCTAAAGTTAAATATGTTGCTAAGTTTCTCTGGTTAGCCTCTATAAAAACCATGTGTACTAGTCTAGGGTTGCCAGAATAGTTTAGTAACCTCAACGCTATCTCTATCTCAAGTAAGGCTATTGTTAAGGCCCATTTTTCCTCCACCTGTAATTGTGCTAGAAAATGTACTGAATTCTCTAAAACGCATGCTGATGGATTATATACTGATTACCACGTCACCAGCCATGGAGCCATATCTTACCTGGGTTACAAATTCACAGCACGAATAACCTTATTTGTGTTATGTTAAATACCTTACATGTTTTTTTTTTTAAAACAAATTTTATTTGGTCTTCTAATGGTACAGCAGTGGCCGAGGCCAACACATCAGTAATTGTCATCGTACATGTTGTCTTGTACCAATGGAGGAAAGACAGAAAATAATAGAAAGAGAAGGTAACAATTAACCTTGGGTAGACTGGGCATACCTTACATGTTTTGGATTCCTTTCCTGAGCCTGGACTTTATTTTACCAGGCTTCTTGTGATTCTTTCTCACCACAGTTTAATATGCACTTAATGCTCTCGTTCAAATTTTATAGTCACTCTAATAAGCTCTTGATTCCGATCTTGAGATCGGTCTGTTTTAGACAGTGCAAACCGCCCATGTTATCTTCAATTCCTACCTTCTGTTTATATCTCTCTGTCAGTAGTTAAATATATTTGGCACTCAATTGAACTTAGAAGCACGTTATGAAGGGGGCTGATATCGGCCTTTGTATGCAATTGCTGCTAGTTCTCTTTGTACATACTTTCTTATTGGTTATTCTATGAAGTGCCCTCTCGATCTGTTTTTGTGTATTTTAATGAGAAAGATTGTGATGCTTTTCGTAATCTATAGCTGTGAACTGTATATCGCACTATTGTTTTAAAAACTTTTTTATGCAACTCTTATGGTTGTTTTTGTAATTCAATAAGTTTTTATTAGTTGTTCAAAATGTACAATGACAAAAGCATAAGTATAAAAAACATAAGTATAGCGCACAAAAGAAAGGAGGGTACAAATCAAAAAAGATAATAGCGTACAATATAGGTACCTTTGTTCAATACAATACAATACAGTGCAAACAATACTTAAGATAACCAAAAATTGAAATTAAAAAAGTATCGCCTAAGTCAAATATATAAATCACAAAGCCGGTTTTGCATTTCTATTTTTCCTATTGCGTACATTTTTGTATTACTGGGCTCATGTATTGGTTAGGGGTCTTGAAGGAGATAATATTAGGGTTACAATGTTAGGGTTACAATGCTTGGCACAAGCAGAACAATCTAACATCCACTGGTAGGCGCTGTGAGTGATTATTTAGTAATTTTCGGTGGTTTATGTGATTCAAAGAAGATGTCGAGAGAAAGCCAAAGATGTCTAACTGGGTTTTTCCATGGAGAATTATGAAGCACAATATTGTCTGCCCCTCGAAGGTTGGTGATCCAGTTTTGCCAACAGTTAAAGGACGCTTTACTAGTATCCTTCCAGTTGGTAAGGATGATTTTGATAGCCGCTATTATAAGGAGGTCAAGGAGTGCTTTGTCGTTTTCACTCAAGGAGTCTGCTATCGTGGGAGCGAACAGAAGTGACGAGAGGTCATTACAAGCGTCAAAGGGAAAGAGGTTAGATATGAATTTGAAGACCCTATCCCAGTAGGAAGTTACACAGGGGCAAAGCAGTAGCAGATGCTCCAGGTCACCTACTGCATTCTTACAATTCCAGCAGACATCGTCCTCTCGAAGTTTGTTTGTGTAGGCGGGAGGGCGTCCAGAATACTCTGTGAAGGAGCCAGAACTTAGTTTGGGACAGTACAGGGCTAATTTTATTCTTAAATATCGAATTCCACGTCCAGGTCCAGTCAGAGTCTGAGAACGGGGCGGTGTAATTCGAATTCCAAAAGGAAATAGTTTTCGCGTTGAGTGTAGACTGTTTGGGGCCTAGTAATCGATATAACCAAGAAACTTGGTGGCCTAGGGAGTTTAGTTTTGAGAAATATTTTGGTAGGGATGGCGATGAGGTTGAAAGTTTTGTTTTGGATATGGCAGCTTTTACTTTCAGGAAGTAGTAGAATGCTATAGGTTCGAGGTGGTATGTAGTTTGTAGTTCCTTAAAGGTCAGCGGGTGTGTGTCTGTATAGAGTTGGTGAGGAAAGAAAATTCCTTTCTTGATCCAGTTGTCGTTGTGTAAGGTGCGACCTCTGTATAACAAATTGTGATTGTCCCAGATAGATTCTAAGTTGGAATTCTTTACCCTAACCTCAAGTAATTTGTCTATCTTCAGCAGGGAGGATTTAGTCTGCTTGAAAATAATAGTACCAGAGCACGTTAATCGGGCGAGGTTGGTGGTAAGGAGGGTTAGGGGTGGATGTTGAGGAGGAGAGATTTCTCCATTTCTAGCCATACTGGAGTATAGTCTGACAGGGGTGTAAGCCAGTGTGACCCTTGTTTTGCCAAAAAAGCCACCTGATATCGTTTGAAATCTGGTAGGTTGACACCTCCAAGAGATTTGGGAAGTTGGAGTTTTCTCATACTGATTCTTGCCTTCTTCCCCTTCCATAAGAAGGTCGTGAGAATGACTCTCAATTTGTGATGGAAATCATCCGATAAGGCAAGCGGCAGCATTGTAATTAAGTAATTCACCAGAGGAGATACCATCATTTTTATTGTTTCAATTCTCCCCCACCAGGTTATGAATCTGGGTGACCAAGAGTTTAGTTGAGTTTTGATCCGCTCAAGCGTTTTGTTTTCGTTATGTTGAAGAGTCTCAAGTGTTGTGGTAGCGAACTCGATTCCCAGATACCTAATATGGTTGGGTTGCCATGTTAGGCCCGAGCTGCCTAAGAGATCCTTTGTACTATAAATATTGAGGGGTTTAACTTCAGATTTATCGCGGTTAAGTTTATAGGCTGAGTGGCTAGCATATGTGTCTATAGAGTCTGTCAGGGCTTTAATAGAGGTCTCCGGTTCTTCTGTTATTATCAGAATATCATCCGCGTATGCGGCTAGTTTCACCCGTGTTTCACCAAAGAGTACACCGCTAACCTTCTCGTTATGTTTTATATCTTGAATTAGTGGCTCTAGGGCTAAGAGAAAAAGAGCCGGCGAGAGGGGGCAGCCCTGCCTGGTACCTTGTTCCAGTCGGAAAGACTCTGATACAGAACCATTAATAGCTATCCGGGCAGATGGGTTAGAGTAAAGGGCCATAACCATGTTAATAAATGTCTCACCAAGATTGAACGTTTGCATACATTGTTTTAGAAATTGCCATGAAACCCTGTCAAACGCTTTTTCTGCGTCTAGTGTGATGGCAACTAAGGGGGTAGTTGTCGTTTTTGCTTTTTCCAGGACATGGCAAAGAAGTCTAGTATTATCGTTGGATAAGCGGTTCTTAAGAAATCCCACCTGTGAGTTACTAATTAGATTGGGTAGAAATTTGTTTAATCGACTGGCTAAAATTTTGGCGTAAATCTTACAATCCACGTTTATTAAGGAAATTGGCCTATAATTCTTAGGTAGTAATGGGTCTTTGCCTTCTTTGGGGATAACAATAATTGTGGCTTCCCTCATCGAGTCTGTGACATCCCCATTCCTGGCCATAGAGTTGAATAGTCTGCGTAGGGACGGTTGAAGTGGGGTGATAAATGCTTTGTAAAAGGAGCCTGAAAAGCCATCCGGCCCAGGAGCCTTGTTAGTCTTGAGTGTTTTAATAGCCGTGGAGATTTCCTGGTCTGAAATGGGAGCCCCCAGCTGTGTCTTATCTGTATTTGACAGTTTGGGAAGATTGATTGATTTTAAATACTGCTCGCAGTTCTCTGTATTAAATATTAATTTGTTGCTGTAGAGGTCCTTATAAAATGTTTGGAAGGCATCTAGGATTTTGTCATGCTTGGTATGCGTGATATTGTGTGCGTCTTTGATTGAAGTGATGGTGAATTGTTTGTGTTTGTGTTTAAGATATGAGGCCAGTAGTTTCCCAGCTTTGTTTCCTTCGCACAGCCTAAGTGCTTTGAATTTATTGATCCAAACACCAGCTTTTTTACTTACAATGGTGTTGTATTCGTATTTCTTGTTAGTTGGGTTAGTGAGTAGTTCTTGATCGTCTAGCCTGTCTGAGTGTCTTTGTTCCAGATTTTTAATTTCGTTTTCTAGAGATATAAGTTCCTGGTTTAAGTTTTTATTAATCTGGGCCTTGATTCCGATAATGACACCGCGTATAGTGGCTTTTAGAGCGTCCCAAAAAATAGCTGTGGAAATTTCGGGAAGTGTCGTTCCTGGCTATATAGTCCTCAATTGCCTTGGATATTTTCAGTTTATTAGTTTGATCTAATAGAATATCATCATTAAATCGCCATCTCTTCGGAGGCGAGGTAGGGTGGGAGCCTGCAAGTTTGGTAGATATACAGGCGTGATCTGAAATCAGAATAGGGGCTATACTTGTCTGGTCTATTCGGTGGGTGAAGTTAGCAGATATTAGGATATAGTCTATTCTAGAGTAGGAGTTATGTGGGAATGAATAGAAGGTGTAATCTCTCGTGTCGGGGTGTTGGAGGCGCCAAGCATCTTTTAAGTTATATTTGGTGCAGATTTTCTTGATGATATCATGTGACCGGGACTGATGGTATTTACATTTTGATTGTCTATCTAGGATGGGGTCCAGTGGCATGTTGAAGTCCCCGCCTACCACGATAAGGTCGTCTTGGGGTAGTCCCTCAATAGCATTTGATATTTTTTCCCAGAATGATGGCTCGTCTGAGTTAGGACCATATATGTTAATCACATGGATGAGGTAATCTCCTTTTTGCAAATGTGTGATTAGAAGCCTACCTTCGTCATCATGTGTATGAGAAAGGAAGGAGATATTGGATTTTTTTGCAATGAGAGTAATAACTCCTTTTTTTTTTGTGGTCTGCTGGAGAGCAAGCCAGGGTAGAGATCCAAGCATGTTTGATGAAGCTTGTATCTTCTTCCGATAGTTTTGTTTCTTGGAGAAGGATAATATCTCCCTTAGTTTTGGCAAGGTAATCAAACACTTTTCTTCGTTTCACTGGGTGGTTCAGGCCTTTGACATTTAGTGAAATGACGGTAAGATCATCTGTAAGTGTATTATTCTGGGTCATCGTATGGGTTTGTAGATCGTGATAGTGTAAGATTGACAGTATGAGAGGAATGGATTTACTATAATCGAAAAATAGCTACATGCACTAGAATGTGAGATTGGTGTGTCTGTACGCAGCACTATTCTCTGGTGTGTGATAGGGATAACACCGCAAGAAAAATAAACCAAATAAACCATGAAGCAGAAAAAAACAGCGAGTAAATCTAGAACAACCATTTTCAGCATTTCCCCTTCTACCCTCCCTCCCCCCTCCCCCAAGTAAATCGTTTAAAGAGGCTGCGACGACAGAACCGACCGTCAGCAGACCGAAAAGGAGGACCATACATTAACCACATAGCTCCTGGGAAGAGCACTTTTAGTGTGGTTATTTTCAAAGATAGCTTACCCCCGAGATAACTCAATACATGATGTAGCAGAGCATAACAACGAACCTGGATCTTAGGCGGAGAATAAATCAATATATAAATGTATTAACGTAAGTAGCAACTTTACCACACAGCATTAGCCAAGCAAAGTGCCCAACAGGATTTACGTAACTCGTGCGTCATTGCTTCTAAACTGCATTATGCTGGGTTATTATACCTAGGTGTCAAAATATACCACTGAACCTGGGTATGGAGAAAAATAAGACAATAAACAGTGTGGCAACGTAAGTCGCCTCTACGACTCCAAGCATTAAACAAACATTAATATCAATCAGGACTTGCATAGCACGTAAATCGTTGCGTCTACAATGTACTAAGCTAAGGTATTACAACACGCTATCTCCAAGAAGAGGTACTACTGAAGATGTGTATACAGAGGTACAATCAATTACGATCTAATTCCATATGGCTGACTGCATATCATAACAAATACTATGTGAAATACTGAAATTGGTGATAAACATTGAAATAATAAGCGCAGATTATATTTATCACGTAACATTGCTCAAACATATTTGAAGCACACTTAGGGAAAACAGTCACTCATGCGGAAGTTAAGAGGATATGGGTTTCCTTTTGTTGGAAGGGCCCGCATCAGAATCCATTTCCTGAGAGGGAGTGCCCTCCAGATGTTTCGCCAGTTCATGAGGGGATGTGAAGACCATGGTTCTTCCATTCTCCACTATCCTGAATCTTGAGGGACCATTAAATGAAAAGAGGATCTTCTTTTCTCTTAGCTTCTCACGGAGTCGGAGGAATCCCTTTCGTATATCCACTGTCTCTTTGGAATAATCCTGTGTAAACGTGATCTTCCTGCCTTCCCAAGTGATTTGTTGAGATTTTCTGGCAAAGGTGAGAATGGCTTCTGTGTGTTGGAAGCGGAATGGTTTACAGATCATAGGCCTTGTACCAGTTCTATGTGGGTTGGCGAAGGTAGGTATTCTGTGAGCCCTGTCTAGCTCCAGGCCCGGGTTGAACTTCAGACCAGTTATCATGGGGATCCAGGCCTCCAAAAAGGCCACGCACGACCCTGCATCTTCCTCCGCTTTTTCCGGAATACCAAAAATTCTTATGTTCCCTCTTCTGTTTCTGTCTTCTAATTCCGCATTCTGTTTCCGTAACTCATCTGTAACCCTATGGAGGTGCACCAATTCTTTGCATGCTTGAGTGGTTACATCTTCCACGACACCTATTCTTTGTTCCGCGTCACCTAATCTCACATTCGTCGCGTTCATGTCAGCCTGTATCGCTGTGAGTTCCAATTGCATGGTGTCCGTATTACTTTTCGTGGACTTTGCCAAGTCAGGAACTTCCGCTAGCTTTTTTAGGATCATTTCCATTGTCCCGTGGATATCCGGTTTAACTTTTATAGGAGAGTCTGAGATGATCGGTTCTGGTCTCACTTTCTTGGCGTTCCTGTTCTTCTCGTCCGCCATTCCACTTTGCGTGAGTTACCCCGTGCTCAAACTTATTGTTCTTTATTGTTCCTTTTTTGGTGGGTGTTGTTGTTCGGCCTGGTACTTTAGGCTGGTATTTGAGGCTAGTATGCACGGCGTGATGGTCTGTTTGCGGTGTTTGAACCCGGTCAGGAGTTCTGGCCCAAGTGTGTGTGTACTCCGCTGCGCACTATTGTTGCTATTCCTGACGTTGTTGGTGGGCGCTTAGATTCCAGGGGACCTGCGTTCTAAATCACCTCTCACGAGTCATGTGCGCAGTAGTCAGCAGAAGAGTCAGGTAGTGGACTGATACGTGCTGCGCGCTGCTGAGTTGTTGGCCAGGTATATAGCTGGAACTCTCTATTGAAATGTTCACATCATCAACAAAGGTGAAGGGCACTGGATTGGCACTCGGTTGGCACTCGGTTGGTAGTGGGCATGGCATCTTGTAGAGGAAGACAGGTCACACAGACATAGGTAGAAGGTTCCACCCACCCAATGCAGGCAAAAGGGGTTGGATTGCTGTTAGTTGCTGTTAGTTGCCTATGGGTCAGTCAAAGAACATATAGTTCCATGGTGTGCCTCGCCGTAGCACACACTGCTATAGAAACTAGAAATAGTTCAGAACACAAGGCATCTGAATGCAAGAAAAGGCTGAGTAATGGCTAAGGAGAGGCCTAGGACTCTGAATGGCTACACGAGTTTTCCGGCGTTTTGGTGGCCATTTTGGGGTCAGGCAACACGCAGCAAGTCTTCGCGTGTTACCGCACAGACTTGGCAAAGGAGCACTTCTCACCGGTCCTACGGGAGATGGCGGTGTCCCGCGTAGGTTCTCTGGCAGCAGGGACGGTCTACAGCCTTCTGATGAGGATGACGCTGTGGAGCTACGTCTGCCGAGGATTCACTTCTACGGCGCCATTTTGGTTTTTCTGCCGAGCGTCGGTCCGCTACTTTCCCTCGGTTAATCACCAGTTGTCCGCTGTGCAAGCGACTTGAAAGGCTCACATTTCGAGCCCGACCCTTTCACACGTTGGAGCCCGACGTTGGAGCTCAAATTGGTGCGCCCAGAAGGTCCGTTTTCTCGTTCAACCTCCCTCCGGTCTGGCGAGCATCGGAGCTAGGCAACCATGCCTTCCGCCGTCCAAGCCACGCACCCCTCTTATGGTTGTTTTTAACCGAATAAATCGTATTTGATGAGTGACTGCACAAAGCCTGTGCACATTGTTCACATAAGCCTAAAAGTAGTTTCTTTCTCCTCAGTAACAAAGCTGGTACGAAGTGTTTTTTCTTTTTTTATTATTTTCAATTTATATTAACTTTAAAGTCTGTCTATTTACTTTGCCTGCATTCCGTGTGTCCAGTTAAATGATGAAATATTTCACAACTCCTTGTTAAAATTGCTGTTACAGAGTACTGAAGTGACTAGGTGGTGATTTATTATTTTCTTCTTCACAAATAACAGTAAAATGCATGTCACAATTGAAAAGTTTGTTGTTTAAAAACTTCACTGGTAAAACAACCACACCAGTGAGTGCTTTTTAAATTTTCAGTTTTTATTGCAATCATAAAGCGGTCAAGTTTAGGTTCTGCCACATTTTCTTCTTTTTTTTTATTTTTATTTTTTTACTTTTTATGACCTATGCTTTGCAATAAAAACAAATATTGACCTTCGCACCAGATTGTCAAGGCCAGACCAATTGGTTTTGCCAATGATTGTTTATTTAATTGTGAGTGGTACTTTTTGGCATGAGTGTACTTATTGGTATTAGTGTAAAATAGCACTTGTCACATCAT
The DNA here is from genome assembly GCA_963921515.1 of Calotriton arnoldi. Classification (NCBI taxonomy): domain Eukaryota; kingdom Metazoa; phylum Chordata; class Amphibia; order Caudata; family Salamandridae; genus Calotriton; species Calotriton arnoldi. The sequence continues at coordinate 1,492,096 of CAWUFW010002245.1, read as the reverse complement.
TCACCTTATTTTCAATAGGCTAACACAATTCAAACATGTGTGACAGTCTTTTATCTTATGAACTTTACAATTCACAGTGGTTGCTGAAACAAAGTGCATTTGTCTCATGTATATTCATGAAATGAATGATCTATGCCTTAGAAGTCCAACACTGCAGCGCTAAGTGCCACTTGCCAGAGACTGGCTGCTTTCTTTCCTGTGATAAATGGTTATGAGCCTGGGTGCAAGAAACTGAAGAGAACCTCCTAACCATGTGAGCCTGTGCTGTACGTGGCTCTCTCCAAGAACATAGCCGCTCAGCTCACAAAGGCCAGCATGTCCCATTATTTCTGTATCAGGTTTATGTTCGATTAAAGAGGAGCCATGGTGCATGTGTCTGTTGTGAGAAGTTCATGCTCCCAGGGGTCTTGCCTGTGTGCTGCCCTTTGTAGGTTGTTAATGTTTTTTGTGTGTGGGACGCTGTGTGGTGCAGATTGGTGCTTGAATGTATTGTGCGCTTGCCCATATGTTTGTTCATACATGTGTGTTGCTTGAATGTGCGTGCTGTCTTTCTATGCATGTGTCACATTCACTCACCAACTCACTCAACCCCTACATTCACTGACTTCTCTGTGCATACAGACCGACACAAACTCGCAAGGAAACTTGCCCATGAATAAACAAGTACTTTCACTTATACAAATCCTGACATATGTTTAAGTTTGTTTATTTAGACAATTGCGTGGTTACTTAAAACCATTGCAATAAATATACAAGATTCTATGTCGGGACCGGAGGCTCAGATTATGCCTTCTTCCTTCGCTTTATTTTAACAGCAGCATATTTCCAACAATACAATAACCAACTACATTTCCCATGAACAATAGGGAAACAAAGTTCCAACAGGAGTCCTTCCTCGCTGTCCGCACTCCAGCCAGCCAGCATAGTCCCTTCACGCTGTTTCCTCTTTCTTCGCTGCTCAGCAGCAGATAAGTCGATTTTTCTTTATTCTCCTGGTATGGGGGTTGTTAGTTGGCTAATTTGGTGGCGTTTGCTAGCGCTTTGTATATTTTTCAGTTTGCACAGATTCCCTTTAGTCACGGGACGTTTTTAAACGTACCTTACGTGACTGATTCCCTGTGCGGTGTGGTCCTCCTGCCGCCAGGGGGCGTAGTGCACTCTCTATGGGCAGCACGAGTCAGGCACTAGCAATAGAGTCCTGACGAGCGCTGCCCGGTGGGAGCTCAGCTTTGCCTCCTGCCACCCGGTTTTACGCCCTTTGGGGTCTGTATTTTTCCCTGATTTTCATTGAACGCCCTTTGAGGGTCTGTAAGACATCCTTGAACACCCTGCGGGGTCGCAATTGCACCGTGACTTGTGGTGCCTGTGGTACACTGTCCCGGGTGGCTGCCCTGGGATTAGAGGGCTGTGTGTCCTTAGGGCTCTGCCCATTAATCGTGTGCCCTTGGCCACCCTTATTTGTCTGGGCTCCCTCCCAGCTTGTAAACCGAGCGCCTGTAGTGCCTTTAAAATAGTGCTTTCAGCACCAAGCTGCCTGTGCTCCTAATTTACTTCCCTGTACTACACCTATATACTTACCTAAGACTATGGAGTCGGAGCAAGATCAGTACCAGGAGGAGGATCCCTTGGCGTACCTCCCCTGGGATGAGGACTTTTACCAGGCAGCGGATGACTCCATCTACAGGGCTGTCAACCAAGCCATGGAGCCTTTGGAGCAACGCCTGTCAGCGCAGATAGCGAAAGAGTGCGCCAAGTGGGCTGCTCCCGCGCCAGTTACCCCTAAGTCCCCTCCTGCGCCTCAACCTTCTGGTTCTCCCCCTGCTAGAGAAACAAATCCTCAAGGGGTGGATGTAGATGCTTTTGCCCGTCTGAAACAGGCTTTCTTGGCGCAGGTGCCCCCGCAGCCTGACCCGGTGCCCCCCGCGGACAGCACCCCAACGCCTCCGCGCACCGCTTCCCCTGACCCCTTTGATAATGGTGACTCCCCCGGGGACACGGACGAGGAAGTGGGTTCCTCTAGGTCTTGGCTCCCGACGCCCACTCCTGCCCCAGGGGGGGCCTCTGATATGTTGGACCCGGACTACATTGTCCACCCCAGGTCTACGGAGTGGGTTCCCGGGGATAAAGTGACCCAGTATGTGGCGAGCCGTCTGCGCAAACCAATGGTCAAGGACGCTCGCAACCGCATTCGGGCGGAGTGTCCCCGCCCCAGTTTGGAGGGAAAGGTTGCCCTAACACCCAAAATAGATCCCAAGATGGCAACCTTCCTAGCAAAATTCATACGGGTCCCTAAAAATGGCATTGATCGCTCCTGGCGTACATGCCAGGACAAACTGCTAGATGCAGTGGGGCCTGTCACCAAAATTCTTGACATGGCCGAAGAGGCCAAGGTGTCCAGTGCCCTTATCTCCCCAGAGGTTCTCTCGAGCTGGGCGCAGCGCGCGATAGTGATTATTGGAAACGTGAATTGCGCGCTCTCCACGGAGAGGTGACGGTCGCTCCTAATTAAGGTGTACCCCAAGTTAGGTGACCTGGCTTCCTCGGAGGCAGGCGCTGTGGCCCAGGGAGGCTTATTTGGCGACCCGTTCGTCAAAGAGTTAGGAAAGTTTGTGGCGACTTTCACCTCACTTGACAGAGCCCAGTCGAATATCAGGAAGGTTTTTACTCCCTGGGTTTTCCAAGGGGCCTGTCGTGGTAGGGGCGGCACGACCGGCCGCTTCTCCAACTCTGACAGGGGGCAAGGCTCCGGGCGAGGACTATATCAAGACAATGCCCGCTTCAACAATTTCTATCCCACCAGAGGGTAGAAGTTCCGTGGCCGTGGAGGCCAAAGAGGCCAGCAACAGGGTGCTGGAAGAGGTGAGTGTAACACCCTCGGCAAGCTTGCAGGTGGGGGGGCGCTTGGCGCTGTTTTTCCTGGCTTGGGTTTCCCTCACGAGCGATGCTTGGGTGCTGCAGACGGTCCAGGGCTTCCGGGTTGGAGTTTCATGGCCGTCCCGTCAGCTAACCCTGCCCCGTCCCATCTCCTTCTCGCAACGCGATACCGAGCTGGTACACGAAGAGGTCTCCGCCCTCCTCAAAAAAGGGGCAATTTGCCGCGCAGCATCCCGGTGGTTTCATCAGCAATCTTTTCTTAGTCGACAAGGTCGATGACGGCCGGTCATCAACTTCAAAAGTTTCAACGAGTGGGTGGTTTACCGCCACTTCAAAATGGAGGGGATCCACCTCCTCAGAGATGTGCTGAGACCACTCGACTGGATGGTCCGGCTCGACCTGAAGGACGCGTACCTGACGGTCCCTATTTTCCCCCCTCATCGGCGTTTTCTGCAGTTCAGGTGGGAAGGGCAGGTTTTCGAGTTCACCACGCTCCCTTTCGGGCTACCCTCCGCTCCGTGGTGCTTCACAAATGTTCTCAGATCGGCGGTGGAGTTCCTGCGCGCGCAGGGTGTTCGAATGATCGTCTACTTGGACGACATGCTCTTTCTGGATCAGTGCCCCAAGAGGCTGTCCAACCAGTTGAAGACCGCGGTCGACCTTCTACAGGGACTGGGGTTTGTCATAAACGAGAAAAAGTCCCTGTTGGTTCCGTTCCAGTGTGCAACCTTTTTAGGCTTCAATGTGGTCTCCGTGTCTTCCACTCTGAGTCTCCCCGCCAGGAAGATGGCGAAGATCAGTCACGAACTGCGCCAAACCTTGGCAAAGACGCAGATTTCCTTGCGCCAACTGGCGCGTCTCGTAGGTCTTCTCTCCTCCTCCATACAGGCCATTTTTCCCGGGCCTTTGCACTACCATGCCATGCAGCGCCTGAAGGCGCATCACCTCAGGAAGGGTTTGACGTACTCCCAGTCGATACCTCTGATGGACGATGTGAGGGACGAGATGGAATGGTGGCTCACCCACATGGAGGCGTGGAATGGTTGGGCCATATTCGGTTCCGCTCCGGATATTGTCATCGAATCCGACGCCAGACGCTCCGGTTGGGGAGCAAGGTGCGGAGAGTTCTCCACGGGTGGAGCCTGGTCCACTCAAGAACAGTCATTGCACATCAACTGCCTGGAGCTGCTGGCAGGGTCGTTTGCGGTGCAATGCTGGACGAAAGACAGGGTACAATCATGCGTCCTTCTCAGGATGGACAACATCTCTGCGGTCCAGTACATTAACCACCTAGGTGGCACCGGATCCAGGATGTTGGTGAGCCTAGCCAGGGACTTTTGGCACTTCTGCCTAGACAACCAGATCTCAGTGACGGCGGAGTACCTTCCGGGGCGGGAGAACGAAGTGGCCGACTGGCACTCTTGTCACCTCCTGGATGCCAGCGTGTGGAAGCTGGACCCTCCTGTCTTTTCTCAGTTGTCGGAGAAATGGGGCCCCTTCTCGGTAGACCTTTTTGCGTCATGACTAGATCATCAGTTACCAAGATACTTCAGTTGGCGGCCAGATCCGCAGGCGGAGGCGGCGGATGCGTTTCTCCAGGACTGGCAGCGGGAGCACGGTTATGCCTTCCCTCCGTTCTCCATGATCACGCGAGTGTCCGCGTTGCTTCGCCGCCAGTAGGCGGAGGTGGTGTTGATCACACCCTGGTGGAGGTCTCAAGTCTGGTTTCCGGTTCTACTGGAACTTTCTTGGGATTTTCCAATCAGTCTCCCCCACTTTCCTCACATTCACCTCAATCCAGATCTCGTTCCCCATCGGCTGGTAGTGGAAGGAACGTTGAAGATGATGGCCTGGCAGATCTCCGGCGTCGTTGGTTGCTCCCAGGCCTTTCGGGAAAAGCTGAGGACTTGCTCACCAAGGCATGGGCAGACAGCACGACCAAGAGATACCGGTCAGCCTGGCACAGATGGCGTCGTTGGTGTGTGCGACTGAGTGTCGATCCCGTGGGGGCAGATTTAGTCCACGTCCTTAATTTTCTGGCGGAGGATGGTCTGGCCTATAGGTCAATCAATACCTTCCGCTCCGCGATTTCAGCCGGTCACATTATGGTGCAGGGCTCTCCGGTGGGTGAACACCCTTTGGTTTGCCGGCTTCTCAGAGGGATTTGCCTCTCTCTCCCTCCGGAACCTCGATACTCCGTCCTTTGGGACGTGAATCGGGTGCTGAATCTTTTTCTTTCTTGGCCACCAAATAGGTTTCTGTCCCGTAAGGAAGTAACGGCCAAATTGGCAATACTGTTATGCCTGGTCTCGTGCAGACGCGTCTCAGACGTGAGGGCTTTGGACATTTCAGCCAGAGTGTTTTCCCCGGAAGGGGTATCGTTCACGGTTCACGGTAAGTAGAAGGACCAAGAGTAATGCCAGGGTCATTTGGTACCCAGCGTTTCCGGATTCCCCTAAACTGTGTGTAGTGCAGTGCCTCCGTGCTTATGAGGAATTGACTGAGGAAACTCGCCCTCCGGGTGAGAAGCAACTGCTCATTGCGCTACGTAAACCGTACAGAGCAGTCTCGTCCCCGACCATCGCAAGATGGGTGCGTTGGGTGATGCAGGAGGCGGGGATCGATACAAAGCAGTTTGGTGCTCACTCGGCGAGAGTAGCGATGGCCTCCAAGGCTTTTTCGTTAGGTGCACGCTTGGAAGATCTTATGCGCGCAGCCGATTGGTCCTCTGACTCCACCTTTAAAAGGTTTTATTTCAAACCAGTACTGGAGGTGGCAAGGCTAGTAGTCAACAAGCTTTGAACTGGCATAATCTTAGCCTCCAGTCCTGACATAGAATGACAATTTGCCTAGCTGTTGTGCTGGTAAGTTTCAATTCTATTAAGGACACGGAGGCGAGGATTATCCCGCCCAATGACCTCTGAAGATGTGGACCCTCCCCGTTCTAATGTAAGTAAGCCATTCTTGGGTCTTTACAGAGTGGTAATGAGTTGTTAAAGTTCTTCATATAGTGTTGTTTGCTGGTGTTTTACTGCAATTGGTTCCAGCACAGTCCTCTGACACTACCTATTTTGCAGGAAATGATGGTTCCAAACAAGAAACGTGAAAACCGACAAGAAATGGTTTGCGCGAAGAAAGAGGAAACAGCGTGAAGGGACTATGCTGGCTGGCTGGCTGGAGTGCGGACAGCGAGGAAGGACTCCTGTTGGAACTTTGTTTCCCTATTGTTCATGGGAAATTTGTTGTTGGAAATATGCTGCTGTTAAAATAAAGCAAAGGAAGAAGGCATAATCCTCGCCTCCGTGTCCTTTATAGAATTGAAACTTACCAGCACAACAGCTAGGCAAATTTTCATTCATATTTACATGGTGAGTTAAAAATCATTGATAAAATCTTTCAATTCAATTTTTTCAAATATGACAGATAAAAGGAAATCGGATAGTTTCAGCTTTAAAATTAAAGATGCTATTGCACAAAAACATTTTAATTCATATATATGCCAATGAGTGACCAATCTGCCCTTGACGGCCAAACAGTTAATATAACCATTTGATATTAACTTATACATATACATGATAAAACCTAAAATTCATGGTGAAACAAAAATCCAGTGATCAATCTTTAGTGTTAAAATATTTCTAATGGTAGGAGGCAAGCAGAGGTCGCAGTTTGGAGACTAAAAGAACACTCAAGGGAAGTATTCCAGTTCGTTAATCTTCCTTGGGGGAATTCAATAAGCCGATGGTTAAGCCCCAAATAGTATTACGGGGAACTCTATGTTGTTAATATGACCGTTGAATTGCTTCTTATATCAAATGTTCTGGACGATTTTCATGTTCTTTTAGTCTTTGCTCCACTTTTAGCAGAAATTTGACAAAACGGCAATTTAACTGCGTGTCACCTGGGTCAAAGCAGGCTAAGATAGCCTGTCTTCTTGTTCGTATTCCTCTTTGGTTAAAAGCCTTTGTTAACGGTTGTTTCCTTTCTGCCATTACAGTATTACAGGAGCAAACCAAATGCAACATGTCCTCCTTGCAACTCCCGCAGAGGCGACAAGTGACAGATAGGTTACCGCGTTGCCAAGGTGCCATGTGTTCTTTGGCTGGTAGTAACCCCAGCCGGTATCTTAAGAACTGCTGCTTTAATAAAAACTGGATAACTGGTGGCAAAGTAATCTTGTGGTGAGATAGACTTGTAATTGTTTAATGTCATCCAACCATGTGCCCTTTGTGCGAGTGTAGCTTTATCTTCTGTAGCTGATTGAATTTTAAGAGACTTCTTTACCAAACGCTTAAAGGCCTGTAGGTCAATTGACATTTCCCAAAGCTGGGCAAGACCTGTACGTGCTAGGGACTCTTGCAGATACTCTCTGCCTGGTGATGTATGACGATGCTGTAATTCGTCCCTTGTGATTCAATGTATTCAATTCAGCTTTCCTGATTTTGTTCCAGCATATTGTATATGAGCAGCGCCTGGCTAGTGATTGCTTGACCAGTCTGAATTCTTGCCTTATCTGAGCCGGGGAGGTGTAACTTGGCAAGGAGAATATAATTCGATATAGGCTTGGGAGACTGCATTATCCAGCGTGGTTGCATCCTGCCCTCTTAAAGCCTCACTTCCATATGAAATTGTTGGAAGGAGTTTTGCTCTTACAACTTCCAGTAGTGGGGACAAAACCGGTCCAGCTACCTTTTTCTTCAAGTTTTTAAAAGCTGCAGCTCAGACCAAGTCTGTCTTTTTGATTGCATCCTTCTGCGCATGAAAGTTCCCTTTATTGTCGATAATTACTCCGAGGTATTTGTATTCAACCGTGTTTTTCAACTGCTCTTTACCCATGAACCAAGCCTGTGTTTGTGTTTTCTTGACGTTGTAGCACATGGTTTTCGTTTTGCCGTAATTGATCTGCAGGCCGTTGGTTTGTGAATAGGTCGTCATTGTATCAAGAAGTCGTTGGAGCCCCACCCGAGTGCGGCTCACCAATACTACATCATCGGCATATAGGAAGCATGGTATCGGATTAGCCCCTAATTTCGGGGCATGAGGGTTACATGATTGTAACGCTTCCGTCAGGTCCGCCAAGAAAAGGTTAAATAGAGTTGGTGCCAAAACACAGCCTTGTTTTAAGCCTCCGGTAGTTTGAATTTTACGCGAAAGATGTGTGCCTGCTCCTATTTTGATTTGAACCCGCGTGTCACTATGTAGCATTATCAACGTGTGTAAAAGATTCTGTGATATACCCCAATCTGCTAACTTCCGCCACAGTTTCCCCCGGTCTACACAGTTGAAGGCTGATTTAAAGTCAATATAGCAGAAGTATAATGGAGATTTGGATGCGCGGGCGGCATCCATAAGTAAAGAAATTGCCAAGATGTTCGTGATCGTGCCAGTGGATTTTATGAACCCAGTCTGGTTGTATGGAATTATGTTATTATTAGAAGACCATAATGTCAACTCTTCTAAGACCGTTCCGGCGAAGTATTTGGCATCAATATCCATTAATGTTATAAGCCGATAGTTTCTCTGGAGTGATCTATTCCCTCCTTTAAATATAGGAGATATGATCGACCCCTTCCAGGACGCAGGAATAACTTGTGTGCTCCTTACTTCAGTAAATACTGGTGCCAGAGTTTCAGCCCAAAAGTCTGGTTTATATTTGAAGACCGCAGGAGGTACGCAATTTGGGCCCGGGGCTCCCTCTTTCCGTCCTTTCATTAGCTGTTTTTTTTTTTTTTAATAACAAATTTTATTTGCATTTGTGAAAAGACAATGGGCAATCGCCCTACAGTGGTCTGTAGGAGAACTTGGCATACAGCATCTCTGAAAACCATCTTTGTGCCCATATTAAAACACCTGCTGAACATGCAGGTCAAACAACCAACATAACTTGCAGACGTCACGAGATCTACAGAGAATCTATGAAAAACATGATATAGAACCATCATCCCTACATAGCTTTGAGATTTCCCAGCATTAAAGAGTGTAGGTATAGTAGTAATTATGGGTCTACTGAGGGCAATGGGGGTAGCTCCATGCCCCGATACATCGCCCACCGGTTCCATATTTTCCTGTGTTTTTGAGGGCAGCCGCGTGCCAGGAAGACTGCCATTTCCGCCCCCATACATCTATCAAGCTCCCTCTTCCACTTGCCAAGTGACGGGGCCCTTGTGTTTTTCCAGGATTGCGCTATATCTCGTTTGGCTACGACAAGGGCTAGGAACAGCAGGTGTTGTTTATATATGTTGCCCCCTATATCTTCTGTAGCATGCAGGAGAAAGAGTCGTGGGTTTAACTGGAGCTCCCACCCCAGCACCTCCTGAAGACAAATCCTGATTTTGTTCCAGTATGGCTGCAGCACTGTGCAGCCCCACACGGTGTGCAGAAATGTCCCCTCCTCTCTATCGCACCGCAGACACATAGGGGACTGAATCATCCCCATCTTACACAGTCTGACCCGTGTATAATATACCCGGTGTAGGTACTTGAATTGTATCAGACGGTATCTAGTCGAGACCGCCGCCCCACGCGGGCTCGCTATGGCCTCGGCCCAGTCATCGTCCGTTATGTCAGGGATATCAACTGTCCAGGCCCCACGTGTCTTGTCCAATGTTGTCGACGTGTGTGTTATTAACGTCTGGTATACCTGTCTTATTTTGTGTCGGCCTAGGTCACCCATAAGTAGGCGACCCTCTAACGGGTGAAATTCCGGCAGGGTATCCACAGTGCAGACGAGGGGGTGAGTGCATGGCGAAGTTGAAGATATTTATAAAACTGTGTTCTGTGCAAATGGTACTCAGTTTGTAATTGTTGGTATGTTTTCATAATGGTACCCCGCATTACATCTCCAAGGGTTGATATCCCCACCAGGTCCCACCTCCGGAAGCCCTGTAGGGCCGCCACCGGGCGTAGGCATGTACCATGCCACAATGGAGTTGCCCGAGTAAGCCTCCCTCCCCAGCCCATCTGCCGCACCTTGGTCCGCCAGAGCGAGATTACTACCCTGCACGCAGGAGGTAAGGCTTCTAAGCGTGCTGTGCTATATAGGAGGTGTAAGAGGGGGTATGCTCTAATGCTGTGTGTTCCGCTGCATATGCCGGGTCTGTCGGGGAGTTGTACCACCACTCATTAAGCACGAGTAAATGTGAAGCCATATAATAGGAGTATATATCCGCAGCCGCAATGCCCCCGCAGTAGGTAGATTGCACGCATGTGCGAAGTGCGACTCTGACCGCGCCGCTGTTCCAGAGGAATTTATTTTGTATAGCATTGACCTGCGCGAACCAGGTGCGCGGAATCGGATATGGGAAGTTTTGAAGGCGATAGAGCAACCGGGGAAGCGAAACCATTTTAAATATTGCGGATCGGCCATAGAGAGACAGCGGGAGCGAGGACCATATATTAGTTTCACTATTCAGGCCGGCAAGAAGAGGGGTAATGTTATGTAGCCAGGAGATCCTGGGGCAAGCCGATATATAGATCCCCAGATATTTGAAGCCATCTGTCGCATGAGTCAGCTGCGCTGCCCAGGCGTCACGACCCTGAGGGCCACATACCGGGAAAAGGATTGACTTGGCCGGGTTCGTATGGAGCCCAGTTGTTTCCCCAAACACCCGTAGGATCTGCAGCACCCGGGGCCCAGTGAACCACGGGTCCGTAATGAAGAACAACACATCGTCCGCGTATAACGCGATGCGGTCGGAACGTGATTGCGACCAATCAAAACCCCGGAAAACCGGGTCCCACCGGACCCATGCCGCCAACGGCTCAATGGCTAAAGCAAACAATAAGGGGGATAAGGGGCACCCCTGCCGAGTCCCTCGTCGAATGCCAAATGGAGGCGAACGATGTCCGGCAATGCGCACTGAGGCGGACAGGTCTGTGTAAAGTAGGCGAACAAGGGCGAGAAACCGGGGTCCAAAATTACAGGCCTCTAATAATTGGAATAGATAAACCCAGCTCAAGGAATCAAAAGCCTTATCTATATCAGCAAGTAGAATGGCCGCGGGCTTGCCGAGGGCTGGAGCCGTGGCAAGGGCGTTGTGTACCCGTCGGATATTGTGGCGAGTGGCTCTAAGGGGCATAAAACCGGCCTGGTCCGGGTGGACCAGGTCCGTAATGCAAGAGCGGAGGCGGTCGGCCAACACTTTCCCCAATAATTTAGGCTCAAAATTAATTAGGGATATGGGGCGATAAGATGAAGGGTTTTCCGGGGGCGCCCAGGCTTATGAAAAAGTACAATCTCAGCGTGTCGCCAGTCTAGGGGTAATATGGCAGAGTCCACAGCCTCTTGGATCGTTGCCAGGAGATGGGGCCCTAGAAGATGAAGATGTGGTCTGAGGAACTCCATCGGGAACCCATTAGGGCCTGGAGCGCGCCCCGGATGAAGCGCATTAAGCGCGCCAGTCAACTCTTCAAGGGTGATGGACGCCTCCAGTCGGTCGCGCACCTGATCAGAAAGCTTCTTGGGTGGAATGTCCCTAAGAAACTCTGCTATTAGACCGGCCGAGATTTGCTCCCGCTCGGCATAGAGGGCAGCGAAATAACGTGCAAACTCATTGGCCACCCCTATCGGTGAGGAGATAAGGGACCCATCTACCCCTAAGATTGTAGGGACTATTGCAGGGGATTTATCCAACTGGCAAAGCCGATGGAGCATTTTGCTTGATTTATCCCCCCATTGATATACCCTATGCTGTGATGCTTCCCAAATTTCTTTGGCTTCTGCCAATAGATGTTGGCGTAAGTCCTGTTGTGTCAGCAACAAGTTACGCCTGATACTTGGGCTGGGGTCGACAGCTAGTTGTTGTTCGAGAGCGATCTGACGCGCCTCTAGGTCCGCGAGTCGTTCGCGGCGAAGGCGCTTTTCAGTTGTACAGTAACTTATCTCCACCCCCGGACAGTCGGTTTGAGAGCCTCCCATAGTATGCTACCAGACGAGGCGGTCGGGCCATTAGACTCCAAATAATCGGACACGGCAGTATGAAGCATGTCTCGATACTTGGGGCACTGCAAGCGCCAGGGAGACATACGCCAGCGGAAGGGGGTCTGCGGGAAAGAATGTGAAATCGCATGGCAATTGGAGAGTGGTCAGAGAGCCCGCGGGGGTAGTGTATTACCTGTGAAAGGCGGTGGAGGCAGGCACGGGGGCGAAAAGTAGTCAAGGCGGGACTGTGTCCCGTGTACTGGGGATAAAAACGTATATCCTCGCTCCGAGGGGTGGAATTCCCTCCATACGTCCGCCCAACCTAATGCGGACGCTAAAGAGTGTAGCCTAGAGGCACTCAGGGGCTGCAGAGGATCTATATGTCGTGACCGGTCTAACGGGCCCATAATGTCATTCCAGTCGCCCCTAGGAGTATCAGGTCTTCTTGGAGGTCCCCCCATACAGCAGTAATCTTATCGATGAATGTCTGGCCCAGCGGGGGGCGCATAAATGCAACCAATTGTAACCCGCTCACCGTACAATGTACAGGTCACAAAAAGATACCTACCCCGGGGTCTGCCCTATGGGCGATGTATTGAAACTGCACCCCACGATTAATTAGAATCGCCACCCCCTGGAGCCCCTGGTGTACCCTGCATGATAAACATGATGGAAGCCAAAACGGGCCAGGCACGGGACTTTGGTGCCCAGGAGGTGGGTTTCCTGCAACAGGAGGAGGTCCGCACCATATCTCTTCGCCTGGCGCAGCACGGCGCCCTCTTTATCTTGTTATGAAGACCCCGGACATTCCAAGATACCACCCTAAGGTCGCCAGGTGGGGCTATGTCATTTGGTGCCATTCATCCCATGTGCGGAATGTGTGCTGGATGAAGGAGAACGATCTGTGTGACATGTCTGCATATAACATAGGAAACTTTGGAAACTGAAAGAAAAACCCCCCACCTCCCCCCACCCCCACCCTACGCTACCAAAACAGAGGAGCATCTGTCGCGATGCTGGGGGGCCGGGCCCCCAACGGGGGTCCAGAACCCCAGCACCAACAATACCCAACCCGCCCACCCAACGTTACAAACATGGGGGTGCTCAAAAAGAAAAAGAGTCTGTGGCTTGGCAGTCCCATGAGCAGTCTCCACGCTTCACGGAGAAAGAGTCTATAAAATCAGCATTTAAGTGTGTATAGGAAAGAGTACATATACTTGCAGTCTGTTAGTACAGTAATGTCCAGCGGTTCAGGAGATATGATCTGGGCTTGCCGATTGACTGTCGGGTCTGGGGCTCTGTCGTTTCCTTGATTTTGCTCGGCGAGACCGGCTTCTCCTCGATCCCCTAGACGAATCAGAGTCCCTAGCACATGGCGAGCTCTGCCGCAGCCGCTGGCGCTCCTCGGCCCATGCAAACACGGCCTCGGGGTGTCAAAGAAGAAAGACTGTGAGTTGAAGATGACTCTCATCCGGGCCGGATACAGCAGCATGTATTGTAGGTTCAGATCGCGTAGTTTGCGCTTCGCCGCCATGAAGGATTGCCGTTGTTGCTGAACAAGCCGAGTATAGTCCGGGAATACCATGATTGATTTGGACTCGTAGTGGAACAGGTCTTTATGTTGTCTGGCGCTTCGCAGGATAGCATCGCGGTCCGAATAGTTCAAAATCCTAGCGATGACCGGTCTGGGGCGTTCGCCTGGAGGTGGTTTCTGGGTCAAGGCCCTATGGGCGCGCTCCACGATGAAGCATGGCGATAGTGCGTCGCTGGGCATGAGGTCAGTCAGCCAACTTGTTATGAAACTGGTCATGGAAGGCCCTTCACAACCCTCCGGCAGGCCCACGAAGCGTAGGTTATTGCGACGTGTCCGACCCTCTGCATCCTCCACCCTGGAGGCAAGCTCCCTTGACTCCACTGTGAGCTTGTGTACTTGTTTCTGGAGGGTGGACACTGTGTCTTCGACCGTGGAGACCCTTGTTTCGGCCTCTGTGATGCGGTCAACGGCTTTGCGCAGGTCCTGACGGAGGAACGACACCTCCGACCCCACTGCGCCTATCTTGGCCTCCAGTGTATCTCTGGCTCCATTAATCGCCACCAAGAGGGCCGCATTGTCTGGCGGCGGACTAGCACCCACACCCGCCGGAGGAGCGCCGACCGGCGCAGTGAAGTGATCAATGGTGCCCTGTTTCGCACCCGCACCTCCGGATTTCTCTTTCCCCATCCTGCCTCTCCGGGGGGGGCCAGCGCTCGACTCCGTGTAGTTATGGGTGCCCCGGGCGACCAACAAAGGAGAAGAGGGGGGCGCCGGGACACACCACCACCCGGACCGGCCCACACTCCGGCACGGGACCCCCGCAGCCCACTCTGGTCACTCTAGGCTGCAGACCCCAGCGGGTCGGGGCACCGTCCTAGGATGGACACAGCTCCAGCGGCTAGGCTCTACGTTGTCCCATCAGTCGGAAGCCGGCCGGCCTCGGGCCCCGGGGATCCGAGCAACGTTCAGACGGGGCCCCGGTGCAGCGCCGCTCAATCCGATGGGGGCTAGTTCAGCCCTGTGTTGTTGGAGGGGGAATAGGAGGCCCCAATGGATCCCAGGCGGCAGACCCCCGCAGGCCGGGCAGTCGCACAGTGCATGGGATGCCCTCCGGGTCAGCAGTAGCGAGGCACCAGTCTCCCCCGCGTCCGACGCCGACCGGACCACATGCAGGGCTGCCCACGTGTGCCCGGAGCACTCAGATAATGGAGCTGTCCACGGAGGGGGCTCCCCACACGGGACCCCGGCCGGCCGCCCCTCTCGCCGCAGAGGTTGCTGGACGGTCTTCACCCAGGCCCCGACCAGGCCCAAATCCCCCTCGTCGCCTAGCGCCTTCCGGCCGTCTCCGATCAGGGGAACGCCACCTCGCGGCCCGCTGACCGCGGCGCCGCCACTCACCCAGATCGCGGCAGAGCCGTCGCGGCACGCAGGCACTTTATGCTGCTCCCGCCGGTGCCCAGTACTGTCCTGGTCGTGCGCCGCTGTATAGAAAGTCCCCCGGACAAGGGTTACAGGCGGATTCTGGTCCCGGTTTGGCGTGGAGATGCGGAGCTCACTTAAACAGCGTCCGGCATGCTTGGCTGCCAAGCCACGCCCCTCAGCTGTTTTTTGATAGTTTCTATAAATGACTCCGACATGCCCTTATACTGCCTGTTTAATGGAATTACTTGAAGATTCATCTGTGAGTTTTCTTCTGATGGATCATTAAAATAGGTTGTTAAGTAATGGACCCACAATGTCTCTGTAATATTGGAATTTACTCCTCTATTATGTGGGTTGAGGAGTTGATTTACTGTGGTCCAGAATCTAGTCCCGTTTTTACATTTTATATCGAAGTGTAATTTGGCCCATAGATCGTTGTCTCTTTGAATTCTCCATTTTAGCTTTTTGATTAGTTTTTTGTTTGACTTCAATGCTACAAAGGCAGTTAAGTCACCCGGCTTTCTCCTAAGCGTCCTAAGTGCTTTGTTAATTCGAGATTTATATTCCTGAAATCGGATTTCATGATTTGCAGTGGAGGCTTCATTATATATTTTGTTGTTACCTTTAGGTTTTATTGGTTTAGAATGCTTTTCATGAAGTATACCAGCGAGTCTTTCCCACATGTTTACTGCTGAACTTTCGTTGCTTGAAATTTCCTGGAGCGTATCCATTACAGTTTTGTGCAATTGGTCAAGCCCGACCGTGGTGCTCTTAATACATCTACAATTTATTAGATATGTTTTGTCTGTTATCTCCCTTATATGAATTGAACGGGTAATGTACGGGGAAAATGTAACTTCTTGTGGGAGATGGTCACTGCCGGATCTATCCTTAATTTGGAATGAGCATATGTGTTGAAATATGTGTCTGCTCCCGTTCCCCGCGAAGGTCACCGAGAAAATCGTCAACAAACAACTGACCCGCTACCGCGAGGAGAACAACATCCTGGACCCTTCCCAGTCCGGCTTCCGCAGCAACCACAGCACCGAAACCGCCCTCATCGCCGCCACCGATGACATCAGGACCCTGCTAGACAACGGAGAAACAGCAGCCCTCATCCTCCTGGACCTATCAGCCGCCTTCGACACGGTCTGCCACCACACACTACGAACACGCCTTCACGACGCCGGGATCCAAGAGAAGGCCCTGGACTGGACCACATCCTTCCTTTCCGGCAGAACACAAAGCGTCCGCCTCGCCCCCTTCCGATCCAAGGCCACCAAGATCATCTGCGGCGTACCCCAAGGCTCCTCCCTCAGCCCAACGCTGTTCAACATCTACATGGCACCCCTCGCCCACGTCGCCCGACAGCACAACCTCAACATCATCTCCTACGCCGACGACACCCAGCTGATCCTCTCCCTCACCAAAGACCCTCACACCGCCAAAGCCCACCTCCACGAAGGAATGAAGGCCGTCGCCGAATGGATGAGGACCAGCCGCCTGAAGCTGAACTCGGACAAGATGGAGGTCCTCATCCTTGGTTCCAACCCTTCAGCCTGGGACGACTCCTGGTGGCCAACATCACTGGGAACAGCCCCGCCACCCACCGACCACGTACGCAACCTAGGGGTCATCCTCGACCCCACCCTCTCCATGACTAAGCAGGTCAACGCCGTTTCCTCATCCTGCTTCAACATCCTCCGAATGCTCCGCAGGATCTTCAAGTGGATCCCCACCGAAACAAGAAAAACAGTCACCCAGGCCCTCGTCACCAGCAGGCTGGACTACGGAAACGCCCTCTACGCAGGAACGACGGCTAAGCTCCTGAGACGGCTGCAACGCATCCAGAACGCCTCTGCACGTCTTATCCTCGACATCCCCCGACGCAGCCACATCACACCCCACCTGAGAGACCTGCACTGACTCCCTGTCAACAAGAGGATAACCTTCAAGCTCCTCACCCACGCACACAAAGCACTCCACAACTCCGGACCAGCCTACCTCAACAGACGACTCAGCTTCTACACCCCCACCCGCCAGCTCCGCTCGACCAGCCTCGCCCTCGCCACAGTCCCCCGCATCCGGAAAACGACCGCCGGCGGCAGATCCTTCTCCCACCTCGCCGCCAAGACCTGGAACACCCTCCCCACCAACCTCCGACAGACCCAAGACCTACTGGCCTTCAGAAGACTCCTCAAGACCTGGCTCTTCGATCAGTAGCAGCACCACTCCCCTCTTCCCCCAGCGCCTTGAGACCCTCGCGGGTATGTAGTGCGCTTTATAAGTGACATGATTGATTGATTGATTGAATATAGTCAGGGAGACAAATGTATAGTCCAAACACGAACTTGTATTATTAGAATGATATGTAGCATTAGGCGGGTTGTCTGTTTGAAACCTACCGTTTAGGGCCCTAAGGGATAGATGTTCAAGATCATCCAGAAGTTGGCGACTAGTTTTTGACCATTTCCCTAATGTGTTGCTGCCCTGATCCGGTATTTCCCAAAACGCAGATTGGGAGATTAATAGATCACTCGCCGAGGAGCCCAGCAAGTATAGGTTAAAGTCCCCAGATATTATAAAGTGGGTCGTACTTTCCGTCTCCAACAATCTCGTTAGTTCGTGCTCTAACTTTTTACTACTGTTAAGTTTGTTTTTAGGGTGAATGTAAGTATTGATCAAAATAACTTCTGTCGCAACATCTTTTATGTTTATAGTACATTTGGTCACATTCATTCCCATGGCCTTAATGTCTAAAGTTGTTCCTAAGACTCCACTAGCTACCGTGATAAGGGTAGCCAGCCCACCTGAGGGATGCCCATGGTTTGCGTGTTTTATAGCTGGTGTGAAGAAGCCTATATATCCTTGTATAAAGACTGGTTCCACTAACCACGTTTCCTGGAGGAAAATTATATCGAAGGACGCTAGATCAGTATGTAACTCCGGATCAGCTAATTTGGAGTTAGGGCCATTTATATTCCAGGAGCACACACGCAGCAGTCTGGTGTTGAGCCTTTTTTGGTTCATTCGTCCTGGAATTTGTCATGGTGATGCAGGAGTGAGTGAGTATATCTCTAATGCCATCTTGCGGCTTTTCCCTGGCAGCCCGTTGTAAGATTCCATGGAATTTATTTGAAAAACACACTGTATCTGTGGAGCCCTTTGCTCCCTTTAGTATGGAGGTGGTTTCTTCCTTCCTCGTATCTTGGTTTCTGAGTTTGTAGTCAGCAGGCAGGGTGTTGGGTAACACTTAAAGACCAGCGACGATGGCTCCCGCTGCAGGTCAAGAGAGAGGTCCATGATTATACTGGTCAGTATATCTCACTTGATTTTCTCTATCTGTCTGGAGTTTGCTTCCGACCACCAGCCCCTTCAGGTGCGTACAGGACCAAAAGTGAAGTTGGTGAGTATTATGGTCTTTATCTGTATGCTTTTTCCTCTTGTGCACAATTTGTAGGTTTCTAGACATGCCTTCTCTTTTCCATTGGTTTTAGTTAAAAGCTAAAACACCCTTTATTGTTGACTGGCTGTGATTGGTCTGTGGAGTGTTCTGCTGTTTTCTGACTTTCCCTGTGCATTTTTTTGGTTGAGCTTGCCCCTTTTCTTATGTCACCTGTTTGCTGAGGGTAATGGATGTTGCTTGGTTACCCTGTTCCAAAGCATGTTTTTATTATTAGTTTGTGCCAGTGCCTCCTGTTCTGGCAGCCACAATACTGGCGGCTCCTCCAAGCACAAATGCCCTGGTCCAGGCTGTGCTGAATTATTGAATGTGATCAATTGTTGCATGTGGTCTGATTGCAACTGTCGTGGCGGGGCATTCCCAATGGATGATGCTGTCAATAGCTGTGTCCTTTCCCCTGGTTTGTCTGTATTATTCATGGCACTGCTCTGTGGGGACACTGCTCAGGTGCTTCTTTGCACACCAGCATTTGTGGCCCTTTGGACCTTCTGCATCTCCAGCAAACCTGAATCTCCACACTAAGGGCCTGATTTAAATGTTGGCTATATGTATACTCCATCACAACAGCAATGGAAAATACATACCACCAACATGAAGATCCTCCCCTCCCAATTTAAATACGGGCGGACCTTCAGTTTGGCTACGGCGGTGACTACTCCATCACTCCGTCACCACAATAGCCAAACCACTCCGACGTAGTAAGGGCTGTCGTAGAAATGGCTACATGTCCGTTCACCCAATCAGGATGGGCGAACATGTACCTGTTTTTTTTAATGTCTGTCTCCGCTAAGCAAACCCTGGCAGTGAGGGACAGTAAAAACCAAATAATGCTCCCCCCACCATGGGAGGTGACTCCCATGGCGGGGCGAGCATTACTTTTTTAAATTTTTTTTTATTTTCAAAAAGACAGTCTTTTTGAAATTTGGCGGTCGGGACCTCTACCAGGGCAATATATAAATGAGCCCCTAAGCCTTAGTTATTTTTCTTTTGCATACTTTTCAATATCTAGATTCCCTTTGAAGAGTACCATTTAGTATATAGAGAGGTCATGGCATTTGAGAAAAAGTAACTAATACGGCAGGGTGGACCAAATTATGTGGCAAGGTTGACCAAAATTATGCAGCAAGAGGCTGCTTATGTGGCATAAAGTTGCACATTTTTGGCAGTATTACTTCTCATTTTGTAATTTATGCATATTAACACTATCACCTCGGTAGTATCAGCTTAATGGCTGAATACGGCAATCAGCAACTAAAAGGTGGCCAGTTAACCTTTGCAAACGATCTTCCACTGCACAGCAATATATGTGGCAGCTTTTTTAGTAACTTTTGATCCATTTGAGCTAGAAACATTTTTTGTCAAAATCTGAAGCATATAATGGATTGTGTGGCAAAACCATATTTATGCATAAAAACTGTGGCAGCATAATCGCATAATTCCAGTGGCCCTGCATATAGCAAATATTTTCAAACACCTATACCGTATATGCCATTAAGAATCTCCATGCGTAAGGCACGCTCTTTTTTGGCCAGTGTAAATAACCCTATATCAGTGATGAAGAGGCTCAAAGATATTTATTTGATCATAGCTGACTCATGAGCACCCAAATAGTACCTGGCTGCATTTTACTGATCTGCCTCAATGTGGTACCATTCAGAAATAGCACTCTGCATGTCAATGCCATTGTGCCACTGAAAGTATAAGTCTCCGTTTCATACATCGTGTTGGTCTTCCATCTTTAAGTTGGCATATGACAAATTGTATTCAAAGGGGAAGCATTTTGTTTTATGTGTATTGGGTATAATGCATGCAGTTAACGTTTAACCTTTCCCACCAAAGGTTCCTTCTTTCTATGGGTGTTAAGTGGCATTGTGCAAAATGCTATATACTGGCCAGGTACGAACTTGGGCTGTTTGAAAGTTTTCTACTTACGTCAGTGCCTTCCTATGGGTAGTGGCCAATTTGTTAACTATTTTACACATCATTGGTTTTTTTAACTTTATTCTAGATTTTTACCCACAAACATGAAAATAACCAAGAAACAGCTAATAGATGAATCACCAGATGACAATAAGTCAGTCCATCAATGCAGGTATAAAATACTACAGTGCAGCACATTCAGGTATCAGATGAAGTGTGATCCCGGTCTGTCCTGAGTAAGTATGCAGTAAAATGTGACCAGATGTTTTTGAGCTTGGTAGTATGCACTAAAAGTGAACAATACGTTTCCAAAAATTGCGTTCATATACATCATATCTTGCAACCAAGTCTTGAAGTATTCTGGGACAGGGTGCTTATGCCATCCAATGGCCACATGCCTCTTAGTTAATGCTAGCGCCATAATACAAGAAGCCCCTCCTAATTTGCAGGCTATATTTACAATAAAGCTAGTAACCCTACCTCAGGTGTAAAGGGGCTGTCAACAGAAATTATTTCATGGAGACCCCCAAAATTGAGAATTGGTAGGCAAGACTACCATCGGTACAGGAACCCCAGAGAAACCACCCCTAAAACACATCTGAAATTTAGCAGTCCATCTTGTGCACGAAAGCAGGAGTAACATGGGACAAATCTAGCAATCCGCAATGCAATTATGTATGTAGTTAAGAAATACCTTGTTTATTTGTTGACACGCCTTAGCCCATTGTATTCTGTAAGTGGGTACCCTAGCTCATTAGCGAAAGTCTAGAATCTGAAAAGATTAAAAACATATTTAAAACCAAATGCTTGGAATGCAGAGCAGACCGGACATAGTAGATTAACCTAGAGTCGGCGGGCATCTCCTGGAAATTTAACCTTCATAGCATTATGTGAACCAAAATAGTAAAACGGGCTTAGCTTGTAGGCTGGATCCTTCAGGCACAATTCATCTTACTTAAGGAAAGCATCATTGTCATAATCTTGAGGGTCTCAAACTCACTGATGAACCTGCCTTCATACATCACCTCCAGGCCCAGAACTTGAGAAAGAGGGTCACTAAAACAGTACAAGTAGATCTCCTGTGAGTCATAAGATTTGGTGCCATGTGGTAAGTGTTGTATTTACGGGCTGAAGTTTTCAGCAGTGAGTGAATAACCACTCAGTTCAAGTGTGTGGTAGATCCGCTGATGGATAATGGTTGAATTGTGAATGTGGAGTCTGAGCTATTAGGTAATATCGCTCAAGGTCTGGTGCGGTCATTCAACCTTTGACACAGGGCAGAATGAGACACTCCTACCACACTCAAGGGGACCTTCCGGGTCAAATCTGTTGCAAAATGACAGTGTGTAGTTGGGAGAAGAATTTCTTGGGCATATTAACAGGGACATTCTGAACCACATGCAGTACTTTATGGAGCACTGTCATAAGGCATATGTGGCCGATCATGGAGAGCAAAGGTCTTACCCAAGAGTCCGCTTTAAATTCCAGGGCAGTCGATGCTGACCGATGATTGTTCTACTAAAGGGAGGAAATGTGTGAAACTCAACACCTCCAGGTATTTTATATTACCCGCAGACCATCTAAAGTCCTCTACCCACCTGCGGTGTCATGATTGTAAGGGGCATTAGCTCCGACCTTTTCCAATTAAAGAAGTCCTGTGAACTCTCTAAACTTGCATATGTCAGCCATGCACAGGGATAAATTATCGTGAGACTTTTTTATATAGAGGAGTATGAAAATGTTTGACATAGAGGAGTATCTTGTCGACATATAAACTGATAATATGCCTATGCGAAGGTGTCCTGATAACCCCTAATAGCATGTTGCTCACGGACAAGAAAGGCAAGCGGTTCAATAGCTAAGGAGAAAAGAAGAGGTGAGAGGCAACACCACTGTTTCATCGCTCAAGTGGACTAATTACGTCTGAGAGGGTGTCCTCTACTTACACTATAAGCATGGGGCGGCATACAGCAGACAAATGTTAGACAGAAGGTATTATCCAACCAACATCCGATGCAGCACCTCGTAGAGAAAAGGCCACTCAACAGTTGAAGGCTTTTTCAGCTTTTTGATTCACCACAACAGATGAGAACTGCGAGTTTATATTATACATGCGATCAGAGTCATTCATCTCAAGATATTTTCCATTGATCTTTCTGGGTTAAACCCTGCTTATCAGGAATTAGTCCATGAGCTAGGGCTTTTTGTTGGACAACAGCCTGTATGATGGGCACTGTTTGACTGGGTTCTCTGGTTTTAGAAACAATCTAATTAACACAGTTCCAGTTGATGATGGCAATTGTCCAATAGAGAAAGCATCCTCAAACATTCTAAGGATGTAGGGTAGGACAAGATCGGAGAATTCCTTCCAGAACACAAAACTAATATCATCTGGGAGTTATCGTTATCTCCTCAATCATGAGAGGGACATTTAATAACTCATGTTGGTGAAGGAAGTGACACTATTAGGGCCACCCGGGTCTCTCGCAACCACCTCTCAGCCTTCCATACAAATGAAGAGTCGGTCAGACAGTAGAGAATTCAAACCAAGTATACTTAATTCAACGGTACACTCGAGTGGAGTCCAGTCTGACCAGCCTCCTGGGATTGCTGCAGAGGGACTGACTTCAGCAAGCATGGCGATACATTATGTACAATTCAGAACCAATAAAGACACGCCCTGACTGGAAATTTCCAGTTGGTAACTGGTGAACAAAGGAGGTGCAGAAGGATGAGTTTCGATCCTGAGAACGGGCACATGTTATCTTAACGCCAAGGTCACTCTGCCTGTGCCCGCCGCTCTTAAGGGTGGGAGCAGGCCTATCTAGTGGGAAAGGTATGCACTAACAAGAACAGTGTATTCATTAGTACAGCAAGGCTCAACCTTGGAGAAACGCAGATCATCGCAGCTGCTTTCAGCTTGGGCAGAGAGACAGAAGTTAGTTTCAATCATGACTCAAAATGGCGGCTGAATATAAAATTGTGCCGCAAATGCTAACTTAAGACGTACAACGCATGAACAATTCAGCTAAAACATTTTTATTCCAACAGACCCTCCTTTTAGCATTTGCTAAATCATTTTAGAATTGGGAACGGAAAAGATGTAATAGGCAAAGAAACAAAAGACATCAACACTCAGAATTATTCATATATTCAGTATCAGAAATTGACATGGTAAGGGATGATGTTGAACCAAAAATGCCCTCATCAATCTGCATCCTGTTGGCAATATCTTTTTGCAACACGATGGCAGCACTAGTGTCAGGAGCGGTCTTCTTCGGTTTAGGAGTGAGGACTCTTATACAATAAGTGCAGCAGGTCGGGAGACAGTGTATGCAAAGACAACATGTGAAGAAAATACCAGCAATCCCAGCTAGAAAGATATGGATCTTCCAGCCCCAGGACGTAAACACACCCCAGAACCACCCTGAGAGAGACCAAGTACCATTTTCTTAGTGTATGTCAGATGATAGTCTATGCAACTTGTGGATGGCAGCATACACATTGGGGGCGTGGTCAGGTATGTACACACAACAGCTACTGCCAATAACGCGACAGGCCCCTCCCCGATCAGCAAGTATGACTTCTAACACCATCCGGTTTTATAAAGTGACTAGCCTCGTAGCCTGGCAGTAATATTGGTCAGTATCCCTGCTGTTGTATTTATAACCCCTTCCACAACTCTTGTGAGCCGATGAATGTTAAGGCTATTGGACATGGGGCCCCAAAAAGGTATGATACCCTTCATGGCATCCTCAAACTGTTGTAAGATGGTATCTGTCTGATCTATATCCTCCGTGTCAATGACCCTTCTGACTCGGGACAGGTATACACTCCTACGCTGTAGCTGGTGATCTTTATGGTAAGTGAACTTAGCTATATACACAGGGGGAAGGAGAAAAGAGAGAACACCTGCCTGACCATCCTCTCGGGAGCCAGACATAAGCTTGAGATCCACAGACTAAATAAACAGTAGGGGGTGGTATTAAGGACGGACTATCTGTCGTTCTCAACCTGTAGGTGGAATTGCATCTGCTCTCCCCCACCTTTATCCTTCCTGTTCCCTGGACACAGAAACTAGCTGTTGTGTTGACCACTGACACGGGTATTGGCTGGTCCTCTGTAACATTACGAACCTGGAAAGATTGAAAGTACTCAGACGTGTTGAACCCTTGGAAATCAGCCATTTCCATTCGAAACCAGGTCTCGTTCTTTACTCTTTTTAAGGCGTTCATACAGGACCTTAAAAACAATTTACCAAATGTCTCTTGTCCTGTCTGTCCTACGGGGGAAACCTGGGATGGAACTGTACATTCTGCATCATAGTGTGAGAATCAACAGGTGTCTTATCCAGAGCAGAGATTTGGGGATTGGGACGCAACATACTGAGCAATTCAAACCAACCCTCGCACCTACTGATGTATGACAGTGGCAAGGACAACAAATTATCACTTTTATGAGTTCACTGAGGGAAGCAATCGACAAACCCAACAATTAGTGGTATTAGACACTTCATGAGCTTGATGCAACATTTGTATAAAAGCGTTATCTGTGTAAGACTTTCGGTGCTCTCCTTTGTGAGGGGCCAAAGTGACAAAAATGTGTTCAGGGGGAATGGGTGTTGTACCAACCAAGGAATGTACAGGATACTTCTCCTCCAGGAACCAGGATATCCCCAATGCAATTATTAGTGCAATTGCAACTATTGATGCAAAAACTATTTTACTTTTTGCAGACCAACCCCCGCACTGGATGTGGAGGTGCAAATGGATGCTCTTCCTCCGCAATGGGCCAACCAAACGGATACATTATGAAGCAAGGAAAAGTGAATGCAATAAAACTGATGGCAAGGGAGCAAGTGTTCCCAGTGTCCGTCTGAGCCTCACTGGTAGACTCCTATTGTTCATCAACGCTGGCACTCTTGAGCACCGGTGGTGGAGCTGCTCAGTCCTAGCTCGTGATGAATCCCACATCGTCCTGGATAATGTACCCCCCTCCAGGGGAGCACGTTCGATTTATCCTGTCCAATGTCAGAACAATGCACCAATCTCGCCTCACACTAAACTAACACCGTTGGTACTACTGTCAAAGTACACCCTGACTTGCACAGTCCATCCCCAACTAATCTGACTTCTCCTTTGGTGCACTGTCTTTCACCCGAGGACGCAAATTGTACCTGGTGACTCCAGGCACAGAGGGGTCAACGAAGAGGGGCTCAGGCACAGAGGGGTCAGTGGAAAGGGGCTCCTTAATGGCTCTGGTCTCCGGGGGGACTGCCGCATTTAGCACTTCATTATTTTCAGCATCCGTTGGGGTCCACATTAGAATCGCATCGCTGAATGGGATGAACTGAGGCACCTTCTCATGCTTAGAGTCCCCAATGCCCTCCCTTACCCACTGATCATAGGGCAAGGGCAGGGGTACTCTGCGGCAGTGGGTGGAGTGTATCCAGTGCTTTCGGCCTGCGACTTTTATGGCAGTGCGGGTAGCCAGGAGGACCTGGACAGGTCCCTTCCAGTGAGGCTCCAAACTCTTTTTCCGCTGGAAGTTCTTCACCAGGACGAAGTCACCGGGCCGAATATCATGTCCGAGCTCCTCGGGTACAGGTGGAAGGGACTTTTGTATCTGTTGGTGAATAGAACGCGAATCTTTAGCTACCTGGTTCAGGTAATCGGTCAGTAAAGGATTCTCAATCTCAGAAAATTTACGAGGTCGTGGGACGCCCCAAACATTCGCCGGGCGTCCGAACACGACCTCGTAGGGTGACAATCCTGTCCTAAAATGTGCTGCTGTTCTTGTGGACAAAAGAGCTAATGGTAAAGCATCTGGCCACTGTAACTCTGTGGTCTCCTGAATCTTTGCCAATTTCAGTTTGAGAGTACCATTGTACTTCTCAACCAAACCGGCGGACTGGGGGTGATTTGCAGCATGAAACTTCTGTCTGATGTGTAGTCCCTCGCAAACTAGCAGGATAACCTTAGCATTGAAATGACTTCTGTTATCACTCCAGATCAAACGGGGCAAGCCGAAGCGAGGAAAGAACTCCTTCAGGAGTATCTTTGCAGTCGCAATGTCTGTATTTTCTTTAGTGGGGTGGGCCTCAACCCATTTACTGAATGCACAGACAACCACCAACACATACTTCAAATTATTGACCCTGTCCATTTCAATAAAGTCTATCTGTAGGACCTCAAAAGGGAAAGTGGGAGGTGCGATATTACCGGGTGGTGTAGGGGTACCCTTGCCAGAATTGTGCATCATGCACACCGTGCAGTATTTTACTAAGTGTGTAGCTGTCTTGGGGATGTTGTCATTTTGCCATACGGGGTCTAACAGTTTGCAAATACCCTTAGCACTGATATGGGCTGGGCCGTGGGCCATTGTCACTACAGGAAGAACATATGCATCTGGCAACATCCATCTCTGCTTCCCTGACGTATCAATCCAACATCCCTCAACATTCAAGTTTGCTGTACTTTCCTGCCACACCGCTAATTCCTCCATCGTGGCCTCACTCTGGATTTCTTTTACATTCTCAAGTATATCCTCAAACATGGAGAACTCGGGCACCCACCTAGCTGGACCTGCTACAAACATCCTTTTCATCTTTGTTCAGCCTGTTTCCTTAGCTGTCTGATCTGCAAAAGCGTTCCCCTTACCCCCTTGTCAGTAACTTTCTTTTGAGCGCTGCACTTCACAATTGCTAATTTCTTAGGGAGTGTCAGAGTGGACAGAAGCCTATGTATAAGAGGACCATGCTGAATGCGTGTCCCATGGGAAGTAAGGAACCCTCTCTCTGCCCAGAACCGCACAAAATTATGGGCGACCCCGAAGGCGTACTGGCTGTCAGTATAAATATTAACAACCAGTCCCTTGCTCAATTCACAAGCTCGAATAAGGGCGACTAATTCAGCTGCCTGGGCGGACTGATAGGGAACTCATGATGTCTCAACTACCGTGTGCAGCGTAGTAATGGCATGTGCTGCAGTGGTGGTGCCATCTGGTAGTTTGAAACAAGAGCCATCGACGTATAGTTCCCCTTGGGGGTCAGATAAGGGAACATTAGTCCGCTCTATCCGTCCCTTCGTCCTCCGTCGGAAAAATGCAATCATGTATGTCATTCTCCTCATTCTCAGAAGGGAGGGGTAGTAACATGGCTGGATTCAGAGTAGCACAGCGTTTGATCGTAATGTGCTTTTTAAAGAGTGTTAGCTCATAACCGGTCAGACGCGCACTGGTGAGGTGCTGTGTCCTTGTCTTATTCAAAAGTGTATCCACAGCATGGGGTACCATAACTGAGAGGTCAGTATCGAGTACGAGACCCGCCAATTGTCGTATTGAGACGGCTACAGCCGCGACCGCTCTTAGACAGCTCGGAAGGGCTTGTGCGACGGGGTCAAGCACAGCAAAGAAATAAGCACACGGTCGTTGCTTATCCCCAAATTTTTGTGTTAAAACAGAAAGCGCACAGCCACCCAACTCATGGACGTACAACACAAAACATTTTGTATAATTAGGGGTACCGAGCACTGGAGCCGAGCAAAGCGCAATTTTTAATTGCTCAAAAGACTGCTGACACTCTGGCGTCCAAGGCAGGGGCTCATGCACATCTTTTAGTGTTAGTGCCAGCAGAGGCTTAACAAGAAGTGAGTATCCACTGCCTGCAATAGGAAGTGATACCTATGAAAGCGCGCACATCTTTCTGAGTTTGCGGAATAGGCATTTTCACAATGGTACTGATGCGCTCAGGGGTCAATCTCCTACCCTCCTTCGACAGTAGGTGACCTAAATAGGTGACCTCCTATCGACAATACTGAAATTTGGAAAGGGATACCTTATGACCATGGTCAGCTAGATGGAGCAACAATTTAACCGTTCTATCTCTGCAACCTTGTTCTGTGTCTGAGGCGATGAGCAGGTCATCAACATATTGGAGTAATACATTACCTGTAGGGAGCGACAAGAAAGCCGGCTGACTTTTAAATGCCTGACTATAAATACTCGGACTCTCTGTATAGCCTTGAGGAGCGCGACAGAATCTAAAGCTTCTACCAGCTAGGGTGAACCCGAACAGGTACCTGCTGTCAGGATGAATGGGAATACTGAAGAAGGCATTTTTCAAGTCAATGACAGAAAAGAATTTAGCAGAAGAAGGAATCATCGTTAAGAGAGTCGTAATGTCAGGCACCACTGGAAACTGGGGAATCACCATTTTGTTAATTTCTCGCAAATTAATCACAAAGCGATAAACATCTTCATGATACTCAGAGGGACCCGATGGTGTCCTTTTAAGAGTAGGAAGAATAGGGCTATTACAAACATTAGCAGTCGTCTCCTCAACCACTCCTTTCTCAATCAAATCCTGCCTGTGGTATCTTATACTGAGGAATACGGGGTAAAATAGCACCTTCCTTGTCACAAATCGAAACAGGCGATATCTGCAACAAACCCACATCCGTGTTGCCCACAGTGTGGTTGGCACATCTTTAAATTCAGCAGGGAGAGGCGCATCTTTAGACAAACACTGCGTAGCGCACAAAACATTTGGACCCACTGTCATGTAGACACCCTCCAGGGAGCAATAAATTGTGGCTTGCAGTTTCTTCAATAGATCCAGACTCATTAAATTTTCTCCACAACTAGACGTCAACAAAAATGGCGAATCCACAGTAAAAGGACCAATAGTCAACGCAAAGGTATGGAAATGGGGCTCACAACCGGTACACCAGAAAAACCTACTGAAACATTAATATAGCCAGACCGAGCCGCCCCAGGGTCCAGGGAACGAGAAATAGAGCTGTTCGTCGCACCTGCATCCACCAAAAACTCCTCAAACTAGTCAAGCCATGCACGTCCGCACTAACGTACGGACCTCGTTGGTCTACAGGTATCAAACCTGGTCCCTCACCCTGTCCCCGGCTTTCCTAGCTGTAAGACATCCCGGTCACCTCATCCGTATCATAGTCATCATGATGGTACTGTTTGCCTCGAGGGTCGTCAAAGTAGTTCTGATCAGTACGACCCTAGGATGTCTCAGCTGTCTGAGCCCTGTCCTGGCCACCATCTCCACGACCCCGTCCAGAGACCCCCATCCTCTTGGGACCGCCACCTTCTGCAAAAGCACCGGACACTCGTTGCGCCAGTGTCCTTCCTCCTTAGAATATGCACACTGATTCAGTCATACGGGCGTATTCCTGCTTGTACGGGGAGGCTGTCGGGCTAAACCACCACGTCCTCTACCATTCCCTCTGGAAGCCTGCTGCAACAACACCTTCGTCTTCAAATTCTTATGCTTCTTCTCCATCTTTTCCTTATCCTCATTTTCCCTGTGCTAATAATACTGCACCATATTCAAGATAACAGAAGGAGAAGAGGTGGACTAGGTGCTCTCGGAAGCCTGTAATCGAGTCACGATCTCGGGGAGCAAATTTGAAACAAATCTACTAACAAACAAGCGCATACCACCCTCAATCGACAAGTCCTGTCCACTATAATCCAAAAACACACTTTCAAACCGGGTGAAAAAATCAGACACACATCTTTCTTCTGACGACAGGCCGAGAGTTTGTCCCAATCAATCTTTCGGGGTGGGATAAGGGAATGCATATGTGATAATACGGCCAGGCAGAGCAAGTATCTCTGCCTTAGGCTTCTCACCAGGCTTCCTGGCCTGATCCCATATTTTAATTTGGTCCCAGGTACACCCAATTCTGCAACGTGATCCTGTGTATGTACCGGTCTCCAAATATCAACAGGAACCAACAAACCAAAGAACATTTTGATATCCGCAAGCGTCATTACTGTCGAAGAAGCGGCCTCGGTCAATTCCTTGTAATATGGAGTAGGGTTCTTCCTAGGGTCAGGTAACTGAGTTTTAAGGGACAAGACCTCACGCCATTTCCATGGAGTATAAACCCACTGTTCCTGGAAACGGGCCTCTACCCTTGGCCTAGTCACATTATCATGCTGATCCCGTAGCTCTGGTATCTCGGGATGATATATAGGATGCACCTCCCTCATCGGGTACTGAGATATCGGGGTGGGGCTCTTCGCCAGCAGCCTTCCCCGATAAGCAACCAATGTTGCAACATTACCAAAGACATGAGCAGGCTCCATATCAGTAACATGCACATGATCCCTAATATCATATATAATCTGCGGAGCTGCACCCATGAAATGCTGCTCCCAAAGACCGATCAGAGTAGCCGACATGTGCTTAAGGGCATGTTGCTGTACGAAAGGCTCATAATCTTTCATCACACTCCACACATCTTCCACACTGTAAATGGGGTTACAAGCCCACTGTGCTGTCTGATTAGCCACCACCTTTTTCTCTGCATCTCCCACATCAGACCGGACCAATGTCCGCCCCATGCGCTCTTTAAATTTTGTCCACACTCTAGCCTCAGGGCCGCGCATCGGTGTCTCACTACTCAATGATGTCGGGGAATGGAGGAACACAGTGGGGGTGACAACAGAGGGAGCAGGCACTAACGTCATTGTCGGCTGCTTCGTGGGTATAAGAACTGGAGAGAGAGACGCCGAAGCAATTGGTGTTGCAGGAGTACTAACAGTCACAGTTGCCACAGACGGGGAAGACAAAGGACAGGAGGTGCCGTGGCCAAGGCAGTTTGATCAACAGTAACAGAAGCAGAAACAGCAGAGACAGAAGAACTGGGTAGCTGGGCCTGTGGGGGAAGAGCAGGATATACCCTCTGTGGGGCATACGGAGGTGGGGGTCGAGCATCTAGCAGTTCCTCTGCAAAGGTGTCATTTTCTTCTCGGGCTACATAAGATTTATCAATATGCAGTTGAAACTTCCTATCTTCATGTTCTATTCCCATCTCCTGCTTCATGCGCTACAGCTTTTTGAATCAATGTTTGCATCCTCCCCTTCCGGGCCTCTTTCTCTGCTTTCATTCACCTCTTTTTGCCATGTTCTGAGAGAATCAAACATCGACTGCCTACTTCTTTTCGCAAACAACTTCTCCTGTAAAAAACTGATTTTTTGTTCATCAAAAGTGCCAGTCAACAGCCACTGCAACTCGGCATTGTCCCTCGTATATTTGTGCCATAACATACTAAACATAATAGGGCCAATGCCATGCTTCACATACATATCAAAATTAGGAGTGCCTTCCGGAGGCGCTGGCTGACTTTCTTCCAGTCGAGCATCAGCAGAACAGCAACAACACGAAACCAAAAAACGACTAAACACCGGCATTTTCAAAAGTAGGCCAAATTCGTTATGTTGCTGGACAAAATGTTCACAAACGCTTTGTATCCAAATTGGTCTTCAGACCGTCCCAAATGCAAACCAAAATCGGTCCTCAGACTGTACCAAAGACAAACCAAAATGGCACCATATCCACAAAGAACCAAAACAAACTCACCTGGTGCAAATAGGTCAAACAAATTTATTCTCCACTGCCGACTCTTCGGACCAAACGGTCAGATCCAAGGGTTTGGCCTTTCAGGAACCCAGTCGGGATGACCCGTGGGTGAGGCACCGACCGGTCAGACAGACTGGGCAGCTGCGATTTCAGGACTCTCTCATGCAGGGATCCCTCGCGACCACCTCTCAGCCTTCCATACAAATGAAGAGTCGGTCAGACAGTAGAGAATACAAACCAAGTATACTTTATTCAACTGTACACTCGAGTGGAGTCCAGTCTGACCAGCCTCCTGGAATTGCTGCAGAGGAACTGACTTCAGCAAGCATGGCGATACATTATGTCAATTCAGAACCAATGAAGACACGCCCTGACTGGAAATTTCCAGTTGGTAGCTGGTGAACAAAGGAGGTGCAGAAGGATGAGTTTCGATCCTGAGAACGGGCACACGCTATCTTAATGCCAAGGTCACTCTGCCTGTGCCCGCCGCTCTAAGGATGTGAGCAGGCCTATCTAGTGGGAAAGGTATGCACTAACAAGAAAAGTGTATTCAATAGTACAGCAAGGCTCCACCTTGGAGAAACGCAGATCATCGCAGCTGCTTTCAGCTGGAGCAGAGAGACAGAAGTTAGTTTCAATCATGACTCGAAATGGCGGCTGAATATAAAATGGTGCCGCAAATGCTAACTTAAGACAATTCAGCTAAAACATTTTTATTCCAACATTGGTGATCCTCATTTCAGGCTGGTGCAAACTGGTCCAGATATCTTTTAATATCTAACTCTGTCTCAGACGGGAAGTGATGAGTGAATCTTAGTAAAGCCAAAATAACTCTACTATGCAACGCTTATTTGCACAAACCACCCTGCTCTCACCAACAGTCTTGTATGTTGCACTCTGCTCCCTTTCCTCATTGCAGCCCAGGCTAGGAAATTCCATGGGTGTTTGCCCTTACACATCATCTAGCCATGACCTTGTGGTGCATGAAGCTGAACTCTGAGTGCGCTGCCTCACAAAATTTCTTTAAATTATGTCTAGTCTGACGTAACAGGGTTTTGTTCTGATAGCATCATAATTATCTTCCAGTCCTTTCAAAACATCCTTGCGGTGGCTCATTTTCCTCTAAGAGACCCAAGGACACCAGATTTGTCTGAAATGCATATACTACATAGATAAACCATAAAGGTCTCCCATAGCCTGCAATAATTTTCTACAGAGACATCATTCACAGTAAAGAGTCACCTGATCTCATTAGTACTGTCAAAAAGAAAGCATCCGAAAGCTTCTGACTCTTAAATTTCTAAAATCTTGTCTTGTGACAGGGCACAGGTATAGTCATATCAACAGTCACAAGTGAATGATCAGAATGTGTCTTGGGCAAGATATTACAGTGAGTTATATACCTTGTAAAACAAAACAAAAGAAGAAAAATTAAAGGGCCGGTGGAAGTAAGGGGATAAGGTCAAATATGAGCAGGAAAGCTGGTGGTAATCAATCCTTTCCCCTAAAATAGACCTGTAGACCTGTGCTGAGCGGGGTAAACGACGACAATTCAGGGCGCGAAAACTACCTGGTGAGCTCAAATTGAAGTGCTGTAGCTGGAAGAGATCCCCAGAGTTTTCAGACAAAATGGGAAAACATTTAAAGCAGTCAAATGTAATAGCTAAAGTTGACTCTGTAGTAGGTCTCAAAGCTAAAACTTGGCTAGCGCAATCAAAGGCAGTGTCAACCGCGGCTAGAGCGGAGTATAATTTAAAAATGAGACCTGGTATAAATTCTACTTCTGAGAACTCGGAGGAGGAGGCACCAGAAACCCATCAGGAATGGGGAGCGAGTGACCTAGGCGCAGAGAAGGAAGTGGGAGGAGCAGCGGAGGAGGGAACAAGATCAGAGGAAGAACAGACATCCGATCTAATTGCCGGGGGAAGAGAGGATGGTATTAAGAGCCATAAAGACTTCCCGCTGTTTTCAAAGGGTAAGGCATCCCAGGCTACTCAGTCTACACCAGTTAAATTACCGGCAAAACCACAAAGGTTCCTGGAGGGGTCTCCTGAGAGGTCGTCAACTACCTCCTCCCGAAAAGCGCATTCACCCTTACGACATCTAGCTACCTCGGAAGAAAAAGGTTTAAAAAACTCCCCTCAAAAGATCAATAACACCTTGATGGATCTTCAGCCTCAGGGACAGGTATAATCATCACCACCACAGGCTCAGGTTCTGCTACAGGCTCCTCCACAAGAATCGATATTACTGCAGCAGATAATTCAACATCAGCCTCAGCCACAGCCTCAGCCTCAGCCACAGCCACAGCCCCAGCCTCCTAATAAAGCAGGATTCGAAACGGTGGGGCAGCAAGACCCAAACCAGAAGGAAAATGGAGAGCCACAACATAGCTTGCTGGAACAAATCCAAGGAAAAGGCTGCACCCAACAATGGGACATAAAGACTATGTTGAATCTTATTTTAGAGGAGATAAGAGATATGAAGATTTCGCAAGCAAATGAAATAGCCTCTTTACACCAACGCCTCGGAAAAATCGAGGAGGCAGTAGCTAGCTTTCCAGCCAGAATACAAGAAGCAGAATCCAGGATTTCACATCTAGAAGATCAAATGAACTCGATGCACCAGAAAGTGAATGAAGCAGCTAAGGAAAAAATGGCTCTAGAGAGTAAACTCGAGGAACTTGAGAATCATTCACGGCGTGCAAATTTACGGATAGTTGGGGTTCCCAAGGGGAGTGAGGGGTCCCAAATACTTCAATGGGTCGAGACTTTTATTAAGAAAAGCGTTTTGCCAGAATTTACCGGAGACCTCACCATAACAAGGGAACATCGGGTCCCCTCGCACCATTTGCCGAACTCTAAATTTTCACTGACAATTTTGATTAATTTTGCGGATTTTCGTATTAAAGAGAAGATCTTAACTAAGGCAATTCAGCAGAGGCAATTTGCAATCAATGACGGCACTAGCTGTCGGATTTTTTCTGATATGTCGGCTGCTGCCGCACGTAGACGAAAGGAGTTCGTTAAATTGCTGTATCTTTTCAAGGTGCGCAGGCTACAATAGCTCAGCAATCAAAGCTACGAGTGCTTGTGAGAGGCAAATTTCACATGTTTGCTAATATAGAGGAAGTGCAGGGCCTGCTGAGAGAAATTTAATCTCCAAAATAACACAGAAGTTGAGATTGATATGAATGGTCACTGAGGTGGGGGGCGGAGGGGTCACCTAGGGTGCAGTACCAGGGCACCCCTTAGGAGCAGTAGGGGAGGGACGAGATGTTGCACATCTCGTGGGGAGGGAAGGGGCAGGGAGGGAGTACGTGGGCTTTGGGAGGAAGGGAGGGGATGGCAGCAGGTGGGGGCAGGAGTAAAAAATGAGCAGATGTCTAGCGGAGGGATGGTGGAAAACCAGTATGTTGCGCTGAATGGATCAATGCAATATTTAATGCAACGCTTAAGCATGAATCCTGGAAATGAAATTTAATTGTCGGATAATTTTGATTAATGTAAACGGTGTGTTAAACAAACAGATGTATGGAGGGATAATAAGGTGACTAGCTTCATTTACACCACAAGTCCTTTTCCTTCAGGTAACTCATTTGAAAACCAAAGCTTCAAAGCTATTTGTACCCAAAATGTTTTCTAAGGCTTTTTTTGCATTAGCAGGGGCGGCAGTGAGGGG
Organism: Calotriton arnoldi; assembly: GCA_963921515.1. Classification (NCBI taxonomy): domain Eukaryota; kingdom Metazoa; phylum Chordata; class Amphibia; order Caudata; family Salamandridae; genus Calotriton; species Calotriton arnoldi. The sequence continues at coordinate 1,456,889 of CAWUFW010002245.1, read as the reverse complement.
GGGTTGCCATATATTTTAGCCGGGCGTTGGATTGGGAATTTTTTCAAGTACAAAGGGACCCACATGGTCGATGGCTCTGGGTCACAACAAGTTTCAATGGAAATATTTTTAACTTTATTAATTATTACGGTCCAATCGTTGATGACCCGATAGCTATGGTGAAGATTAATGAGATACTCAGAGCGGCCACAGGGCAAATTATTCTTGGCGGGGCTTTTCATTATATTCAGGACTTGACTAAGGATACTTCAAATAAAAATAAAAAACAGCTGAAGCCGAAGACCAAAAAAGTAATTGATGTTATTGCACAAGATTATCAGTTAATAGATCCGTGGCGTAGTGCCCACCCCGAGGTACGAGAATATACCTGTTGTTCCCGACAATTTCAGTCTGCCTCACGTATTGACTTTTTTATGATATCCCGCTCCTTGAGATATTTCGGAGCAGAAATGGGGGCTAATTCCTTTTCAGACCACTCACTGGTCAAAGTTGAAATAGAAATAGATAAGGTCAGGAGGACATGGTCCAGGTGGCAGATGGATCGACTCCTTCTCTCGACTCTACAATGGTTAGCCAACACGAGAGAACGGATATCGGAATTTTTTAAGGTCAACAAGGGCACAGCGGATCTTTTTTCAGTTTGGGGGGTTTTTAAGGCCACAACTCGTGGGGAGCTAATTGCCTTTATGGCCGCATAGTCCAAAAAACGTAGGACTCATATAGACTCCAATCAGCGGCTGGGACACCGGATGTAGTGTTTTACAACAAATAGGGGCACACCGAAGTTCAATTTACCAATAACTGCGCAATTAACCACAGTATTTAAACACCGCTGTCCCGGCAGACTCACTTATCCTCTGGGACGGAAAGTGGAAGCACACAGGTTACGGCGAGAGAGACGCACCTTGACGAAGTAAGGGTATGAGTGTCAGTTTGAGTGGTTGTGTGGTTTTTTACCTTTAAACTAGCGGCAGCAAACTTTTTAAACAGAGAGCATCCATTTGTAAACACCTTGGCATGTTTTTTTCTTTTCTCCAAATCTAGAGTGTGACTACAGGGGTCTCTCCCACACTGTCCTCCCAAGGGGCATGTAGATTTCCTTAATAGGGTAAGGTAGTGAGTACATCTCACATCCGTGTTTATAATAGATTTGCATGCGATTCACGCTTGCAGTGTCACGTGCTACGCACATTTTTCACTATTTGTATAATTGATGCATTTCGGTTTATTACCGTGACTGCAATACTTTGATGGCAATCTCTCCCTCCAAAAAGCTCTTTTTGTTTCCCATACAGAATTCAAGAAATTTATAATAGGTAGAGCATCGACATAGGTCGACCTACGAAGTGGCATCATCCTACCAACCAGTGTGGAAAGATTGGAGCCCTATTTTTCTTTCCTTTGTCCTGATGAATGCCACGGACCCTTTGGGCCAGACAGGCAGAAACATGTCGACAACACGTATCACTCCGGTGTTGGGACAATAAGTTCCCACGCACACCGGTCTTGTATTTTAATATCATATAATCCCCCCTTTAGAATAAAATTCATTCTGGCGATTATACTGATTTTTAGATTCACTTACCGTATGGGCCCCCACTTAGCTTTAGAAGTGCCTCCCTGTCTCTAGGTGTAGGCCCGCTCTCCATCAAACCGAAGTTTTTGGAGAGCGAGGACTGACGATGATGAAGCATGACACCTGGTGGTGTGTGAGGACAGTCCTTAACTTTTTGTGAGATGCCACCACTCATCTTACTTAGTATTTTCTAGGTTTTAGTCACGCTGTTTGGAGCAGCTTCTGTTGTGATTTCATATTAGATTGGAGACTAGCTGACTCCAAACGCCCCGTGCCTCTTTTTCCCTCCCCTGGTATCTGCCAGGGTTAGTGTGCTACACATTCACTGATATTGCAGAATTGGAGGTCCCAAAAAATACCCACTTATTCGGAATGGTCCAATAAACTAATTCGTACTAGGATATTTGAAGAAGCATACGCTAAGAGAATAGGTGCCAATAAAAGATTCAATACCGTATGGTGATTTATGGGGAGGCTGGAGATCTTTTCCGAGATGTAGGGTCGGTTCAAAACAAAAATTGGGTAGAGAAAGGAGAAAAGGGGAAAAGGGAGAAAAGAAAGGAAAAAAAAAAAAAGAACATTTTTTTTGGTCTCTTGTTGCACTTTAGCACTTTTGCACTTTAAGCACTGCACTTTTCGTAAAATTCAAGCTTGGAAAATACTGTGTTTGACGTTACCTCGAGGTATGTTTGGAAAACGCAGATGAATGCTTCTTGTTAGAGTTTGCTTAGATGGCAAATTATTATATTGCATTTTTAAGGGAGTTATGCTCGGAAGAAGACATTTTTTTAAATCACGTTTTTGATGGCAACCAGCACTTTGCACTTTAGCCGGAAATTTACCTATAAAGCATTAGTCCTAATTTGTAGGAATAATATATATCTGTGAAATCCCGCATTTTGCACTTTATATATGTTTGTTAGTATTGTATTACACTTGCACTTTGGGTAATTTTTTTACAAAGATCAATTGTGATTTCTTATGTTTGGATGTTAAACGGCATATTGCACTGAAATTGTACTGTAACTGATAAGAAGCTGTTATTGTTAACTCTATTAAGAACGATATATCCGGGACAAATATGACACATTGCACTTTATACTTGTCTATACTTGTTATGAACGATAATTTATCAGTAGCTTATTGTCTAAATCGTTTTGCAGTTTTCTTCTTTCTCTGGATCATCCATGTTTTCTGCTAAAAAAAAAAAAAAAAGTTATATACCTTGAAAGTTGTGTGGCAACCAAGAGCAGGTGGTTCCTGCAGTGGGCATCGTGAATGGAAGAAGAATATGAATAACTGTAGGCACCTGAACTGCTACCATGGATCAACTAGGTTGTAGTACCCTATAATCACCAGAAATTTCAATGTTGAAGCAAGTAAAGTGTTCAGGGGTGTTACCAGATCCAGTTGAGTGCCTTGTCTAGCACCATATATAAAACACCTCCTTGTCGCCCCATAATATAATATTCCTGACTTTTAATCATCTTATCACCTTGTTGAAGAAAGCAGGAGCATCAACATTAAGGGCATAGCTATTTATAAGCAAACTTTTGTGCCCACACAAAGCACCACAAAAATAAACCTATCTGCCCTCATCAGCCCACTGGTTCATTCGCTTGAAAATTCAACTAATTGTGGATCAGTATGGATATACCGTAGGAGTAAAAGGAGAGCACAGAAAATAAATATTTCCCCCGCACACCCCCAAATCCTTGCAAAAAATTGGTCTGTGGAGAGGCCATATCCTTCTCTTGTAGCATAATTATATTAACTTTATTTTTCCCAGGGTAGGTGAAAATATCCGTAGCTTTGCAAGGATTATTCAGACACCTAACATTTCACAACATCAACCTCAGTGGTGGTGTCTTTCAATGGAAATGTAAAGACAGCTGCAGGAACTAAAGATAACTAAAGGGCTAGATCAAGGGGCAGAGCCTAGAAGCTGGGTGGCACATTGTCCCCATCCCCTGGAAGATAGATTCTGCAGTCGTGCTCAAACAGAGCAAGGGGCACACCTTACCATCCCAGTCCTAAAGTATATGCATAGTACTCTCATTTATAAAGCCGCCACGACAAGCACTGTGCTCTGCAATCACAGCTGTAGAGCAAGTATTACTAGCTGACTCAACTCACCCCATGCATCAGTAAGCAAGGGGGAAGGTTGGGAGGGGCAAAGTTGAAAAAGGAAAGTGGGGTTGAGAATCAGCAGACAACAAGCTCAGGGACCCTTGACTGAGCCAGAGTAGTCCCTCCCCAAAATCCAGAGAGCACAACATGTAAAAAAAACCTTATGGAATGCACAACCCCAGCTACCAGAGTACAACAATCTCTCCAGCACGTGCTATGCAGAGTTTGGGGGGAAAAAGGACAGAAAAAGCAGAGACAGCCGTACAGGTGTGCATACAGCCCTAAGCACAATGGGTATGTCCATATATTGGGCCCATACTCTCTGCTATATTACTCAAGCTACACCATACTGCCGAGCCCTCAAGTAGGCCGAAACTGGTCTGGGGTTGCTTGTGTTCTCATTCAAAGGGGACATGTCCTGGCAATTTGGGCTGAACTGTTCATTTTAGAGGAGGGCAAAGGCTGATTTGCATTTGGCTGTTTCCTGTCTGAGGTGGCAAGGTGAGCAAAAAAATGATGTACTAGGTTGCAGGCTAGAGTAAGCACTACTCTGTGAAATTAATTCAAGTAATCTTCCCATCACTTTTTTGGTGTGTGGTGTTAGACCTTGCATCCTTCGTGTGGTTTACACTGACGTTTTGCCTTCAGACGTCCTGTTTTTGCTGACTTCGTTTTTTGCTGGCCTTAGGATTCTGTGCACTTTACCACTGCTAACCAGTGGTAAAGTGCTTGTGCTCTCTCCCTAAAGCATGGTAACATTGGCTTATCCACAATTGGCATATTTAATTTGCTTATATGTCCATAGTAAAGTGCACTACATGTGCCCAGGGCCTGTAAATTAAATACTACTAGTGGGTCTACAGCACTGATTGTGCCCCCCACTTAAGCAGCCCTTAAACATATCTCATGCCTGCCATTGCAGAGCCTGTGTGTGCAGTTGTGAACTGCATGTCGACCTGGCAAGTTAAACCTCTTGCCAGGCCCAAACCTTCCTTTTTAATACTTTTAAATCACCCCTCGGGTAGATACGTCAGCATAGGCCCTGAAAAGCCCAGAGGGCAGAGTGCAACGCATTTAAAAAGCAGGACATGTATACCTGTCCTGGTATTGAAAAACTCTTACATTTGTTTTTCACTACTGCAAGGCATGTCTCTCCCATGGGATAACATTTTCTTTTTTAAATTATTTTATTTTACGTGGTCAGTCAAATAGCTCATATTGTACACATTGCTTGTACACATAATTTCGATGGCATTGCTTACAGTAAGTTTTTACATTAACATGCATCATGTTGCCGCCTTTAGTGACAGTGAATTTACAGGTCTAACCGCTTGCACATTGAAAAAGAATATTACACCTATATCATCATGAAACAAATAATTAGGAAATACTGGTCCGGCACCTAGTATATATATATATATGCATATAGGCCCTACTATCACCCACCAATAGGACTTGATGGGACATACACCTCCTACATCATACCATGACTGTGAGCTAGCCACTGTTCATAATCAGTCCTCTGTTTGCGTGGAGAGAAGGTATTGTACTAGTGGGTCCAAGAAATCTCGTGGCCTAGAGGATTGTGGTATGTCTTCTGCGTACGTGTCTAATTGTGTTTTACAATATGACATGTCCCTGATCCAATCTGTGTGCTTCAGTGTCTGTTTACAGCCCCATTTCATTGCTATTCTTCTCCTTGCCAGCAATAGTGCTACCACCAAGAACCTACGTCTACGCGCCAGTTTAATCTTATAGATACCCAAAAGGCACATCAGGGGTGCATTTGGAATACGCTCCCCTAGCATATGCGTGAGAGTGTTAGTGACATCCTGCCAGTAAGACTGGAGCTCTGTACACGCCAAGGCCATATGTAAGAAGTCTGCATTGGGGGCTTGGCATCTGTGGCATCGGTCATCGGCCCTTAGTCCATATCCCATGGGATAACATTGGAGGTGCATTATTACATTTTATAAGAGTAATTTCCAAATGTGAAGAGATGACCCCTTCAAGTTTGGTGTGTCTGGAATCACAATTTAAAATCCTAACTTATGTTGAAGTCGGATTTAAAATTGCAATTCTGAAAATGCCACTTTTAGAAAGTTGTCATTTTCTGGCTTTACCAATTGGTGCCTATTGCCTGTTTCTGATCACATGTCTGTCTGGGGTGGGTGATTGTTGGGCTTTGTGTTTTCCCCCTAGATAGCCACACACAATGGGAACTTAGATGTGACTTGAAGGGCCATCCTGGCAAAATGGGAGGGAGGAGCTGGACCCATCTTTACTTGCACCTGAATAGGCTATGCCCAGTCCCCACACCAAGGGCTGCATACCCCCCTGTAGTGAGTCTGGAGCCAGGAAGGGCAGGAACCTTGAGCACTTCAAAGGCCGCTCTTTGCAGTCGTTCCCACTTCAAAGGCACCACAGGGTATAAGAACTGTACCTCAGACACCACCACTTTAGTACAAGTCTGGACCTGTGGCCACTCTGCGAGGAAGAAGGACTGCCACCCTAATGGACTGCTACTTTGCTTGGCTCCTGCTTTGCTGTGCTGACCTGCTGCCTGCTGCTCCGTTGCCTGGGTGAGAAGGACTGCACCTGCATCACTTGACTCCAAGGGCTAGTTCGCTGGCCTACTGATCTTAACCCCTCAGGGCCATAAAAGACTTCCAACCACCCTGCTTCTGCACCTGTGAGTCTGCCCTGCCAAGTGGTGCCACCCCAGTCCTGGACCCTTGGAAGTGGGCCTAAGGTGTTTGCACTAGCAGGACCGACGCATCCTCTGTTGAACTGATGCATCACTGCTGCTGCGCGTATCAGAACTGCTGCATCGCCTCTGCTGCGCAGATTAGAACCGGAGCATCGCCTCTGGTGCGTGGATCGGCAACAACACATTCCCACTCACGGTAGATCGGACTGGGCACATCGCCTCTGGAACCACGACCTTGCGACGCTCTTCCCGGCGCAAGGTCCTCGCATCTTCGTCGACGGCAGCCTCGACGCTGAACCTCTGCATCGCAGCTCCCCGCTCATTGGAGTCTACGCATCACCACTGCTGCGCGGATCAGGACCAGCGCATCGCCGCCGCTGTGTGTATCAGCACGGACACATCACCTCAACCGATCCATTCATCCTCGACATCAACGCACTCGGGATTAAAGTACTTTTGTTCTGCCGGCCCCACTGGGTCTTTGTATCTGGCCCGAGCCCCATCGCAGTCAGCCTGAACTTTTGACTTTGTCCCGGTCCAGTGCGACCAGAAATCTCAAATAGCTCTTTTTGCTCCTAGGCACTATTTTCACCTAAAAACTTTGAAATTCAATATCTCAAGTTCTACTTATTAGATTTTTGTCTTGTTTTATTTATGAAAAATATCCTTCATTTTTCTAAACTTTGTGTGGTGATTTAACTGTTTTTACTAAGTGTTGCCCAAATAGTTTAGATATTACCTTCAAGTTAAGCCTGACTGCTCTGTGCCACGCTAACTAAGGGTGAGCACAGGTTAATTTGGAGTTTGCTGGTGCCTTACCCTGGTTAAGATTGTGGTTATTGCTTAACCAGGGCTCACACCCCAGTCAACCAGGAACCCAATTTCTAACCGGTGGGAAAGGGTGAAATCGGTTCCCCGCTGTTTCCCTAGGAATTATGTAGAAGAGAATGGCATACCAAGCGTGGCCTTGAAGAGGCAAAGTCTGAGTATAGCAGCATGAACTGGGAGCAAGAGCATATATTGTGCAACACATAGTGCAAAGAATCATATTAGCTGGACAAGATCATGGAGCAAGGGCTGCACCAGTCATAAAGTAGACCGGAATCCATATTTCTCTGCCTCCAAGACGGCAGCACCAGCGCCAATCACTAACCTCCATCCCAGTGCTGAGCATAACTCACACGGTCTCCCCACACCTGCATGATTGAACACAATCCTCTGTAGTGCTAACAGGTTGCTCTACTGCTGTTAACTGTGTCCAAGCGTTTATGCATGAGGTACAGTTTTATGCTATTGGTGTCCACCTTGGTTGCCAGGGGGTCCTTCATGTCTCTAATCTTAGCCAGTAAATTTGGGTACTCTGTATAGAGCTCTGGGTCCTGTGAAGGAGCATACTAAGACCCAGGCTTGGCCATTGGCCCTGTTATCTGCCGATTGCAGATTGCTGACCCAGGGCACAACTTTGTAAGGCAGCAAAATTCTCCATTCGCTACTGTTTCTGGACAGTTTGCAAGGCAGCATAGTTCTCCATCTTCTGATTCTGGTGAGAATCGCACATAACAGAACCAGTAATTATCCCCTTCGCTGCTAGGCCTTTTCCCCCCTGTGCTAAGCCTTTTTTTGGCTATTTGGGGTAGTTCGCGCTTAGGCCCCTGTAACATTTTGACCACATAAGGTATCCACGCCAAATTTGCGTCCTTTTCTTCCAACATCATGGGGATTCTAAAGGTACTCGGGGTTTGTGGATTCACCTGGAGGGGACCCAGAAATTAGCCAAAATATAGCTAAATTTTGGTTTTTTTTTTGGGAAAAATGGGAAAAAAGGGCTACAGATGAAAGCGTCTGTTTTTTTCCCTGCAAATGGTATTAACAAAGGGGTTGCGGTGCTGAAATCACCATTTTCCCAGCTTTCAGGGACAAGTAGACTTTTGTCAGAAAACCAACATTGGTTACACAGTTTTGGCATTTTTCTGGGACATAGCCTATTTTTGCTATTTTTTGTGCTTTTAACCACCTTCCAGTTAATGGTAGAAATGGGTATGAAAGCAATTATGGATCCTGGAAAGCTATACATTTTAGAAAAGTAGACAATTTTGAATTCAGCAAGGGGTCATTTGTGTAGATTGTTCACGGTTTCTTTATAGAAACTAACAGTTGAATATATGAAACATTGAAAATTAGTTGAAAAAAACAGCCATTTGTGTCAACGTTTTCACCTGTAACTTCTTCTAATTATGACAGCTGTTTGAAAGCAATATACCGTTACATCCGCTGGACCTTTCTGGTTGTGGGGATATATAGGACTTGTAGGTTCACCAAGAACCCGACGAACCCAGAGCCAATAACTGAGCAGTGTCTTGCAATGGTTTTTATTATGTACCGGGTATATAGCAATTAATTTGGGAAAATATATACATGGAAAAATCGGTTTGAAAGACACCTATGTATTTCTGAAATTGGAACAAAATGTAGAGTTTAGAAACAGTAGATATTTGCACATTTCCGAAATTGTGAGTACCCATACTAGCATGAGAATTATAGGTCATTTTTCAAAATGACTTCTTTTTTTACACATTGTCTTTCATTTGGAAGGCAGAAATGCATCGAAAGTCAATAGGTAATAACAGTTGCTCTACAATTCTGTGTTACCCTAAGTCTCCCGATAAAAATGGTACCTCACTTGTGTGGGTAGGCCTAGTGCCCGCGACAGGAAATGGCTCAAAACGCAACTTGAACACACTTTATTTTTACAGTGAAAACTGACCCTTTTTTTGCAAATTGCCTAGCTGTAGATTTTGAACCCTAGCTCTGCCGGTACCTAGGAAACCTAGCAAACCTATACATTTTTGAAAACTAGACACCCAGGGGAATCTAGGATGGGGTAACTTGACTGGCTCTCACCAGGTTCTATTACCCAGAATCCCTTGCAAACCTAAAAAGTTGTAAAACAAAACCAAATTTTCCTCACATTTATGTGGTGGAAAGTTCTGGAATCTGCGTGGATCCACAAAATTCCACCCACCCCGCGTTCCCCAAAGTCTTCCGAGAAAAATGGTACCTCAATTGTGTGGGTAGGCCTAGTGCCCGCGACAGGAAACGGCCCAAAACGCAACGTGGACACACCACATTTTCACAGTGAAAACGGACCCTTTTTTTGCAAAGTTTCTAGCTGTAGATTTTGAACCCTAACTCTGCCAGCACCTAGGGAAACCTAGCAAACCTATACATTTTTGAAAACCAGACACCCAGGGGAATCCTGGATGGGGTGACTTGTCTGGCTCTCACCAGGTTCTGTTACCCAGAATCCATTGCAAACCTCAATCTGTCAAAAAACCACATTTTCCTCACATTTCTGTGGTGGAAAGTTCTGGAATCTGCGTGGATCCACAAAATTCCACCCACCCCGCATTCTCCAAAGTCTTCCGAGAAAAATGGTACCTCACTTGTGTGGGTGGGTCAAGTACCCACGACAGGCAAGGGCCCAAAATCTATTGAGGCGACATCAAAATTACCTATCACAAATCAACCTGGTTTTGCAAGGGGAGTCACCTGGGATTTTGGCCCCGGGCTCGGCGGCCATCTTGGGAAACATACCAAACCCACACATTTCTGAAAACTAGACACCCGGGGGAGTCCAGCTAGGTATGGCTTGCGTGGATCCCCCAACGTTTTCCCTACCCAGAATCCCCTGCAAACCTCAAATTTAGCTGGAAAAATCACTTTTTTCTCAAATTTCTGTGTGGGCAAGTTCTGGAATCTTCGTGGATCCACAAAATTCCTACCACCCAGCGTTCCCCCAGGTCTCCCGATAAAAATGATACCTCACTCGCGTGGGTGGGTCAAGTACCCGCGACAGGCTGGGCCCAAAACGTATTGAGGAGACATCAAAATGACCTATCACAAAACAACCTGGTTTTGCAAGGGGAGTCACCTGGGTTTTTGGCCCCAGGCTCGGCGGCCATCTCGGGAAACTACCAAACCCACACATTTCTGAAAACTAGACACCCGGGGGAGTCCAGCGAGGTATGGCTTGCGTGGGTCCCCCAACGTGTTCCTACCTGCGCTAGGGCCCAAAATCCACAGGTAGGCACATTGCTAAAAAAAAGTCTGTGCCTAGTGGGCTTTCTGCCGCCCTGGGGGGAATCGGGGGGGGGGGTTTGCCCTGATATGCCCCCCAGGGGGGCAGAGAGACTGGCTATTTTTTTGGTGGTGGGGGCATTGGTATGCCCATTCTGGGCAGCCCCCACACCCACCCACGCATAAAAAAAAGCCAGCGTAATCGCTGGCGCCTAGTGGGCTTTCTGCCCCCCCCGGGGGCAGATCAGGGGCCACTGCCCCCCTGGCAGAAAGACTGGAATTTCTCTGGGGGGGTGGGGGTATTGTCATGCCCATTTTGGGCAGCCCCCACCCATACATGAGAAGAAAAAAAAATCCCTGGTTTCTAGTGGGCTTTCTGTCCCCAAGGGAGGGCAGATTGGGGGCTACTGCCCCCATATGACCCCCAGGGGGGGCAGAAAGACTGGAATTTTTGTGGGCGGGGGTTGGGGACATTGGCATGCCCGTTTTGGGCAGCCCCCACCCCTGATTCAAATTGGCAAAAAAAATCCCTGGCGTCTAGTGGGCTTTTGCCACCCCGGGGGGGCAGATTGGGGGCTACTGCCCCCATCTGCCCGCCAGGGGAGACAGAAAGGCTGTAATTTTTGCGGGGGGTGGGGGCATTGGCATGCCCGTTTTGGGCAGCCCCCACCCCTAATTGTAATTGCCCAAAAAAATCCCTGGTCTCTAGTGGGCTTTCTGCCCCCCCGGGGGGGCAGATTGGGGGCTACAGCTCCCATCTGCCTCCCGGGGAGGGGGCAGAAAGACTAATTTTTGTGGGGGGGGGGCATTAGCATGCCCGTTTTGGGCAGTCCCCACCCTAATTCAAATTGCCCCCCAAAAAATCCCTGGCGTCTAGTGGGCTTTTTGCCCCCCGGGGGGGCAGATTGATGACTACTGCCCCCATCTGCCTCCCAGAGGGGCAGAAAGGCTGTAATTTTGGCGGGTGGATGGGGGCATTGGCATGCCCGTTTTGGGCAGCCCCACCCTAATTAAAATTGCCCCCCAAAAAATCCCTGCTTTCTAGTGGGCTTTCTGCCCCCCCCCGGGGGGGGGCAGATTGGGGACTACTGCCCCCATCTGCTCCACAGGGGGGGCAGAAAGACTGTAATTGTTGCGGGGGGTGGGGGCATTGGCATGCCCGTTTTGGGCAGCCCCCACCCTAATTAAATTGCCCCCAAAAAAATCCCTGGCGTCTAGTGGGCTTTCTGCCCCTCCCGGGGGGGGCAGAAAGGCTGTAATTGTGGCAGGGGTTGGGGGCATTGGCATGTCCGTTTTGGGCAGCCCCCACCCTAATTAAAATTGCCCAAGAATAAATTCCTGGTGTCTAGTGGGCTTTCTGCCCCCCCAGGGGGGGCAGAAAGACTGAATTTGGCTAATTTTTTGGGGGGGAGCAAAGGCCCTTGCCCAAGGGGCCGCTCCCCCCTCCCTGGTGTCTAGTGGGTGGATCCCTGCTTGAGAATCGCCCTCCTGGATCCACTGGGGAGGGGTACCATTGGAAATGGGAGATTCTCCCCTTTCCAATGATACCTCTCCCGTCTTTCTACGTGCACGTAGAAAGTGAAACTGAAATGAGCCTAAAGGCTCATTTCAGTTTCGGTTTCTAGTAAATGACGTCAGCGCGACGTGCGTGCTGATCGTCATTTCACAGAAACGGGGGGGGGGGGCTCGGGAGCTGGGGAAGCTCTTCCCCCACCTCCCGAGGCTTTAGGGGAGAAAAAGAAATCCCTCTGGAGTCTGCACCAGAGGGATTTCCGGTGCCATGTGCCAGGACGGCCGGGAGCCGTCCTGCGCACACGAGCACTGTTGCGCACGACGGCTCCCGGCCATCGTGCACGGTCAGTCAAGGGAAAAAAAAGTCATGAAATTGAATATAGATTGCAGAGAAAGCCGGAGTTCGGCAGCAACAAAGCCTCCTAGCCAGACAACCCCAAATGACCCCTTACAGATCATTGTACTCCTATTTTACATTGCCATTTTGTGAGTTCTTCACCTGGCGTGAATATACATAATACATTTTCGCATTGCTTTTCTCTGGAACTGCTGTTATGTTTGTTGTTTCAGTGTATGTATTCTATCAGTGTTGAATAATCCCCCCATACACGCTTACTGTAGTTTTTGTATGCAGTATTTGTTGATTCTAGTTAAATTAAATGAATACGTCAAATAAATAATCCAACCAGTTTGGTTTTCATGTGTGCATATTTCTCTGGGCTGGTCATTTGCTTTAATATAAGCGTCAAGGAAAAAAACTCTGCATATGGAGGGCGTGTTTATAATATTAATTTCAAAATAAAAAAATATTTTTTTAATTGTAGCAGCATCAGGAATAGCGACAACACAACACTGAAAAACAAGCTATGAAAGTCAAACACATGGAAATTTTGAAGCGTATATATTAAGGTGTATATATCAAGGTGAAGATTCATCAAATACTCTGCAAGGAGGGGTGTAGCTTGGCTGCTGAAGATGGCAGTCGATCTTTGCTGAGCTCCTTGCGCCCCGAACATAATCTGACATAATCCATTGAGCGATTCGCGGACATCTAGTACAAAAACGCTCCCTGATGCCTGATGTGTCGCAAGTGGTGCAGGTAGAGCGCCCTGCCGAGCGGACTAGCTGGAGGTGCTGGCAGAGTACGGAGTGCCCCACAGCCTACTCATGTTCTGGGGCCGTGGGTGACGACTGCAAGGTGCGGAGATGCCTGGAGGAGCCACCGGCCAGGAAAACCAGTGGAGCACGAGAGCGGCTCTCCGACAGAGGAATGAAGAAGTGGGGGTGGCCCGTTGAGGTTGGAGCTGCCCTCCCTGCCTGGTGTCTGTTGCCCCGGGGGCCGGACCCCACATAGCTGGTGCAGCACGGACTCCGCACAGAGACGAGTGGCTTTTGTCTCCCGTCGCGGCAGCCCCGGCACTGGGGTGAGTGATCTTGGTGCTCCCCTCCTCACAGGAGACTTACGGTTGGATCGGGCTGCGGCAGCGGTGGAGGACAGTGAGGGCCAGCAAGGTGGTAGTTGCCTCCCAATACCGCCTTATACAGCTATGCTTTTTACACAGTGTCTATTTCACAAGGGAGAAACTGTGGAGCAGATGTTTGATTGAGTCTGCCGGATGTTTGCACTGTCAGACCGAGACAGGTGATTTCCAGCACACGGTCTGGAGCTGCGTTTTGTTGGCTTCCTTCTGGGCAGGGGTCTTTGATTGCTTGGAGGGAGTGTTGGGACTGACCTTGCCGACGACCCCGCAGTGTACCATGCTGCACATCACAGAGGGGGTAGAGGGAGCAGACACAAGCAGGCCTTGCTTTGTGGTTGGGTCTTACAATTGCCTAGAAAGATATTGCGAAAGCATGGAAGGATGCCCGAGCTACCTCCTTGAAGTGTTGGAAGGGGTATTAGACCTATCATGAGATACTCCTGGAACCATGTCCCCAACAAGAAGGATCTCTAGAGACTGAAATCTGAGCATTTACAGTATGATTGTACCTAAGAGGAGGAGGAGGGGGGGCGAGATGGGAGGTGTGGAGAAATCAGCATCTTGACCCATGTGAGATATGGTGCTGCTGCTGGGTGTATTGTTATTTTGGTTCGCTGTTTTGTTTCATGTTCTTGCTGATTGTACGGCAGGGCCAGAAGGTCTTATTGATCCAAACATTAGCCAGCTTGGATGGTATCAGTGCCTGCCTGCTGTCTGCCTATAATGTTTTGTATTGTTGTCAAAATTGCAGTGAATAGTTTCAGAGAAAAACAAATACTCCAACGAGATTAATTGGGATCGGGGAATGCAACCAGCTAGATATTTTTGGACACAACCAGCTAAGCAATATTGCACATACTACAAACCGTGTTACAGACATATAATCCTAGGGCATCTAGGCCAACTCAAGACCCTGCTGATTGTGTGAAAAAATCCCTTAACAGTAAATGGAGAAAAACATCTTGTTGCAGGACAATGGATTCTGCCTGTTGCTTGAAAGTATTTAAATTTTGTTGTAGCTGGTGAATAAATGAATGGCTGTCTTTTATTGATTGCATGTTTACTTCTATGCTACTAAACTGAAAAAAGCGCTTTTCCCCCAATGGGCAAATCCCTACATGAAATTTTGGATGTTTTTGTACTATATTATGCCAAACATGGAAAACATCAATGACCTCCTTACATCCAAGGTTCTTCCAATAATAGAATATATTTGCATACTAAAAAGAAAATGTATGCTTCAGCGTTGGATAGGTATGGTGAAGGAGATTATATTTGCCAGATTTTATCTGAAAGTAGTGCTTTTTGACTGTATGGAGGTAACCCTTCTAGAATACTGACCAAACTCCTTGGTTACATGTGCTATGTCAATGATAGCTGCACCCAGATTGAAAGCTTAAATTACAGTATCTGATAATGCTGTAAGTTTAAAAGCCACATTGGCACCAATAACTGGTGCACTGGCAGTCTTGTGGAGGAGGAAGAGTAAGGTGTTGAAAGACTACAAACAAAACATTCAGGGCTTGATTACCTCCTGTGGGCCTGCCACCGCTACGCCCACTGGAGGACCGCTAAGCCTGTGGTGCGCCGCCCGCTGGATTATGACTTTAATCCATGGTGGGTGGGCGGTGCTGCGGCGGTATCACAGTGGCGGCTGTTTAAGGCTCATAGGAGAGCCTTAGCAGATCGCCGCTGTGACAGCACCTGCAGCACGTTCCTACACGATGTGGCATGGACCCTGTCATGCATGCCAATACGTGCAGTAACGGAGGTGCAATTCCAGAGGACACAACATGCACCCCCCAGGCGCAGAAGCGCAAGGCGCCCTGTTAAGGCCCCCTTAGTTGCCTCTCAGCCACCTTTTTTTATGGCGGGCTCACCGCCATAAAATGGGCGGTTGACAGGCAACTCGTAATATGCTTGGTGGTGCTGCAGCCTTGGCAGTCTTGATTTGAGTTGAAGAGTAATGCAGACGTAGATAAGGAGGTTAGCTCTCTCAAATGTCAGGGAAGAGTAAAGAGCCAAGCAAGAAAAGTAGAAGAAATTCTGAGGAAAATCCATCTGCAAAGGAACAAAATTTAACAACAAAAGTAGTAGCAAGTGAATGCAATGAAAAATAAGGGAACCAATGCATGGCTATGCATTCTTCACTTGATATTATCTCCTTTATGTATGATTGAAAAAGTAACTGATCTCACAGGAAAAGCAAATCATAAGACTTGATCACAATTCTTTCCACTAACTCACAGTGTTGGCTAGGTGCGTGAAGAAAAAACACAAGTTTAAAATTTCTAGTCAAATGCAGAATTTCCTGCCTGGCACTCCCTGTAAGGTGTGATTAGTCTGAAGAAGTACTTGCGCAATCAAGTCCGCATGGATGCCAATCCTTGCACTGAATTTGGCGTCCTGCTACATGCCACCTGACTGCGCAGTAAGTTTAATATCCTCCAACTCAACATCTGGTAAGCTTTCAGCCTAGATGTGACATGTAGTCTGAGCCTAAGCAGGGGTAAGGCAAAACCAAATAGCTTCTGTTGTGCAGCTCTTGTAAGTGCACAGTTCCAGATTACTTGTGGGTTCAAGAGCTGTTGCAGTTTGTACCTCCACTCGACCGTAGTTAATGGAAAACTTTACGATAAATTGTTATCCTCTTATTCAAAAGAATGACCAAGTCAGGCCATATCATAAAGCTTTTCAAAAAGGGTCTCAGCTCTTCAATAGAGTAGCGGTAGGCTATTGAACTTTGGAAGCAGCTTAACCACAAAGACCATGTAATCTGAGCCTCATCCTCCTCTTTGATACCGAACAATCTAAGATTTGAGAGGTTCTGCTGATTTTTCAAGATAATCGATTCTAAGGTTTAAGTCATTGATGGTCACAGTTACATGCTCTAGCTAGGCTTGTAGCGTAAGATGCTTTTTCTTTTGTTTCCGTCACTAACCTTTGTAGGTCTTTAAATTTGTGACTTAGCTGAAATCCTGATCTAGGGTTGATATAGTTTCCCACACTTTGTATGAGGAGCTGTTATGGCCTGAAAACTGGTATTCGTTTCTTCTCTGCAGATTAGGTAAACTACAAATAGCTTGAATGGTGTGGCCAGGGTTGGAAGCTTCATGTAGAGCAGTGTTATCTGCAATTTTGCCATCTTGATCCCAGGCTAACTGCTATAGCAACTCCATCCGAGTGAGCCCCTCCTCTGTGAGCTGATGGGGGTTGAGATTGCCAGTTGATTAGCACCAGCACATCCTCTGCAACATTTATAATCTTCAATGTATCTTTATATTGCAGCCACTACTGCAGCAAGTGGGGATGCAAGCGGAGAGCCAATGAGCAGGTGTCTAAGGAAAAAAGCACAGTGGAGCCTGGTCAAGCATGAGTGCCATCTTTCCCCATCAGAGGAAGAGAAGCCTCTGTTATAGTATTTCAATAGTGACACCTGCACACAGTTCTTCCAGTGTCTCTCAGTCCAGACGTGCAGGACCCTTTAGTTTACAATTTTCATATTGTCATCAAGGTATCATTGCCTAAGCTGACAAAGGATACGATCATAAGATTGTAATCACAAAGTGTGATTTGGGCACAATGAAATACTAAGGATGCAAACTCAGACCTATTAGAAATCACTGCTGTGCTGTAGGATTATTCATTGGGGCACTTTTTACAATTTATTTGCTGTATTCCACTACCACCCCCTTTAGAAAATATTCTTGCTGTGAAAGTGCTTGTGTGGAAAGCAGTTGCCATGTTTATATCGGGCTCTGCAACCGATTTCCTGCTGTGACCTTAGGATATTTTCATTTTGTAAAATGGTTTTAAAAAATCAAGTTAGATTAGCATTTCAATGTTAGAGGACCGTCATTACAACTTAACTGGTAGAAAGCTACTGCATTTGGTAAGGCAAGACCATTTAGTAAGATATCATTGAAGTAGTTTTAGTATAGTTTCGGTTTTCAGCTTGGTAATGGCCGACTAAAGGAAAGTCAATAAACTAACTTTGCACAGAAACGTGGTCCGTGCCTGCTTCAAACATTTCAGAGATGGGGAATGAAGTTAAGCGGTAAAAGATGGTAGCTTTTCATATGCACCATAAAAGGTATGATTCCATTACTTAGAGGGCCTTACATTGGGAGTCATTACATCATGGTAAGTACATCTGGAGTAATTACCTCGCGGGTAAGTTTTACTACTTTTACATTGGGAGTATTTTACTTCACAGGCAAGTGCAAATGTTTGTAGCCTCATAAATGTATGTGTGTGTGTGTGTGTGTGTGTGTGTGTGTGTGTGTGTGTGTGTGTGTGTGTGTGTGTGTGTGTGTGTATATATATATTTATATATATATATGTGTTGTGACCTTCAACAAATGCGGTTTGGTCTGAATGCTCCAAATCTCTTGGGGGGCAGATAAGGACGTCACCACTGGCGTCCATAATAACCAGAATACTCCTCCAAACAACTGCTGAAGAGGTCTGCACTCGAGGTGAAAATATTACCATTGATTTAAATACCAGACAGTTTTAGTTGATGTTAAAATATAGCAGCTTTAATTCAGGACGTGTTTTGTCTGTCCTTGCAGCCTTTTTCAATTGATAAGAGCGCTGTTATCTTTAGGTATTTAAATGCTATCACGTGGGTCCATGTGAACTGAAATAGTAGAATTACCTCCCTGCTCAACACCAATAAACTAATTATTCAGGAATTCTTGACCATTGTCATAAAGTACATGTAAGGATGAGCCACCCCGCCCCCTCTTAGGAATCCCCCAGACCCCAACCCAGCACCCGTAACCCATTCAGACTTACCTTTCCATCTCCAGCCCGTGCCCCGTGGACCCGGTGTCTATGAAGAAAAGAAAAAAAAGGTCAAGGCATACAGCGGAGAGGCGTGGACAAAGAAGGAAGGCGGAGCCAGGAACATAGAAGACCAATCGGCAACGAGCACGGACCTGGAGGAACGGATGCTCTGACCTGGGGCAGAAGGCGGAGGAAGGCGGAATCCGGAAGACTCCAGAAAGGAAGGAGGAGTCTGGACTCAAGAGGTTAAAGGGGAGGAGGACGAAAATGCCGGTGTGGAGGAAGAAGACAGATGTCCAGGTTCAGCAGCCGAAAACAGGAGAACAGCGCCAGAGGACGACGAGGCTCCAGAAGGGTGGAGCGAAGAGTGGTGGTCGGCCTGGGAAATCTGAAGTTCCTGCCGCAACTCAGGGGAGAGTTGCGGCTTTACCCGGTACATGAAAAGGGGGGGGTGACAGGGGTGGAGAAGGGAAACGAGGGGAGAGAAGCATTAGAGAGACTCACGACGAGTGGTGTGTAGGGATCCAAAAGAGAGTCCCTGATTCAATAACAATGTTAATGATTGAACTCAAAAGTAACAGGCAGACTTAAAGGAATAAAAGGAATAAAAGGAATAAAAGCAAAAGACAAACGTATATAACGTATATAACGCACAATGTGATGAGCTGGCTAATTACTTTGTGCATAAAGTGGATAAAATTTATGATAGTTTTACCCCTAGTACTTTCTTAGATGAGGTAGAATACTGTGATGTCAAAAGACACTCTGTGGGCAAAAATTCACTCTGCACCTTTCCTCCACTATCTCTGGCTGAGACCAAATCTGTATGTGGAAAGATCAAATCTGGCTCTGCAGTTGACCCCCTGAGACCAGCCCAATTTCGCCAACTGCACAATGTCCTTCTACCTATGGCACAGGACTTGATCAATCTATCCTTGTTTTCAGCGTCTCTACCTGTGGCATGGAAGCATGCTAAAGTTATTCCCCTTTTAAAGAAACCTTCTCTTGCACCTTCTGACCCGGGCAATTATCGCCCCATCTCCCAGCTCCCTTTTTTAGCCAAAGCCACCGAATCTTATGTTAATACCATTCTCCCTGAGTTTGTAGAGCGTAATGATATTCTGGATGCCTCCCAAAATGGTTTCAGGTCCCGTCACAGCACTGAATCCGCGCTGATGGCAGTGACTGAAGAGATCCGCGGCAGTCTTGATGAAGGTAGTTCAGCGGCTCTGATTCTCCTTGACCTAAGCGCCGCGTTTGATACGGTGTCTCATGCAATACTTTTGCACAGGCTGGAGGAAATTGGGATAGGGGGTCTGGCTCTGACCTGGTTCCGCTCCTTTTTGGAGGGAAGAACTTTCCAGGTCACGGTGCCACCTCTTCACTCCCAGGTGCACGCCATTAAACATGGGGTACCTCAAGGCTCGATCCTGAGCCCCCTGTTGTTTAATATTTACGTTCAACCTCTGGCAGTGGTAGCCAGGAGCAGAGGGCTGTCTTTGGTGTCTGACGCAGACGACACCCAACTAGTGATTGCCTTCTCTAAGAAGTGCAATCTAAATCTTGTGAAATTTAAGGACGATATGCAGGCAGTTGCTAACTGGCTGACAGTCAACCGCCTGCAGCTTAACGCTAGCAAGACCGAAATCCTTCTGTTGGGCAAAGACAGGGATCTGTGGTCCGAGCAGTGGTGGCCAGAGGAACTCAAACCAGCCCCGATACCAAAGGAGGTGGTTAAGAATTTGGGTTTCTGGTTTGACAGCAGCTTGTCCTTTGATTCCCAAGCCAAGTCCGTGGCAAGGACCTGCTTTGGGCTTTTGAGAGGTCTTAAACCCTTGCTGGGTTTCTTTAACCCCTCTGTCCGACAGACCATCCTGCAGGCCACGATCTTGTCAAGATTGGACTATGGAAACGCCCTGTACTTAGGGGCTAACAAATCTTGTATCCGGCGACTTCAAAGAGTACAAAATGCAGCTGCTCGTACTTTGCTGGCACTTCAGAGATCCTGCTCAGTGTCTAGCTCTCTGTCCAGGCTTCACTGGCTGCCGGTGGAGAGAAGAATTCAGTTTAAGACCTTATGTGTTGCTCATAAAATTCTGAATCATCGAGCCCCGAAGGTCCTAGCGAATTTGCTAGTGCCGTATATTCCAACTCGATCTCTCCGCTCCACAGATAAAAGGCTAGTTTGTATCCCCCGAGCTTTCAGAGCCAGAGCAGGCGGCTGTTCGTTTAAGGTGTTGGCAGCTAGGCTTTGGAACTCCCTTCCCTTTGGAATCAGAGAACTGCAGAACCATCTAGAGTTCCGGAAAGCCATAAAGACCTGGCTTTTTCCGGGCTAGCTCTTTTGTCACCTCCCTTCTGTCCCCTGTCTGTGTTCTTGGGTAGCGCTGGGACGCCCCGTCGCTGGGGCAGCTATGCGCTGTACAAAATCAGTAAATAAAATAAAAATAAATATACAAAGAGTATAAGAAGAAAGGATTAACGCAGTAGCTTAAGGGAAGTCTTAGAAAGGATTCAAGAAGACTGAAAGAAAAGTCCATGTAATTTGTTGGCAAAACAAGAGAATAAAGCGACACAGATTTAGTTATACGCATGTGTTTATTTTCTCTCTCTTCATTTTGCACAATATCTTCCCATCTTTCCCCTCACCTTTATTAGAGGGTTAGATGCTATAAAGAATTAAGAAGTAATAACTCAAGAAAAGCGTTTTTTTTTTTATGTACACCTGGGTGTGGAGATGGTCATTATTAAACCTAATAGACAGAACATTTTACTTACCACGACTTCCTTGTGTTCTTTCCTGGTACCCGGGGACGACGCATCCCTGGAGACCGGACCTGGGACCTAAGAAAAGGGCAAGAAGAAAAGAGTTTCACTAAGGAATGAAGAAGTCCTGACAAACCAAGAACAATTATCAGAACCAAGACATTATTTTCTTTGTGTTTTACTCAAATTCTTCTTGTTACATTGACTGCTCAAAATAAAAACACCAAGATTAAGAAACGCATACGGCCTCCCAGATTTATTTTCCACCCATCCCTCACAGTACATCATCCAATGTCTATATGTGTATATATTTATTTCGCTGTTCAAACGTAACTTTTAAAAGCTAACTTTAATTACTCGTAATAGTATTAATTTATTTAAATTTAATTTTTGATGATAATTAAGCTTATATTAGATTTACTGTTTTGTTTTAATATTTAGAAACATTTATTTTATCAAATGTTTTATAATCATATATATATATATATTTAAGACAGTACATAACTATATGAATTTGTATGTATAAGGCATTAGAATATATATGCATTTATTTTTTCTATATTAGTAAGGTATTAGTATACATATATGCATATATGATAGTGTTCATTATATATATATATTTATAGAGAGAGAGAGAGAAAGAGCTAGTGAACTGGGGCATTAGTGACTGCGCCTCGTGACGGCCTCACCCCCGCCCCCCCAAACAACACCACCACAGATTAGCAGAGCACTACAGAAGGGCAACAGAACTGTGGTGCAGGAGACCTGCTGCCGCCCAGGGAGCAATATTGCAGCAGGGTGAGATCCTAAGGTCTAGCTAGAGGGCCTACGCCTGGAGCTGTGGGGGGGGGACCCCCCCACTGCCAGTGGAGAGGCGACGGGGGCCGAGCCAGTGCTCGCTGGGGGCTGGCGGTGGTGGACGGGGTGCTCCCCCAGAAGCGTAACGCCAGAGGTAAAGAAAAGACCAAAACAGACTGCGGTGGGACAAGATGGACGACCAGAGCTGCGAAAGGTGCTTCAACACAGTGGGCCCAAACAGAGCGCGGAGAGCCGACGACCAAGTGGTGGCGGAGTCCGCCCACTGAGGAGACGGCCTTGGGGAAAACGACAAAAAAAAAGGACCAAGACACTACGAGACCACAACATGAAGAGGAAGTGGGACCTGCACTGCTATCTGATAGTCAAATACCGCAAACTGTAGATGTGGACTCACATTACAGGATGTCATGCAGGCCATTACAGACTCAAGAGTGGCAGTGGAGACCAAGATTGACACTCTAAGTGAAGATTTTTGCCTCCTTCACGATGACTATTGCAGTCTGGCTGAACGAGTTTCCACAACCGAAAAAAAGACCTTGCAATAATCTCCGCAGCCCTGGCATCGGCGGCGCCAGAGTGACCGCCCTGGAAAAGAAAGTCCGCACCCTCGAATTTAGAGCGGAAGACGCGGAGAACAGATTGCGGTGAATTGTATTTGAGTGGTGGGCTGCCTGAAAAAATCGAAGACCAAAGCTTTTCAATTACCTGGAACAATGGATTTGGCAGGAGGTCGCCGGAGAGGGCCTCTCCCCTTTCTTTGCTCTTGAGAGAGCGCACAGGGTGTCTGCAAACCCCCCGCGACCGTGCGCGCCACCATGCCCGGTGATAGCAAGACTCCTGTTTTATAAAGACAGAGATCATATTCTTGGGCAAGGTCGTAGGAAGGGATCCCTCTCAGTAGAAAACAGCACAGTGAGAATCTTTCCCGACTTCTCAAGGGAAGTCAAGAAGCAGCGATTCTCTTATCTGGAGGCAAAGAAGAAATTGCAACAGATGGAAATCCCAGATCCATGTTGTTCCTTGCGCGGCTGAGAGTTGTCACTCCGACCGGCACCCGAATCTTCAATGCTCCCCAAGAAGTCTGGGAGTGGATAGACCAGCAGCCTCTTGGCCGCCGAACCTGCAGAGCCGGCTTTCGCTGAGGATGGGCCTTTCACACTTCCACGGCCCAACTCCGGAAGAGACTCAACATGAACGGCTGAAAGTAGTGGCAGCAGTAGCCTCTTTGAATGCACCAAGAGGGCATAGCGGACAATACCCCACATCACAACACAGGGCCAGTGACTCTGACTTGGAACACAGCACAAGTATTTCGAGGGCGTCTAGCCAGGAACGGCCCACAGTTGCACCAGGGACGTCAGATGAAATTATCTGAAGTGTACGAGGGACACCTTGGGACGACGGGGATGGAACGGGGAGAGATGGAAGAACCGTCTGTAAAGCTATGGGATGGCTGAGGGTTTGTCTTGCCTCCTTACCCGGAGTCCATGATCTCATTATTGCCGATGCACACTGAAAGGGTAGGCACTATGGCTGGGGCCGGGTTGGACTTCCACCCCTCCTTTCCTTTTTTCTTTCTTGTTAAGGCAGCGGGCGCTCCCGCTTGCACTTGTTAGCTGCGATAGTTGTGATAGTTTGGATGGGGAGTACTTACTCTCTTGTCCTGGGGTATGGGAGTTGGGCTGTTCGTTTTTTACTAGTTAGGGAGAGTTATGTGAGTAGTGACCAGGGACACACTATGCACAGGAACCAGGGTGGGGGATCCCGCAGCAGAATGAGAACTCTGCTGAGACGGGAAGGGGATGGGTTTCCACCCACACAACGGACATGGAGGCTCCCGTGAGTCATAAAGTCCTCTCCTGGAACATCAGGGGGATGCACAGCATGTCCAAACGTTATAGGATATTTTCCTACTTAAATAGATTCGGTGTTCACATTGCCCTATTGCAAGAGACACATTTACTGGCTAAGGAAGCGTTACAGCGCTGATGGCGAGGGAAGGCATACTATATATCACCTACTCTGCATATGCTAGAGGGGCCCTTGTATGGATGAGGGCGGGGGGGTCCCCTTTCAATACACAGGAGGTCTAATGGCCGATATGTGGTGGTGACAGGAAGACTGGACAGGCAGGATGTGAGCATAATTAATATATATAGCCCGAATGCAGAGCATGGGACCTTCCTGATGCGCCTGTCGTGGCCCCTGGCCCCTTACCTACTACAATCCACAATCCTGGGGGGCAGTTTTAACTGTGTAGTGGACCCCCAAATGGACCACTCGCACCCCCCACTGGGGGACTCTCCAACCCATCGCACGGCCCACCTTTTTGTGGAATGGCAAGCCCGATGGCGGCGCATACATCCACAGGATCGCGATTACTCATTCTTTTCCCACCTTCATGAACTACATGTCCAACTAGACACCTTCCTCTGCTTACCAGATATACACAGCCAGGTCACTAATGTGGAATTCCTAGCTCGTACACTGTCCAACCATAACACGGTCCTCTTGCAGTTGGGATGGGAGACTCCCTGTCCGCTTATACCCACCTGGCAACTTAAACCAGAGGCCTTACAAGACCAGGTATTCCTGGAAGTAATCGGGGAACAAATCATCCACTATTTTGCAGATAACGCGGATACAGCATCCTCCCCACAATTAGAATGGGATGCATTTAAGACAGTGATTAGGGGCAGATGTATAGCGGCATCGAAAGGGGTGAGGCAGACCTTGCTTTTAGAGGTGGAGGAAGCGGAGCAGACCCTGCGGGAAATCGAACGACGATGACCAGGAACTCTGGCACTGTAACAGCCTCTTTCATAGGCTAACGAGGTGGTAGCGACCCATGTAGAAATTGCGTTGCCATGATTATAAAAAAATATATGAAACGCACCCACGCTGAAAGGGACCGCATGGGCTCGTTGCTGCCATGGATCGCCAACCCCTCAAGGAAGGTCTCCAGCATAGTTGAAATTGTAGGAGAAGATGGCTGCCGGAAGTGTAGGCAGGAAGAGAAAAACCGACACGTTCGCGATTACTACTGTTGTATTCCGCTTTAGGTGTCCGTATATAGGTTTTCCTGATACATGTCCTTATATAGGCATAAGATCCCAGTCCTTATTTAGGCATTAGCCATGCTATCCAAATACAGGCATGGTCACCTACATCCGTCCACCCCAACGTCACAACGAGTTCTTAGAAACCAGACCCTTAAGCTCTTGGGAGTTCCCCTAGAACAGGATTATTGATTTCTCCAAGAACTCATTTATTATGCATGAACCGCTATTCCTTAAGGGTTCATTCCTGACGTCTTCCTCTGCCCGACTTTACGTCAATGCTAACATTCCAAGGCACCTACCGGGTATAAATATACCTTCCCTTGCCCAAGCAAGTAGGAGGAGACCTCGACTTTAGAGGAGCCCGTGTCCCGGCCTGACGCACTGACAAGAGAAGCTGTCATCCCTGCTCGCAGAGAATCCAGCTTCCAGTGTTCTGACTCCCTTCGCGGCGTGTTAGAGTTCGAGACCCGGAAAGAGATTCCCACCTCTCTCATTCTCAAGGTATGGAGCTGACTAGAACCTAGAGGGACTCTTGGCATACCAGACTTAGCATACCATACTATAGCATACCATACTATAGAATACATCACCTACTTCTTACCTTGCACTACACTTAGGTTAGGTACACTGGGGTAGAACTAGTTAGAGAAGCATCTTATGAGTACTCGCATTTTTAGCTTATGTTATTTATGTATATGAATATATGTGTCATAGCTAAAAGATAATGCTAGCGCAGTATTATTTCTTTCTATTCCTTATGCTGTACATAATATATCTCGCATACTGTCTTACGATTGTAACAGCTCATATCTCTTACACGAGAAACAAGACTGTTCAATAAATCCTTTTATTGAAACGCCCGTCTATTCTTTCTGTGTAACTCTGAAGAAACTAAGCATGCACGATTAGCTGAGTGAAACTGTTATCTGTTGTTTCCACAATTCTGAGAGTGTTCCGATTCTAAAGGGAAACAAAGTTGTCATGTTTATGCGGTTGCCAGAAACTACTCCCTTCTTGTTTACAAGGAGTTTCTAGTGGCCTCTGAGTTAGCTGGTAGAAAGTAATTAAGTTTAATATACTCGATAGGGGCATACTGACCTCAGTCCTATGTCAAATCTATAGGGTATATTATTCCAATGCGCAGAGCCTATTAGTGAAATAGGAACTACACTACATGGCGCCCAACGTTTGGTAAGGCACTAATTTAACGCTAGATACTGAGTAACTCAGTCGTGCTTTTCTCAGAGACCCCTACTCACATACTCCATAAGACTTCTGGAGTGGGTAGGGTTAAGTATCCGCCAAAGCTGAAAAGGACAAAAATCCTATATATTAGCTGTACGGTTTGTTCAACGTTGAAGAATTCAGTGTTCCAAAATATTGTGCACCTCATCTTTGTTTCCTTGAAACTTGTTCTACATTTTAAAAAAACAATGTCCCTGAACGGGGATACTAACACCGAGAACGGTATAGCTATGGCTGATCCAGTTGTAACAGCTTTTAATTTTACAGGTTTAAATGAAACCGATGAGGGTGTTATAAACATCCCTCCAAACTTAAGGAGAGCCATCACTCTAAAACTTATAAAACACGGCCTAACACCAAGAGGTAGTAGAGCAGTTTTCGTGATAGAGGCACACGAATCCTTTCAGACAGAGGTATTCTATTCATGGATAGTATTCCCAGAATCAAATCCAGTAACAAAAATATTTCACTTCTTTAAAGAAGATGAACCACCAGAGGAATATATTCCTTTCGAGGATATTGAAATTCCACTCACATACCAGGAGCATAATCTCTGGTTTAAAGGCGCCCTAAAACATCACAAAAACATTACCAGGCTCAGTCCACTAGGTACACCAGGAGCAACATGGCCGATTCTAGCCGGCTACACACCTCATCCTGACATCGAAGAAATGTCAGACGAAGAATTACTTACTCCACTACAAGAGTTAATAAAAATTTACAGATAATTAGTCCAATATATCATGCAGACTTTCACAGTCCAACCACCAATGACCATTCCAAATCAAACACCTCAACAGGGGTATACGCAAAAAATTACTCCACAGACTTTACACGCAGTCATGGGTAAAATGCCCACAAAAAGTGAACAAATTCCATTCTGGATAGCTCAAAAAATTACTCAAATCGAAGCAGTATTTCCAAATACTAGCCCTTATGAGAAACACAGAATACTAACAATCTGTTTACCAATGGGGATCACACCACAACTGGAAGACTGCACCACTTGGGGCACAGTCTTTGCTGCCATCTACACTAAAACACATGGTGTTCCGTCAATTGCAGTCATACCAGCTGTCCTGAAGCAAATTCAAAACGAATACGGGGCAGAACATGCTCTGAATTTAGGTATGAAATTACTGAAAAACTTTGACCAGGTCTCAACAATAATATTATCTAATATTAAAGGAGAGGCAGCATCAGTGGCGATCCGCCAACGCTTAAGGGAATTTGATGTACCAGAACATCAACATGAACTACCCAGAATAATAGAACAATCTTATGCAGAATTAGGCAGAGACAGTTTGGGTGGAAAACCTTTGAAGCCAAAACTATCTGGAGGTCCTGAGAAGGACTCTATTAAACAAAATCCTACATCTTCTAAAAAAGAAGTGGGAAACTAATATACAAAATTCACGTTCTCAATCCCGAGGTAGGTCTCCTCAAAAGGAGCCCTCTGAAAGGAGGTATAACCTCAGGAATAGGGATAATTTAAGAAAACCTGACAGGTATCAAGATACTGATACACGTTCCTCTCGTACCTTTCAGATATCGTCACAGACATCAGAAAGAAGAGGACTGTCAGATCACAAAGAAGAACGCGTGAAATCCAAAGACGATAAACACGTTCAGAAAAATAAATCAAAACCTCAATTCACAAAAAGAAGGTAGCAGGTCTGAAGATCAGACATGCCGAGAATACTGAGAACACAGCTCAAGAACGGAGAATGGGCTCAGACAATGCTGGACAGTGCAGCAGAAGTGACAATAGCTCGCCAGAACCTGAAGGAACTTCTGGAGATAGTGGACTTGAATGAGTACATCACAGTAGAGACTGTAGACACCAGGGTTAGTACTCCACAAAAGTTATATGAAATAACACTCCGAATGGAGGGAGACATACCAAGAAAAGTGAAAGCACTCTTTTGGGAGAAACTTTCAAGGGGTTATGATATACTTCTAGCAGAAAAGGACTGGCCATCAAACTTTGTCAGGGAGTGCCCACATGGCGAGGACATCATTATGCCAGCCTTCTCCAACCATATTCCAATTCACCTAAAATATACTTATGCCAGGAAATGGGCAGTTGCCCAGGCCCCAGCATTATACAAAAATCATGTAGGATGGGATGAGGACTCACCTCACCACAAAATATAGCTAAAAAATCAACCTACTGCACAAAGGCAGTACCCAATAAAGCAAGAAGCTAAAAAACAGGTCAGGCAGAATGGACCACTTTAATATGACAGCGGGTAACTATATGAGGGCACTATACGGCGGGCCCAAACATGTATCTTTGTTCCCACCCACCTCCACCACAATTTCAATCTGGCATGCAGCCACAGCCGCGCTGGGTTGGAAGAGTAAAATCACACGAGTTACTCCATTATTAGAATCCTGTCACTTAGGGATGTTGTCAAACCAGCCCGGTTTTGATAAATGGGACCTGATTGGTCTCTGAAGTTGGAGACATGTGGGCGAGGGGCACAGTGGTTCCATTTGCTGAGCTACAGGCCAAATACCAGCTCCATGAGGGGGAAACATTCCGTTATCTACAAGCACGTGGCGCACTTACCAAGGCCATCCCTAGGGGCTCTGATCTCCCCACCTCATCGCCTTTAGAGGATAGGCTCCTAGACGACTACCTGCCAGATAAGGCTATTTCTTTAACATACCGTAAGATACTTAACAACCTCCCAGAACCACTTGATAAAATTCGTATGAAATGGGTGGCCGATTTAGGGGATATACCGGATGAGGACTGGAGGGAGGCCCTGGCATCTCCCAGGGAGGTGGCCATCAGGTCCCGATTTAAACTTATTCAACTAAAATTACTCCACAGAGCTTATTATACTTCCACAGCTTTGGTTAAGATGGGATTCCTAGCCTCCCCACTTTGCCCCCGGGAATGTGGTGCTGTGGGTACTTTTCTGCATCAGTGGTGGGACTGCCCGATCCTCCAACACTACTGGAACGAGATTGTATCCCTTATGTCCCACATATGTCGGAAACCAATGGAACCCTCCCCAAGGCTATGTCTTTTAAACATATGGGACGCTACAGACCTGAATCGTACTGAACAACTGTGGGTCTCTCTGGGTTACATGGTAGCAAAGAGGAATATTGCCAGAACATGGAAGGGGGGAGTCGTGCCCCGAAGTACGGACTGGGCTGCAGATATGGACTGGTGCATGCAAGCTGAGAGGGTGATATATGAAGGCAGAGGCTGCCCGGGCAAATGGACTAGAATATGGGGTCCATGGAACGAATACAGAGGACTTTTGTGTACCCCCTTTGTAGATGATGCTCCTTATAATGTAGATGGGGAATCCCTTTAGAGATCGAAGATTATGATTTGCCTGTATGTCATTGATACTGTCTATTTTAATTTTTATTGATCGCATGTATGACACATTTCTTTTCAGTGATGTATCCTTCCTGACGATTGCTTTCTGTTGTATTGTTAATTTTAAGGTTGTAATAAAAAAAAAAGATTTTTATAAAAAAAAAAAAAACAGGTCAGGAAGATCTTAGATCAACTTGAATACCAAGGGGTGATTGAAACATGCACCTCCTCAATGAACAATCCTTTGTTTCCTGTATCCAAACCAGACAATACATACTGTCTAGTTTTGGATTACAGACACTTGAACACTTGTTCCAAAACATTTGCAGTGCAAAATGCACATAGTACAGCATTAATGAATAACATTGTGCGCAAAAAATATAAAACCACATTGGACATTTCAAATGGTTTCTTTTGTCAAAACATAGCACCTGACAGCAGGTACTCAACAGCTTTCTCAATAATGGGGACCCAGCGTCAATTTTGTTGACTCCCACAAGGGTTCAAAAAGAGCCCGGGGTTATTCTCAGCAAGGGTAACAGAGTTACTACAAATTTATGATAATGAGGCATTGTCATATGTCGATGACATCTATCTGACAGACGATGACCGAGATAGGCACTTGAGCAGGGTGAGTACAATTATATTGGGCTTCGCCTCTGAGGGCTATAAATTCAACTTTAAAAAATCCAGAATTGCCCATCTCAATGTCCTTTTCCTAGGATATGAGCTTTCAAGTGAAGGCAAGAGCCTGGCAGCTAACTTTTTAGAAAAGTGCGCGCTGCTCCAACCTCCAAAAACGCTGAAAAATTTACAATCCATCTTGGGGGTCCTAAATTTTGGAAGAACTTGCTTTCTAAATTACGCAGAAAGGGTTAAACCTCTCTACGAATTAATCAAACCTGATTTTTCAACAAAACATTGGACACGAACACACAGAAATCCTGCGTTCACTCCAAGCTAACATGTTAGCAACAAATCACTTACAAACACGCGTAAATAAACGCAATTTAGTGATCTGAATAATTTCGGATCAATGCGGATTCACCTATTTAACATTTAATGAGGGTGGAAAAATTACCTATAGCATACAAATCACATTTGTATACACAAGCAGAAATGCGCTTCACTTCAACAGAAAAAATACTGACAGCAGTTCAAACCGCTGTAGCATAAGAAAGAGCTCTAGCTCAAGGGAAACGCATTATTGTCGTAACTCCTGTACCAGCCTTAGAGGCGGTTACAAAAGCGAGCATTCCAAATGCAAAAGCTTTACATCCTAGATGGATACAATGGGTTAATTCTCTTGCTGCAACAGATGTTGAATATGTTTTTGATCCTGATTTAAAAACACAAGCGTTCCTGCAATATGAACATGAATGTCCTCTGCCCACTGAAATTTTGCCTCTCGATCAGTACGAATTTATACTGACGGATCAGCACAACCCGCTACAGGGAGTAAGCAAGCTTACAGTGCAGCGTGCGCAATCGTTAAAGGTCGCATGCGCGATGGTAACTTCAGACCAATGGTCACTAAAACTCAATCTCTAGGAGATTGTACAGCTCAGCAAGCTGAACTACAAGCATTCAAACTGGCACTTGAAAATACAGATCGCGAATTCCCTACACTTATAGTGTGCGATTCCTTTTACTGTGTTCAGTCATATAATGAATATATACAGAATTAGCTTCAAAACGAATTCAAAGATGCAAAAGGTGGCACAATAAAGCATAAAACGCTTTGGGAACAAGTAGTTCAGTTGAGAAACGAACTACCAAAAGCTCACGTGATACACACGCTGAGTCATCAACGTGATGGCGTTCATGTTGCAGGGAATTCATTGGCTGATGAAGCCGCAAAGGGGGCTGTTCAGACGGCTTCCGTAGCTGCGATCACTCGTTCAAAAGCGAGAATAGACAGTGAGATATTGTTGGCTGTCAATGCTTCGAGCAAAGGCAGTGGTACAGCGTTACCAAAGAAATTTCCACTCAAGTACTCTTATGTAATTGATGCAAACAACGTTCCTTTTGCTCGAATCCCTGGAGTGGGGGATAGGGTAATTCCAAACATGGAACGTAGAGCAGCTTTGATCTATAAAGCACATCTGGGGGAGGGTCTGTCACATCTGGGGATCTCTGAAACAATATTAACATTAAAAGAGATGTATTGGTGGCCTGGAATGAATACACAGATTCACAGCATCATCTATGACTGAGGAGACTGCAATAGACAGACTAGTGCAGAACGCCACCAGACACCATGCTACAAGGTAGCTTGCCCAGTGCAGACACCATTGTTAGACAGCATTAAGCGATCTACGCGCAGGCATCCTTTTGGACAAATGCAACCCCACAAATACTAAGTCAAGGTTCCTATGGATGTGGCCTCAGCGCTCGGCTGACGCTCAAACTGTTATAAAAGATTTGCGAGTCTTTATCGGCACATACGCAATTAGCACACTACATTCTGACCAGGGCCCTGCGTTTAGCTCTCGAGCTTACAAAGAAGCCATGGCCAGTTTGGGCGTAGCATTGCGGTACTCCTCTCCATTTCATCCTGAGGGAAATTCTGTTGTGGAAAGGAAAAACCGGGACATAAAGCAGTCTATAACAGCTAGAGTATTAGGTTCGGGTGATGGGTGGGTCAAACATCTTTATGGGGTCCAACGCTCATTAAATAATTTGCCAAGAAGTTCTCTAGGGGGATCACTCCATATGAGGTCCTATTTGGGACAAGAATGTGGGTTCCTGATCTCGAATGTAAAGGCACAGTGGTGGAAAATAAACCCTTTGATATCAAAGATCGTTTGGCTGTTTTACAGGATCTAAATGAACTAAGATCGAAACAAAGCCACGTGTTCCTGAAGCCAACCACCACTGGGGAAAAACCGGCAGTCCCAGCAAGGCCTGTCTGGATCCCAAAAGTTGGGGATCTAGTCAGAGAGAAGATTGCGGACAAGAAGGAATTTGGACCTTCTTACAGACAACCAGTAACTGTCCTAGCTGTCCACGGAACAAGAACAGTACTTCTGCCGCCCCTTGCTGGAAAAAAAGAGAAAAGATTTGTGTCAATCGACCTCATCAAACCACAGTATGTGGCCAATACTAAATAGTAGGCCTCGTGGACTCCGACCTAGTAGCAGACGCACTCCTCTCGCTACTATCCAAGAGGTTCAGACTGAAAGACTCATAACCATCGAGAATTCAGCAGTAAGAGATGCAGGACTAAGCAACAATGCTATGGAACTCATCCCTCTTGAAACTCAAGTAACAGTTCGTCCAGATACACCTGTCTACACCAACGTAACACGTGATCAACTGGTTCCAGCGATTTCGACGAATCCTGATGCAATTCCAACAATTGACCGAACTGCTTCTGGCTACTTCATTAACTTTGATACGTTTTCTGAGGATCCAAGTGAGCCTGAAACGACGCCAGCCCTAAAAACTTTCAAACAACAAGTACAAGACCTTTTTCATTTCCTGAAAGAGACTTATCTGGTTTCACCATGGATTGAACTATGGATTATTTCTGGAATATTTCTCTTTCTGCTTTGGCTAGCTTTGGTTATGACTCTTAGCGTGCTTATGAATGGCAGATATATTCGTTTGGACACTGAAAGTAAAAATGTGAACTTACTTTTAAAACCACACAAATCTTCCCATCGTGAAGCAAGAGACTTGTCAGCAGTGAACATCACAGCTGTTCATATACAGGATGGTATAGTTTGGGACAAAACCGATTTCGACATATTCGGCCCGACGGAACTTTTGAAGATTCCACATTTATTTAAAATTTCATTAAGTGACTTTATTACTTCCAGTACCTATTCTGATGATTGGGACTTTGAGACTGTTAATAACATGATGTCTGATCTAGAAAGGTCTGCTGCGTTCTCTAACAATGGAAACTTAGAGGGTTCATCATACCACGAACAGCTTTATTGTTACAACCACTATGGTCATCATTTCTTGCATAAATCTGCAACACCTAGAAATATTTTTATGTTTAACCAATGGGAACATTGTCCTACACCACCAAAGGGTAGTTCAAAAACGTTTGCAAATAAGTTTCCATATTTTTCAGGGTACAATACATCTGATCCAGAAACATTTTACTATAAGAATGTAAATAAAACAGGACAGAAAATGATGTTAACTAATACAAAACAGATTTATTCTGCAGCCTTTATTACCCAACTGTCTAGACAAGGATTTGACTTTTGGAAAGACACAATCGACACAAAATCTGTCTGGGGTTCTAAAGATTGGCAAGTACAGGGGATAGAAGCTTTGTTTAGAGCCTGTATCATCCCACAGCAAATAATGTTTTTGAATGACACTGTGCAACAAACGTCTTGCCTTGGTTTAGCCAAGATCAAAGACATGAACACACCTTCTGTACCAACACCTGCAAGTAATAGCACTACACAGGGAGCGGTCACAGTAGACCCAATACTACAAAACAACAGATCAGATCCTGATTGGAAAAAATGGTTGCTCTGGCCCACAGACACAAACATCTGTCAAGAAAGATTCCTGAATAGAATACAGGGCTTTACTATCCATAGGCCAGACCCACGTTATGTTCAATGACAACATCCGGGGGTAGTAACAACATACAGTGTAGGAAAATTGTGCCTCGACTGGTTACAAAAATCTACACTCGAGGATGTGAAACAACACTTATTTTTACTTAAAGAAGACGCAGACCTTAGGGATTTCTTGCTAGGACCAAGAAAACCGCGTCAAAAACGTTTCATATATGCCGGCATTTATGCTGCTTATAATGAAATATGGAAGGTTTCAAAGGCAGAGGCCGCAGAAAGAATACGTGAGCTTGATCGTATTAACTTGGAGAAATCTCTCACTGTGGTCGACAATGGGTTAACAACTGTCATCCAGAATTTATTCACTGGACAACATTGTATCCTCTGCTATTGACATACTGGAACAAGATTTAGCCATGTTACAACAAGGCCAATTTCAGTTACGTTCTATTATGTTATTAGGCTGGACGCTGCAATCCTTGCGTGCAGGCTATGTGCCTTGGCGTTTTATCAACACGTCGTCTCTGGTTTCAGAATACAATCTAACGGATAAACCGGTCAAACTGGCACAAAGGGGAGCAAAGTATACAGTGCTGAGCATTGAAAACCTGGAAAAATTACCATTTACGGTAGCAGAAAAACCAGCTACAGAATGGTTTATCCATGGCAAAATAACTCTGCCTGTCACTACTTTTCATTTTCAGTATTGCCTCAAACAAATGCAAGCAGGCAAATATGAAAGGTTGGGTAAAGAATACATTAAGACATCCTGGGATTTACCTTACGAATACAGATGTTGGAGTGGGGATCGTGAAGGGTTTCTAAGCGGTACACACTGTGAAAATGCACTGAGCGGTTCACTCATATGTCAGGACATTTCTTTACATGGGGCTTGTAATGGTTCTGTGGCAAACTTGTCCTGCCACCTGCAGGGTACACCAGCTGCTGTGATTAATCCAGCGTTTGGCCAACTTTCTAACGGGAGTTACCTCATGTTGAATGATCAGAGTTGCTGTGGCATGTTGCCAGGAATCCCATATCTGGTAACGGTTAGCTCCAGGGTTACTTGTTCTATGCAAGTATTGTTCCCCCAAATAGACACAGTCAGGGAGTCGCCTCTATGGCCTTCATTGAATGTTTCTTTTATAAGTTTTGATACTTTAAGCAGAATGAAAGCTATGCTTTTACAACAGACCGTGCCTTTGACCTCGGCCAAAGAAACCTATGATCTACAAATTGCAAGGACTTCGGCTGAGATACAGGCTTTAATTCGTACAAACTGCCCAATACATTTTGTAGAAATAATGGGACGTATCCTAAACATGTCTGATACGAGCGGGATTGTACATGTATTTAAGACCATCTGTTCAGGACTGTTAACACCTTTTCAGGCAGTCCTCGGAATCATTCCAAACTTCGCACATTCGGTGTTTGGTGGTGTGCCATTAATTCTAACACTAGTTGCAGGAATCCTGTTTTTATTCCTACTACTACGCTATGGCAAGCCTATCAACCGGCGTCACTCCCAGCACTTTGGAGAAAGCTCTCCTAGAACGGAAGTGCCGTGAGTGCATAGTGCAACTTTTGGGCATACTTCGTCTACGGGAACTTAATACAACATGGTTTCTGTCATTTAGACCAATCTGGCAAGATTACATCTTACCTGTTCTACGCTGCCTGCTTTGCGGTGAAGAATGCGTGCTAGACATCTGTCTAACACTCCCATCAGTCATGCCAACGGATATCGATACTCTGCTGAACCCGATAACGGCCCATGCTCTGTGTTGTCCCCAGAGGCTACCAATCCTGATGACGGCATTCGTTGAGATCTCACAGACGCTTCCTGCTGAGGTACGAGATGGATCAACAGGCACACAGGTAACAACGGACGTGAACGTTACTGCAGCATCCTATGCTGAAGGCGATGCTTCACATCTCTGTGCAGTTAACCTTCTAAACGAGGTGTTCCAACTGTCACCGACATCGGTAGACGACCTTTTGTCTACAGGCGTAGATGATTTCATGTTTACCACAGACCCATACACTGACTTTGATTCGGCTCACAGTGTACCGGGGAAGCAATGAATTTGGCCTCCATATTTTCAAAACAGAACTAAACTTGGAACTCTTCCTAAAAATTTTCTCTATTTTTGAAAATACATGGCAATTCAATCTGCTTACAGTAGAACGATTCATATAGAACGGACTTCTTTGAATACTTCCAGGGACACATTGTCACCTTATTTACTACAATTTTATTTAGTACCATGTTATGAAATGGCTTTGATTTTTGAATACTTGTCAACCATTTCGTCATATGTATATATTTCAGTTTATTCATTCATGTTGCATTTTATTTCCGATATATGCTTAGAATGAAAAATTGCTTTAAAATGTACAGTACCTATTGCATTACATGTTTAGCAACAGTTTTTTTTCTTTTAAAACTTCTTTTAATATGCTTTTAGAATTTTTTTTAGCAACATGTGGTACTCAGTTTAATGTTTAGCATTTAATGTTTAGCATTAAGTACTATCGTTCATTCGAAAGTGGAGTGGGTGTTGCATTCCGCTTTAGGTGTCCGTATATAGGTTTTCCTGACACATGTCCTTATATAGGCACAATTCGCATTGCCCTTATATAGGCATAAGATCCCAGTCCTTATTTAGGCATTAGCCATGCTATCCAAATACAGGCATGGTCACCTACATCCGTCCACCCCAACGTCACAACGAGTTCTTAGAAACCAGACCCGTAAGCTCTTGGGAGTTCCCCTAGCACAGGATTATTGATTTCTCCAAGAACTCATTTATTATGCATGAACCGCTAATCCTTAAGGGTTCATTCCTGACGTCTTCCTCTGCCCGACTTTACGTCAATGCTAACATTCCAAGGCACCTACCGGGTATAAATATACCTTCCCTTGCCCAAGCAAGTAGGAGGAGACCTCGACTTTAGAGGAGCCCGTGTCCCGGCCTGACGCACTGACAAGAGACCATGTCATCCCTGCTCGCAGAGAATCCAGCTTCCAGTGTTCTGACTCACTTCGCGGGGTGTTAGAGTTCGAGACCCGGAAAGTGATTCCCACCTCTCTCATTCTCAAGGTATGGAGCTGACTAGAACCTAGAGGGACTCTTGGCATACCAGACTTAGCATACCATACTATAGCATACCATACTATAGAATACATCACCTACTTCTTACCTTGCACTACACTTAGGTTAGGTACACTGGGGTAGAACTAGTTAGAGAAGCATCTTAGGAGTACTCGCATTTTTAGCTTATGTTATTTATGTATATGAATGTGTCATAGCTAAAAGATAATGCTAGCGCAGTATTATTTCTTTCTACTGCTTACGCTGTACATAATATATCTCGAATACTGTCTTACGATTGTAACAGCTCATATCTCTTACACGAGAAACAAAACTGTTCAATAAATCCTTTTATTGAAACGCCCGTCTATTCTTTCTGTGTAACTCTGAAGAAACTAAGCATGCACGATTAGCTGAGTGAAACTGTTATCTGTTGTTTCCACGATTCTGAGAGTGTTCCGATTCTAAAGGGAAACAAAGTTGTCATGTTTATGCGGTTGCCAGAAACTACTCCCTTCTTGTTTACAAGGAGTTTCTAGTGGCCTCTGAGTTAGCTGGTACAAAGTAATTAAGTTTAATATACTCGATAGGGACATACTGACCTCAGTCCTATGTCAAATCTATAGGGTATATTATTCCAATGCGCAGAGCCTATTAGGGAAATAGGAACTACACTACACCACACCACGCTCTACAAAAGCGTGAGGGGGGAGATGAGCCAGGGATACAGGAATTTGTCGCAGCTCCCTCTCGCGGCCGAGGAGGCGAATGGGTTGGGGGAGGCGGTCTCTATACAGGAGGTGGGAGTGACTATCAAGGGCCTGGCCAGAGGGAAGACCCCGGGTACCGATAGGCTCCCAGTAGAGTTCTATGCGGCTTAGGCTGCGGAACTGGCTCCCAAGCTGGTGGAACTGTACGCGGTGGCTAGGGCGACAGGAATGCTCCCTACTACGACACAGGAGGCCCTGGTGGTGCCTCTTCTGAAACCTGGCAAGCCCCCACATGACTGCAGAGCGTATTGACCGCTACCGATGCTTAACCTGGGCTTCAAAATTCTGAGCCGAATCTTAGCAACAAGGCTCCTCCCACACATGCCAATCTTGACCCACCAAGACCAAACGGAATTCATCCCATGCCGTAACACGGCGCAAAGTATACGCCGTTTCCTCTCAATTATGGAGACGTACGGGCGGGACGCAGCTTTCTTTGCCATTGATATAGAAAAGGCTTTTGATAGCCTGAAATGGAATTTCCTGGCTGCGGTGCTGGAACACATGCAGCTGGGAGGAGGCTTCTTGGCCTGGTTCAAATTGTTATACGCGCCACCACAGGCTAGGGTCTGAACAGGGCGAGTGATCTTTGAGCGCTATGGAGTGGAGTGGGGGACCAGGCAGGGTTGCCCCCTGTCTCCGTTGCTCTTCGCTTTGACAGTGGAACCATTGGTCCTCTTGGCCCGATCGGGAAGGCAATATAGAGGTATACAGGCGGGAGTGCACTCCCACCATATATCATTGTATGCCGATGACCAATTACTCTTCCTCCATGACATAGAGGAAGACTTGGACATAGCACAGGGAATGATGGAGGAATTTGAGTCTCTCTCGGGGCTCAAAGTCAACTGGCAGAAATCCCGCTTGTTCCCCATGGACATGGGTTGTGAGCGGCCGGCAGTCCTGGGGGCCCTGCAGTGGGAGCCCCGGTGCCCGTCTTATCTCGGGGTTAGAATCTTTCACCACCAGACAGACCTATTGGAGGGGAACCTGGGTCCAGCCATTAGATCGCTGCCCTCCAGCATAGAGTTCTGAAAAACTTTACCCTTGTCGGTGGAAGGTAGGATCGCACTCCTAAAGATGGTAGCGCTCCCTAGGGGCTATATATATTTGTGATAATACCTATTCAGATCCCGAGAACGTGGTTTGCTGAGTTGGACTCTTTAATTACATCATTTATCTGGGGTGCGGGCCGCAAGAGGGTGACTTTGTCTACCTAGAAGCATCCGACTCTGGACGGGGGCCCTGCAGTCCCTGACTAAGAGTCATACTATTTAGCGGGCAGCTACAATAGTTCACGCAATGGCTCGCAGGTAGACGAGAGGATGGCTGAGTTGTGGGACCCTTTGTTACCAGCAGAGAAGTGCTGACCAGAATGCTACTGAAGATCAGCCGCTTACCTCCGGACGCACCTAGGGAATTGTGAGTGGCAAGTTATTGCTGGACTAGAAGCTTCCAGAAGACGCGCAGTTCGGTCCCATACTCACCAGACCTCTCTTTGTTCATGCTCGATGTTCTGCCACATTGGAACAATGGAATGGGATAGCTGAAAGGGTGGCAGTGGGTGGTACAACAATAGGCGACCTGTACAGAGTTACTCCCCTCCGAGGACTTCCGGTTGGAGTTTGATTTGCCACTGGGACATTTACTACTATATAGGGCAGTAATAGAGGCCTTACGACGGCACTGGAAAATGGGCACAGTAGAACCGCATCCCCATAAAGCCTGCCAAAATATAGGCCTGTCGGGAGGTATGGTTAAGGCGGTCACATGTCTCTACAAGGCAATAAGAGGAGACATGCTTCTGCCATGAGATGGCCTACGAGCCAGGTGGGAGGTGGACCTAACCGCTCCCCTGACTGACAGAGACTGGGAAAGTACCCTAGAATGCACCACCAGGGTGTCCAGGAATTCGCGCTTCTACATTTTCTGTAGAGCATACCTCACACCTGGCTGCATCAATAAAAATATTCCATAGGATGAACACTGCCTGCCCTAGATGCGGAGAAGTAGGAATAGAGCTCCTACACATGATATGGGCCTGCCCAGTACCACATGACTACTGGGAAGGGGTGACAAAAACAGTAGCTGAAATTGCAGGAAAAACAGTACCCTGCGTGCCCGCTCATTGCTTAATGGGGCTGTTCCCTCATACGTCCAAAACAAAAGTGACCAGTAAATTCCAGGACTTAACCTTCATCTTAGTGAAGAGGGAAATAATGAGAAACTGGAAAGCCCCGGGGTCCCCCGCTTGGTAGAGTGGCGTCAAGAACTATAGAGGTGGGCAGACTGTGAGGGAAGAGTACTGCTCCGTGGCCAAACGACGGATAGGATTATTAGACCGAGCCAGGGCCTAGGAAGCATTAGTGGATACTTTGAAACATCCAGCAGATGCCACAGGGACAGATACACCTGAGGAATCGTCGGCACAAGGCACCCCACGATCATCCTAGAGACTACTAGAATAAGAAATACGAATGTAGATATTCAGACCTGTAAACTGCAAGGGAAAACTTGGCTGAACAGGATACGGGAGGATGGAACTATATAAGCATAGGAGCAGGAGAATAGACAATTACTGACAAGATATACCGCCATACTGAACCACCACATTGAATACATTAGAATGACACACCTGCGTCCACAACTCACAAGGAAGGGAGGGGTAGGAGGAGGGGGAGCCGATTCCCAGTGTGAGAACTTGAGGGCCAAGATAATCGACGCCAATGTGGCTAGGAGTGTTGCGGGAGTAAGGACAATGTAAGTGGTGTAATGTTATCTGCCTATGCTGTGATGTGTAGTATGCTAATAAAACTAATAAAATCTGTTTAAAAAATAAATGTAAAGCAAGAGCTATGCACATACATACGACGCATAAGGCATATGTTTGTGTAACATTAGAATATTTGTGTGTTTGTAGGTCATGCATACACATGTATAGTAAATCCTTTTAGGCTATAAATTCCACCTCATTGGCCCCTGTGGACCACAATATAGGTGTTACCTAAGAAGCAAATCTGTTAAATCTGGAGACATCTCATACCTCACCGTAGGTTGACAATTGGTCTTCTTGCAGAGAATGGCTAACTCCATTTTCTCACAATGCTGGGGTATATTAAGGTAGACTCACTTAGCAAGCATGTTCAACTTACATAAAATATGGAGCCCCAAACAGATTAGCTGGTGAGGTAGAGTTGAGTAAGGAGGAATGCTTGTCAGTGCTGGATCTGAGGGAGATTGAAATAGGTCAGAGATGTGATGGGTAACACGTTGCTTATTAATACTGACTGTCTATGGACAAGCCCAAAAGAGGTAAAAAGGGAAACTTCAAGGTTTTTAGAGCGGAGCATCTAGCAATGCTGTAAGTAAGGAAGTTGCTGATTGGATAGTAGATAAATAAGGACCTTTCTGCTCTACCAGACTTAGGGTATTCTTGAAAAAGTATGAACCTTTCGACTTTCCTAAAACTCAGGATAAGAATTTTGTGCAACTCGGTGAAAAAAATCAGGTGAGTCAGCAAGACCTGGTATATTTGACATTGCATTTGGGCAGTCCCTTTTCCAGTAACCCAATTGACCACAGGCAAACCACTCCTCTGCCACTTAAGTTACACATTCTGCTCTACTTCCCCCTAGTTCTCCTTTGTTCCCTCGTCTGCATCGCTATTATGATGGGACGGGAAGCGTATCCTACCTAATCGGTCTGCTGGCCGTCTTAAGATTTCTCTAGTGATTGTGGGGCTAAGCTTTCATGAATCTCTATGCTCAACTGGGACAGATCGCACTCATGCCTTGGAATGATCCACAGTAGTGCAATCCACGTCTTGTATATTCAGTCGCACCCCTCTGCCAGACACTTTGCTGTCAATTGCATCGCTGCGCTCACTTATGCATTACCTCCTTGTAGTGCACCCATCTGTAGTCCCACAAGCGCTGCTCTGCTTCCGGGTGCATCAACAACTGCAGTCCCAGCCTCTTGGCCAGCATGGTGAGCGTTTAACAAATCCTCTTTGTTTGAGTCTTCGCTTTATTTTGGTTTAGTGATTTGGAGAAATAGATGGGCAGGAGACAGAGGAGTAGGAGCAAAAGCCCTAACTCTGTACCTTAGGTCATGTATTTGCTACTGCAGCTTCTGGTGCATATTATCCATACCAAGAACTTGGGATTCATGCTTCAGTTTATAGGCCTCCTCATGCCATTGTAAAAAGAGTGGCCACTGGTCAACAAGTAGCTTGTTTTTGGCGGCTTTGAACTCATTTTGTAAATTCCCTATTCTTATCAAGGGTATTATGTTCAGGAAAGGACTTCTTCCCATCCTCGGAAGTGAGTTAGGCCTGCTTTTTTAAATACTTGAATGTGGCTTCACTGTACTGGTGATGCACAGTGTGGGCAGGACTCTCTTTTGTTAGGTGGTTGCTATGTTAAGATTTTCCACCCCCCATCACTGTTTCTTTGTATTCACACACACGGAAAACTGGCCTTGTCCCTGTAGCTTATCCCATAGAGGGAGGTGCAGAGGGGCTGAAAGGAAACTGAGATCAGGGTAGGGATTCTCTGTTATTTTCTATAATTGATCTCGTGAAGGGCAGGAGGTAAGGTATCATACACTCAAACCCAAAGATCTTCTTTTGTACAGCTTACCTTCAGTTATGTGCCCAGAGGGGCTAACGAAGGGACCCGAGCAACTAGATCAGAGGGCCTCTTTCTCCCACACATTCATCCTTCAAGGATCTATGCTGCTTCTGAAATATTTTTAGAGCCCGCTCACAGTAAGCCATGTTACTTATACACACACACACAATCTCACTCACCCACTCTTTCTCTCGCTCTCCACACACCCCTATCTACCCAGCCAGTCTATTATCCCGTTGTTTCCTGCCCGGGTGACACTTTTTTTTCTTTGCACTTTTAATACATTTCAGATAAGTCTAAGACAATACATACCATGCAAGCAGAACATAAGTGCAGTTTGACTTTACCTAAATGTTGTTGATTGTGCTTGCATTGTGCAGCCGAATCACCAGGGCTGCGCTTCATCCTAGTATCTCCACTGGAGAAATCTCTCCTTTACCTCTGGCTCCTGGGGTCGGCTCATAGAGCCCAGTCCAGTGCCTTCTGGTTTGCCTAATGTGGATGATTCCCTGCCAGTGTACCAGTTTGTTAAAGAAAACACCACACTCTGGATAGCCTATAAAGTCTAACATACATTCAATGCAAAATAGTTAGCGAGCAATCAAAAATAATGCAAGACAATTTCAGTTTTAACAGACCAGAGCTTCACCCTTGATCAGTTAGAGCGTGCAATGCTAAAATCCACACAATTTTTACACGTTTATACTTTTTCTCCCAATACAAGTGAATCGGATCAAGACCACGTGATAAAATAGAAACTCAAAGATGAAGACTAATGAGCAGGTGCCAGGATCTTCTTGTGAGAAGTAATGTGAAAGTCCTTGTCAATCTGATACAAGTAACACTAGCATGAGCTGACTCCACTGCTTTTTTTTAAAAAAATCCTCACTCTTTTGGGCCAATCTCAGAACGAAGCTACACTCTACTAAAACAGTTCAGCAAATGTC
Organism: Calotriton arnoldi; assembly: GCA_963921515.1. NCBI lineage: Eukaryota > Metazoa > Chordata > Amphibia > Caudata > Salamandridae > Calotriton > Calotriton arnoldi. The sequence goes on along the minus strand of CAWUFW010002245.1, from coordinate 1,413,381 downwards.
CATTGTGCAATGAAGTTACTTGACCACCATACATTAAAATGTGTACGATATATATAAAAGAGACATAGCAAATGATTAATAATATGCAACAGTGCATGTTAAGGTACGCAGGAGTGCTAACATTGTTATAGTGAACATGTATGCATTAAGGCACATATATGGATAAATTCACTTTCTCAATAGCTAGACGGGGGTTTGATAGAAACTAATTGAAAATTAAAGAGAGTGGCTTGGGGAACTACTCCCCTAAAATATGTTGTAGAATTGAAGTAATTAATTAAACATGCATTGGCAAAGCCTGTTGGTCTCACCTTTGGACCTATTGGCTTTGCCAATACCTTTTAGCTAAACTGTCCTGCATAAAGAGGACGTTGGCTGCAGTTTGCCTGAGGGGTTTGGGTGTATGCTCAACTTTGAATATGATTAAAAAAAGTAATTCACTGAAAAAGTGAGAAGGAGGAAAGGAGTACCTGCAGGGGCCTGACGGTGGGGTGCTGGAACGGTGTTGGGGGGGGCCTGCAGACATCCTGGAGATAGAATGCAAGGGCTAGCTGCAGGCCTGGACTTGCATAATTGCAGCAGTTAGTGGCAGATGAGGTGAGGCCTTGTGGTACTTTGTAGCGGAGTGTTGCAACCTGTTTGTTGCTATGCATCTTCTCCATAGTTCTCAGTTCCCTGCTGCTCAGCCAGTGCGAGTGTGATGTAATGGAATGTTGATGAGTATGTTGGTATGAATGTCAGTTGGAGAGAGCGGGCTGAGCAGCAAGGATGCTGCTCCTGCTGGGGCATTTACCATCTTTCTTATTAACTGTAACTAAGACTTATCTTATTCAATAAACCTATATCTTATAACCTACATAACTGGCTACCTAATTTCCTACCCGCAAGAAGGTATAATTTTTTACAAAACTGGTGACCACTGGAGAAAAAATCTATGCGAAAAAGGAGTCAAAAGAGAAAGTCTACTGCTGAAACAAAGAATTTGAAGTTTTATGACGAGAAGAAAAAAATGCCCTGTATGCCCCACCAGTGTCTTTCTCATCAGACAGCCTGCAGTTAACAGAAGTCTTAGTCCTTTGACTGGCTTATTGTTTTGTGTATGCTGATTTATTGTAACTTTGGTGCCGACAAGGTTGGAGTTGGCTTATGCAGCATTTCATCACTTTGGTTAACAGCGCAGATAAATAAAGAATGCAGCATTTCTAATGTGAAGTTAACCGGGATCAGCCACTTGAGGAGGTAAAGTGCAGCTTTATTGGCATACACTATGAGTATGAGCCAGCAGTGAACCAGCATGGAGACAGTATTTGACTAAACCTCACAATGGTGTGTTTTTGGGGAGGATTTAATCCATTACGGTGAGAGCGCATGCTGTTGTACGAGGGTTGTTTTTCAAGAAATGCACTTAACCAGCGCGTGTAATTAAGCTGCGCGCTATTGAAGTAAGGAGGACTTGCCTAACGGTCATTGAGGCTCGAGCTGTATTTAACGACAGCTGTGCGTGGATTCTGTGATGGTCAGTAAAGGTGCGTTCAATGCCGGCAGCGCGCTGTCCATGGATTGTGGCGCTGCGCATTTAATGAGACACAACCACACAGGTGCTGGGTGCCGGCCGGAAGTCACGAGCGACCCCGGCCCCTTTATTTAAGCTCTCTGGCCACGCCTGGCCAGAGAGTGTTACAATGTGTGGGTATTCTTCCGGGGGCATACTGTGGGAAGGTGTGCGGGGATAAACTAGACCGCTACATCCCATCCTAAATCAGTTCTTTAACAAAACGTAAAACTCAAATCAACACACGAAATCAGTTAGTCTCTGGTTCGGTCTTGGGCTAGGCCTTAGGTCGTATCGATGTTGGCGACCACTTCGGCTTCCTCTTTGGCTGACCACCTCCGGTCCAACAGCTGGGGCTCTGGAGCTAATGTTTGTAACCGGTGATGAAGCTGAAGGCGTGTCAGCTAGATCCTCACCGGGGCTGGGTCCTGTTGTCTCACTGGTGACCTCTTCTCTCATAGTTTGTTCTGAGGTCTGCCCTTCGGTTTCCTCTCCTGGGACCCTCTTGAACCATGAGATGTTCCGGGTTATTGTTTCCCCATTTCGCTCGGCCGTGACGGCGGTTCCTCGGATCGCCCTGACAGTCCATAGTCCAGATTCATATGGGGTGCGGAATTTCCCTCCGCCCCAACGGTTCCTTACGAGGACAGCGCATCCAGTCGTCATCGCTCGGGTTCGCGCTCTCCTATGTCGACTGGCTTTCTCATTGGTTGACACCCGCCTGGCTTGGGTGTTTGCAGGGTCATATGGTTCTTGCTCCCAATTGTCAGCTATGGGGAGAGTGTCCCGTCGGGGTCCTGCTAGCATTAGTGACCACGGAGACCTTTGAGTTGTGCAGTGAGGAGTGCTCCGGTATTCTCGCAGGAATGTTTGGAGAGTAGCCTCCGGATCTGTCTGTTCAGCCACTGCTATGCGTAGCACTTTGTTCACAGTCCGCATGAAGCGTTCTGCCTCACCATTGGCTTGTGGCCACTGTGGAGTGATGCGGTGGTGCTTTATTCCCAGCTGAGTTAGGAAGTTCTTGAATTCGCTACCCTGGAATGGAGGACCATTGTCTGTCTTGACTACATGGGGTAGTCCGAAGAGCGCAAAGGTTTTCTCCAGTACTGGCTGCAGGTGGTTGAATGCGGTGGACGGCAGGACCTCTACGAGGGGATACTTTGTGTAGCTGTCAACCAAGACTGCCGTGACTCTCCCATCCGGGAAGCTCCCGAAGTCGAGGCTCACCCACGACCAGGGCGATGGAGCAGGGTCTTCTGTTATCACAGGAGCCGGTGCCTCTGGATTCCCTGTGAGTTGACAGGCTCTGCAGTTCCGTACCACAGCGTCTACGGCTTCTTCTAGGCCAGGGAACCATACTTTTTCCCTCATTCGGGACTTCATTCTGCCTGTTCCTTGATGGCCTTCGTGCGCTAAAACAGTCGCCCTTTCTTGAAGGCTTTGCGGAATGACGATGCGAGATCCTCTCAGTATTACGCCGCTTTCGGCTGCGCTTAAGTCATCTCGTGCTCTCCAGATTTTTCCTAACCGAGCTCGGTCCTGCTCATTCCATCCATGAACATCATGAAGAAATCCTTCCCAAGATCCCTTCTGTATGGCGTCTGCCACTCTTTTGAGGACTATGTCATCACTCGTGTGGGTCTTGATTTCCTCCACGGATAGGGCTCGTGGGCACGACCACTGGGAAATCATGTTGATGAAATCTTCCGTCATCTTTTCCTGGTCTGAGGTTTCCTCTGCGGGGTGTGCAGGGTGGCGTGATAGGAAATCGGCTGGATTCTTTGCACCCGGCCTGTACACCAGTTCCAGTTGATAGTGCTGAAGTTGTATTGCCCATCTTTCAATTCGGGGCGGTGGGTGGGGCGCAGTCCCTTTGAAAAGTGGGAGCAGTGGTTGATGGTCTGTTACTACTCTGAATGGGTTCCCACTGACGTATAGATGGAAATGGTTACATGCCCACTTGATGGCGAGTGCCTCCCGTTCAATCTGAGAGTATCGGGTTTCGGTCGCAGTCAGCGCTTTGCTCGCGAAGGCTAACGGGACCCAGGTCCCTGGTTCGGTTTCTTGCGTCAGCAAGGCTCCTAGCCCCACCGGGCTGGCATCTACTATCAGTTCTGTTGGTCTCGCTGTGTTGAAATAGGCCATGGTCGTGCTTTCCAGTAGCGCCGCTTTCACTTTACAGAAGGCTTCTTCTTCCACCGGAGTCCACCGCCAGATAGTCTCTTTCTTGGTTAGATTCCGTAGTGGCTCTGCAATGGTGGCGAGATTCGGAATAAACCTTCCGCAATATGTTGCCATACCTAAGAAGCTTCTGACTTCTGACGCCGTTGTGGGAGCTGGAGCGAGCTGTATTGCTTGTGATTTCCTGGGGTCCACTTTCACTCCTTCCTGACTAAATACATATCCAAAAAAATCTATTGACTTTTTGAAGAATTGGCATTTTCCTTGTGGAGAGTTACTCCATATTCTGCGAGGCGTTGGAGGGTCGCTCTGAGCCGACGATGATGGTCTTCCATTGTTGCCGAGTGTATTAAAATATCATCGCTGACGTTAAGGACACCCTGAAGTCCCGACAGGATTTCTCTTACAGCATTCTGGAATATCTCTGCTGCTGATGATATTCCAAAGTTTAACCTTTTGTAGCGTCGAAGCCCTAGATGTGTCGAAAACGTGGTGATGTATCTGCTACTCTCCGCTAGCTTCAGCTGGTGATAACCAGCGTTTAGGTCGAGTTTTGAGAACCACTGGGAGCCGTTGAGGTCGGCCAGGATGTCGTCGACCGTCGGTGTCAGGTGTCTCTCTCTCTCTCTTTATTGCTTGGTTGGGCATTCTCATGTCGATGCAAATCCAAATTTTCCCAGGTTGCTTTGGCTTTTCGGCGATGACCATGGGAGATACCCAGGGGGTCGGTCCTGTCACTTTTTCTATTACTCCCTGTTGCTCAAGCTCCAGTAGCTCTTGTTCTACCAGCGGTCGTAAGTGAAACGGTACACGTCGGTGCCGTAGGGCGACTGGCTTTACTGCTGTGTCTATATGTAGTTTTACTGGTGGCCTCTTTATGCTTCCCAGACCGACGAATAGCTGCGGGAACAGTTCTAGGATGTCTTCTGTTTGGAATGATTTCACAGCGTTTGCAAATGTTATTAGGTTCAGATCCTCCGCAGTGTGACTTCCGACGAGTATGTCTGCTTCCTTGTCAACCACATGGAACGTGGTCGTGACTTCTTGGTGTTCTGACTTTACTTGGACGGACATTTTCCCATTTAGGGGTAGCGGTGTTTGACTTCCGTACGTGAGGATTCTGACTTTAGATGGTATAAGCGCTGGTCTTGGGCTTAGCTTCTTGTAGTGTTGACACCCCATAACGTTCACGGATGCCCCGGTGTCAATGAGAGCTGTGACGGGCGACCCAGCGATTTCAATCGTGCATGTTGGCTGTGGCCGTCGTCTTCGTTTTAGGTCGTTAGCAAAGGATATGAGGTAGCATTCTTCTCCTTCGTCTGTGGATGAGTCTTCGAGGTACTGTCTGCGGTGTGCCGCTGTCGTTGGTGTCCTTGATGTGGTGGGTTCTTCTAGTGAGAGGTGTCTCACTGCTCGCGACGGTGGTCTTCGTCCGGGAATTCCTTTGTTTCGCATCCCTCCTCTACACACACTTGCAAAGTGGTTGGGGATTCCACATTTTGCACAAGTCTTGCCCTGGGCTGGGCATTCGTCTTGGGAGTGTTCTTCCTTCCCACAGTACCCGCACTGTGGTCGTCTCGAGCTTCTGCTAGGCCATCTTCCTCGCCCGCCGCGAGTCGGCGTGCGGATGGCATCTACTCGCTCCGTCTTGACTGTCACCGCTGGTTCTGCCTGTTGGTGGAGCGCGGCTTCCATGGCAGTTGCTCTGACTTCTGATAGCTCATGGGAGCGTGCCAGAATGAGTATGTCTCCGAGGGAGATGCGCGGTTGTCGAAGAATCAGGGTCCGCAGGGTCTTGTTGCGGCACCCCTGGATGGCCTGTGCTCTTACTTCCTTGGTTTGATCATCGTCGGTGCACGTGCTGGCCAGCTCTCTTAGACGCGCATGGAACGTGTCCATGGACTCTCCTTCTCTCTGGCGGGCTTGTCGGAGTTTAAAACGCTCGTAATCGGGATTAAGCTGCGGGTCAAAGTGAGCGTTCAAAGCTCTGACTGCGGCGTCATAATCAGCGGGTGCTCCAGTGTCTGGTAGATGTGCAAACAATTTGTATATTTCGTCCCCTGCGAAATGTAGCAGCAATGACCTCTTGACCGCATCATTTGTTTCTCTCGTGGCTATAAAGTAATTGTCGAGGCGGCTAATCCATATTCTCCACCTGGGTGACGCTGTGGCCGGATCAATTAGTTCGCTGAAAGGGGGAAGTGCACTGACTTGGGAGTGTAGGTGAGTTGGTGTTGCCGCCGGTTGTTGGGCTGCTGCTGGATCTGTCATGATATGTGTCTACCTCGTGGCCCTCTGCACTTGTGGTTGCCAATGCTTGTTTGGTTTATTCAGTTTTGAAAGTTCTTTTCTTACTCTGGGCCAGTGTCTGGTGATTGAAGGTTTCGGAGTGGCAGTGGAGCGTGGCAATGCTTTCTGTCCACGTTGCTGAGCAGGCAGAGGTTTTCAGGGTGTATTTCCCCTTGTGTCCACCAGGTGTCAGTAGCACGCTTCAGGCTACGAGGATTCGGAGCATCAGGGATTGACTGCGCATGCGCGCACAGCTGATTTGAGCGCAGGCTCGACCGGGGCTTCACCGGGAGCACCAGCGCTACGGTTTACTGTCGCTGACAGGACCTGGGGAGCTGAGCCTTCCTTTCACTCACCCGGCGGTCAGATGGCTGCTCTGCTTCCTGATGTGCGCACCAGCATGCCAGACGCGGTCCGTGGCTCCGGCGATGTCCCGCTGTGCTGACGGGCACGAAACAGCTGATGTGCTTGTGTGGGCGTCGTGATCCCACCCTCAGTCGCCAGTGTGATGGTCAGTAAAGGTGCGTTCAAAGCCGGCAGCGCGCTGTCCATGGATTGTGGCGCTGCGCATTTAATGAGACACAACCACACAGGTGCTGGGTGCCGGCCGGAAGTCACGAGCGACCCCGGCCCCTTTATTTAAGCTCTCTGGCCACGCCTGGCCAGAGAGTGTTACAATGTGTGGGTATTCTTCCGGGGGCATACTGTGGGAAGGTGTGCAGGGATAAACTAGACCGCTACAGATTCCAGCTCGTGGTTCTTCTAAAGGCATTCTTGCGCTACGGTCCACGTGGTAGAGGACATGCAGCAGCCTATTCAAAGCGGCGTTAAGCGCCGCACACCACGCCGGCAAGACAAGCTCCATATACCTTTGAAAACGACACAATGCATTGGCAGCCATGTTTCTCAATTGGAATGTTTTCTATGTGCTGCTATGGCCAATTAGGTGTACTTGTAACACCGGAGCGATGGGACACACTAAGTGTTTAATTTTTCTGTTTCCTGTCATCAGTTCATCAAGGATTATGGCAGCAGCATCTGTCTGATCACTGTTCCATGAGAAAGGAGTATGCGGTGATGGGCACACCTAGGGACTTTGTGTCTATTATCATCATAGTGGGGAATGATTTAATTACATTTGACCTTTGTTTTCAACGTACTTGCAAGTAAACAGCTGGCTGTCCATTGTTATCTGCCCAGTCGTAGAGAAAAAACTTGTGCGCTAATTTTGCAAAGATAAAGTGATGCATACATTAGAGATTTTCGAATGTGTTCCTGAGGAACTATAAAGTGTCCAAGTGTCAAAGAGTTGATTATTTTCGGGTGAGAGGTCGCTCACTGGGGTCTTTAAGTGTTATTGGCGTATATTGTCCTCTGCCATGCTAAGTTGATTTATTTATGCCATGCTGAATTTTCTGCCTAAGTGTATTTTCAATGCTGGTCTGGATTTGCTGTATACATATATTTTTAGAATGCACAGCATTTGTCTGAGTGCTTTATTTTGGATGCTATTCTTAATTGGCTGCCTGTGTCTGTGTATTATGCCATGCTAGATTGATGGTATGTGTTTTTTTATTTTTTTTATCCCTGGTCTTGTCAGGTGTGTGGCATGTGTGATGCAGAATGATGTTGAGTGCTAAGGGTTGTGTACTGTAATGTTCAGTTTTAGGGGTCGTGTACCCTATTGTTACATTGTAGGGTCGTGTACCCTAATGTTGAGTTTTTAATGTGTCGTGTACCCTGGTGTTAAGTTGTAGGGTTGTGTACCCTAGTGATGTGAAGTGTCTGTCCTAAGGGATCGGAGAGGAGAGTAGAGGTCGTGTTTTGCACCCTTGTGTTACTAGTGTCCTCCCTTAAGATTAGGGGGTGGGTGTGTTGCACCTTAATGTTCTAGTGTGTTGATGAACGGAGTGAGTGTGGTTGCTGCTAATGTCTCTAGGGGTGTCGTTAGCTCCCTATGTCCTGCAAAGGTTTACCTGTTTTTAATTATTAATGTGTCTAATGTTATAGGACTGTTTGATCATTTATTGTCATCCTTAGTCCTTTTTAATTGTTGATTTATGAGTCCGAATTTTTACTTCCATTTTTTGCCCTTTTCTAATATTGATGTATGAGTTCGAATAGTTAAGGGACTCGTTCATTGTTTATTTCCATCAGACCACTATTGGTATTTTCAATTGTTTCTCTAAGGGGAGGAGATGAGTTGTAACCTGTTTGTGGCTATGCATCCTTTCCATAGTTCCCAGTTCCCTGCTGCTTAGCCAGTGTGAGTTTGATGTAATGGAATGTTGATGAGTGCCTGGTTGGTATGAATGTCATTTGGAGAGAGTGAGCTGAGCAGCAAGGATGCTGCTCCTGGTAGGGCATTTACCATCTTTCTTATAACCTGTAACTAAGACTTATCGTATTCAATAAACCTATATCTTATAACCTACATGACTGGCTACCTGATTTCCTACCTGGAAGTAGGTATCCTTGTTTTACAACACTGAGCCCTTCATTGAAGTGCGGAGATTGAGAACCACCGTCAGGGTGCTGGGTACCTTTCTGGAGTCCCAATCCCTGCCCCCCCCCCCTTTTCTTGCAGAACCGAGTCTGAATTGCCTGGTTCAGTGTTAGCTCTGGGAGACGGGTGCCCAAGAGCTCTGGTTGGGGCTGCTTAAGAGCTACAACAGACCCTTTTGACCTGACAGAGCAGAGTTAATATGAGAGGATGGCAGAATGGATGCCATTCGTGGCCCTGAAATCTCGAGTTTCTACAGGTGCCCTTTTAAGAGGCATCCTGCGACATATCCTGCCGGCCCCTTACTTCATGCACAAAGGGAGATTTCTTGAGGGATAGATCACTTTTTGGGGCAAAAACTAAGGTACTGTGATGACCCAGTCTACCCACATTCCTCCCTGACTGCTTGTGCCGCCAGATATGTGGGGTCAGGTGGGTCAATTCTGCCTAGTGCCCTATATCGCGAAGGAAAAGCCAATCTCAGTGGTGCTAAGGTTCCTCTTCCTGACCGACACAATAATGGCCATAGATAAAGGCCTCCCCAAGCAGGGAAAGTTAAACAAATTTACCAGACCCCTCAGTCGTTCTGGAGGAGCGACGCCTGCCAGTGAGGTGGATGAGATGGATCAGGCGGGTCTTGGTGAGGACATCCACCCAAAAAAGATGTCATCTTTAAAGCCATCTAGTCCTCCTGATAGGCCCTTGCAACTAAAACTGGTGAGGTTGGTGTAGATGTGACACTCCTCAGATAGGACCTTTGTAAGACCATGGACTAGGTCACTGAGGCTGAAGGTCGTATTGAACCGCTGGAAGATACAGCCAAGGAACTTCATTAGACTGTCCAGAAATTAAAATGTTCTGTGGAGAGACAGCAGTCCGATTAGAGGACGCTGAATGCAGCTCAAGGCGAAACAACCTCCGCTCTGTGGTGCTCCTGAAAGGAGTGGAGGGCTCGCAACTGGAGCAGTTACTGGAGACATGGGTATGTACCTTTTGGTCAGTGGGTCATATTTCGGTCTGCTTTTTGATAGGGTGGGCACATCGGACACTCGTGCAGAAGCCTCCTCCCAGGGCCTCACCGCGCCTATGGTTGCCTGGTTTCTGAACTATTGAGACAGAGACCTCATCCTTAATACGTGAGGGGATGGAGATGCAGAAGTAGAGAAAATCATGTGAGCAGGTGAAAAATGGAAATTTTGCACAATGGAAATAAAGTGCGTTACTGTACCTCACCAAGCTAATGGCCATTCATCAAGGGAAAGTGCTGGTTTTTGAATCGGACCAAACTGGGAGTGGGTGGAGGAACAAGCCCCATTGGTGGTAGAAAGGGCTCTTAAACAATGGGGAGATGGGAAAAGAGATAACGTCGCAGAGGGACTGAAAGAGAAACCGCACCGAACACACCAATGTTCACAAAGGAACCAAAGTATATGACTGACAGTTCCAGCTCTCGGTTCTGACAAGGAAGGGCTGATTCCAGATATGACAGACACAGATAATGGTGAAATCTCGGCAGCACCTCCTGTCAGATCAGAAGTATGTTTTCCACAGGAGCAGAAGAGAAATCCTCAGTCCCACCCACCACTACCAGAGACAGACGAAATATAACATCTATCTCCGACATCAGTGAGGGGGAAAGGGGAATGGGACAAAAAGAGACTCCTCAATGCTTTTCGTCTACTTCGCTCATGTACTCCCGTCACGTCAGCAAGCGTCAGCAGTGGCGTCTAAAAGACAGGTAAAAACAATTACTAGGGACACAGCTCTAATTTCTCTTCAATGCTCAACTCTATGATGTTTAATGAGACTAAAAGGGGCATCATTACCTGTTAGCTATTGAGGAATTGCTTCTCTCTTGGTTAACTGCAGAGGTGGAGAGAAATAGTTCTTTATGAGGTACAACGCTCTTCACTTTCTCAGTCTCCGCTCTAGAAGAACGTATTGGTTGTTTGGGTTGTTGCTATATATATATATATGCCGCGGAGTGTGCACCACCCCGTTATGTTATGGGGGCCACCCGACATGGTAACTATCATGTCGGCTATGTGGGCCAGCAGCCGCAAACAGGATTGAGGACGAGTCCACTTGCAGGGTCCATACAAGACAAGATTTGTGTGCTATCCGGACCACATTTCCCACAATGCACAGTCTCATTCGAGCTTCCCATTGGTGGGTGTGCAATATGAAAATGGCGAAGTGGGTTCAGCGTTTGCACACACTGTCTCCGTTCAAGCCTCTGAAGAGAAGCATATGGAGCTTCGAAACGCGTCCGGCATTTCCATTACGGAGCAGCTTCTACAAGCAGATCCTCGTCCCTGCCTATCATAAACAAAGCTGCTGATCGAGTGCTACTCACCAGGTGGACAACCTTTGGAGCAGAATATATATATATATATATATATATATATATATATATATATATGATACGTGTGTATCTCGGATGATAAGAATAGACGTTAAGAATTCTCTTTTGGAAGATGTTTTTTCCTCAAGTTTTCGAATTGTTCGGTAAAAAGCTCACACGTATTTAATTCCAGTTTATAACGGAATTTGTTAGTTAGTCTCTTGTGAGGGTGTTGATTTTTTTTCTCACAGAAAAACCTTTTGCTGAGTTGAATTTAAATGAACTGGATTCACAAACTCAGAACACAGGATTTAACAAGAACAACTGCTCAGGAAAATGTTATTTAAACATGCCACAACTTCGGTTCAGGGTGTGTCACAAGACACTACTCACGACTCGCTGTCTCAATTTAGATTCAGATTCAAGAAACACTATTCTCTTTTTCTCAGGAGGACACTTCAGGATGGTGAAAGATGCTCGCAATAGATGCTGACTGGAATTTCTTCTTTTCACTGGCACGCTGCAGAGACACTAATTCTCCTCATGACAGGCGCACAGGTGAACGCTACCGCTCTCTTCAGGAATTCAATTGAAGTGCGTTGTGCTCTGCACGCGCACGCTCCTTAACTCAGGCTGGGTTGAACAACTAGACCGCTCAGAATTTTCTTCTGCCATCTTGGAATTCTCGCTATGTGTTCTCTGTACACTTTTGAGCAGTGAGCTGATCCAAAACTTGCTGCATGGATATCTTCTTCTCCACAGAGGGTAATGCTGTACTAGGAGGTATTTGGCTTGCCTTGCTCTTCTGATGGACTCAATTACATTGCAGTGCCAGGGATTCTTGACAGTACCCCCCCCTCAAAGACTGACCCCCCACCTTAGGTTTGTTGGGATTTGTCTTGTGGAAGGTCGTTACCAATCTGGGTGCATGAAGATTCGAGGATGGTTCCCACGATCTTTCTTCAGGGCCACATCCTTTCCAGTCGATTAGGTAAAACAGTTTTTCTCTTTGAACCTTAGAGTCTAAAATTTGATTCACTTCGAACTCTTCTGCGGAGTGTACCTGGATTGGTGCTGGTGAAGCAGTTATTCTCAAGTCTGGAGGGTTAATTTTGAATAATGAGACATGAAAGACGGGGTGCACTTTTAAATTGGATGGTAACTGTATTTTCACTGCCACTGGATTTATCACACGGTCTACCTTAAACAGACCTATGTATCTGGGCTGGAACTTACGATTTCCTTTTAATTGCAAATGGCGAGTGGATAGCCAAACCTTATCTCCTCTTTTAAAGCTTGGGCCTTCCTTTCTTTTTTTATCTGCCTGCTTCTTGTATGATTTTTTTAACTGCTTCTAAAAATTTTCCTGCCCTCAAAAAAGACTCTTGAATTTCTTTCACCAATTCCTCAACTGCTGGGACTGACTTCTCTTCTTTGCCTAAGAGCATGTTAGGGTGCCTGCCATGGTCAAGATAGAAAGGGGTGTATCCTGTGGAACTATGAATGGCATTATTATATGCGAACTCTGCCGCCCATACACTATCCACCCACTCCCGATTCTGTTCTAAAAGATAGTCATAAATACTGCTCGAGCTCCTGATTGACCCTCTCTGTCTGCCCATCTGTCTCGGGGTGGTAACTTGTAGAATAGCGCGTATCAATCTCTAACCTCTTGGTGAAGGCTCTCCAAAAGTGTGGCACAAACTGTGAGCACGATCTGAGATCAGTATCTTTGGAATTCCATGGTGTTTAACTACATGGTGAGTAAATAGCTGAGCTGCTTGAGGGGCCTTGGGGACACGCTTTAAGGGAAGAAAGTGTGCCACCATGATGGTATTGTAACCCTGGCTGAGGGGAAGGTCTACTATCAAGTCCATCGTGACTGTGTGCCAAGGATGTGTGGCAGTGGGCAAGGGTACTAATAACCCATGATGCGTAGAACAACTTGGTTTTCCCTTTAAGCATATCTCGCAAGTTGACACATATTGCCTTATTTGAGCTTCCATCTTTGGCCACCAAAAGTTTCTTTTTATCAGTTCTTGTGTTTTGAAAATTCCTTTGTGACCTGCCAATGGATCATCATGATAGACGTGTAACACCTTCTTTCTCAATTCGGATGTTGGAAAGTATAAGGTTCCTAAATGAAAGGGTAAGCCTTCCTTGATCTCTCTGCCTGCTTCCTCTTTAGACCAAGCTACCTTTTTTTTCTTCGGTGAAATTTTGCTTAATTTCAGCAGTCGGGTCGGAATATTGAATGGCCAATGCAAACATTTCTTTGGGGATTGTAAGGGTGGTTTCTGGGATCTTGTCAATCACTTCGGTATTGAGTTGAGACAAGGCATCTACTTTCCCGTTAGCCACTCCTGGTCGGTAAGTGATAACAAAATCGTAATCTGCGAAGTATAGAGACCAGCGCAGTTGTCTTGCTGTTAATGTTTGTGCAGATTTCAAAAATTGCAAGTTCTGATGATCGGTATAGACTGTGACCTTATGCCTGGCTCCCATTAAGTGATGTCTCCATTCAAGAAAGGCCTCCTTGACTGCTAACAGCTCTTTGTCAGCATTAGAATTATTTTGCTCTGGAGAGGTGACTTTCCGGAGTAGAAGGCCACTGGGTGTAGCTGACCGATCCTCTTATGATGCTGCGAGAGAATTCCCCCAATTGCCAAAACAGAAGCGTCTGCATCAACATAATATGGCTTCTCTGGATCCGGATGTAACAAAATGGGAGCTGAGATGAAGGATTCTTTCAGCGACTGAAATACTGAGTCAGCTTGTTGGTTCCAGTCAAATTTGACTCCCTTTTTCAGTAGCTGAGTAATGGGACTGACCTTTTGAGAGAAGTTGACAATGAATCGTCTGTAGAAATTTGCAAATCCAAGGAAGCTTTGGATTTCTTTGACACTTCGTGGAGGGGGCCAATTCTGCACAGCTTTTAACTTGCCCATATCCATACTGACACCATCTGGCGATTAATATGAACCCCAAAAACTCCACCTTCTTCACATGGAACGCACATTTCTCCAGCTTCTTTACATAGAGGTGATTGTCCAATAATTTTCTGAGGACCGCCCTGACATGAGACACATGCTCTTTTTCGTTGTTAGAATAGATCAAGATGTCGTCAATATAGACCACGGCGATTCTGTCCAGGAACTCTCGCAGGACATCGTTCACAAAGTGTTGAAAGGCTGCAGGGGCATTGCATTAACCATATGGCATCACTTGATACTCAAACAATCCAAACCGTGTTCTAAAGGCGGTTTTCCACTCGTCACCTTGCGCGATGCGAATCAGGAGATACGCTCCTCTCAAATCAAACTTTTGTGTAGATAGTGGCACTCTTCACTTGATCCAATAGCACAGACACCCGGGGTAATGGGTATCGATTTTTGATGGTTACTTGGTTGATTGCTCGATAGTCTATACAAGCGCGGAGCTCACCATTCTTCTCAGGGATGAAAAACAAAGGAGACGAAACAGGGAATTGGGAGGGGCGTATGAATTCATTGGCCAAATACTGGTCCAGATATTCTTTCAAGTAACAATTCTCCGCTTCACTTAAGGCATAGATTCGACTGCATGGCAACACTGCGCCGGGTTCCAACTCTATTTTGCAATCATAGGGTCTGTGAGTAGGCAATCTTTCAGCTTCCTGCTTGTCGAATACTCTTGCTAGGTCTTGATAGTCCATGGGGATTTCTCTTGTTTCCAAAGCACAGATAGTAGTTGCATTAGTGGCTAAATATACTGCTGGTGAGTCCTTGCATCTTTTTCACTCTTCCCGGAAGCAATGTTCCTTACAATATTCTGAATACATGATGACCGATCTCTTGCTCCAGTCGATCCGCGAATTATGCTCCGTGAGCCAAGGTAAGCCTAAAATCAGTTGGAATTGTGGAGCGTCAATAAGATTAAAAATTATTTGCTCCTGATGACCATTTCGTCCTTCCAAATGAATTGGCTCTGTCTCATGTGTGATTGGGCCAGAAGACAAGTTAGTGCCAACCACTGCTCTTACCGACTCTAAAATTGTCATTTTAATGAATTTTACTCCAATCCTTTGTGCGTATCTGATGTCGCAAAAGTTCCCCGTGGCTCCTGAGTCGATCATTTCGGAGACTCCTGTAACTTCTGCACTCTGAAACCTTGCTGTAAATGATAGGACTAGTTGGGGTGCGGCTGTCTGCATGGTGTTAGCCACGTGTTGCATCACTGGAGTTGTCTTTGAATTGGCTTCCATCAGGGCAACTCCCTTTACTGATGAAGCTTGTCTTTTCCAGACGGCCCAATTTTTGGCTTCTTCGGACACTCTTACAAAATGTCCTGAAGCTCCACAGTACAAAAAGAGTTGATTTTGTCTTCGCTTCTCCTTTTCTTCTTTAGTAAGGGGTCCACGAATTGAACCTATTTGCATTGGTTCTTCAGTCACAACGTTTTCTGGGGCCTTATTAATTTCGCTTCTAGCTCTATCGAACCTGGGAGGAAGAGGACGAAAATCTCGTCTTTTCTCAGATTTCCATTCACACAAACGATGATCGATTTGTAGTACCAAATCTATCAATTCCGATATTTCATTGGGCCTTTTGGGAACTTGTGCTAAGGCATCTTTCAGCTCGTCCTTGAGCCTCCTGTAAAAGATGGCTGCTCTTTTTGATTCAGGCCATTCCGTTTCCACAATGAGCTTATTAAAGTGGGCTATGTAAGCCACCCGATCTCGACTTCTTGCCGCATCTCCAACAATTTGTTGTCCGTAGCTTGCGAGGCAGTGCGACGATCAAAAATTCGTAAGAATTCAGTTTTGAATTCTTGGAAGTCATAGAGGATTGGATCGTTCCTAGTGACAATCGGCATCGACCATGAAGCCGCATCTCCGGTCAAATAAGACAATATGAATGCCACCTAGGATTGATCTTCTGAAAAGGTGACTGGACGACATAAGAAATGTAATGAACATTGTGTCAAGAAAATTTGCGCTTTGTGCAGGTCTCCCCCAAATCGTTCTGGATGCGCCAAGGGAATTATGGGAGAGATTGCATGAATAACTTGAGTAGATGTCTGTGATGTGCTGGGTAAATCTGAATAAACTCCCTTTTCTCAGAGACCCTGCACCCGCAACTAATTCATCCATTTTTTTGTCTAATCTGTAGGGACTCTTGACTAGATCTACTCAACTCCTCTCTCAAAACCTTATTTTCCTCAACTGTCTCATTTTTCTTGCTTTTGCATTCCTTCTAAAATGGTGGTTAAGGTTTTTAGATCTATTCCTTCAGCCATTCTGCTCGGGTGGAATTCTTATCCCAATTAAGGGAGGCACTTCAATCTGTCAGATCAGAAGTATGTTTTCCGCAGAAGAGAAATCCTCAGTCCCACCCACGACTATCAGAGACAGACGAAATATAACATCTATCTCCGACATCAGTGAGGGGGAAAGGGGAATGGGACAAAAAGAGAGACTCCTCGATGTTTTTCGTCTACTTCGCTCATGAACTCCAACTACGTCCGCAAGCGTCAGCAGTGGCGTCTAAAAGACAGGTAAAAACAATTACTGGGGGGGGGGCGTGGCCAACTATCATGGCCGAACGGACCTAACTCGGCTCTGCGCCAGGCCCGAATATATTAGCCCGTTTGGAGGCACTATACATCGTACAAAAGCTGTCTATCAGGTCCCCCACTCTTCTGGACAATGGGGGAACCCTTCTCGGCGATGACGGAGCTCTAGATTCCGCCTGCGGAGCACTGGTGAGAAGTCCGGGGCCCAATCCAAGATGGCAGCGGTGGCTTCTGGAAGAGATCGGCGGCGGCGGCGACCCCCGCAAGAGGTGGAACTAAGCCGCAAAACGGAGACCGGCTGGAGGTGGCGGCCGGGACCGCGACGAGCTACTGTGAACGGGGCCCGGCGTGCCAACCCGCCCAGTGGTATGAACACGCTCTATCACCGCCGCAGCCCATCTAAGAGCAATAAACCCCCGCATGGTCCCCAAGGTGAGAAGGGGGGGGCCCATATATTGACCAGGAGGTGCAATACCCATCGCACTGCACCTGGGAGAGCGGGGGGGCCCCAGGTCTGCCTGCATCTGCTGAGGAGCTCTGGAGTTGAGTTGCCTGACCCTAAGATGGCGTGGGTCAGGGGGCTCTAGGCTTAAAAGTACAGCCTCGTGGCTAGGCCTCAGAGCAGATCCCCTGCACCTCAACGCCTGATTCCACCTGGGGGAGCCACCCAGAGCCCCGAGAGGCGCCCAGTGCGAGATCGTGGTGTGTGGATGGGGCACGGGGCACCCCGAATGCTGTGAGACGGGGGCCCCAGGCATCGGCGCTGTGCAGCAAGATCTCTGCACCTTCTCAGTGAGTCACCACACCGCTTTTTATCACCTCACTACAGGGGGGCCCCGGGCTGACATCGCGCCCTGGGCCATATGCCGCCAAAGAAAGCGCAGAACACCAAAGTTTCCAACTACTTCACCCCAGCCACCTCGGGCGCGGATAAAGAAGGGCGGGACCCAACCAGTGGCGACATGGCGCTTACAAAAGAGGACCTGATGGCGTTGGTGAGGGAGATCAAAAAGGAGCTCCGGGAGGATATTAAGGCGGATATGGGGGACTCGTTTGACTCTTTCAAAGCGGAGATGAGAGGAAAATTGGTGGCCCTGCAAGCAGATGTGGACTCGATTGGGGCTCGCACCTTAGACCTGGAAGCGAAGTGCCAGGAACTGGCTGATTGCGTGCAGCCTCTTGCAGAAGGCTCTGCTGACCTACGCAACCAACTTAGGGCCACGATACTTAAGTGCGAGGACCTCGAGAACCGATCCTGATGCGACAACATCCGGGTGAGGGGCCTGGAGGAAGGCTGCGAGGGCCCTGACCTGGAGGCCTTCATGACGGGGATGTTCGCAACAGTGCTGGGAGAGAATGGCCCGGAGGTGCGGCTAGAGAGGGTCCACAGGGTGGGGCCGCGACCGCCAGGAGACTCCAGAAAACCCAGGGATGTACTGGCAAAATTCAGCTCCTTCAAAATCAAAGAACTGATTCTCCAGAAAGCACGTGCTCTTGAAAAAATAACATTTCAGAATGTTTCCTGCTCGTTATTTCAAGATGTGGCCCAAGCAACACTTGCTCGTCGCCAGCAGTTTCGGCCGATCACAGAAGCCCTCAGGGAACACAAAATAAAATACCGCTGGACGTATCCCTTTGGACTAGCCTTTTCGTTAGCCAGCAAGAGCTTTCATTGTACGGAAATCGAGGAAGCAGCATCCATCCTGGGCATTGAGATCTCCACCCAGAAGCAACCGAAGAGAGCAGGAGGCACAGGAACAGACTCACAAATGGAGAGACGTGGTGGAGGTCCATAGCTGCATCAGAAAAGAGGCGGCCACAAAACATCAGGATGACACGCTTAGAGACTCTTTGGTCCTGTAAAATTTTGAACTGTATGTACAGTCTAGTGAAGAACTGTGGCACTCAAAATTAAAGGGGGTCCGGCCCCGTTCGAAGTTGACGCTGATGCACTCAGCCTCCACAGAGGCTTGGGGGGATATGCGAGCAGGAGGGGGAAAAGATAGATCTTTTAGACTGACAACGAACAATGGCGAATTCTAAAATCATATCAACTAGCTGTGGGGAGGGCCTTGGCGGCGGAAATGGGTCCGCTCCAGGAGATGCTCAAGTTGAAGTTCTCTTCTGCGACAGAGTACTTCGGAGCTCAACGTTCTAGTTTATACATGTTGTTGAGCATGTTTTAGTACCATAAAACTTTTCGATCGGACTATGTGGTCTGGGTCAGGGTGGGGGAAGCTCTGGAGGAGGGGAGGAGTCTACGATTTTCATGGGCAAACTTTGAGAGGCAGATGGGAGATTCTCTATATGAATGTCGGTTAACTGTTTATCTTGGAATGTGAGGGGACTTAACTCCCCCAATAAGAGGCATAGCATGTGAAAGTTTATATTGGATCATAATGTAAAAATTGCTGCCCTGCAAGAAAGCCACGTTCCAAAAAAAGATGAACAGCGGCTGAAACACAGGGCTTTCCCACAGATTTATCGTTCATCCACACACGAAACACAATGGGGTGGCTATCCTCTTCCACTCCTCTGTCCCATTTCTCCTTTAGGATTCCAAATCAGACAAGGCAGGGAGATTCCTGATGGTCAGGGGTGAGCGGAGAGGTAGGTCATGCACTATTGCAACAGTCTACGCGCCTAGTGTTGGGCAACAACAGTTCCTGAACACATTTCTGGCCACACTGGAGGGATTCGCTACAGGGGACATTCTGTTATTGGGAGATTTTAACTCTATATGCGATCCGTCACTGGACACTACCCACCCACATAAGGCAACAGGGGGAGTGTTTAGCAAGACACTAAAATCGGCCTGACAGGGCTTGGGTCTTCTGGACGCTTGGAGGGGTCTTCACCCTTCGACAAGGGACTTCTCCTCTCTCTCTCACTCTCACAGGACCTACTCCAGAATTGATCAGGCATTCATTAGCCAGTCCCTATTTCACACGCTCTCAGGATGCCAGTTGCATCTGATTTGTCTCTCAGATCACGCCCCTCTGGAGTTGGTGCTAGATTGCCCCCCCCCCCCCACATGCTAAACATGCCAGATAGTACTTCCCTCACTTTCTCAGCAGGGATCGTCTCCTTAGGGATGAACTAAGAAAAGCAATCACAGAATTTTTTTACTTTAACGACCCGCACTGACTTATCTTGCTAATACCTGGGATGCCTTCAAGGCAGTCATATGGGGGAAGTGCATCGAATTGGCAACCACATTAAAAAATCAACATAAGGGAGAGAGAATGCTTTTAGAAGGGGAGTTACAAAATGCAGAACGGGCTCATAAGGTTAACCCCTCGGTCCACAACCTAAGAAAAGTCACACAGTTAAAAGGAAAGTTACAAGCTATTTACACCAATGGGGTGGAAAAAACTATCCTGCGACTACAAGCCCGAAGTTACGAAGGGGGGAATAAAGTGGGTGCCCTCTTAGCGAGACAACTTGGAGCGAAGCAGGAAAAAGAGTATATAGCACAGTTTGTGGATAAAGACGGTACATCTCAGAAAAGTGAGGAGCGGAAGGCCAGAGCCTTTGGGGATTTCTACGGCACCCTATACACCGCGGACCCCTTGGTTGTTGGTGACCAAGAGAAATACTTAGAGGCGCTCGTGTTGCCACAGATCCCAGCCTCCACGGACGAGGACCTAAGTAGACCTATTTCCTGTGAGGAGGTACAGAAGGCAATAGACGCACTTAAATTGCAAAAAGCTCCTGGCCCTGATGGCTTAAATGCTCACTTCTATCGTACTTTTGCCCCCGAGCTGGTTCCCCGTTTGGTGTCCTTATTTAATGATATTGCAGCCACGCAACAGGTGACCCCCTCCATGGGGGAAGCATTAATCTCCGTTATCCCCAAACCAGGAAAGGACTGCACAAGTTGTGCCTCCTACAGGCCTATCGCGCTCCTGAACCTAGACACCAAATTATACTCTAAAATTCTTGCCACGCGCTTAGAGAATGTCATGCCGTATCTCATTAAGGCGGACCAAGCAGGGTTCATTAAGGGGAGGCAAACACATGACAATCTGAGGAGGGTGGTACACATCATTGAAAAAGTGCAGAAAAAAGGCATCCCTGCAGCCCTTCTCTCGCTAGATGCGGAGAAGGCCTTTGATCGAGTTGATTGGGCCTTCCTGACGAGAACAATGAGGAAATTTGGATTCAACGAGACCTTTATAGGCATGGTACGGGCTAACTACTCCGCTCCTCGCTCACGGGTTCTGGTGAATGGGGTAGCGTCGGAACCCCTTGGACTCTCGCGGGGTACCAGATAGGGTTGCCCGCTATCCCCCCTGCTCTTTGCCCTCAGCATTGAGCCCTTCGCGGAACGAATCAGGGACAATCCAGACATAGGTGAGGTGCCTTTTGGGACAGACGAACACAAGATCTCCCTCTTCGCAGATGATGTGCTGCTCCCAATCACAAGGCTGTTGTCCTCTCTCCCGGCCATCCAAAATGAGCTCACCTCCTTTGAAAAGGCCTCGGGCTTTAAAGTAAACTTACCAAAGTCCTATCTCCTCAATCTGACACTACCCAGGGAAACCATGGGAGCTGTGGAAGAATTGTCCCCCTTTCAAAACACGCATAAAGACATCACATATCTGGGCGTTAAACTTACCCCTAAGCTGTCGAACCTCTACGGGGCTAACTATCCTCCCTTGCTGCGGCAGCTTAAGGCGGATCTGGCCAGGTGGAGAACTTCCTATACCTTCTGGATAGGACGCATTAATGCCATTAAAATGAATGTGCTTCCCAGACTGCTTTACCTCTTTCAAGGCCTACCGATACCGGTGGAAAGGGCTCTCTTTGTTGACCTGAAAAAGATGGTCACTAAGTTCATTTGGCAGGGACAAAGGGCGTGCTTATCATACCGTCTGCTCACTAAGGCGAGAGTGGAAGCGAGATTGGCACTCCCGGACTTCTTGGGCTACTATAGCGCGGCGCAGCTCCGGGTGATCACAGATTGGTCCCTTTGTGAATCGGAAAAACTCTGGCTACATATGAATCGACAAATAGTGGGTAGGATGATCTGGGACCTCCTCTGGAAGTCAAAACAAAATCGGCCATTAAATGCTTATATTAGTACCCCCACGGCCACCACTCTACAGGTTTGGGATGATCTTAACAGATCAGTCCCTCTGACCACCTTCCCTTCTCCCTACACCCCCATTCACTTTAATCTTGAATTCCCACCATCTCACCAGGAGGGTCCATTTGAAGCTTGGCGGGAGGGGGGTTGCCTTATGATCTCGGATCTTTTTAAAAGGGGGAAGATGATGACCTTTGAGGAATGCACCAAAACTTTCAAGCTTCAGCCCTCTGAAAACTTCCACTACATACAACTCAAACACTGGGTACAACAACCTCAGATCCGGTTAGCAGCAACCAGAGACTTACTCCCAATTGAAAAATTCGCTCAATCGGGGGCATCCTCGAGGGGGACCATCTCTTTCCTTTACTCACTCATACGGACTCTGAGTCCCCGCTTCACCCCAAGACACCAAAGATTTTGGGATTCTCTTCTTGCTACTCCGCTGGGGGAAAAACAATGGGGCTCCTTGTATAAAGACATTTCCAAATACAATCGCTCCATGTTTTTAAGAGAGGCTCATTATAAAATTATGTACGAGTGGTATTTGCACCCCCAGAAGTTGAGCAAAATATTCCCTAACAGCTCCGATAGATGTTGGAGAGGTTGTGGGCTCCTGGGAGATTTTAAGCATATCTGGTGGGACTGTCCCTCAATTC
Organism: Calotriton arnoldi; assembly: GCA_963921515.1. Lineage (NCBI taxonomy): Eukaryota > Metazoa > Chordata > Amphibia > Caudata > Salamandridae > Calotriton > Calotriton arnoldi. The sequence continues at coordinate 1,391,208 of CAWUFW010002245.1, read as the reverse complement.
AGCCCTTTTGGAAAGAAATCTTATCCCAAATTAAGACGATACTGGGTTATCCAATTCCCACTACAATGGAACACACTCTCTTGGGGATCCAGGACCCTAGCTTGAAACGCCAAACCCACGGGGACCGCTCTGTAATGTGGTTGTGCTTAGGGGCCGCCAAAATGGCAATAGCTGCAGCGTGGAAGAAGGTGGAGGCCCCCTCCCTTATACAATGGCATGCCAGGCTGTGGCGACCTCTGGCAATGGAAAGAATGGCTGACATAGTAGAAGACACGAGAACAGGCTTCAAATACACTTGGGCCCCCCTGGTAGAGTATTTGTCTGAAGGTTTGTCCTTTTTCGCTTGTGGCCCCAGGTTGAGGGCTCTTCATCTCTTTCATATCTAACACATTGGATGACTGTGACTCTTGGGCGGAGAGGCTTGGGGGTTCTGTCTCGGGCCCTGCCCACATTAGCCCGTCCTCACATTGGGTGGGTGTGGGTGGGAGTCGCAAGTGTCAATAAAATAACAAGACCCACGCTGGGAGTAAAAAATGATGTGATATCGGTCAACTCCCACTACAACCAGCTGTGGTACATAAAGATTGCTGATATCTCGGGTCGAGACCTAGTACACAAGATGAACATGTCATTTGAGTTTCCTGTATTTTTTGATCTGTAAGATATGCTGGTGCCTCCCACCGCTGTTTGTTTTGTACGTGTTTTAAAAGCTAAAACCAATAAAAACATTTTGAAACAAAAACAATTACTAGGGACACAGCTCGAATTTCTCTTCAATGCTCAACTCTATGATGTTTAATGAGACTAAAAGGGCATCATTACCTGTTAGCTATTGAGGAATTGCTTCTCTCTTGGTTAACTGCAGAGGTGGAGAGAAATAGTTCTTTATGAGGTACAACGCTCTTCACTTTCTGCTCTAGAAGAACAATTTGGTTGTTTGGGTTTTTGCTATATATATATATATATATGGGATACGTGTGTATCTCGGATGACGAGAATAGACGTTAAGAATTCTCTTTTGGAAGATGTTTTTTCCTCACAAATTTTCGAATTGTTCGGTAAAAAGCTCTCACGTATTTATTCCAGTTTATTACGGAATTTGTTAGTTAGTCTCTTGTGAGGGTGTTGATTTTTTTCTCACAGAGAAACCTTTTGCTGAGTTGAATTTAAATGAACTGGATTCACAAGCTCGGAACACAGGATTTAACAAGAACAACTGCTCAGAAAAATGTTATTTAAACATTCCACAACTTCAGTTCAGGGTGTGTCACAAGACACTACTGCACGAGCGCGCTCCTTAACTCAGGCTGGGTTGAACAACTAGACCGCTCAGAATTTTCTTCTGCCATCTTGGAATTCTCGCGATGGTTTCTCTGTACACTTTTGAGCAGTGAGCTGATCCAAAACTTGCTGCATGGATATCTTCTTCTCCACAGAGGGTAATGCTGTACTAGGAGGTATTTGGCTTTCCTTGCTCTTCTGATGGACTCAATTACATTGCAATGCCAGGGATTCTTGATACCTTCTCAGGACGCAGCCAGTGTGAAAGTGGTAGCACCTACTTAACTTACAAACTGCACTATATCCATCTGTCATGGGTCTCCCTCACTTAGATGCAGGCTAGGCGAAAGGAAGAGAGTATTTCGTGCCTTGCCTGTTTACAGTTAAGGGGTTTATTTTAATTTCAGAAGCTTCTAGTTAGGAAGAATGGGGGATTGGGGTGAAGTTGAGTTGAGACTAGTTAGGTTTATTTAGTCAGTAGCGAGGAACCGCATCTAAGATATTACAGTCAAGATGAACCATCAATGCAGACAAAGAGCTGTAACCAAGGACATTATAAAGTGACGACATGGAATGTCAACAGACTACTGGACAAGATTAAGTGAGGGGCAGTCATGTTATATGACAAATGACCTTCCCCCACATGTTTTGTTTCTGCAGTAGGCCCATTTCTTGGGCACTAGATGGGGCTTCCGAGGGAGAAACGGCTACACCAGTGTACATCAAGCGGGGTAGCAGTTTTATTGCACAAGTCCTATCTCTTTGGGGTCTCCAGGCTCCATGCTGATGAGCTGGGTAGGTTTGTTCTAATAGATGGTGAACTAGAGGGACCCCATGGACCACAGGTATTATATATGCACCTCCCACCAATGTTGGCAGCACTTTACAGGCAATTTCAGCAGTCCTGCTTTACTCCCCGATAGGTATGCTACTATTAGGGGTGGAGGGGACTCTAATTCACTCGTGAACAAGGACCTAGATATAGACACCCCCTTCCTCCACTGTCAGACCAATGACCCTAGAAAAATGGGCTACCTCTTTGGGACTCAGAGGTGTCTGGCGCTTGGTATCCAGAGGAGAGACAATTTTCAACCTACTCGGCATTGCATCAATGCCATTCTCAATGAAATTACTTCTTGTCCTGATCACTAACCTCAGTACTATTTCTGATGCTCTTAGTCTACCCGGAAGGCTGTCAGACAGTGTACCAGTGGAAAAGCAGTTTCACCAACCCCAGTGTTGTGTTACCTCACTGCATGGTGGCTGAAAGACAAGATATTCAGTGATTTCCTCTAAAGAATGATTAGCAAGTATTTTGAGATTGACACGCACTCCGTGTCGTGCCCATTCAGGTCCTGGAAAGCTTTTAAGAGAGTAATCCGGGGCAGGTCTTTCTTCTACGTGAGAGTTAGACAGAGGGATAGGGAATCAGACATTGTAAATCTTGAGAGTCACATTCGAGCACCTAGAACAGAATTCGCCGGCTGGATGACCAGAAGAAAGGGGAAGGTGACTCGAATAGCTCCTCCTAACTCTAAAACAGAGGTTTATGGACACGGGCAAGATGGTTTGGATAATATCCCAGGACAAAATGTATGAACTGGGATATGTCAAGCAAACTCCTATACTGGTTAATCCAAAAAGAATGAGAGGTTAGAATCATCTCTGCCGTCTGAAATGCAGAGGGTCTAAGGGTCACAGACACTTCAGAAATCTCTGCAGTTTTTGCTATTTACTGTAAGGACTTTTATCGTAAAAGATTTCCCCCGCGTGAGAAGTTAGAAATGCTACTCACCCTAGAAGAAGTTCAAGCAGTCATAATAAACACTCCATTGTGTAAAATTCCTGGCCTCAGTGGCCTCCCTGTGAAGCTTCTTAAAACAGTCTATGCCCTGCTCGCACCACACCTGCTAAGATTCTTTGAAGAGAGAATTGTTACCCTCTCTCCCAATAGTACTTCAAAGTGTCATGAATGATAACCACTATTCTTAAACCGAATAAGCCGTCGGATGAGTGCCCGTTGTATTGATCAATTACTGTACTTAATGTGGAGCTCCACCTTCTAGGCAAGACTCTGGCATCTAGGTTAGTTAGGATGATATAAACATGGGTTCATGTGGACCAGAATGGCTTCATTGCAGCAGACACTGCTTGTGACCGGTCCAAGTAGCCATGGCCAGAGTACCTGACTTATGCAGTCCCACATCATTACTTTTAGTGGACTATGAGAAGGCCTTTGATACAGTGCACTGGCCTTTTTTATTCCAAATGTTATTCAAAGTGCTCAGGAAGAGGGACATTGGCCCTCGGTTCCTGACCTACATTAAGATTTCAAATTGAACGTGGTATTCATCAGGGTTGTCCCTTCTCTCCACTTCTCTTTGCCAGGGCCATAGAAACCTTGGCAGAATGGAGCAAAAAGAATGCCCAGATTGAGCGTTTTCACTGGCTTAATGGAATGAAAGATAGGGTATCTTTATACGCAGGTGATATCTTCCTTTTCTTGCAGTGCCCACAAAGCTCACTCTTGCGGCAGACGCATATGTTCCAAGTATATAGGGATGTTTCAGACCTGTTTACAAACTGAGGTAAGCACACTAACTCCCAAATAACAGGCCCCACCACAGCGACCCTTTCACAGCCACCTTCAAATAGCAGAAGACCACTTCCAGTGCCTCGGATTCGCTATAACCTGAGAGCAGCAAACAGGTAGAGACCTTATTATTTCTCTCCTGTTACAGTGCACCCGTGGAAAGCTGAAAGCTTAGGCTTCACTTCCCATCTCCATGATGGGTAGAGCTGCACTTTCCAAAATGAGCTCAGTCCCCAGATGTTCATGTGCTACAGAATTATCCTCTGTACCCCCCACTGACCTTCTTCCTGGAACTGCAGTCTTCAGTGACAAAGTTCTTATGGGTAGGTATGATCCTTTCAGAAATGTGTCCTTTCGGTATACAAGGGTGCTCTGGGTGTCCCTGAACGCAGGCTATGTTACTGGGTGGCCCAAATAGTTCCGATAGGATTCTGGCAGTTTGATTACTCTGCTTTGAGGCTATCGATGGATACCCTTGGAAAAACTAGGGACTCCGTGCCTTCTATATAGCGAGTTCCCTCCCCGTACATACAAAGATGGATGGTCCAGATTTTAATCGACTTGAATGCAAAGCTGATTTTGAAGCACTCAGTTGTAAAGGGATACCTAGGCTATATACCTAAAAAAATTCGGAATAAAGACAATCAGTGGTATCTTTATCTGATACTGTTGTTGATTAACTATCGCTGGCCCAAGAATAATATAATTCTTTCGATTCATCGGTGGCTCCACACAACGCAACTATTAATTATGAATACCATATAAAAAGGTATTCTTCCAGTTCAATTATACCACGACGAAGGCTTTTTGCCTAGTTAAGCATCAAGGAATCGCCTAGCTTTAAGTTAGAAAACTCTGTCCTGAAGAAGGTGTTTGCATCAAGATACACCGAAACGCTGCGTCGACTTTTTTTGTGTAGTTTTCGTTAAGACTTTGCACCTTGACATTGATTATTATATTTAACATGTTTTTATTCAAATCATGAAATGTTTTTAACAATAATTTTTTAACAAATTCGAATAAATTGGATATTTTGAATTTTTACTCATTTGATTGGCGTGTATTTTGTATTGATTGAATGTGTTTATATGCAATGAGTTATGCTATATGAGTTTTTTGATACAACACATGATCCGGACAACCACATTAGGGACTGTTTTTTTGTTTCTTGTGGATAATATTCAGCCTGGGATTGCAGTGTGGGGAGCCTGGAGGACGAATAGTGGCAGGAGCCTAAGATGGCCACCTGCGAGCTGCCTGTCACCTCCAATGTTAGAATGATCCAATTCAACTATTTCTATAGTAGCCCCCAAGGAAATTCCACCACTCGTTTTCTGTTTGAACTGACATTAAACAATAGTTAATGTCTGGGTGAGCTTGCTTACTGTCTGTGAAGTTTGATTCATTTCTCTATCTCTTTTTTATATAGATGTTTGTATTGCTTTTATATCAAGGGGCCTCAAATTGCTCTTTCCAGAAAGCAATTACCATCCAAGTTAATCAAACACAAATTGGTCAATTGGTGTCCCATTTATCATGATTTGCTTTGCCAATAAAACATTTTTTCTCACGGAATAGATGCTGCCCCCCCTTTCTGTTGTTGATATCCGATCAGTAGTTTGCAACCAATAAAACATATCCTTGTAAGTTGTAAGGAAGGAGGTATGACTTGTGCCTGCTCACTTTCTGAGATATTTAGAAAGACATATTTACACCTCTGTCTGCAAAACAGACGCAGGTTCAAAATGATTGGCACAATGATGCATCTGGGGCGGTTGTGTTCCTGGTCAGATGCAGCTTAACAATGTGGCTCAACTGTACTTTTGTAGCAGGGCCACCACTGATTTCTATTTAATAGCACATTGTTTATAATAAGTCAGTGAGCTAAATATGATGGGATGAATGGTTGAGTAATTAAATCTGGGTAAGATTTTTTCAAGCAATCTGTCAAACGTTTTTTTCTGTTAGTTGGCACATAAACGTCCTCATGTGAGTTGTGAGCCACATGGTAAAATTAAGAATTGGTGTGCAGGGGCAGTGCACCTTCTAGTAACCTTATGTCAATTTGGAGATGAAGTTCAGGCTTGGCAAAACCGTTCATAAGTCTGAACTTTATGAACACACAACTGTTAAATACTCTGGAGTCATGGCCTCTCCTCCCACTAAACAGTGGTAATAAATAGCATAATATTACACTGGACTTCTGTATGTGTGTGTATACACTCTCTCACTTAGTGTTGAAGCTTATTAACTTCATCGTTAATATAAGCACTCCACTGTGTTCAAACAATGTTTATCAAAGAGCCCACCTTTTTGAAAAAGTTTCTTAATTTGGAATATGCTTTTTTGCTGTTACAACTCCGCTTGACGTGCGATTCCCAGGGTGAATAAATAGCTATGGTATTAGGGTCATCTTTCAGTGACAATTTCATTGTATTTTCATATCAGAGTTATATTTGTGGTCCATTTGCTTTTTATGCTATCCTTTAAAGTTTCTGTCAGCAGAATGTTGCATATTTTCTCATCACCAGTTTTACGGAATTTATTCCCATTGTTTCGTCTGCCCACCTGCTTGATTTTGCAGGCAGAAAATGTAATTCATTTTTGTATAATTTTGTGTAGCATACTTTCCTTGTCTCCCCCTCTGAATCTCATGACTTTGTTGGTATAGCATGCAATTTTCTACTAGTTTAACATTCATGCTTGATGCTGGCCGGTGGTGTTTCGTACATATTTCTAGTGACAGGACAAGTACATCTATGGACCACATTAGTGGATGGCACTTAGTGGGCCTGATTCACAAAAGTAAGTTGCATTTTTGAGTAAGTTACACTTTGTAGCATGTTTACTACTTTCAGTATTCACAAACTATGAGTGTAAATTACTACAAAAGAGTAACTTACATGTCCCCCCCCCCCCCCCACCAGTAATACAGTTGGCTTACTCTTGTGGGGGTGGGTGACACCCCTCCTGCAATGTTACGGCTGCTATTACAGGACCTGTGGATTTGGTCCTCTGTCCTGAAAATGTTTTTAAGGATTAAAGGTCATAGGGGGCAGGGTAAGGATACTCTGACCCCTCTCCATTTTTGAGGGGGCCTCACAGGACCCCCGTCTGGAGCTTAAAGTTAATACCTTTTTTATTTTTTTGCATCACTGTCCCACAGGTGTACTGCGGGATTGAAAAACAAAAAGTGGGCACATGGATTTTATATAGTTACCCCAGGGGTGGCCCGGGGCCTAGGAGTCGGAGAGCATTTACTTTTTAAAAGGGGAGTGCGTCATGCGGTCCCCCATGCCAAATTGGGGCCTTCATGACAAGGACAGAGTACACAATAAGCAGCCGGGCATTGCCCTCACCGCCGCCTATATCTGGGGCAGGGGAACAGTGTTTTGCTCCCGCCAGTAGGAGCCAAGATAAAAGGCTGCTCCCATCTGGCAGGAGCACATAGGTAACGTGCCGGCTTCCGATCAGCCAGGACAGACGCTGTCTGTAGGGAGGGCCGGTGGGTTTATTTGTGATGTGTGCCACCAAAAAGCACTTTTCTCAAACCCTCAAATTTCACAAGTAAAGAGTGACCTAAATAATGGACTGATACAAACAGTACCAACTAACTTATTGTTGTCATAGTCTGTTGTCCAAACTCTGGGAAGCTCAATAGCATCAGAAAGTGACAACAGCAGTGGGCATAAAAGAGTACTTATTCTTGCTGCTACAGTTTGTGCATAATATAGTTTAATTTCACTTTCTGGGAGAGTCCACCCTTTGTTATAAGCTAATTTCACATTCATCAGTCCACAATCCGTATGTCATTATTCTAGAAAACAGTTTTACAAATATGCCACTACAATATACATAGTGCATTGGAGACTTGGAGGGTCAAAACAAACAAAATATCTATATATAATAGAACCGGACTCTGATTTAGCATACTGTCTGTATAGATGTTATATGTCTTCTACAACAACTTCTCAATTTATCATTTCGACTCGGTCAAACAGACCAGCTATCATATCGCAGGTCGTCCACAATAATTTTGTAATACTGTTTCATCCTAGCGCAAGCATATTTATTCAGTGTGACCAAGGATGTAGGGATTCATTTCATACATTATGGTTTTATACTTGTTATTCCTATAGCACCCAAAGGTTACATAGGTAGTTTAACTTGCTGCCCTTATGTGGTGAACATCTGGGCAATGAAAACACCATTAGAATGCCGTGACATCCCATATGCGACTAGAGTGTGTATATTATTGGCTATTGTCCCAGTGGTCAGTCCATCATTATGACTGGTCATAATAGTACCTTGATTGCCATTTCAATAGAAGTAGTTACAGTAATACATATTCATTTACCATTATATGCTATCAGTTACCTGACATGACATCACCAAATTGTACATCCTTCCTTCTCTGTGATAGTCCCATAACAACATAAATTATTAGTGTCTTCGCAGTAAAGAATCATAAGGGGACGTAAGGGGCACCCTGTTTCACCCAATATTCATGGTCAGTTCTTCCATATTTAGATCCTCTGGGTATTTAGTTCCTAATTCTATATTCGTCCTGGGTACCAATTGCCTTAGTAGTTTGGGTCTGTTACCACCTCTTCTGCACAAGAGGACTCTGTCTATTTCAAAATATGATAACCGCGCAGGAATAGAACCATGCTTTTCGGCATAGTGCTGTGCTACTGGGTAAGACTGATCTTTGTTATGAATGGCCCTCGTGTTCAAGTGTGCATTTTATTATTGGAAAAATGGTGCTGCCAGCATAGTGTACACTACAAGAACATGTTACTTCATATATACAGAAATTCGAAATACATGTGATACTTTATCATTTTGGAATGTCCCAATATAGACTGTTTCGCAATCTTAATTGATTTGCATCCTTGCATTTTTCACATCTCACAAGTCCTTTAATGGATTTTATGCCACCTTCAGCTCCTTTTGGTTTTAAATCACTGTGTACTAATGTGTCACCCAATGATCTTAATTTAAAACATGTTATAGAGATATTTTTTATTTAATCTTATACCAATTGTGTGATTCACTTTAAGTATTTTCCAGTCTTTGTTCATGATCTTATGTATATGGGCAGACTCATTATTATATGGGGTGATGAACTTCACTTCATTGTTATTATTTTCCTGAGCCATTCTCTTGGGGCCAGAGAGCTGGGAGTCCCTAGTTTTATTTATTTAATTTGCCCATCGCTAGTTTTAGGACCTTTCCCATCTCCAGAAAAGTGTGATTATAGTTCATCCTTCTGTTTCATATGTTTTCTTTGAGCTGCAATTTCTTTTAGCCCTTGTTAATTCCCCATATGGGATGCTCCATTTGAGTTTGACCGGGTGTTGGCTAGTAATGTGTTAGACACTGTTAAAAGCCCTCTTTTTGCAATCTAATTTGGTTTCCAGTTTCTTTGTAAATTCTTACATGTATGTCTAGAAAGTGTTTCTTTCTACTGTATTGTACTTGTAAAAGCCAAGTTCAGAGTGTTATCCCCTAAGTGACTTATACATTCCTCAGCTATGTCTTTCTTGCCGTCCTAATCAGAAATAAATCCTCTGTTTCTGATACAAATTATTATATGTTTCATGTAGCATTCATAGTTTGTTGTCTTGACCACCTGCTCTTTCCACTAGCACATAAAAAGTTTGCCATAGGCTGAGGTTGAAGCAGGTGCCTTTTGTGGTTCCAAATGTTTGCCTGAAACACTCTTTCTTGAATAGGTAGATATTATTTTACAAACAGAATCTAATGATTTTAAAAAAATTATGTGATTATCACAAAAGAGTAGTCTGCTTCTGAAGAGGTGTTTGCACGTAGTCAGACCATGTGTATGTTGTATGCATGTAAATTAGATTTGCCGTCTAATGTAATCAAATGGTAAGTAGGCTTCCAGTGGATACCTGTTATTTTCTTCATAACATCTGTACTGCCTTTGCAATAGTATGGGAGATTGAGCACAAACAGTAGCATAAAATGATTTAAGTAGATAGATGCGTCTTCATGAAGATTGTCTATAGAGCCTGCTATGGGTCTCCCTGGTGGTCTAAGTGAGTTTTTGTGTATCTTAGGTAAACGATAAAACACTGTGTGGTATCCTGCTCTTTTCTCTGTCTAGTCCTTTCTCTGTGTTCTGTACTCTGCTGCTCAGCCAGTGTAAGTGATGTCATAGAATGTTCCCTGTGTGTATGTTTGAGTGGAAAAGTCAGTTGCTGTATGTGGGCTGAGCAGCAGGGATGCTGCTCCCGGTGGGGCTGATTTTCCAGATACTACTTTCAATACTACTACAACCATCTTATCCTCAAATATTCCTGTCCTGACTGAACTAAAGAATAAATCTTCCCTTTGGATATAACTACATCTCAGTCTACTTCTTTTCTTGAATTTCACACACTGGTATTGTTGTGAACACTGTAATAAGTCAACTGAGACCTTTTCTATTTTAATTAGGTGCCTGTTCGAAAATTCAGTACAAATTGTGAAGTTTAGACACCGCAGAAGGGTTAGTATTGTGTCTGCCTCCTAAATAGGCTAACATATTTTTTTCATTTTGTTATGGATGCTGCCATAACATCATGGATGCATGGAGCGGAAGCTGATGTGGTTTTATTTTTTTAATCGTAGGAGCATATTTATTTGTAAATCGAGATGACGCATATATCACCATACTTGCTTAGTCTTATTGATGCTTCAGTGTCTCAGAGTACTGTTTTAGTTGATGAATAGGAGATAAAATCAGCAATCAGATACTATAAAAACCCAGGTATCTGATCATTAATTGGAGGGCCCTTGCTCTAGGACTATCAAGTCACACGTCCTTCCGGTTTGCAGCGACAACCAGCCTCAGTCTGGGGCTGCTTTGAGAGTGATATAGAGAAGTGGCTCTCAGCCAGGCACTGTTTACACAACTGCCAAGGTTTCAGATTGCTGTATGTGACATTTTCATAATTTCAATGTAATTATGAGTGACATTTCAATGACTATGAGTGACGCTTTCTGATAGAGCCGGAGTTACTGTTGCTCAGTGCACATAGTTTGTTTAACAAAGAGATACGGTGTAGACTCGTGTGTTAAGTGCATCCTGTTACAAAACAAACTTACTCCAGTCTTCTGTCATCAGGCAACTCTTTTTTTGTAACATAGTCCTTCCAGTATGGACTCTGGATCTCTGCTGACCCCAGATGATGTCACTGACGCTGAGGCTCTTGTCATCCTGTACTGACCAGAATCCTGGCTCCCACCTGCAAAGGTAACAGTCCTAGACTTTTAAGTTCCTTCATGAGTCTTCCTTCCTCCGATAGGTTTAAGGGTTTCAGACTCTAAAATACCCTAATGGCCCTGTCTCTCTCTTGTTGAGGAAGACTATCCTGATCGTAGGTGGTTGCGGGAGTCATTAGTCTCCCATTGCATGGCCGGTCTCCCTGACTTTAGGTTCTGCTTCAGACTAGCAAAATCAGGGGCCACAATATTCTGCATGGCTGAGGCTTCATCATTTTTCGAGGAGTATAAGACCTGCACGTGTCGCCTTTGCAGCACTCTCACCGGCTGCCAGGCTTGCACAGCTCCACCTTTCCAGATCCTACCCAACAGTGCCACAGGCATGCTGCTGGGACCGTGAATAGAATGCAAATTTTTTTAAATGTGTTTGATGCATGATGTAGACAATTGTGTGGAAGGTCATAGTGGCATTAGTGGAAGTGTCAGTGCATTTAGGCCAGCAGTGAGCACAGAAATGTTAAATCACTTCTCGGCCTGAGACCGGTGTCGTGACGTGTATGTTGTCTGTGTGTCAAGTGTCTGAAGTGAAGAGGTCTGTGTGTGGCTGCGTCGTGTTGTGCGTGGAACTTGGAGGAAGGCAAGGCAAGCTAAAGCACATTTGGAACTTTATTACCGGCAACTTGAACTGAATGATTTTAATTTATGCCCCTGACTCCAGGTTTAGGCACACACTTACTTGCTTGAATTTGCAGCGACACCTGCCAGTGAGGCTGCATTTCCGCATACACGCTGGCCGCCTCGCCTCTCTCTGTGCCGGCTGCCCACATCAGGCTCGCTCAAGCCAGCTCAGCCACAGTCAGGGGTCCCAATGTGTCCTCTGGGGCTGCGAACGAACCACCAGGCCACCGCAGTGTGAGTCAGCCGCACTGGGGCCCGGCTAGGTCAGGTCAGTGTCAGTCGTGACGCAGGCCGCAGGATCCATGATTACAGTGACGCCGTGAGCTCATCAACAGCAACCAGGCCTCACTTGACTATTCTGAAATTCTGCCGCCCGCTCGCACCATAGGAGGGCAAAAGTTGACCCACTTGCCCTATAACTGTGAGTCTGACAGAACCTACACTGACTCATAACTCCTGACCTCACTCATGTCTCAGAAGTACCCATTGGCAGACACTGACTTGTCGTCAGTAAAATGGATCTTATGCGGTGCTGCTGCGCGGTGATTGAATCAATCCAGTTACACTGTAGTGAGCTCAGCCCCGCCCCCATGACGTCTGCCGCTGACTGTATTGGTGCTATAATAACAGCCAGCGCTCGGGCTGCAGCGTTTGACAGTCAGGCACAGGCGCTAATAGGCGTGACTTTGCATTTTAGTGCGGTGATGCGGACCACAACACTGAAATGCGTTAGTCTAATGCTTCATGCGTGGCACTTGGCTGGGCTGTTTATCATTCCCAGACAAGAGCTGTGATAGAGAACAACTTAAAGAGCTGGTTTTACAGAGAGAAGGTATGCTGCTGCAGCCCATCTTAAGAAACTTGATTTACAGGGTTCTGCTAAAATTTAGCGGAGTGCTTAGAAGTAGCGGTAGGGTGTTAGGATGCTAGGAGCTTGCTAACCATGTTAGGAATGTTCAGTTGTTTTTTGCTGGCCATGGCATGCATTGCTGCATTTATTTTCTCATTCTGTGTGGTTACCATTAATATTTTATTCACAAGACTTGGGTATTAGAAATAAACATTTTAAAGTCCATCCCCTGTTTCTTAGTGATTGCTCATTTACAAAAGAGGTGTTGAACTCATCTAGTGGCACTGATCATGACTAGAAAACACTTCCTATACAGCATTGCTTAGTGGGTTGTCTATGGGTCGCAGTCCAACTGGATTTTTGCGTCGCAGTCCAACTGGATTTTTGCACCTGGGGGTTAGAAATCTGACCCCTGTGGCTCTGGGGATGGGTTCAGATCGTGACAATAGGTGTCCAATGCTGTGCACTTGAATTATCCGAATTCTTGAGTAGTTTTTGATGACACACGTCTGTAATATTGGTCGCCTCCTTCAAGTTAAATAGGAAACCCAGTTTACTGTGGGCTTGTCAAGCTTGGCTCTGAAAAGTGTATTCCCCATCAGTGGTTTCAGCATTTTGGATCTCATGTTTATTGAATCATATCATTAAAAATGGCAGCTGTTGTAGCAATAGGAGTAAATTATAGGGCAGCAGTGACACAACAGACGAAGGTGTCCCGGATCTGGGGAATGAAGTAACTTTTTTCGTACATGCTGCTTATGCCTTTGAAGTTTTTTACTCATGGGTGGAGTTTGATCCTATAGATGCCAATACTGGGCATTTTCACACGTTATTGTATTGTGTTGTAATTGCTTTTATATAGAGTTTACTACCCCTGACGAGGCGTCAAAGTGCTTTTTCGGCGAGTAGCACGCTACTCTGGAACCCATAAAGGATTTGTGGTGAATTATTATAGTCAAATATGAAAGTAATTTGAGTGGCGGATATGTTAGTCAGTTATTTAGATTCAGAAGGATAGTGGAGGGATAGAAGAGGGAAAAGGTTTGAATTTATATAACGCTTGCTACCCCTGATGGGGTATTGAAGCGCTTTTTTGGCGAGTAGCACACTACTCCGGAACCCATAAATGATTAGTGATGAATTAGTATAGTGAAATATGAAAGTAATTTTAGTGGTGGAAATGTCAGTCTGTTATTTGGGTTGAAAAGGATAGTGGAGGGATAGAAGAGGGAAGGATTTAGAAATTTTTTGTGTTTGTTTTGTAGGTCATAGCAGTAGGAGGAGGCTTGGGATGAGTAAAAGGGGTGTTGAGGGGGAAGAGTCAGAGGGAAGGGTTTAGAAAGGCTTGTTTTGGTGAATCGGAATAGTAAAAGAGGTAAGAGATGATGCAAGGAGGGGTAGAGTAGGGAAGAGTTTAGAAATGGTTATTTTGGGGATCATAGTACTGGTATGGGGTTTGGGATGAATGAGAGAGTGGAGGTAGAGGATATATTGACAGAGGTATAGGGTGAGAAATAGGGTAGGTCATTCGAAAGAGGTAGAAAGAGATTTGAGATGAGTTGGAGAGTTGAGGTAGAGGATAAATTGAGAGAGGTATAGGGTGAGAAATAGGGTAGTGCATTGGATATGCTGAATTTGAAGAAAAGTTATAAATATATTGATCCATAAGTACATGGAAGGTATATAGATGCATAAAGGAAGGAAGTATATGTAGATTAAAGATGCATTAAATAAACTCCGGCTTTCAAGTGTTGTTGTACTTAAAATTAATTTTATTTATTTGTTTATAAATAATTTTTATTTTTTCTAATTCGATAGTGAAGCAATTGTAGATAGTTATGATAAAAGATTTACTTATTTATGCAGTCACTTATATACATGTTAAAAACATAGAATAATGTAACTATCAGTAATATGCACATTTGTTTTGCAGAACTAAGGATTATCTATATATATATAAGTATATTTTTTAAACAGAATTATTCTACACGTTTATACAAAGCAATACACATATATAGGTACATATCTATAGTACAAATGAATTCTTATATACAGAGGCATATGCTGTATATTTCTGTTTGCGTATGATGCTTATGTGGGGAAGAGCCAATTCTTGAGTAGCTTTCTGAAGATAAGGTGGTTATCCGTGGATCTTATGTTGGGGGGTAAAGAGTTCCATAGTTTGGCTGCTTGAACAGAGAAGGATGTGCCACCCATGGTTTTTTTCTTGTATCTTGGGATTTTGAGGCCAGGTGCCACTCTAGGATGGAGGTTTCTTTGTTGAATGTGTTTGGTGATCTTCTTCCTGATTAAGAGCGGTCCCATTCCATGTATTGCTTTGTGGGTCATACAAAGCAGCTTGAACGTGGATCTTCTGGCAACAGGTAACCAATGCAGGGCTTTCAAGGCAGGGGAGATGTGGTCTTGCGGTTTTATATGTAAGATTCGTCTGGCAGCCGAGTTCTGAATCTGTTGTAGGCTTTTCATGGGCGTTATATGCGATCCGTGGTAGAGGATATTGGCGTAATCTGGTGCAACCTATTTTATTCTATTCTGTCAGGAAACAAATCCCCTGATTTATGTGATGACACTGCTATTTCATTGATATCTGAAGCCAAATCAAGACACTTAAACAGTGTAAATCATGTCAAGGAGTTTCCTTTCTAAACTGTGATTCCACAGTCTTCTTGAACATCCTTACAAAGAGGTTAGGTTCCATGCTCGGGGATATCATTTATAAGGACTAGAAAGGGTTTATTACTGGTAGAAATTTTAAAGAGTTTACATATTTCTTGCTCGTGATCGGGTTGATCGATCAGCCAGATGTGAAAAAGATTCCTTTGACAATCTGTACGCTAGATGCTGCCAGAGCCTTCAACTGGGTCTGTTTTGTGGCAAGTATTGCAAAATGTTAATATGTGAGTAGTTTTATAACAGCTTTGCAGTCTCTATACAAATTACCTAAAGCTAGAAGTTTAGTCAACGATAATTAAATATTAAATACCTGTAATTAATATAGAGAGGGGTACTAGGCAGAGTTGCCCCCATTACCTATTTTCCTAGATGTATTCATTGAACCGCTGGTACAACTATTACGAAATTACTAATAAGTAGTGCCTTTTTACTATCAGAGATTTAGGAATAAGGTAGCCCTGTCCGCAGACGATCTTATTGTATACACACACCCAGGGGCTTAATCAACTTCCCCACCCCCTTTAGCAGCTTGAGCAGGTGTGGGTGTTACGGGACAGTTGTCTGTTACATGAAACATTTAAGTTGTTTATGGCTCCTTTGACAGAAGACCCTGGTCTGCAAGAAGCTCATAAATATGACGTTTTACAGTGGAGGAAAGGGATGCCGGAAAGGCTGGAGACGTGAGATGAATGGGGAGACAAAGGATGGATGAATGCAGAGATGGATGGAGAAGAGGATGGTAGGATAGACAGAGAGTAGGATGGACGTTGAGGATGGATGCAAGGATGGAGAGAGGGGAAGATGAAGGGCTGGATAGAGAGAAGGGCTGGATGGAGAGAAGGGCTGGATGGAGAAAAGGGCTGGATGGAGAGCAGGGCTGGATGGAGAGCAGGGCTGGATGGAGAGCAGGGCTGGATGGAGAGAAGGATGAATGGAGAGAAGGATGAATGGCAGAGAAAACAGAGTAATGGATGGAAGGAAAGAAGAGTGGTAAGCTGGTGGATGGATGGAAAGACAGAGTGAATGATAGAGAGAAGGCTAGATGGGTAAATGGCAAGAAAGAAGGATAGATAGATGAAATGGGAGGGAAGGAAAAAGACAGAAGGATGGATAATAAGAAAGATTGAGGGATGGATGGTTGGAAAAAATACTGAAAGGGTGTAGAAAAGGAAGTGCAAAATACAGAAAGGAGGATGGAGAAAAGAATAAAAGAAATTTGAGAGTTTTAGAATAACCTCAGAGGTGGTAATCTCACAAACAACTGCTGCGTTTTCTTGCCTCGCCCACTCTCTCACAGATATTTGGGACATGGTTTTAAGTGGGGAATATTTTTTTTTTCAGGCTACTCCCTTACACACAACTGCTCTATATACGTCTCTACCTAGGGTAGATCAGTTAGTGCAAGATTGTGGGTGTCTTTCTGGATTTGCAGTGAATACAAATAAGTCTGAAACTATTGTTTGGCATACAGATTAATAAAACCCCTCTTTGCAGGCAGAAGTATGATATTTAGGCGACAATGTTACTTAGGATCTTAGTTAAATAATGCAGAATAATCTGAATAAGATCCCTAAGCAAGTTGAAGGGTTAATTTGTTAAAAAGGATGACTATTTCAAAATATACTGTTTTGTTTGACACTATTCCAGTGCAAGTTGAAACATTTAGATAAGATCCAAGGGATTTTTTCTATTACTAAATGTTATTGTTTTACACAGAATGAGGGTCACCAGCTCACCCCAAGGATGCAACCACACTGAGTCCAGATTAAGTCCACCACAAACCCCATATTTTGGCGTGCTTATGCGGGCATCCCCGGGCAGGTATACGGGCACCTCCAGCTTGGAGCACCAGTCCATCACCGAGTGTGAGATCGCAAGTTTGGGAGGGCATGTGGCATTCCGGTGATGTACTATGTCTTGTTTAGCGAGCAACATACCAATGCCCACCAACGTGCGCTCTCCCCGGAACCCCAAGGTTGTCGAATATCCCAATCAGCGCCAATCTGGGAGAAAGTTCCACCGCCCTCTCCAACACAACTGCCAAAACCCCAACAGAAGACCAGTATTGTGCAATAATAAAAGTCTGCCTCTGGGGCCACACAACGGTTCCACTACGACGTAGGTCTCTTACCCGCCCTCCAGAGATGCAGCAGTGTTAGATAGGTGACATGCAAATAGTAAAGTTGGGTGAAGCGCAGTCGGGAGTAGATAGCCAACACCCATGGGGCCATGCGTGCGTCCTGCCCGTCCGCATCGTCCAAGGGACCAACCCAGGCCTCCCATTTGTGTATGAGAAGACCAAATTTGTCCGAGAGTTAAGGACCAGGAATTTTTAAACTAGAGAAATCCCTCCCTTGCTCAGGGGGCCCTGAAGCAGTCTGGCCCCAAGTGGGTTGTACTCTGTAGGTTAATGCAGTTCATCTTGATGACAGTAGAGGGCGTGCTTCAACTGCAGGTACTTGTTGAACTGTGTGGTGGAGAGAGAGAAATATGTTTGGAAGTCTTGAAATGTGATAATGGACTCTCCTCTCCACACATTGCCCAGATGGGTAATACCAATGATGCTCCATTTCCTAAACCCCTTGAGGTGCGATACCAATGCAAAAGGTCACCCCCTCCACAGGGAGGTCTGTTGTGTGAGTTGCTTCTCCCACCCCAGGTGCCTGGAGAACAGCACCCTGTGAAAGATGCGGTCCAAACCTGGACTGGCTCTCCTCATCCCCCCCCCCCCCATTCACCCAGTCATTAATAACCAGCAGTGAGGCCCAGTAATATATCTGGACAGTTACCATGCCCCCATCGAAAGGCGACTGGCAACATTTGTCCCAGGCAATACGGGGGGAGCCCCCCGCTCAAAGGAAGGACCTAACTGAGGCAGCGAGGTCCTGGAACCACGCTGCCGGGATAAGAAGTGTGTAGCTCTGCAGGACATATAAAAACCTTGGTAGAACCATCATTTAGAATAAGGCCACCTTCCAAAAGATCTGAAGAGGGAGATGCTCCCAGGACGTAAAGTTGCGCTTCATTTTGATCAAGAGCAGGGGAAGTTTAAGGGACCTAGTCCGAGCCAGTTCCACAGGGACATGGACGCTGAGATACAGAAAGCTAAGCCGTTTGACCAGGATCTGTGTCTGCCAATTCGTGGCCTCCACCCCCCCCACCTCCCCCCACCCCCAGTGAGTGGGATAAGGAGCAATTTTGCCCAGTTAGTCTGTAATCCCGAAGCCTCTCTCTTCATAAAGGTACAAAATTGTCATTACGCAGGGGCCTGATTCCTGTGGGTTCGTCAAATTAGTCAGGACATCATCCACATATTGCGCAATTCTGTCTTCCCCTCCCCCACTCCATTGGCAGCTCTGTATCTGGGCATCACATCGAATAAGCATAGCCAAGGGCTAGATCATGAGCGCAAAGGGGATAAGGGGCATTCCTGTCTGGCCCTTCTGAGGATGGTGAAAGGATCCGAGAGTCCCATTGACTCGCACCTATGCTGAAGGGGAGGTATACAACAAGCGGACATAATGCAGAAAGCATGGGCCAAAGGGCATGCGCAACAACACCTGGTCTAAGAATACCCAGGCCACTGAATCAAATGCCTTTTCAAAGTTAATGAACAAAAGGGCATGGGATGCCTGAATTTGTTTGGCGGGTCAGGGAGATATGCAGCCGTCCAATGCAGTGGCATGTACTACGGAAAGGCATAAAGCCGCATTCATCAGGATGGACCACGTCAGTGATGACATGGAGAAGTCTACAGGCCAGTACTTTAGCAAAGATTTTGAGCTCATTATTAGTTAGCGAGATTGGCCTATAGGAGGCACATCAGTCACGGGGACACTCTGGTTTCTGTAAAACTACTTTAGTAGCAAGCTCCAGCGGGAACCATCCATTAGCCGCCGCTTCCAAATAGAGATCCAACAAAAGGGGAACAAGGGTGAACTTCTGGTGGTGAATGAATTTAGACAGATTGAAACTCCAGATGTACATGTAAACCCTCCAAACATGATTTATAGAATGAAAATACAGATTGAGGGGAATACACCATACATAATTAAAGTAATATTCTGATTGCATTTATCAGATGCCTCCAACATCATTCTTGCAGAGGATGACTGGCCTCCATTCTTCATAAGGACTGCATCCTGGGTCGAGAGGATACAAATGTTAGCATTTTCCTTCTTTATACCTGAAGATCTCATTAAAGATGTGCGTGTGAGTGGGCTTTAAAACCAGCTCCAGTGTTGTATAGAAACCAAGCGCGGTGGGATAAAAATTTTATTCCGCGTGTAATACATTTACAGAGTGAGCCTCAAATACAAGCTAAGTATCCTTTGAAGCTAGAAGCAAAACACAAAGAAAAAACAATCCTAAATCAGCTGCAATATCAAGATATTACAGTACATTTTTGCGCAATGAGCACCACTCTTTTCCCGGTTCTAAAACCTGATGGATCACATAGAATAGTAATCGATTACAGAAACTTAAATTCACACATACACACTTATCCTGTACAAAATACTCCTAGTACAGGACTCATGACGAACCTGGTACAACAAAAAATAAATAAAGCACCCATAATTATTTCCAATGGGTTTTTCAGTCAAAATATAGTGCCTGAAAGTGAGTATTTAACCACTTTGTCATTCAATGGATTTCATTTCTGTTTTAAATTCTATCTGATGGGTTATAAGAATAATCCTGGCTTGTTTGCAGGACGCATTATGGAGAGCTTATAGGAAGATTCCGAGGCACTATCTTACATTGGCGGTTACATTACAGACAATGACTAGTGTGGACCAGTTAGTGACGGTCTTGACCACACGCAGTGGCAAACTTAACTTTTTAAAAATCTAAAATTACTTATTCAGCCTACTCCCTTACACACAACTGCTCTTATTATTAATGTGATTTTCCTCGTACATGAATTATCTAGTTAGGGTAAGGGCCTGGAACCGGTACTGTAGAAATGTGCCACCTTGCAGCCTCCATATGCGTTAAGAAAGTTACAAGCCCTGAAGGGATTTCTTAACTTTGGAAGGACTTAATTGCCACATTATGAATCCCTTGTACGCCCTAATTTCTCCCACATTTTTTAAAAACATTGGACAGAACAACACAGCTATCTTACATGGACTTAAAGCAGACATGTTGGAGACTAAATATTCACGGTCTTGGTATAACAAAATGAACCTAGTTAAAAATGTTTCCAGTTCTTCAGTCTACACATACATGGTCTACAATGAGGGGAAGACCTTGTCTACGATGAGGGACAGAAGTTCCTATCATTTACAAATTTCATTTCTATTCCACAGTTGAAGCACACTTCGCTCCCATAGAAAAAATGCTTACTGTGTTTCCAACGGCTATTTTGAAAGAACGCCGGATATTGCAGGGGAAACTAATACTTATAGTCCTATTCCTACACTAGAAACGGCGACAAAAGCAAGCATTTCTTAAAGCTGGTGCTCTATATCTGTGTTATATGCAGTGCGCCATGTCTTTAAGTACAGTTAATGTAAAATTGGAGTACGATCCGACTCTTTGCATGCAAGAACTTCCACAATAAATGCTAAACCTACCACAAACTCCAGTAGTTCCATATAATGCAGCAGGCGCAGTCAGTTGTAATTGAGGGCCTGATGGTGCAAATCAAGTTTCCACCTTGGCGTCCACTCTTTAGTCCTCTTGAAACAAGGTACATCCAAAGGCCTGTAGTTCCAGATAATGCAGTAGGCGCAGTCAGTCAGAATGCAGGGCCTGATAGTGCAAATCAAGTTTCCAGCTTGGCAATCCTTCTTCTTCTCTCAGTTTCAAGCAGCAGAGTTGCGAGGCACTGCCCCTCTCAGATACTTATTCAGTGTTCTCTGGGGTCACACAGGAGGGCACTCCTGTCCAATGAGGTGCAGGGCAACACACCAGAGCATGACCATTTCCTCCAAAGTGTGGCACAATGGTCTCCCAGAAAGCACTATTTCTCCAAAATTCATTATGGCTGAAGTTCCAGCAGAGAGGCAAGAGCTGGCTAAGCCCACCTCCAGGATGGCTCATCTCCATATTCTCCCTCCTCTGGCATCTGCACATTCCTTCCTTATGCCTGCCATCTGGTTGGGTTCAAAGAGTAGGGGTGTAAATGAAACTGGCTTCTTCTGCCTCTCCTCCTTCTATTGAACATCATTGTTTACGACCCCTACCCCTGCTCTGGCATTCCTGTGTAGCAGAACCCTCTCTTCCCAGAATGGCTTTTTCACCCCAGGGGCTACTTATCACCTCATCAAAGCAGCCTGGCTAACAGGGCCGGACTGGGATTTGAAATCGGCCCTGGCAAACTGCTCGGCCGGCCCCCCTGGGGGTCAGGGGGGGTGCGGCCGAGCTGTTTGCAAGGGCCGGTTTTGGCCGATTTTGTTACAGGGGGCCGATATTGCCGGCCCCCGTTAACAAAAACAGCCCCCACCCTGGTGGCCCACCGGGGAAACGCCCGGTGCCCGCTACGGCCAGTCCGGCCCTGCTGGCTAATCCATTTAACTCTGACCAATCAGGACAGATCACTGGGAGGCTGAATTTTGGCTTACAGACAAAAAAGTCTTATAACTTCTTGTCTGTACATTTTAGAATAAATTCAACAATAGCAAATTGTGGGATTTATCACTACCATTCCAGGAACTATATTTTTCGGGTTTTCCTGGCGGGAATTATTAATTAATGACTTCTTGCCATGTTAATCTATGTGGCTGGTGATCTGCAGTGGGGAAAATGAACTGGGCAATTTCTCCAACACCAGAGCTTATTAAACATCTTTTATAAAGACCCTACGTATATCTACCCCCACCCCTGGAACACCTAGGGGAGACTTTAGGGGTTCTGAATATGTAACAATATTGCAGATCCTCACTCCAAAGTGCTCCTAGCACAAAAGTCGATTTTTGGAAGCACTTACTACAATGTGGGAGGTGAAATGTGCAATTTCACTAAACCCAAGGCATATAAAACCTATTTTATAAGGGTCCTCCTTATAAATATCTGATCCCCCACCACTGGGACACCTAGGAGAGACCCTACGGGTACCTAATATGTCAAAATATTGTAGTTTAATAATTTTTAAGTGTCCCAAACACCAAAGTCGAGTTTGGACACAATTTACATGTTAAAAGCAGTCCAGCAACAGAGCTACTTTTAAACTGACCTGAGGCCTCAGCAGTGCACACATGAAAGTGCAGAAAGGGCTGCTGGCCTCTAATCTGCCATGCCCTATTATATACTAGGGACTTAAAGGTAGTTTAGATCCCCCTGCCCCATTATGTACTAGAGCCTTATAGAGGAGGTCATGCCAATCATAGGGGTACCCTAACCCATAGTGTACCCTAGTGTAAGTAGGTGTTTTCACTGTATTCCAAGTGTGTTTTCAGCATAGCACTGGCCCTGGGCCTGGTTAGGAAGAGCCCAGGGTCAGTTACCACCAGTACCAGTCAGCAAAACAAGCATTTGCAATGCAATCGGTCTCGCCTTTGGGACCTTATAAGTATTTAGCGATGCAGCACATTATCGCACAAAACGTAAGCAGTATGGTTTAAAAAGACCAGATCCCTGCACACAGAGCCACGGTACACATATTATAAATTACAATCAGGAAAACAGCTGATAAGGATCACATCAAACGTTTCCATTCTATGCATCAACCAGGTATTTTAGTACCTCCAGGAATGGTGGTCTTCACCAACCAGTGGAAATAAATGTTGTTCAAAGAATTACGAGAAAATGAAAGTAGCGCTTTACTGGCAAAGTCGGTAAAGTGGCGCTCTGGCAAAGTCTGTAAAGTGGTGCTAATGTGTGTGATTGTGAATAAATCTAATTTGGCCACTTTGCAACCATTTTGCCTAGCTTTATTTAGTTTTTGTTTTCTTCGTATTTTGATCCTTTTTTCACCGTCGTCCCAAGGCTGCATTTGGGAATGTATAAATGACTCTGTTGAGCACAATCCTTCATTAAACAATGCATTTATTACTTCATTTTGACACGGACAACACTACATGGCAAGTGCTTTGGGAGATTTCCTGTTGGCTGTGGAGTTACGCCTGTAATGAAATTTTTTACACAAACCCAAGGGAACAATACTTGCTTTCCTTTCACTGCACCCAACCCCACAAAGAGATGAGCAAAATACAGAGCAGTGCAGAGATTTCCAATGAAGATTTTATCACAAATACATGGCTAGGTTTCCTCTTGAGGGACAGGAGAGGTTCCAGAACAAAATGCATATATGATTTACACCTGCAGTAAAGCCTTGTTGATGTACAGATGACACGGTGCATCTGAGGAGCACGAGGATATGCTTGGACGGGCAGGGACATGATATGCTATAAATAAAGCGTACCTGCTTCTGGGGTGTTGCGGACTTGACTCAATAGCAAGGACCGCAGCCAGGAGACTGGAGTTCAGGGATAATAGCGAGACGGGGAGGAGGGGTGAGATTGGCAAGAAAAGACGAGGCAGAGAGATAGAAACGATCAGAAAGAGAGGAGAAAAAAGTAAAGGAGGAAGGAAAGGGTTAGCACGTTAATAGAGGGGCTGGGGAATTGGTGGAGGGTAAAAGAGAAGAGAAAAAGAATGGAGAGAGTAGATATTAACGACAAGCAGTTGCAATGCAATAGGTCTCGCTTTTACGCAAGTTTAAGCTATTGGCATTGTAAATGACAATGCCTTTTATTCATGTTTTAAAAACCAAAACATAAAAAAAGGTATTGTCATTTACAAAGCCAATCGCTCAAACTCGGGTAAATGCGAGACCTATTGCATTGCAAATGCTTGTTACTAAAATGTTGAAGCATATCCGATTATCACTAGCTTGCTGTAAACATCTCGGCCTTATGACAAGGCACTCTGCTGCTCTAGCTGGGGTGTAGTCTGCGACAAGGAACCTTAAAGATGACACTGCCAGACTGGAGTAGTGATGTAAAAGACGATGCCGAGCTCTTGGTGTGCTGATGCTGCTGGATTTAAAGGGACAACCACAACTATTGGTTTGGTTTCTAGGGTGAGCACAGCGTGAACTTCTCTAAGGAACAAACGCTAGGAGGGCCTTGCTTATGAAGTGCCTTAGATCCTTGTCACTGGAGCATGTCCTTCGTCAAGATAACAGCTCCTCTGCCCACAATCAAGACACTTGACATGTACATGGCTGGCGGAAGGAGGGGAATGAGAGCAGAGGTGGTGCCACTGCAAGGAATTCACAAGCTCCTCTCAGGGCCATTTAGTACAAAAAAACTGCTGGGCAAATTAATTTATTGAATGAGTTTTATAAAGAGCGAACACGACCTGTCCGGCTATCAGAGCGCTGTACAAACAGCAAAACAAGTTAAGCACAAAGGGAACTCCGTCTGCATCAACAGCTGCCTGTGAAGGGGGGTGGGTGGGCAGTGCTGATGTCCGCCTGAAGGAATGGATTGAAAAAAGGTCAAACTTGAAAAGGCTTTAAAGACTAGGAACAGACGGTAAAGTATGACCGGTTTTAAGGTGTAGGCCAGATCAAATCACGCCGGACTCCATCAACTCTTGGAAAATGACGTGCAGAGTCGATAATTTAGTAGAACAACCTCGCTACAGCAAACAAGCAGGAGGAAGGGGGATGCAGCTGTAGCCCAGGGAGCGCGTTCGCATGTTCTCACAGCAGCTGAATACCGTGCCTTACACGTCGCGCTGGCAGTCTCTGTAACTTCTGCAACACAGGTAATATGCCCTTACCAGGCCACGGGAGAGCTGCTGCTGGTACCGCACACGCACATCGCTCTTGTGGATCCCATCCACTGCGATGAAAGAGCTGCGGCCGGCCGTGAAGTGGGGAAGGAGCATATTTAAAAAAAACTAAAAAAAACAAAGCGCAGCGTCCATTTCGAAAGCGCAATGGCATACACTAAGTAAACGAGGCTGAAGGCGCTGTGGCAGCGGCAGGACATGGGATCAGACAGCCTGCCTGCAGCAGCCGCGATCGCGCCCGTGAGGCCCGCAGCAACTTTTTTTATAAAAGCCAGGGGAGACTGCGGAAGATTGCCCCGCCCAACCCGACTGCCATGAGCAAACCAATTAGGCACACAACTAAACAAAAGAGTTCCAACACAAAGACTTATTCCCCCTAATAGCATGTTTACAGTAGTTAGGCGATGCTGTAGAGGCGTTCCCCCCCACCCCCAAAAAAAGAGGAACTAACAGACATATTGACCTGTCAACACACAAGAAATTGAACAGACAAGCGAACGAACCAATGCAAGCACAATAGGTGGAGTTTCCCTAGATATACTAATTACTGAATGTCTCGGAGAGACAGCTGATGCGCTGCCTAGGCTCAACCTAAAAAGGAACCCTTTAATTGTGTGCCAGGCATGATATTGGAGCATATGCCAAGCATTTGAGTGCACCGTGCCATGCATTGGAGTGCAATGGCCGACGCACATTAGACTGCAGTGTTGGATGCGTTAAAGTGCTGTTTGACAGACATTAGAGTGAATTGTATGCCAGACATCAGAGTGCATTGTATGCCAGGCATTAGAGTGCAGTGTCTCACACACATTAGAATGCCCTGTGCCATGCATTAAATTGCAGAGTGTGACAGGCCTTGGTGCCCATTATAATCAAGAGACTGGAGTGTGCTGTCTGCCAGATATTAGAGTGCACTTTCCCATGATTAAAATGCAGCAGTGACATTGGAACTAGGGGTGCTGGATGTGCTGCAGCACCCTCAGAAAACATTACAGCAGTTTAAACAAGAAATGATCAAACTTGTGTAGTGTGTGATGATCCTCACACACTCCTTTAGTGTCATACTTCATCATCGGGTCTCATCCCGGTCCCTAAAAATCTGGATGGGCTCAACCATTTTCAGTGAGCCCTTTATGATATTGTGGAACGGTGAGTAAAAAGATTAAAAAAATACCTGGAGATAACCCTGGTTTCCCTTTCTTATCTGGTATCTCAGGTTAGGTTAGAAAATATATATATTGTAACTGTCCATAGGGAAATTAGTACCCTCACATCTCTCTCTAGTCAATATGTTTTAGCCTCTTCAATTGGTCCCTTAGGGTCCTAGGCTTTCATCAGGATGTTTGGATAACACCCCGTTAAACATATATCATCATGCCGGCTTACTTTGCCTCATGAATTGAGCACATATTAGTGTTCTAAACGCAACTGGCTATATGCCTCCTTTTTCAGAATGCGGGACTGACATGTCTCTGTAGTCTAATTCAAGCCAAGAGTACCATGTCACTGATTCACCTACTAGCTACAAGTGGGAAAATAGCAGGACACGAGTAGGTATCAGCAGGTCGGAGGGTGGTTGGGTAGGAGTCCAAGTACTGGTCTGCGAGATGGTCTGGGTTGGTTTGAGTGATGGAAAGTCGGACTTCCTGTATTTAAGTATAATGGTGGAGAGAGTTTAAATTACCAGATGGCTCTATATCACCGGGACCCTATCTCCCATTATCTTCTTTTAGATATGAACCCCCTGGATTGTGGTACTTAAATCTTGGTTTACTTTGATGACATGAAGTGCTCTAAAAAGCAGCCAGCTGTCAAAATAATGCCTGGACAGCTATCTTGATGCCAAGGTAACATAGGGTCTTACTGGAACCCTGAGTGTGATTGTGCAAAAGGTACGAGTAAATGAAAATGGTTGGGTGCACATGCCACAAAAATATTTTCTGTAGCAAAAAATGTAATCTTTTATACCACAGAATGTGTCGCCCCGTGTCACAGTATCCTGGGGTGGGTGTTTTACTTTAAAGGTAAACATGATTCTAACAACTTTGTTATTCAGGGCACTGTCTGTAGCTGCTTCCTCCAGTTCCCCATGTAAACAAGTGCTAACTTTGGAGTAACCACCTTTATAAAAGGGACAATATCGGCCATTTCTGCATGTGTTTTTGGACTCTGGAAGGCCAGGAGCTGATAATCGAATAGTAGATTTTGAATAATCGTCTTTATTCTTTTTTCACACAGAAATGATACCTTTATTTGTTGTAAAACCATTTAGATATTGTGTAGACAGCATTTAGATTATATTTAAGTGTTTTTAT
This sequence comes from Calotriton arnoldi, assembly GCA_963921515.1. Classification (NCBI taxonomy): domain Eukaryota; kingdom Metazoa; phylum Chordata; class Amphibia; order Caudata; family Salamandridae; genus Calotriton; species Calotriton arnoldi. The sequence goes on along the minus strand of CAWUFW010002245.1, from coordinate 1,363,817 downwards.
TTTGCATTTGTTGCTATAGTTTTATGTTTCAAAGTGGAAAAAATACCCGATTTAATACCCTGTCTGATTTTTTTTCTTACCTTTCTTGGCAATAAAATACCAGCTGGACAATTAAAATACTGTTCAGGTGGCAACCCTCGCTGACTGGTAACACAGACCTTTCCACTCAGTTGATTTTTCCTCTTCACAGGGTGCAGGCCTGCGCGAGGGGAGTCCTGACTGGCCCGCTCGAGACATCCCAATCACTCCTAAAGGGCTGAGGGTATGATCTCGTCAGGGACACAGCAAGTCAAAGAGTCCATGACGTCACGTCTTCTCCCTCTGGAATGTGGTGAATCTTCAGCCATGCTCTTATCTAAGGAAATGGGTGGGTTTTGAAGACATGGATCATACCGGAAGGTATGACCTGGCACCCAAATTACCCAAAGTACACATATCTGTGTTTGTGGTTCACTCAGGGCCACTGGAATTATGTGACTCTGCGGCCACAGCGCTTGTTCGCACAATTATAGATGTACCGCATTTGTCGTCTCCATAACTCGCTGAAACGAGAGCAGCGACGACTCGTCCAAAAGATAAAACTCGGACCAGGTTCGCCTAAGATCATACTGTGCGCCTGCAGCTAGTGCTGAAACTTTCAACAGCACCCGGAGGTCTCCCTAGCTGAGCTCATCGAAAACTGGATCGCTGCCCGCACATTCCTCATGTAGCCGTGCTCGATTGTCAGCAAACACCACCACCAAACTCCCCCAGACCGCACCGCCGCCGTCAGAGAGGGCACTCACTCACCCAGTAGCAGGAGCCTGTGCATCTGCTTGTACTCCCTCTTCTCCGCCTTCAAGCTCTTGTCAATGCTCCGGCTTCGCTTCCTATTGGCTTTAATGCAGGCTTTGATGAGCTGGGGGTCTGTGTTTTCTGGGGACCCGGCCCCGGGGGGATTCCATCCGCGACCCCAGAGGCCTCAGGGGGTAGGTGATGGAGGGCTGGTGGGGTCCGATCAGCCTGGTCCGCAGGCTGTGACACATCCCCATGCTGGTCCCGGAGGCAGAGTAAACTTTAGCAGCAGACTGACATGTCCTGAGTAGGAGGGGGTCAGGCGCTGGTATGAGGGTGTCCGCAGCAGGCAAGGGGGAGTGGGGGTGACGACAGGCTCCTCAGACACGCTCTCTGTGTCAAGGGCTCCACTCCGGCTCACTCCGACTCCCCCCTCTTCAGGGAAATGTGTTTTAGGAGCAACAGTGAAAGCTACACTTCAGCCGTCACGTGACCAGGGCAGGATAACCAGGATTTACCGTAATGTGTAGAATTACAGAGCCCGCCTGAAGTGACAGTTTGGTGAGTGCAGGAAGAGGACAGGGGAGCGTGCTGGGGCGATACTCCCTCCCGGGGTTCGGGCGGAGAGTCAAGGGAGTGCAACGGGATACAACTGCTGCATGGGTCCTGGAACTGTGCACATGGCTGCCACAGAGATGGGTGCTAAATGGAGGGTGGTGCTGCCTGGGTCCTGCTGGCGTCACTTTTCCAAACTATTTCAAGGACTTCAAAAACCAGCATTGGCAATGCAATAAGACTCGCATTTACGCGAGACCTATTGCATTGCAAACCAACGGGGGGCGGGGGACGAGAAGGCATCGGACTGCGGGAGGAGGGGCACAGGAAGAAAGTAGTCTGTTCAGTAAAGGGGCCAGTAGCCATGGAAGGACACAAATGACGACATGGCCGTCATAAGGAGAGACTAACAAGGCTACAACCAATCAGAAGGCAGCATTTAAGACACAAGCCAATGAAAACAATGGGCGGAGAGTGGGCGGAGCTTCCACAAAGCTTCCCCGCTATACTGAATACTGCATGCCTCGCAAAGTGAGCAGCGCATGCGCTGCAACGCTAGTCTCGACCTAAAAATGGGAATGCCCAGGGCACAGAATGACTTTGCAGCAGTATACATTAGTTCAAGATTCTCTGGTGAGTAGCCTGGAAGTGAATGGTAGCTCTCTAGCTACCTGGAAGTAGCTCTCATGTGTGCAGCCTAGCTTACTAATCAAGAAGATTTTGCTTGGTTGAATGAATATATGTATCTCAAAATTGAAAAAGAGTGTACTCAAGATGAAAATGTGTGTATTTTCTGAACTCATAAGCAGATGTTTGGGAAAAAATAGATTTCCAAAATATATTTAAAGCTGATATTTAAGTGATGAATCATGTAATATTAATATTACCTTGGTGCCAGGTGCATTGCAGCTATGGCTATCATATATGTCACATGTAGAGTCATTCCAAATTAAAATTTCCATTACCACTGGCAATCCTGCTTGATGCACTGAGGGTACTGTATGGGGTGACACCTAATGTAATCTTGTCTGACGTGATCACTATTAGTACATTATTCATGTTAGCAGCATGGGATGATTTTCTTTGAACATACGTAGCTGTGGTTTCAAAAAAGATTGGAGACCTCTTTATTAGTTGCTATTGATTCCTGTGGGTTTGACAACAAAGAAATACTGAAGCTTGAACGTTCATTAAATACTTGCAGTGCTTAGTATCAATGGGCGAAGCTCATACCTTTAATTCAAACAGTGGTCCTGCGTTCGCTGCAAAGGCATTTAGAGATGCTGTGGAAGTATGTCTGCATTACTTTCACCAATTTTGCGCAGAGAGCCACAGGTTAATAGAACACACCAAATGTACGTTTAAGCAAGCCATGACCACTAGGGTATTAAGTACAAAACTGAGTTGGCTACATAATCTGTGTGGAGTTCAGAAAACATTCAATATTGTGCTTAGAGGAGAATTAAGTTGTAGTACACCATATGACATGCTCTTTGGAGTATCTATTTATGTGCCCGATCTTGATAATCCTGGAAAGGTGGCAGAAGAAAAAGAATTTGACCTGGGCCAACGTTTAAGTGTCTTGCAGAGCGTCACATTGGTCAGAGACAAGCTATCTAATTTTAAGCATTCTGACTCTGCCACCGGTGAAGATAAGGTTTGAAAGCTGCTGACGTGTGAGTAAGCTGCTTCAAGAAAAGATTCCCAATAAATAAATGTTTGGGCCGTCTTATAGAGCACAGTTCCAGTTCTTCGGGTAGAAGGCACACAAATTGTTATCCTGCCTCCACTGTCCAGTTAAAAAATAAAACGGGGAGGTGTCCATTGATCACATTAAGAAGCAATATGTGGCCGGTTATCTTCAGAAAAATCCCCTCGACACCAAAGTGCCTTTGGAGTAGTACCTTACAGCCTCGCCCTACTCCAAAGGACCTTCCCCAAGAAGAGAGCAGCCTCACTGAGTCCCAATCCGGGGACTGTAGAGCCAAGAGCTCCAGCTTTACTCCAAGTGTAAGCTTTCCGTGGAAGAGCTTGATGCTGTGATGTCAGCAATCCTGACAATTTCAACTACAGCTATGGTTTACTATGAACCACCAACTGAGCTTATATCAATTGAAATTAAGCTTTTGAAAAAATAACACTTTATGAAAAAATTATTCAGACTTTGAATTAGATGAAGTACCGACATAATCAACGTCACCGCTGGCTTTCTGTTTGCTAGTGGTTTTGTGACCGGTATCTTATACCATTGTGGGCCTATTTCTGGATTGCTACTGGAGTGTTTTTCCTCTTAATGTGTATCATCATGTTGATCCCAGTGTTGCTGTTAATAAATTGACATTACATTTCTGATAAAACAGTGCCATTTCCTGTGGTACAAGAACTGCAACCGCATTCTTCTGACAGAGCACGTCGGGATCATCATGCTATGGACATCACTGCATATCTTGTGCTAGACTGTGTAGTTTGGGAAAAGTTCCTTATCAGATCATGTGACCTACTGAACTAATACCGCACCCTTATATTTTAAAAATGGCTTCTTATGATTTAATAATACCTGGTTTCTTTTCAGATCAATGGGACATAAAGACTGTTATAAGAATATTAAAAGACTTGTCACATCACAACAAAATTTTCAGATAACTGCTGATGCAACAATGATATCCTGACTTAAGGAGGGGTCCTCCACGCAACTCTGAAGCTAAAGATTCTAGTTTGGCCTGTTAACTATGGAATTAACTAGGGCGACAGATGCTTCCGTTCTTGAAATATAGGGTGGGGGGGAGGGGGATTGGGACCGTTGTCCTCAGTTCTGGTTCAACACTATTGTTTTGTTCTCGCAGCACTCCGTCCTTACACCACGATAGACACACACATAGCCCACATAACAACAAACGAGACGCTGCTCCACAGTCAGATAATATCCCGAACAGCCCGCACCAGACTGGGCCCCAGGGACTCTCAGGTTCACCCAAGCGAAACATGACACTGACGCTAAATAATGGTGACCCTCTCCATATAATGTCATGGAATGTAAATGGTCTGCTCGACAGAGTCAAGCGGACTGCAGTCCGGCGGTATGCCCAAAGACATGCCCCTGATATTCTCTTGCTCCAAGAGACCAACCTCATGGGTAATCACTGTACTTTCCTCACAAGATACGGATATGACAGAGTTTGGCACTCTGGCTTCGAAAGGGGCTCACGCGGAGTGGCAATTCTCCTGAGACGAAGTCTCCCCTTCGTGCTTACCCGGGCCACGAACGACCCTCAGGGATGTTTCGTAGCCTTGACCGGAACGCTGGGAGGGAAGGTCCTCAACGTACTCCATATACACTCCTCCTACGATGCTCGCACTGACCCTGAGGCGAACTAGTGATATCATTGCCTCCCTGCCCCTGGGGGAGACGGTGATAGGGGGTGATTTTAACGCGGTTATGCAGCCTGTCCCCGACACCACAGGTACACCCTCCATTACGAGGACACTACAAGCCAAACATCTGGTAAACTGGGCAAGCACCATGGGCATTTGTGATGTGTGGAGGACGTGGAACCCCCGAGGTAGGCAGTACATTCACACCTCTGCGGCGCACCACACACACACGCACGAATAGACATGATCTTTATGCCAGCCCCTGAATGCCAGAGAATCAAAGAGATCACTATCCTCCCCCGAGGCATCTCAGATCACTCACCACTGCTCCTGAATTTAGGCGACCCCTCTGACACACTCCGCCCTATGTGGAGGATGAGTGCTTGGTTCCTTCAAGATAAAGACTTCAAGAAGGCAATTGACATAGAGCTTCGACAATACTTCCACACCAACCAGAGCTCCGTTCCCTCCCCGGGTACTCTCTGGTAAGCGGGTAAAGCCACCATCCGCGGCTTCGCTAAAGGCCAACTCAAACTCAAACGTTCGGCTCAAGATAGTCGGATTACCCTCCTCGAGGCCCAGGCGACCCTCCTAGAGAGGATCTCAGGCGGTGGGACAGCCCCCAAGCACGGCAGCTTGCGCTGTGAGAGAAGAGATCAAGCAAATCTCTCTGGAGTCTGCTAAGCTGCTGTGGAGGTCCTCCATTGCCCGAGTCCACGGTTGGGGAGACAAAAATGGGAAGATTTTACACAGACTGGCCACATATCCCCTAGCCAATCGTATATTCTCAAATTCGAGACTCCGAAGGACTCACCCACCGCACTCCCCCTGCAGTAGCTCAAACTTTCGCCGACTACTATTCCAGACTCTACTCGGCCCAGAGACCCGTGATCTCTCTCTCCGACCTGATCAACCTGAAGGGCCTCCACCTTCCCCTCCTTTGTGCGGCTGAATCAGCCGGAATTGATCTCCCCATCACACACGAAGAAATAAACAAGGCCATATCCCGAATCGCATCAGGAAAAACACCAGGCCCGACGGCTTTCTACCGGAATATTATGCAGCGTATCGCAACATCCTTGTCCCTCACCTCTTTGATCTATTCGCTGAGGCCGCCGAGGAGGGATCATTCCCCCTAGAAACTGAAGCGGCTACTATAGTGGTCATCCCCAAAACTCAACCACCCTCACCAAATTGCGCAGACTATCGACCAATCTCTCTCATTAACACGGAGGTCCAAATATATGCCACTATCCTGGCACAACGTCTACGACCGTACCTCACCAAACTGATCCACCCAGACCAGTGTGGCTTCATGCCGGCACGAGGTACAAGACACTGCCTCCGACGTCTCCACCTGGCCCTAGGGAACCGCCAATCACTAACCCCCTACCTAGCACTCCTCCTAATTGACTTCGAAAAAGCCTTCGACTCGGTTGACTGGCACTACCTAGAAGACGTGTTGGTCGAAATGGGCTTGGGTCAGCATTTTCGCTGCTTAGTTAAGGTCTTGTATTCCAGACCCAAAGCATGTGTGCTCATCAACGGAGCGCTCTCGGAGATGTTCCCAATCGGAAGAGGCACGAGACAGGGGTGCCCCCTCTCGCCCCTCCTTTTCGCTCTGGCGATGGAGCCCATGGCCTGTCTCATTCGATCTGATGATCGGATTCAGGGATGGAAGTGGCAAGGCTCCTACAAGGACAAGATCGCTTTATATGCGGACAATGTCCTACTCTTCCTCGCGGAGCCTGCCCAGTCTGGACCCAGGTGCCTCCAAATACTACGCTCCTTTGAACAGGTCTCGAGCCTACATCTGAATTCAGCTAAGTCAACCTTGGTCCCCCTTCATCTGTCAAGGGACTGTTTCGACTGGCAGTCTACTATACCCATCAGGCGGCAATCGTTTAAATATCTGGGGATCTGGGTTGCGTTACTCCCCGAACTAGCATGGTCACTCAACATCACCCCATTAGTCAGGCGGGCCAGAGATGTTCTCCGGAAGTGGAAAACCTTGCCGCTTAACCCCTTAGGGAGAGTCGCGCTTTTTAAGATGATTCTCCCCCGATTCTTATATAATCCAAAAACCCCTGTTCCACCTTCCTCGGACCTGTTTCAGGGAACTGGACAGTCTCGCTACCAAGTTCCTTTGGAATGGGAAGAGATCACGAATGGCTCTGTCCCACTGCCAGATCCCACCCTTCGACGGGGGCATGGGTATGACCAACCTATATTAATATTATCTAGCAACCCGCCTCCTCACCTTACAGGATTGGTTCAATGGGGGCTGGTCTGATCCGACATACAGAGTCGAGCTGAGCGAACTGGGGCTTCCCTAAATTCAAGCAATGATGTACGGTGGACCAATATCCAAGACTCTGCCTGTGGTGACACGCGCAGTTCTGCTGGCATGGCGCGCTTCCCTGCGCCATACCCAGTGGGCGAACAAACTAACCCAACAGACACCTCTCTGGCAGGGTCCCTGGCTTAAAGAAGTGGGCGAGTTGGAGGGGTTCCAGGCGTGGGACCTAATTGGTGTCTCGCAGCTGGGAGACATATGGGTTGGCGATCACATACGCACTTTCCGAGACCTGCAGACCCGATATTCCCTCCATCCATCGCAATTCTACAAGTATCTGCAACTACGTCACGCCCTCAGCACGTATATACCAGGTGGCACGACTCTCCCAGAATACAGCACCACAAAAGCGCAGACCATGATGGGAAACCTGGGGAAGGGAGGGGTATCACGTATATATTGTTCCTTAACTAATAACAGCCCAACCACACTGGACCGGCTCAGAAGCCAATGGGAGAACTAGGTGGGCTCCCTTGAGGAGGAAGACTGGAAGATGCCTTGATGGCACCCAAAACCATCACTACCTCAGCCAGGCTCCGCCTGGTCCCTGTTTTATCTCCACACTGCCTACCTTACTCCAGATCGCCTCTACAGAGCAGGCCTGCGATCAACTCCATCCTGTACATGCTGTGGCCAAGACCCGGCAGACTTCTACCATATGGTGTGGATATGCCCCCACCTTGCACCATACTGGGAAGCAATAGAAACAGAACTATATGAAGTCTTAGGCTGGGAGGTTCCACACAACCCCCTGAACATACTCTTGGGGGTCACGGACAGGTTGGACGGGTCTAGAGCAGATAAACTATTTCTGGGTACTGCCATGATGGTGACCAAGAGGGACATCGCTGCCGCATGGAAAAACCCAAACCCCCCTAGTATAACTAAGTGGCGCATAGGGTATGGACTGGTGTGCAGCGCAGGAAAAACCTCTCTTACGAAGCCAGGGGATGCCCGGCCAAACATCACAAGATTTGGGGCAAATGGTTGGGTCAAATCGAGTAATGGAGTTCTTCGTCTCATTCTCTCCAACTAATCAATAGGTGATCTCGTGGGATTATGGATTGCATATGTTAAAATCACTTGGACATGAAACTCTTTATTATTTAATGGCATTGCAAATGTGCTGTATCGTTTCTCTTGTTCAATTAAAATCAATAAAATTGAGTATAAAAAAAGAATATTAAAAGGTTTATACTACCTTAGATAAGGAGGACCCGTATTTAAATGATGACAATCATGAAGAAATGTTTTGTTTTCACCACTTTGAAGGCCACTATGTAGACAGACAGCTCTCCCTGAGAAATATATAATCATGCACAATGGGAGCATTGCGGGGGTAGTCACGTACATTTCCAAAAGAAATTCCCATATTTCAATCGTATTGACAAGTCTGATCCAACAGCCTTCTATTAGTTACAGAAGGAAGAAAGATCTAAAAAGAACCTGATTGCCAACCACAAACTGATATATTCCTATAGATTTGTTGAAAATCTTGCAGTGCCTGGATATGTTTATTGGAAAGAAAATACTGAGGACAATGTTTTGGCAAATTTAGGGTAAAGAGGCATTATTTAGAGTAAAAAAACAAAAAAAGAAAAGTTATTTTTCCGAACAAAACCATCCAGCAAATCATGGGTCTGGAAGTTGGATCCCCTTGAGATTTAAAGAAACCTTCAATTCCAAAAGCCAGTTCGATCTACTTTCCAAATTGACAAAGGAAACAAAATGTTATAGATTCCAAATTAAATGGCATGATCCAGACTGCTACTTACATTTTGACCATGAAACACCCTGAAGGGGTAGCCCTCTGGCCATTCGATATCGATTTATGCATGCACAGATTTCTTTGCAAGACTCCTGGTCGTTTAGCTAATCACCGAGACCCCATGTATAATAAGTGTACACCTTTAAATGTCACCACATACAGTGTGAGTAAGCTGTGCAAGGGTGGTTAGCACATTCCTGCTGTACGGCTGTGAAGAAGCACCTGTCTGCAATTAGTGCAAGTATGGATTTCCTCTTCGGTCCTCACTCTGCTACAGTTATATGCTTATTTGCTGCACGTTATGCAGTTTATAATAAAATTCAAACATATTCAGAAAAAGAAGCTGCTGAGAGAAATAGACTGAGAATGTATGCAAACAGCATTTAAAGTTATAGATAATGGCATGCAAACACTCTCTAAAGAAGTATATTCATAAGTACTATAATGCCATTGGCCCTTGACAAATTAAAAGAAGATTTAAATCTTCTACAATATGGATAGCCCCAGTTGTGAGCTACTACACAGCTAAATTGGATGTTGGAAACATTAAAATCTAGCCAAGTGCCTTGGGAACTCTTCAATAAAAGTGCCATATAATCTGACCTCAACACAGAGAATCGTGGTTAAAAATGAAGCCACCTACACTCTGTTAAGCATAAAAGATGATTGGACCTCCGGATGCCTGCCCTCGGTGCGGAGAGGAGGGGGCGGACTTCCTGCACTTAGCCTTAGTTAGACATTTTTGGGCCAAGGTGGTGGAGAGGTTGCAGAGTGGCACTGGTCTCCGCATGGAGTTGACACTGCTGCATTGCCTGGTGGGACACATCCAGAAACCTAAAAAATGTAAGACAGCCTGCAAACTCTTGCAGTTGCTCATAGTGCTAGCACGGCGCAAAATAGCAATAACATGGATGGGGACGCGTGCCCCTGAGGTTGATGCGTGGGTGGGGATGTTCCCAAATGGACGCTAGCGTAGGAGGCCCATATGAAAGCTAGTCGTAGAGATGACAAACTAGATGAGGATCTAAGGCAATGGAGGCTGCTATGCAACACGTTCCTGGATATTGGAATGAATGGGAGTGATCAGAATGAATATGGGGAGGGCGAATGCACAACGGAGGAAGTTTCGAACTAGGTGTAATGACGGGCTATTCGATTTCAGTAGTGTAGTTGTTCTTATTCTATGTGTCCGTAGGTTCTGTTTTGCGCGTGATACCCAGATGTTTAACCCACCAATATGTGCTGTTTATTGCTATACACCTGATGAGTCTTTATTAAAACCAATGAATAAAGTTGTTAAAAAAAAAAAAAGCATAAAAGACTATCCGTAATCTGTAGCAGAGGACTCGCATATCTCGTGGCTCCTAAATGGAGCAATTTCACAACCCGTGACTACGTTTCACTTTCATGAGTGCCAAAAACATAAGTCCTTAGGTTGGTTATGAACAAATCCAAAACAATTTCCTCCATCACGTGTGTGAGTTACCGTTTGTCTTCTGCTGTTACACAAGGAAATTCTGCATCATGAGTACAGATGGATGTTCTAATACTCTAGGTCTCTCACTCCTCTGCGATTGCATCATTCTGCACAGAGCTTGTAACCCTTTTAAGCCAGGATTAAGCTGTAAACTGGTAGCTGCACCTATGTCATCCATTCCACCATGCGCATCTGAATAACGGTTCTGAATGTTGTGGAATGGCCCAAGGCAAACTCTTTCTTTTTTTTTTAACCGCATCAGTTATCATAAAATGCTGTAGGGTAAACTTGTATCCTCCTCCCCAAAGAGTGTTTGAAAATCTCCAATGGCCCAGAATAGATATAGATAATATGCTCCTTGATAAGTTGAACAAACTTGTGGTGATATTAATGCAAAAAGAGGTCCCCCTAACCTCGGCTGCTTTGACTTAGACAGCCCATTCTGCGTCAGCGATTCAAAAACTCCAGTAAACCCAGTATCCTACTCAATTTGCAGATTTCATGCACACTATTTTCAAATATTCCAACACAACTTGCATAGTGCGTTTCTTCAAAAATATTGGATCCTGTTTGTTGAGTGGTTTTAATTCCCTCGTTTTTTCATTGATAGTTCTCCAGTCTGTTTGGCTGATGCCTGACAATCCTTCTGTTTATCCGTTGTGGCATTCTCATCTTCCTTCTGGTTAATTAATAAAACTAGTGTAACATCGAATATGAATTACGAATGGGAATATTCTACTGAGAAGCAGTGCAGAGAAACCCTAGTGTCTATCTTGGTTATGAATGACTGACTTTGTTTAGCCAGCATTGGACTATGTTCTTGCTAATTGGATGCAAGTGAAACCAGTCGTTGGGGCACAAACTGATAGCAAGAGAAGGTTCAGGAAGTTCAGTTGGAACTGCCACCAATGGAGTTGATAATTGTTAAACAACTGCTAACGTTGCACCTACCCTATTGCTGAGATGAGCACCATAATTGCTGATTGAGAAATATGCCAAATATGATGGGCAAGCTGCTCTACCAACGTTTAATCCAACAACACCTTCAATGATTGAATTGCCAATATTATCAAAGATTAAAGCTCAAGCAATGTCATTCTCCTTTCATTCTAAGGGCCTACAGCATCTTCTTCAGTGCATATGCATGTCTCCTTCATTAACTGTTGCCAAACTGAAGACCATAAGAAACCATAATGAAAATACTTAGACTGATCCAAGTGCCTCATCTTCAATGGCAAAGACCACTTGATACTGCGGAGATTGCATGACAACATCGCCAAATGGAAAGAAACTAAACCAGTTCAAATCACTTCTCTGGTAAAAAGGGAAAAAGGCAGTTCCTGTTGTTCCGAAACAAAATGACGATAAGTGTCCCAAAGGACAATTTGTAAACTTTTTTTTTTCCTATTTGAATTTTTCCTTTTGCACCGTTAGTTATAAAGAAGATGCTGTGCCCGTTTTACCTTTTGATCTATCAAATTGCATATAGTAATAAATGTTGTCATTTTATGCAATAATTTAGACAATATTTTATTCGGTATTTTATGCAGTATTTTCTTGCAATAGTTCATGTAGAAATGATGTGAATTAATTATGTATCTTGTGATGTTATAAATATTGTTTAAATGCAGCTATCTCTATTAACAATCTGGGGATGCTGTGAATACTGTGACAAGTCTCTTTGAGACCTTTTCTATTTTCTTTAGGTGCCTGCTTGCAAATTGTTTTATCTCTATTTAGTAGAAAGTGTGCAGTTTTAGACATACACAGATGTGTTAGTATCATGTCAATCTCCTATCTAGGCTGACCTATTTTTATTGTTTTTGTTATGGACACTGCCATATCATGATGGGCGCTTGCAGTGGAAGCTGAAATGTTTTTTATTGGTTTAGTTATAGGAGCTTATATTTCATATATGTAAATCGAGGTGGCACATTTTTCGCCGTACTTGTTTAGCCTTATTGATGCTTCAATATCTTAAAATACTATTTTTTTTTTTATAAATATGAGATAAAGTCAGATTAGATACTATAAAATCCCAGGTATCTGACCATCAATTAGAAGGGCCTCATGCTAGAAGTCACGTCGGTTTGCAGCGACAACTAGCCTCAGTTGGGGGCTACTCTGGGAGTGGTGCACAAAAGAGACCCTGAGCTTAGCACTGCCTATCATTCCTGAGCTGCCATAACATCATAGACGCTTGCTAGCTAAGCTGCTATTTTTACAGAGAGAAGGTATGCTGTGCGACCCATTTTAAGGGACTCGATTTATAGGCTTGCTCTTTTCTGATTCTGCTAAATGTTTGCCTAGTGTTTTGAAGTAGAGAAAGGATGTTATGATCAGCAAGTTCATAGCATCCTTTTAGGGATGTTCAAATTGTTTTCACTAGCCATGTCATGCACTGCTGCATTTATTTTCTCATTCTGTGTGGTTACTGTTCATATTGTCTGAACTAGACTGGAGTTTGATATCTAAACATTTTAATGTTCAGCCCTTCTTCCTTAGTGCTATTTTGAGCATGTTTGTTCACAAAAGAGGGTTTGGAGTTCCACTATGTCACTGATCTCATCTAGCGGAACTGCTCCAGATCAGAAAACACTTCCTACATAGTATTGCTCACTGGGATGTGCATGGGTTACAGTCCAACTGGATTTCTAATTTGTGTTGGTGCATTGAACTGAGTCCTGGTACCATGGGGTTAGAAATCTGACCGCTGCAGCTCTGGGATGTTGGAGCCCAGATTGTGATAGTCTAGAGGGTTTTTCTGTTTTCAGGAACAAGTATTTATCATAGTCCATCAGACCTTTTTCTTGTCAATCCCATTGGAGGTTGTGTGGTAAGCATGTATTGTGTGCCTATTGTCAGAAATGTGCATCTTCTAATAGCTTCCAATATTTCTAAGCTTATGATATGCTTCTTATATTCTGCTAAACCCCATAAGATAACATTACCTTGCCTTGTCTGAGCGTTTGATTACTATACTGGTGCCTTCTTGCTAAAATCTAATGGACCTTCTTTGTTACCAGTATCATGTTGTTTGTGTTTTCTGTTTCTCATCATATCTCTTAATTCCTTCATAACTTCAGTATAGTCTCTTGGTAAAGTGGCATTATGTTTGGATTTTAGTTTAAATCCATTGCTACTACATTTATCAATTTGTATTCCCTTTTAAATCTGTGCAAAAGTGCATTATTGGTTTGGTTGGGTGGAAGTCAGCCACAAGTAAAAATGGCACTATCTTCTTAGGTTCAGTAAAGGTTTCAGTAATTTAAACCTGAGCTAAACCTCTTATAACTAGCCCACAGAGCAGACAGGCTTAGCTTATTAAAATGTGTAAAGCAATTAAAAGTCACCAAACTGTTAGAAACTAAAAAAAAAAAAAAACACAATAAAAATCGCACTCCAATTTATTAAAAAACAAGAATAATTTAATGGGCAAAATGACACCAAAACGACAAAAAATCAATAAGGGGAAGCAAAGATATGAATTTTTAAAGTTTCAAATAAAAGTAGCACAAAAACGTTAAGTGCCAACCCTCGTCAACTGCAGTAGACCGGTTCTAGGTGCGATTTGAGGCCGACCGTTATGCATCACGGGGCCGGCTACAACAACCAGGTTCAACCCAGTTGGAGGTGATCCCTTGGGACTTATTCTTTTTTGCTGGAAGTTAAAATCATTCAGCAGGGCAAGGCAGCAATCTATATCTGAGAAGGGCTCCATGATGTTAGATAGACGAGGTCCCGGTAAAGCGTTGGTTTAGGTGGGAAAAGCTCTGAATGGAAAAATTCTCGCCCAGGAAAGTCCTCTCTTCAGCCGGGTGATTTTGGCACCTTTGCACGATTAAGTTTTCTATGTTCAGACTTAATCACTTTTTTGGAGCGAGTATTCCTCCAGCGAGGAAAAACTTCAAGCTGTAGCCAAAAAGGACTCCACAAGGCAGGATACCTTCTTGGCAAGGTCCCGCTGAAATATATTTGCTGCTGCAGAAAATCCCCAAGCGGGAAAAACCTGAACCGTCAGCCCAGCGGCAGCACACCTTGATCCGATTGACGTGGCATGTTTGTCCCGGTCCTGCAGAGGCCTTGGATCCACAAATGTTCTAAGTCCCAGGTTTTTCAGGATGTCAGTAGGAGTACACTTTGACACAACTACGGGTATGTGGATCTCCGGAACAGCACTTGAGGGTCAAAACTCACTCCAGCAGAAGCCACAAGCAGGGTCCAGGGCAGGTCCAGAAATGGCCAGCTGGACTTTGTGGGAAAAGGGCTTCTTGCAGCTTTGTGAGTCCCTGTAGCTTAACAGGAAGTCAGCCAACTGATCCTTTGAGTCCATTTCTTTGACCTGGGTACAAGTGGGCACATATCCAGCCCTTCAGGTCTCCTCACAGGTCTCAAACAGGTGCTGTCCTTACTCTGGTCTTCCACAAGCCCAGAGTGTTCTGAAAAGGATGCCCTGGAATGCCACATATATGCCTGGCACTAGCCTTTGTATGGTGGGGTGACTCCTGTCTCCTCCCAAACCAATAGGGAAAAAGTTCCCAGGGGTAACTCTACCCACGTCTGCAGCAGTTCTTGTGCGCCCTACTGCAAACAATCCCACGGTGCCCCTCTCTGCCTTAATGCAAGATGGTGAAACTCGTCTCCCCTTGTGCAGAGCTGGTGTCCCCACCCCAGAGGTGTGGCCAGGGAAGTGTGGTTACTTCAAACCAGTTCTGGAGGCAGCTCCCTCCCAACTGTGATTGGAGCCTCCCTAAATGGGGGAACAAAAGAAGTGCCTGCCCAGGTGATGGCTAACATTTGCCTGTGACAGGGGAGGACTCTTTGAAGTGAATCAGGTCACCAGGCACTGCCCAAATGGCCATCCTGCCAGAGAAATAGAGAGTTTCCTACACCCAAGCCTTTGTGTCCTGCTCTGGGAGTAGTTTTACACCTCATGCAGGGCTGAGCAATGGAGGGCTGCAGCTGGTGGCTAAGGCAAATTAGCCCCCAGGGCTTTAAGCATTGAAAAGGTAACTTTCTAAAACGGACGTCTCCAACCTTTTCTGTAATAAGAGCTACTTATGTTCAGTGGAAATCATTGCAAGCTACTAATATTATCAGTGTTATTCTAGTGACCAAATCATACAAGATCACATTAATGGGCACACATGCAAGAATATCAGCAGTCATCACCCCAGTGCATCAGGCAGGGTTCACAGCAGTAATGTAAAGAAGGCTTTATCGGTTTGGAATGCCTCTTCATTGGTACAAAACAGCCATAGCTGTAGTGCACCAAGTTTGTAATGAGTCTCTGCAGCACAGCATGATTTATCACTCAAAGATCAGCTTTAAATATAACGTAACATTACATGTATTTGTGAAGTACACATTCATCCTGAAGAGTATCTTGGAGCTGAAATAACAATGTTTATTGAAACCCAAGTCAACGATTGGAATTGTAGAATTCAATAGTCAACCTTCTTCCTCCAAACATTGACTTGTGAGTCCTGAAAATACCCACATTTTCATCTCGAAAGCACACTTTCAATTTTGTTACAAGTATAATAATTCAACCAAGCAAACAATTCTAATTTAGAAGGCTCACAGGAGAGCTACCAACATGTAGCTGGAGAGCTACCAGTAACTCATGACCTACTCGTTGGAGAAGCCAGTTCTAAAAGTACCTTTGTCTTAATATGCACTAAAAATCCAACTTCACCAGTGCTTTGGGCTTTTAGTAAATATTCCAAATAGTTCAAAGATTGAATTTCTAGGTGTTCCTTACCCGGAGATAGCATTTTTAAATGTAATATTGCACCCCAGTATTCTCCTGTGAAACAACCAGCTTATCTATGGTGAAAACAGCTTTTGGGGCTTTTTCACTGTGAGGGCATGTGTAACATTACACTTCCATATGTCTTACATTTAAATACCATGAAGTCTTCCTTATGGGGAGTAAGCCCTACTTACGGTGACTTATCAATATTTAAAAGGAATGCTTAGGCCTATCAAAAGGGTTTATTTAACAGGTCGAATTGCAGTTTTTAAACTGCCAGAGTCAGGCTACAATGATATGCCTAAAGCCATGTTTACACTGTAGTGGATGGTACAATAGGTGCTGCAGTCCACTAGTGGCATTTATCCTAAAGACTCTGGCTATACTTTGTACCATATAGTAAAGGGACTTCTAGGTAAGTTAAATATGCCTTTTAAGAGTGTAACCAATTTCTACATGTTTTGTGGGTCAGAACAAATACACAGGTGCTTGGTTAGCAGAGTCCCAGTGCACAGAGTCAAAAGCGAGCAGCATCTGTGCAAAAAAATCAGGGTGACTATGCAAAAAGAGGCATTTTTCTACACCATACTAAGCAAAATTTCCTGTTCTGCTAGATTTATCTCTTCTCTCTTTTCAAGTGCATGCAAAAACATGAGCTCTTCAACATCACTAATGGAAAGCTGTACTAGGGTTTCCTGAATTCCACTAGGTACTATTTCAGCCACATTCTTAGAAAGCAATATATGCTCTCTCAATAGTTTCAGCTACAAACAAAAACAAATTAATTCTGAGGGTAGTAGAATAAGAAAAGAACAAACTTAATTCCAGAACTCTCTCAGCATCAGTTAATGTATGTGGTGATACGTTAATCACTGTACACTGTTTCTCACCCTGAGAGTTCTTTATTATGCGTCCCTTTTTGTGCCTTTCTCTTCTCATGTTGTGTGGTACCCCTGTGGGAGGCGTCCTCAGTGATGTTATCAGTGATGTCACTGACCATGTCATGAGTGATGTAATATGTGAGGTCATAAGCAGTACATTGCGGGGGCATAGGTTAGAGTTAGCTAAGGTAACTATAACTGCTGAATTTCACTGGATTTATACAAGTGAAATCTGAGCCTAACTATAACGTCCTTTTAACTTTGTTTTTTTCAGTGAATTTCTAAGGTTTTTTAATTCTATTTTCTAACTATAACATCCCTGTACCCTTTGGTTTTTTCAATGAATTTCTGAGGTTTTTCAATTTCTACATCCTAACTATAACATCCCTGTAACCTTTGGTTTTGTAAGTGAATTTCTATGGGTTTTTAACTAATAGTCACGTTTGCAGAGTGGTGGAGAAAGGGGGCGGGCCTCCTGCTAGCTCTCAGCAATTGCACTGTTTGGGACTTACTGGAGGTAACGGGAGAGATTCTTGTCCCCCAAAGACCATCAGCATCCAAGGGGACTTCATCCCCCAACCGGTAGTGCCTCCATGAGGCGCATTGCAGGTTTTTTTTTACCCCCCCCCCCCTTTTTTCTCGGCTCTGCTTAACAAATCACCCTGAAACGTTCCATTTGTGAAGATTCGTCAAGTGGTGCCAAAGTTATAGGCTAGTCAAAAAGACTTTTCCTGTGGAAAATAGGTCCTAACTATAACTAATTACTGGTGACCTCCGGTAGGAGATATATATATATTCACTTAAAAAACCAAAGGTTACAAGGACGTTATAGTTGGGCTCAGATTTCACTCAAACAAAGCCAGTGAAAATCAGCAGTTATAGTTACTTGAACTAACTATAACTTACGCCCCCGCAATGCACTGCTTATGACCTCGCATATTTCGTCACTCATGAGATGGTCATTGACATCGTGGATGACGTTTCAAATTACATCATTGATGACATCAAGTGGATGTAAGTGTCTTTAAGTGTTGATGAGTGTTAAACATATATACTAACCTACTACAAAAGTTAAATTAGTATACAGTTTGCACTACTGAGTATTTCTACTTCTAACATATATTATGTGAGTGGCTGTATGACCATGTATCCTTGTGTGTATGGGTGTGTGTTTGGCTGTATGGGTGTATAAGTGAGCGTGTGAGTAGCTGTATGGGTGAGTGAGTGGCTGTTTGAGTGGGTGTTTGGTTAAGTGAGTTGGTGTGTGAGTGGCTGTGTTAGCGGATGTGTGAGTGAGTGGGTGTGTGAGTGGATCTATGAAGGAGTGAGTGGGTGTGTGAGCACTGGTATGGTCGTGAATGGGTATGTGAGTGGTTGTGTGGGTGAGTGAGTGGGCATGCGAGAGGTTGTATGGGGTGTGAGTGGTTCTGTGGATGATGTCGTCAGTTACGTCAATTGAGATGTCATAAGTGATCTTGAGCCCCGGGGTGGGCCAGGTCCCGGGGGAATGTACAAAATATGTAGTTGGGGGGGGAGGTGCAGTGTGCCCCTCTCTTCTAGGGCTCATAAAGCCCTGGGGACCACCACCTCCCCAGCGCAAATGTTGAATTAATGGGGGGGACGGGGCCACGTAGCCCCCTGCTGCCCCAGGGACTACCACCTCCCCGGAGCTAAAATGAAATGAATACGGAGGCTCGTGGGGCACCCCCGCAGCCCCAGGGACCGCCTCCTCCCAGGGGCAAATGTTAACAAAGTCCAGGGGCCGTGCGGAGTACATTTACCTCTGTTTCGTCACCTTCATGCTGTATTAACCTAAGAAGTGTAGTTTGTAAATACCAATGTTATTACCATTTGTGTTTGGGTGTTAGAAGTAGCCTGTCACTTCCTAAACACCTCCTTATTTTTCCCTAAAACCATCACATTTTGTAGTAATTATTTCCAATTTTTCAGCCTCTCCCCTTGTTGTGCCTCCCATATATACTACTAAAGCTTACAAGTGCCGAGACCTCTGCCACTCTGTTGGAGTGGAGATGTCCACACAGAAAAGATACAAGAGGTGGAGGTTTCCATCTGTAGCATTTTGTAGTACGTAAGTAGTACTACAAAATGCAGAGTTGGGAATAGACCCCTTTCTGCTTATTGGGAACTGATGTATACATGATGGAGACTGGGATTTATCTGTGCTAATTGGTGTCTGATATTTATGTGCTTACTGGATATTAGCAATGGTATCTACTAATGTGACACCTACAATAATATATGGTTACTCGAAAGGCAGATCAGGCATTCCATATCGGACAGACCTTGCAGAGGATCCCACATTCCCTCCGAGGATCTCCATTAAAAATTGGTAAGTGCAACAGGTAATGTTGCTGGTTTGTAGCAGGGATTATGGTTCCCAGTTCTTCCCTTAACCAAGCCAGCAGGCTTTATCTGAGGTGTAACTGTGCCTTTTCCTTTATACTCTCCATCCCACCATCCCATTCCACCCAAGCTGAAACTTACAGGCAAAAAGTGTGGAGTAAGGAAGTAAAATATCTGCAACTGTTCAAAGTGGTTTTCTTTCCTGGCTCCACTTACTGACCCTAATGTATCTCCTCAGTGTGTGACGGACTAAATCAGGCTTCTCCAACTAGTGGCTCTTGAGCTACTAGTAGCTCTCCAGCTACCTGTAAATAGCTCTTCTGTGTGTAGCAGTCTACTAAATAAAAGCTTTGTTTTGGTTTAATTAATCTATGTATGCCAAAATTGAAAAGGAAGGATTCAAGATTAAGATGTGTGTATTTTCTGATTTTTTTTTTTTCAAAAGCTTATGTTTGGGGGAAAAATAGTTGAATTTGCAAAATATATGTAAAGCTGCAATGAGCGCAAATCATGCGGCATCGGGGAGACTTATTGCTCATATTACCTTTATCTCAGAAACATTGCAGCTATGGCTCTTGTGTATTACCCATGTAGAGGCATTCCAGATTGATAAAGCTTTTTTTACATTACTGCTGCAAGACCTGCATGATGCACTGAGGTGATCATTGCTGGCAATCTGCATGGGAAGGCCCCTAATGTAATTTTGTCTGATGTGGTCACTATTACAACATCAATGAAAATCATCCCACAGAGGTGAAGAAAGGCATGAACAGTAAGTTCATGCAACCCACATAGAATCCCTTGCTTAAATAGAAATGTAGCAAAAGTGATGTCTATTCCCATTCAGGGCCACACACTCCTCACCTGTGCCTGTTTTCATTCGGTCGGCAAATCCTTCATCACGATGTTGTTGGGCCTAATGGTCGTAATGGTTGATGTGATTTGGACTGTTCCTTTTTCCCTTCTCACTACCACTCTCATGTTTGCTGTTTTATTTATGTGAGGTAAGACATGTTCAAACTTCCCCCATATATCTTTATTTATAGTGCTTTACAGTTAGGAGAAGAAAATGCATCTGATGTGAGTTCTCTGACACAAGTGATTGTGGACTACTTAAATACTGAAATATGGAGCTGTCTGCGGAGTGGGAGGCATAGATAGGATCAGATGATGGACCTTCAGACAAATTCCCAGTATGGGTAATCAGAGGGAATGAAAGAAAAGAACAGTGATGGAACACTTCAGACATTCCTCTGTCTCAGATTGATAAACAGATTGCCAGGAACTCCTGGATTTAAGGCAGTTTCTACCTGCTCCTGGAGACATGCATCAAACCAGAGGCGTCACACCAGACTGCATTTAGGGTTACTTCCCTGGAGCTCAACGGACAGGCAAAGAACAGCCATTTGTTGTTGGGCCATACTGCCTGTAGTAGGGGGGTAGATAACTGCTGTGGAGCTTATGAATGGCAACACTGATGCAGAATAACACGCCCAGAAGTTAACTGAAAGGCAAACTGCTGAAAAGAGTAGTTTCAAGTTGGGGAAAGGGAGACGGTTGAGAGTTGAGGGTGAGGCTTTAGAAAAATATAAGAAGGTTGTGGTTTGCTCATAGACAGTGTATAAGAAGAAAGATGGAGTGCACAACATTATGAAAATTCTATAAAGTTTAGCAGTTTAATAAATCTAGATATAATACAATGTTGACAATCTGTACTCACTGTACTTGTGCATGCCCAGAAAATATGTGGCCATTTATTAATGCATGGCTCCATAGTGCAATACTATTATATTTTTAATAAAAGAAGTATTGTAGTAGATAAAGACTTGGACCATGGAACTAGGGGAACAGTTTACTGCACCCTATTAAGCAAAATCTTAATAAATCAATAGTATTCAATGTTTAAGGTATATTTATTGTTCATGGTGTATGGAATGCTAAAATAAGATGCACATATTTACTTTCACTGTAAGCGACATATAGGATCTCTCAACGCATAATCTGTTGGATTGAGAAGCACTAAAACTGTTGGTGCCAAGTACTGACACAAATGAACTCTCTCTTCTTTTCGCAACAGATCAATTACTCTTTGGCATTCAACAGATGAATGTGATGGAAGGCAAAATACTATATAATTTGATTGCAAGAATGCCAGTAATGAAGAAATGGATCAGCATCGAAAGACCCAGGTTTGAAAAGTGATGAAATGATGAAGTGAGATATACTACTTTTGAGGTGCCAATTGATACTAATGAAAGAGATTACAGGAACAGATGCCCCAAATCATGTTACGGGAGGGAGGACTAACGTAAAACGGTTTACTGGCTAAACGGAAAGTAAAATCTTGTAAAGTAAGTCTGTGAAGACCAAAGTTAGACCATCTAGACATTTGGGTGATGGTCATGCACTGTCTGTACTCTTGAAAATTAAAAGCAACCTGATGGGGAAATAATTGAAATATTCATCTACTGTACTTACATTAGGTAATACTTTTGTATTGTACCTAGAAAACCTTTCATCTGAAATAATTGTTTCTAGAGATTGTCTTGTTTGGCAGAGCTATCTTGTGGAAGGGAAGGTGTGGCATCTCTCCCTAAGCGGTGGACCTGTTTTGTTGAATATGCTCCTAGAACTACAGTAGCCATATTATTTAGGTGATGGATAAATATCCCTACTTTAAAGGCAGCATTCATATTGGTCTTCTCTTTTTAAAGCAATTGGAAGCATTGTGTCCTCTTCAAAGCGATCATCACTGTCTTCTCCAGTTCTGCCTACGACTGTAAGTGAGATGGGGGATTTTTGTTTGTGCAACGCTGCTGTAAGGTAGCAACACTGAATGGATGAGTAAATGGGCACCCTCTTCTTTAACAGCAATGTAGACAGCCGATTAATTGGATACATTTTGTACTGTTTAACGTGTAACTTTAAATATTGTACAGAGCTATTTTCTAGCATTGTTCTCCTTAAGTTGCTCTTCTTTTTCAGTCGACCCCCATGATCTTGTTGGGTATTGCAGAATTTCCATATTATAATCAGCAGTAGCATGACATTTTTAGAAGGAGTACCTGCAAGATCTATGCAGGTGTAAAGCTGCTGGGAGTTGATAGTCCTGTAATAAAGTCATTGTAAGGAAAAAGCGGTTGCTATTGGAGTCATCATTTGGTGAAGTCCAAACTACTTTTTGTAAACTAACCGTAGCAGTGTAACTAATGTAGTTTTTAATGAGAATGTAATATCTTGGGCACACATTTTAGAAAGCCAACATGAGTTTAGTTTCAATATCTTGCTGTTTTTATTGCTCTCATCAAAGGATCCAAAACATTACTGACTATTACTACTTTCTCTAACTGCAAACAATACCTGAAGGCGAAAACAAAGACAAACTGGTGATTCATGAAGTACCTGATTAAAAGATAACTGCAAGGATATGTTACTTGATTCTGATTATCACATCATTGATAGGTGGTCCAGAAGTTGATGATCTGGGTAATGAGATCAAAAGAAGACCATAATCCAGTGTAAAATGTATTGCAAAACTGAGTGTTTGCCAAGTAAAAATAGATGGAAATCAAACTAAAAGCCACTTAAGAATAGTAAAGGATAAAACGCAAATTAAGATTGGTAAAACATCATGGATTATCAATAATGGTAGCACTCAAGTTCTGATGCCATTTATTGAAAATGAAAGAAGTATTCTGATGATATCACATTTGTTGCTGTGACTCTTGAGGCATTATTCAAGACACTGGAAGCACGCACTACAACCTTGCTCCCTGCTCGTTTACAATTGCTGTGAATTGTAACCAGTGTTGATCATATAAATACTGCTCCTCAGGAAAATGGTTAAAGAAATAGGCACATATGTATTAAAAAGGAGTATAACAAATAAGGAGCCATCAAACAAAGTTCCAAGGACGTTGATGTGAATTCTGCTACTAACCTAGTTGCTTAAATAAAAAGGATGAGCACAGACATAATAAAAAATATCCATCAGGAGAAAAGCCTGCCTAATAACGGTGACCACAAAAGTAGACATAAAGATAAATTAGTTGAGGAAAATGTAGTTGAAAAAAATGACTACTATAGATGTCAGCACTTTGACTAATGCGACAATAAAGGAGGCTATGCCTAACTGTACATTACTAACTAATTAAAGCAAGAATGTTTCTGAGAACAAGAACATCTCCAGTAAGAGCATCAACAAGGGTGACCAAAATGAAGGGCATCCGTCATCATTTTTATAAAAATAGACTCCAATACTGGGAATAACAGTTGTTCTACTGATATGGATTGCACAGCTGCCTTGACCTTTGATAATATATTTGCTAGGAGGGATGACAGAACCTATACCAACTCTGATGTGTTCTTTTGCTCCTTACGGGCGGGATACATAAATCGAAGAACTTGCACATGTGACATTTTTTAATTTGAAAATGATGCTGTCTGCTTTATTTCAAAATGTCGTAATTTGTGTTGGAATGAGATAACGGTAAAATTTGTGTCTACCTTTACAAGCACGTGTTGTAAATGTGTTATGGCTACACAAAGATAACCTCATTTGTCAGTTTTTTTTCTATTTGTTTTTGCTCTGTAATCTCAAAAAGCTCATGTGGTGAGGATTCATTCCGTTTTAACACACCCAGTGCTGAATCATTGGTGAGGTCACTGATGCAATCAGGATCAATTTGAATTGAGATGTTCAAGTTGGTGGGTGTTGGAGATATCAATTGAAAAGCTTAAGGAAATACGCCTAACCATTTCTTCAAAAGGGCATTCACCTTAGATCCATTCTCTTCACATTTCCATGAACTTAGATGATCATTTCATTGCATTTTATGTGGTGAACTTACTATGGCATTTGCATGTAAATTTTACATTTCAGAAAGATTGACTGCAGTCATTGCGCGATCATGAACAGTTAATCATCGCAATGCATTTGAGCTTCCTTCGTGAAGGTCATGGACCTCGTCTATCCATATTTGTTCAAGGAGTGCAGTGTTATCGCAGTTCTCTTCCTACATCCATACCAACTTGAATAATGTTAAAAGAAGGACTTGTTTTAATGCTGGATTGACTGCTCTTAAGTGAACATTTTAGAATTAAGACACCTTCGACCATCAGACCCTGCTGAACATTTTGTTCATTCTCATGAGTTTCACTGATTCTACATTGCTGTGAGGTTTTTTTCTTGATTTTGGACATCAATCTGACTCTCCACATCTAAGCTATGAACTGTGCCCTGTTGAGGACTCAAAGGATCCATCAATCCATTTCTGGTCCTCAGTCTCAACATGGAGCCTCTTCAAGTCATCCTGTCTATCCACTATATTGAATTCCATGCCTACACCTATGGTAACCATTTTTTTCTAATGAAACACAGACATTGCCCTCATCCAGATCTGAATGTTAAGTGACCACCTTGAACTAAGCTCACTTGTCAACACTAAAGTACTCATTTTGCCCACTGTCTCTTTAATCCCCCAAATACCGTAGAAGATAAAGGAGTTAAAGATACTGGGGGAAAGAGGGAAAAGAATAAGAGAGGAAGACCCTGGCAAATATGACTCCCAGTTGTAGCTGCAGAAACATCCAGTGCTCTGCAGTTAAATATTGCCAACCTGTCTTCATGTACTCTTGAGGCAGAACTACTATAAAGATCACAAAATCATGAATATGTACATAGAAGTTACTGAGAAAATATATTCTGATGGGTAATTCTCCCAACAGATTCCTTATTTTATTAATATTCTTCCAGGTGCCAGACTACAAATGGGAAATTTAGCAGTAATATATCTCCACCACTGCAAGGTAGTGCCACGTGGACATGGCGCCTCCATTGCGAATCCTGTTTATTGTTATACGTGATGGCCATCATGGTGCCGGATGCCAAGCTATTTTTGGCCAAAGCCCTAATATACACCCCGAAGCTTCTACTTGCCAACTCAGATAAATGCCCCAACAGGGAACGAACTTCTAAAAGTTCTTCCCACAGAAAACACAGTAGGAGGGAGACGTTATCATTCCTGAGGCTGGAGCCTCAATGCCGTTCTCTATTGTCCAACTCTTCCTCGGAACTGATTCTAATAGTAAAAAAGCTAAAGCCGGAGTTCCTGACTTCATTGCACAGGTGAGGCCTTCTAACAGACAATGTTGAATATTTTCAGTGCATCTGCGGTACCTTATGGGTCACTCCAAGATAGTGAGCCACTTCTGCTGGTTAGACAGTTTCGGCCACTCCTACACACACTACCCCTGACTCCGCACTTCCACAGGCTCCGGCCTTGGTGCCTCTTTGGGTGAAGCCTTTACCATTCAAGGTAAAGACCAGCATGCAGTTGATGCCACCTAAGATGCAAACACCGGCACTGCCCTTGAAGAGAATTCTGGACAGCATTCTAAACCGTTGAAGTCCATGGACATTATCAGGATGGCAAAATAAAACTTTTGGGAGTATTTTGATGATGAACCTTTGACACAACACCTTCCTGGGGCCAAGACGTTTACCCGCAGAGAGGAACTCTTTAGGTCCCACTTCGATGCTGTAATCATCCCCAAATATTATGGCCATAGAGAGGAGGATGATTGTAAGGAAGATAACCTCACCCCACTTGCAACACAATTGCTGGCCTGTTCCATGGATTATAAAACGCAAGTGATCTGGGTGGATCCCCAGAAGGGGACATGCCTTACTCCTGTGGAGGAAATTACTTCATCACTACCATTTATTGCTGAGGCCAGATCTAACATTTTGACAGAAATCTTGCAGCCTTCCTTCACAGTCTCAGAACCTCTGCTACCTTTCAGAGAGTGCTATTGTAGCCCTTTATCGTAGCTTGGGAGAAAACGTTCCCTGGTCCGGCAGTCAACAGACAAATTGCTGGATAACACAGGCCTGCACCTTGTGAAATGAAATTCGTGTCCTCTCACCCCTCTCCCAAAAGCATAGTGCTCCAAGCTTTTGCCATAAAGTTGAACCCTAGCACTTTTTTCATGACTCCACTGAATTAAAAGTCTAAGAGACTGGGCTCTTTAGGGTGACTGATTTTGTGCTTCTGGAATCCGTCCTATTCTCACTGTGAATGCCAAGTACCTTCTGGGGCACTATGTCCAATCCCTGTGGGAGCCGGCAAAACTAACAGTCAGTTTGCCTAGCCACATGAAGAAGTTCTTTTTCTATTCTGATGAACAATGGATTGGAAGCTTCCAAACAGATCCTGAATGTCTGCTCTATTCTGCACACAATGTGGCTTGATTCATGGACAGGGCCATCAGGCTGCATTGCCACACTTGGCTTAATTTCATTTGTTTCTCAGAAAATCCTCGCCTCCATGCCCTTGATAGATTTGAAACTTTCCTTCACGTTAGTTAGGAAATTTTACATTCTCTATCAGGACTGGAGGCTCAGATTATCCAGGTTCAAAGCTGACTGACCACCAGTGAGGCGACTCCCACCACTGGCTTAAACTAGAACGTCTTGAAGGTAGAGTCCAAGGACCAGTCAGCCACATTAAGAATATCCTATAAATGACCCCTAGCAAAAAGGCTTTTGATGCCATCGACCCCCTGGTGGAGTGTGCCCCAAATGGAGAGGTGTCAATGTCCGCTTCTTGTATGACCCACTTCACCCACCGGGCAATGGTAGGGGAGGAGACCACCTAAAGTCTTCTTTAGAACAATAAGTAGCTGAGGTGTGCCTGGAGGTTGTAATTCACCCTTTCATGGATTCGTAAGCCCGGAGACATCTTAGTACATTAGTTAAGGGTGTTGGGAAAACACGGGATATTGCACTATCCTCGTAGTAGATTTGGTGAAAGACATCCCTTCTGGGGTAACATTCTCACATTGTTATCCAATGTGTGCACATCCAAGCTTCTCTTACATGAGATAAGGCATAGAAAAATTGCCAACTTTCCTGTTAGTTCTTTGCGAGATAGAAATTCATTGGCCTGCCATGACTCTAACAATCGAAGGACCGTATTTACATCCCAAAGTGCAGAGTATTTAGGTTCTGAGGGGCAAGATATTCTGATCCTCTGCAATAGTCTGCATACTAAGGGGTGTTCTCCTGTCAGTATCTCTTGAAAAGGCAAGCGACCCGCCAAGATGGCTGACCAGCATGTGCTAATCATCCTGTAGGCCAAGCCTGCTTCTGCTATTTCAGGTAAGAAGTTTGCTATGCTTACTACATCTGACCGCACAGGATCAAGACCCCTTCGCAGACACCAGAGTGACCACCTGAGCCATGCTGACCTGTATCACTTGACAGTAGAGTTGTCCCACTCCCCTGATGAGACTAACCACCTGTTTCGATTGTTCTGGGATTTCCCAGTGTGCCCTCTAATCCTCCATACCATGAGAAGGAGAGTCCCTTCCTGTAACAACTGGTGTAAGTTGCAGTGAGCATTCCTAAGAAGGTTCCGAGTCCAGGGAAGAGGGATTGGAGAATGCATGGAAAGTTCCAGAAGTGGATACCAAACTTGCGATCTTCACAGCGGTGTCACCAGTACCATCTCCGCCTGTTGTCTCCTGACTTGTGCAGTCAGCCTGACGATCATTGAGAAAGGCGGCAAGGCATGTCTCAATCCTAGGCTCCAGCCATGTAGAAATGCTCAGTTGGCCTTCGCTGGTTGACCCGGATGCCAGCTGAAGAAGCGTGGTAGTTGAGCATCCAAACGAGTGGCAAAGAGATCTAACTTGCACGGGCCCCATTTTAGCATCAGTCACTGAAATAGACTTGGATCCAACTGCTGGGAACTGGAATCCTTCAGATGCCTGGAATGCCAATCTGCTGTTTGATTCAGCCTCCCTGGTAAGTACTCCGACGTCACAGCGATTTTGTGCTTCAGGCAGCAGCGCAAAAACTCCTTGGCCAAATTGGCCAGTGACTTGGACTGTGTCCTCCCAAGATGTATATGTATTGGACTACCGACACATTGTGCATTTTGAGAAGGATGGAACAAGATACCTTGTTTGCCGCCAAGCTCCTTACCATGAAGGAGCCTCCAGAAGCTTCAGGCAGTTGATATAGAGTGTTTCCTCATTTTCTGACCCCAAACCCTCCTATTGTAATATCCCCACAACCGATTCTATGATGAGGTTTGTGCTTTGCTGAATATTGCTCTGCAATTCTAAGAATGCATGTGATCCAGTCACCACTGGATATCCTTCTGAGCTTCCTGGTTGAGGTACACCTCTTCGGCATTCGTCAACCACCATTTGAGGTGCAGCTCCTTCAGCCTTGAAGTGCCCAGTAGTGCTGGGGCCCGGGGAAGATTGCCTGTAGGGAGGATGCCAGTAGTCTCACTATCCTGGCCAGGTGTCTGAAGGATACTTTTTCTTTTTCCAAGGTTTTGCACAGTTCTCTGCGTATCATAGACATCTTCTTCTGAGGTAATCTTCAGAATTGTCGGACCGAATCTGTGACAAAGCCCAAGAATACTATCTTCTGAGCCGAAGTGACTTCGAATTTCTGATCGCTTATAATAAATCCGAGACCCTGCGGAAGGGATACTGCCAGTTAAAGCTGCTCCTGTAGCTGTCCCAGATTTTGGTGCCTCAGGAGTATGTTGTGAGGTAGACAATAAGTCTGACTCCTCTCGCCTGTAGCCATTCCATGCCTGGCAAAAATACTTTGGTGAAGCACCACAGAGCGGAGGATAGGCCTAACAGGAGTCAGGTGAACTCATAGATCTGACATTTCCACTCAAACTACAAAAAAATGCTGATGAGGAGGAAAAATTGGGATGGTGAGATAGGCATCCTTCATATTGAATCTTACTAGCCAATCGTTTGGACGGAGGAAGTCTCTGAGTAGATGCATGCTCTCCATTTTGAAGTGGTAATACATTACCCATTTGTTGAAGTCCTTCAAGTTGATTATTGGTCGATGGCCTTTGTCCTTCTTCTCAACCAAGAATAAATTGCTGAGAAAACCCGTGGGGGTAAAGAGGAGGTAGCATTGCCTTTTTTGCTAAAAGAGCACACACCTCTTGATCCACAATGTGAGCACCCTCCTGTGAAAAGGAAAGGGGTCTTGGAAGGGATCTCTGGCACTGGGTTTTAGGGAAAAGCCAATGATAGTTTGAAGTGCCCATGCAGCTCCTGTTATGTTCCTCCAGTGTGAAGAAAAAATTTAATCTGCCTCCCACTTTGAACGGGGAAGAAAGGGTATTGCTTACCGTTTGTTCCTCCTAGTTCGTTGCTAGCACCTCTGAAGGCTCCTCTGCCGCCTTGGCCTCTGCCATCGCCTCGAGTAGGGAAGAAACCCCTGAACTTTCTATGATCCTTCAACTGCATGGAGCGTCTTATTTGGAGTTTGTGGGGGTCTGGAGTGTAGGAACAGCCGGACAGGTGTCCGTTGCCTTAAATGGGCCCTTCAAAAATGTTTTGGCCAAAGACCTTGTGCATAGATTGTTGCACCTTTTCAAGGGAAGAAAAGGTTGTCAAAAAACTTGGTGTGCTATAATGAAAAGATCTTGAAAGAGTCCTCCTTCCGCCACCAGAACTACTTCTGTGGTGCCAATTACCCCAATTGTTATCAAGAGAGGTCTGTGCGTTCCGTGAATAAAGCACAGTTGTCATTACCAAGGAAGCATAGCGCTCGTTGGGCCATCCTGATGGGATATCTGGATCAATCAGGTTGCCAGTCTCACTGGCCTACTTGATCTTTGATGAATTTTGTTACAAAGGTGGCCATTTTAGGATCAACTTCGGAATTACAGGCCATTGTGCCTGCCAGAGATGGTCGTGGGCATTCCGCCGTTTGTTTTCCCTAACTTCTTTATCCGTGGGTTTTCTGTTATGGCTGCTCATGTATTAAGCTACCTTTGCGGCTGGGACCCAATCTGCAGATCAGGGGTGATATATGTAATCGGGGTATAAATGTCTGAGGGTCTTGCCAACCCTAGTGAGATGGCTTCACTGTTGTCTCCATCCTAGGGCATTTGGAGTCACCTTCCAGCCGCCACGGGCTACTGGGTCTTGGTTCTTTCCCAGAATCCTGATTGTCAATATCATCCCGGCATCTGGATCGTCTTCCAAATTGGAGTAGGTATCCTCATTAAGGGTATCCCTCAGATGTTCATCCTTCCGACTACCTTGGGGGTCAGCCCACCTTTTTAAGAAGGCCTTATGAATCCTTTCAAAGGCATCTGAAGGCGGAGATATGACCCGTGCCTTGAGTATTGCTTTATTGCAGCCTTTGGCTAAACAGACTCCCCAAGGGGCGATGACCCCCGATCTTTGTCCTGGGGGTTGAATGCTGTGTTTGGCAGTCAGCATGGTAATCTGCCTACCCATGGACTCTAAGCCTGAAGATCTGACTCGTTAAAGATGCATCTATGACATCTACGAGCTCTTCATTAATAGGTAGGAACACTTTCCTCCTCAATCATCTCAACAGAATGTTCATTTTTTGCTGACGTGGTAGAGAAAGATCCCAGGATTATACTGGCTACCAGAGGTGTGTAATTGTTGTAGATCCTACCTGAGGCAATTGGCGCTACCAATGCTTGTTTGGAGATAGGGTAAGGCTTGTGGAGAATATGTACCTTCTATTTTACAATGGGCTAGAGGTCAGGAAAAGAACTCCACGGTCGCTACACCGCTAAACCTGGAGTTGCTGTGGCTCACATGCAGCCGCTGGGATATGTAGTCTTTTTGGTATATGGTTATAGTTGTGTTGTTGGCTGCTGAGCTAGATTCCTCCTCACCTTAACATAGATACACAAGCAACACCTCCACGGAGGCGGGTCTGCAAACTGTCTCAAACCAGAAATCCTAGAGGATCGAACGGGCAAAATGCCCTCCTCAACGGACCTGACTAGGCAGTAGATCTTCGTGAACTTGTGGAAGGATGCCCACGTAGCAGCTTGGCAGATGACCAGGACAGATACCCCGTATGCTAAGCAGTAGTAGCGGCCTTGGCCCTGTTGCAGTGGGCCTGCAAGTTTTCAAAAGGCTGCTTTTTTAACTAGTATTTAGCAGATTTTAATGCAAAGTGCACTCCATTGAGAGATGGTTCTCTCAATGAGGCACGGGTCCATAGAACCAATTTGTCTTATTAGAAGCTGGTGTATTGAGGCTTAGCTGAAAGAGCTAGAAGCTCACTGACCCTCCTGACTGATGTAATGGCCACCAAGAATGTCGTCTTAAGAGTTAGGAGTCTGAGCGGACAGCTATGTAGGGGCTCAAATGGGGAGCCCATGAGAAATGTTAGGACCAAATTAAGGTCCTCTTGGGGCATGATGAAAGGGATATGAAGGAACAACTGTTGCAAGCCCTTAAGAAAAGCTGTCACATCAGGTGACTTAAACAGTGTGGGCTCATCGGGCAACCACAAAAAAAGCCGATATTGCCACAAGATAACCTTTAATAGTCCCCTGGGCAAGGCCTTGACGGGCGAATGACAGTACAAACAGTAACACTTCAGACAAGGGGGCCGAAAGTGGGTTAACATGACGGGAGGAGCACCAAGCCACAAATTTGTCCCAGCGACAGCCGTATACCGTCTTGGTTGAAATATACCTGGCTGCCAAAATGATATCACAAATCTCGGGAGGAAGATCCAAGGCATTCAAGTGCCACTGCTCAATCTCCATGCATGAAGGTGGAATGTGTGTAGGTTCAGGTGCAGGGCCCTGCCCTGCTGAAGCGACAGCAGGTCCTCCTGTAAAGGCAGCCTGATCGGAGGACAGATGCTCATGCTCAGGAGTACAGGATATCAAACTCTTCCTTGTCCAGTCTGTAGCCATCATGATGACTTGGGCCCGATCAGTCCTGATCTTCTTGAGAACTCAGGGTAGGAGCGGTGTTGGTGGAAAGGCTTGCAGGAGCCCCAGGTTTCAGTCTAAATGGAATGTGTCTAGGAGCGAGAGCCACTTTGGAATCTTCAAGGCACAGAAGAGCTGACATTGCGCATTCTCTGCAGTGGCAAATAGATTGAGCCAAGGTTCTCCTTATTCTCGGAAGAGACCTTGCGCCATCTCCAGGTGTAGACACCATTTGTGATCCGCAAGGCTTCGGTGGCTGAGTTAGTCTGCCCTGGCATACAGAGATCCCGCCAGGTACTGCATGTTATGTTATATTGCACACGAATCACCACGGGAGGGGTATCTCGGCACAGCACAAATCACAGGCAAATAACAGAACTTCTAAGCTGAAAATTCCTCTGTCTTAAGGAGTTTCCTGAACTTAAAATGATCAGTGCACTTGCGAATGTGGAGCGATAGGGGCTAGGTAAGAAAAGGACCTGCCCCCTGAACGGGACTTTCTGACCCGTGGTACAGTGAGAAGAGCTTTGTCGCTAGATATTAAAAGTATGACTGGTCTGTAATATGTAAGCTTTGAAGATCTACATAGCTTGGACCTTTCCCGATCAGAGGATTATGTGTTCAAACAGCAAATTTGAAAAATAATTCTTTTACAGACCGGCAACCAATAAAGGGAACATAGAAGGGGAGCAAAAGCAGTCCTGGAAGGAAGGTTACAAATGAGACGGGCTGCAGTGTTCTGAACAACTTGCAGTTTAGATAGTAACAGCTCATTTTTAGAGGCCAGTAAGTCATTGCAGTACTCCAAGTGGGAGATAACCAATGGTTGGACCAAAGTTTTCCTCACAGAAAGTGAGAGGAGGGTAAAAGCTCTACTCAACAGGCACATCATATAAAATTAAGTGCATGTGGTAGTCGGAACTTGTTCTTTCATTGTGGGGGATTGGTCCAAATTGATGCCCAAGTTCTTTACTAGTTTAGGAGCTGACGCAGTGCATGACCAGGAAGATGTCCAGTTGCTCCAGCCAGGTCAAGAGGGTCAGGACCTCCTGATACAGAGACCATGACACTACTCCGCCCTGTTTGTTGCAATACCACTTGGCTGTAGTGTTGTCTTTGTACATCTGAACCACCCTCCCTGTAATGGACAGGAGGAAGGCTTCAATGTAAGCAAATCGCCCTCCACTCCAGAAGATTGATGCAGAGCTGGGACTCCGCCAGAGACCAGAGTCCTCTGATCTCCATCTCGCCCATGTGGCCGCCTCAACCCAGAAGCGATGCGTCAGCCACCACTGACAGTCCTGCATGGGGAAGGAAGAGGAGCCTGCCACTGGTCCAATGGTAGTTTGTTAGCCACCACTGCAGATCTTGTGCAGTCTCCTTTGAAATCTGGACCAGGTCGGAGAGATTCCCTTGATACTGTGCCCAGTGGGACTTCAGGTCCCACTGCAGTGCTCGAATGCACCATTGGGCGTGCTTCACCAGCAGGTTGCAAGAGGCCATCAGACACAACAGGTTCAAATTCACTTTTAGCAAAATCCAGGACAGAGGTTGAAACATCAGGATCATAGTCCGAAAGTCCTGGACTCTCTCCTCCAAAGGGTAGGCGCGGAACTGCAACATGTCCAGAAAAGTCCAGATGAAAGCATCTGAGGAGGAGTCAGGTGTGACTTTTGCATGTTGATAGGGAATCCCAGAGAATGCAGGAGTTTAGCTTTAGTCTGGAGGTGGATGAAGACTGCCTGGGGCGAGCCCACCATCAACAGCCAGTCATCGAGGTAGGGGATGACTGGGACCCCTGACCTCCGAAGGTGTGTTGCAACCACACCATCACTTTTCGTTATCACCCGGGAGCACTGGTGGGGCCGAAGGGGAGCACAGCGAACTGGAAATGCAGGAAACACCTGTGGTTTGCAGGACGGGCTTGTGAAAATAAGCGTCCTGCAAGTCCAAAGCTACCATCCAGTCTCCAGGGTAACAAGAACCTGAGCCAAGGTGAGCATCTTGAATTTCTCTTTCTTCAGGAAGGCATTGTGGGGGCGTAGATCTGGAATGGGGCGGAGGCCTCTCTCCTTTTTCAGCACCAGCAAGTAGCAGGAATAACAACCACGTTGTACTTCTGCCGCTGGCCCCTCTAAGTGGCAACTCTGGCCAACAGAGCCTGCACTTTCTGGCAGAGTAAGGAGAGATGGTCCTACGTCAGCCGTTCAAGGGGATGGGGACAAAAGTGGAGGGGTTTCCACAAAGGGAAGGACATAACCCCTCTGCACAAGGTGTAGCACCCACTTGTCGGAAGAGATTTCGGTTCATTGGGGCGGTGGTGCTTGAGCCTGTCGCCAGTGGGATGGTTGTGCTGGGTGGAGGGCTCACTAATGCTGCTTGGAGGCTGAGGCAACGCGTGTCCAGGGTACTCGACAGCGCACTGGGAATGGCTCCTGTGCTCTCTGTGGGATTAGCAACCCCTGCCACAAAAAGGCTGGGGAACCTGCTGCTTGAGTTGATAAGGCTAATATTGCGGACACCTATGGAAGCCCCGCCGACATCCATGAAAGTGAAAGGGATGAAAGGACTGTTGCTGTGGTCAGGAAGCCAAAGAGAGGGCCAGGGATCTGCCAGTACCTCGGCTTTCACATAACCGCGTGAGCACTGTGTCAGATTTGTCCCCAAATAGGCAGGAGCCATCGAATGGCATGTTAATCAATAATGCTTCGAAATCCCCCGAGAACCAAGTGGACCGCAACCAAACATGCTGGCAAAGTGCCACTGTAGAGACCATGGACCTGCATAGGGAGTCTGTGGTGTCCAGTCCGCACTTGATGCCAAACGTAGCTGCTTCCCGACCATACACCAATGCTTGGTTTGTGATGGCTTAGCCCTCTTCAGGGATCATGGACAGCAGCTGCGCAATTGAGTCCAATACAGCATTGGAATATCGACCCAAGAGGCATGCGGTGTTCACCGATCGCGCAGCCAAGCTGGTGGAAGAGAAGATTCTCTTCCCAAAAGTGTCCAGCCTCTTGGATTTCCTATCCCATAGGATGGAAGGGAATGCCTTTGGTTTGAACTTGGCTGTTGAGGCCTGTACTTCCATGCTGCCATTGGAAGGAATGCTGGGAGAGAAAGACCGGGTCTCCTAGGGCAAGACAGTGGCGATGCAAATCATGCGGTGCACAGGAGCCCTTGTTCAAGGTTTAACCCAAGCCCCCAGAAGAACGTCTGTGGGGGCCTCATTAAAGGGGCGCAATGGCTAGGCAGAGCAGGCCCCCGGGTGAAATATATCCGTCAAGACAAAGAAGAGATTCACCTTCCTCTGAAACAGGACCAGGAAGGGAAAGCATGCCAGAGTCAGGGAAGATAGCCAGACCACTGGCATCACCCAGCTCATACCAGTTGTTTGCTTGGTCAGGGTTTCCTCAAAGTGCCCATACCCCCCTTCTTCATCCTCCCCTTCAGATGGGAAGGGTCTGTCCAAGGGTGGCAAGTCAAGAGGTGGCTACAGCCTGGATGGCGCCGGAGTCAACATAGAGCGGCACTGGAGGTGATGTTGAGCAGCGTTGGGGCGGCACCATCTTGGAGTCATAAAAGGCAATATACTCATCGCCAGTCGTGCCGGGGCCTGCTTCAGGAGGACCAGGGCTGGGGTGGGTGAAGGCACCCTTGGCAGCATCGAAAAATTCAGGGTTGGATCCAAAGGGCCCAGCTGGGTGTCAGGAGCCGAACCCACCAGAGGGGCACCAGAGGGAGTCAGTGACCCAAGGATGGCATGCATGGCATCATAAAAATATTTTAATTGGGTGGGTATCACTCCGGTTCCGACGAACTCAAGGAAGCACGGAGCGCAGCCCACCACCGGCTCCGCAGGTGGAGTGCGGGAGCGGGGCCTCGAAGCACATCATTTGGGTGGGGAAGCATGCGGGAATGGCTCCAGGAGTGGCCTGAGATCTCCCTCGGGAGTATGACCAAGAACAATGCGGAGCCGCCTTCTGCCGCATCTCGAGGAGCTTCATCGCCTGCTCGCGGATCGCCTTGGGGTGCATCAACTTGCACTTGGCGCAGGCTTTGGGGTCGTAGCCCAACCCCAGGTACCAGAAGCAGACCATATGGTTATCAGACACAGGCATTTGTCTGTGGTATTCTCCACAGGTTTAAATCCCATAGGTTTGTTAGGGGACAACAAAACATTGAGAAAGATGGTTAAAAAGTGACCATGGTAGTTCTCCGGATCCCACTGTTGACGCGAAAAGAAAGGAACTGATGTTAGCATGCCGAAGGGGCGCCTATATAGGCACCGCGCACGTCACTTCCTACATGGGCAACACCAACGCAGAGGCGATCAATGCTACCTACTGCCGTGCAGAGGTAATGCTCAAGATTTTCCGGAACCAGTCTGACGCCCGGGGAAAATGTAAAGTGGGGAATCTGCAGTTAGTAGTCTCTATCAGAAATCATTTACAGCAAGTATCTAACTGCGTTTTGGTGTGTTTAATTTTGCACTAGCTATTCTAATTTTATTCTTCATGGTTGCACACATCCTTTCTCTTTCATATGAAAAAGCACCACACCAAGGATATAAGTCTTTTGGAGGGAAGGGTTATGGTGTGACAATGCATTATAAGGAATAAAGTAACCCTTACCATACATTCTAAGGATATTGCAAGTCACCTCAGAGTTCCATATGCCAAAAATTAACTTTGGTATACCCAGCCACTATTTTGTCACAGGTGCCTGTCATGCTAAAACCACTAGTATGACACATCAGTAGTTTGCTATAGGTGCATCTATAAGCAGGGAATTACCTTCAAAATGCCAGGGCCAGTGGCAGACTCACAAGTATCCCACTACATTATTAGTCATGCTCACTTGCATTCATTCACTCACTCACACTCATTCTCACTCACCATACTCATTCATTCATGCTCACTTGCTCTCATTCAGTCTCACTCATCCTCTTGCACTCACTCTTACTTATTCACACTCACTCTCTCTCACTCCTATATTCTCACTCACTTAAACTCACTCTTACTCCTTCCTTCTCACTCTCACTTATACTCACTCTGACTTCTTCAGTCTTACTCATTCACACTGACTAACATTTACTCTTCCTCTCACTCACTCATACTCACTTGCACCCTCTCACCTATTCTCACTCTGACTCACTCATTCTTACTCATAGTTACACACCATTTTGTATTGTTTTAGTGATGTTTCTAATCCATGCCGTGTAATTTGTACATGCAATGATTTTAATTAATTATGCATAATAATTGTTTTTATTTTCTCGCAGCAAAACTCTCATTTTCACTCACTTGTTTGCTCACTCTCTAACACTCCCTCACACTCTTCATTCACACTCATCCACTCACTCGCAGTCACTCTTGCTCTCATTCCCTCTGATTCACTCATGCTCCTTACTGACACTCAATCTCATTCTCACACACTACCTGTCTCTGACTCTCACTCATGCACACATGCTCACACATACAAACACACACACATGTGCATGCTGTCTCTCTTGCACAACCATACTCTCACCTGCAAGCATACACAATGTACATTTTAAAGCATTTTCACCTAATCTGCTAGGGATGGTCTTGGGACAGCTCCTCTTGCTCCATTTTCTATTGCACTAATAGATTATTATTCATTATTAGTTTGATATAAAATGGGAAGAAAGCAAGGAGAGCAGAGCCCTGACGACCATAGAGTGAGCACTGTGTTCTTGGTACTGATTCTGCCACCTCTGATGCCAGGGATCGCAGCGTCAGTGGTCACAGGGGGCAACCTAGGAGTTGCAGCTGTGACCCCTGGCTATCCCAACATTACGTCCAGGGCCATGTGGGAGCACACGAGGCATTACGTGATTCCTTCTGTTGGCTAAAGTGGGCCACCAGGAACAAAAAGACACCAAAAGTTTCCAAAAAAGCTCACCATGGGCAGAGAAAACATCAAAAGATGCTTGATTCCCCAGGGAACCGGCCAGGAATGGAAGTGAGAAGCGATCCACTCCGAAGGTTTCTTGAATTCCCAGGGAGGGCGAAGTCCTAGGGGTCAGCACAAGAAGAATAAAAAAAAAAGAAAGACTCGGGGGGGTTCTTGTTCATGGATGTCATGATGATACACTG
Source organism: Calotriton arnoldi (assembly GCA_963921515.1). NCBI lineage: Eukaryota > Metazoa > Chordata > Amphibia > Caudata > Salamandridae > Calotriton > Calotriton arnoldi. The sequence continues at coordinate 1,325,623 of CAWUFW010002245.1, read as the reverse complement.
TGATTCCTCAGGAGCAATACAATGCTTAATGTGGTCGCACCTTCAGGGAAGATAGGTTCCCTGTGAGCTCCAAACAAAGAACAAGGCTTTGGACTGGCCAGGTGAGAGGTAAAGTTTAGGATGAGGATCGGCCAGGAGGGAGATTCAAAACAACAAAGGTCTTTGATTACGAACAGATTATTTTATCATTCCTAAGCTCAAACACACAGTAACATGCAAGGATTAGTATTTTACCCAACCATTTGGTATTAACATTATTTGGGTTTAACCAATTTTCAACCTTTCTTGTCAACATTACATTAATGGCAAGATTCGAGCTCAAGATTAGCGCTTAGCACTTTATGCTCTCCCACTGTAGAGGGGGGCTTAGCCCTACCTAATTTCAAAATGTATTACTTTTTGCCTATTTTGCACAGTCAACAAGATTTTAAAAAACACAGCAACTCAAATCCTACTATTATGAGTTAATATTAAAGATGTGCTGCACTTAAATACATTTCCCAAAAAGTGCATTATCAGGTGTTAAATTTGTCCTCAGCACGACGAGTCCAATTTAAAAAGAAATTTGGGATCCCACAATTCAATGTCTCAGTCTGTCTTGAGGACATAGTTTCTCAAAACCTGGTGGAGTTAAACTAGCAATACTAACCAGATGGAAAGTAAATGGGTATTGTAAGATTTTAAATTTTTTGTTCAACAATGTATGAACGACATGGGATGAGATAGTTAGGTGAATTAAGATCAATGGATGTTATGGTCATACAGTGGTATTTATTCTTACAAAGATACCTCCTTCATCGATATATGAGCAGGAGGAATTGGTCTATAATTTCTTACAAAACACCGCTTTCAGAAGAGCAGGGAGCTGGACATGATTGTTGAGGAGCGTAATGTACCTTTTCTGTACCTCCACTTCCAAAAATAAATAATTAATAAAAATATATATTACATTAATAACCTGAATCAGTCTTTCAGTTTCTTGAGAAACTCAAGTGCAGTTTTTATGCATGGGTAGTATCATCCACTGGAACACTTTTACAATTGTATTGCCTCTTTCGTTTTCAGATTCAGATTGTGCTCTGGTAGTTTCCAGTTAGTTTTAAGCCTTTTTTGATTCGCATAGTCTAAGTTGCTGCAGAGTTCAAGTGATTCACTATTAGGGTTCCTTTCTGAAAGGGAAAAAAACTTGCTCTTTGCATGATGAACAGCGAAATACTTGTAAGGCGTGACCATGCCCTTACCCTGCACCTTGTAAGTACTTTCCTGGCCGGGGAGACAGAGAGAGCGAGAGAGTCCATCAGCCTTCTGTGACTCTCCACAAGACAACCAATGGACTTTTCAAACTCCTAGAAGGTCCGCTGCCATAGGAAAACAAGAGTGCACAGGAAAGCCTTCCAAGTGCTGGAAAATGATGACAATAATATGTGCACCAGTGAGGGCGTGTCTCTTTTTTATAGTGAGAGCCACCCAAGACGGCTGCTGGTACAGCATTACTGAGCTTGAAGTTCCAAGACGTATACTCTCTGAAACCTCAAATGAGATGGCAAGGCTGTCTCAACAGGAGCAATCTGAAATGTGAAAAGGTTCCACAAGGATCACGACATATATGTAGGCCTTCAAGGTACAGACTGTACCCCTTTCTCAAAGCCATTTCATAAGACCTGGTTTTCCAGGATGCAAAGAGTGAAAGTGGGCAATCAGTTTAGGAGCATAATTTTGAGCAGGCTCCCTGGAATTTTCCTCAGAATCACATCTTTTCCAGGAGACCAAATATCAGAGAGTTTTGTTACACGGTTTCGAATCAACAAGAGCTTGGAGTTCAAATTCTGGTGCTCCTTGAATAGCAACTGGTGGAAGACTTTTTTTTTTGTTTCGTACATACTAATATTAAAAGAGCTGAATGAAAAACTGGATGAAAGTTTTAATTTGAAAGTTACTGGATTGATTTTCTTTTTTTTTTTAAAGTAGGGCCAATAAAACGTGGTTGAAATGTATTTGCAGAGTTCCAAGTTGAGAGACAAACTCGATCTCATATTTGATACAAAGGTTCTGCTTGTCTTTTCTTGTCAGCTATTTTTTATTGTGTCTTAGCGCTGTGTAGATTTTGTTGCACACAAGTCCAAAAAATTATGACACGAAGAATGTCTTGAATTCTTTTGCTCTAGAGATTACTGCTGGTGCCCAAGAATATTCAGGGACGCCTGGTGACGGATGAAATCGGCAGGGGGTTGTTAGGGGGGGGGGGTGGAGGTGTGGGTGTGTGGGTGGGAGAGGTCTCCAAAAAGACTAATAATGAAAGGCTAAAAGGTGAACAACCTTTTGATAAATGCTTGGAATTATTATATGCAATTTTGGCCAATCAAAGTCGATACATCCAAAAGCCTGATGAATGTGCCTGATAACTTTGTAAGTATTGTTTTAAACTCTGGTTAACCCTTTTGGGTTGTCCATCCGATTGTGGGTGCAAACTTGTGAATAAGGCAGTTTGAACTTTAAGAGCTGAATACCAGGCTTGCCAACGTTTTGAAGCAAACTGTGGGCTGCGATCTGAGACATTTGTTTTGGGTAAGCAATATAGGCACACAATATGTAGCAACAGAAGTTGAGCTAGATTGGTAGCATTAGGTTGGCCAGAACATGGAACAAAGTGTACCATTTTTGAAAAACTGTCTACAATAGCAAGAATCTAATCTTTTTTGGGGATCTTTGGATAGATTTGTAATAAAATCTAAGGATGTATGTTCACATGGATGACTTTGGGTAGATAGGGGTAACAGAAAACCCCAAGATCTTGAGTGGTCCACCTTGGTTCTGGCACAAATATCGAAATTTTGGATGGCATTATTTACATCTTTACATGCAGTAGACCCCCAGAATCTCCTTTGAATCAGTTCTAAAGTTTTGGCCACCCCAGGGTGTCCTGCTGTGGGATTTCATAGCATCAATTGAAAATTATTTGAAGGGCCTTAATACGAGTTTGGCGGTCCGTGGACCACCGTACCCGCGGTCGCAGTATGACAGCCGCGAGCTCGGCGATCCGACTGCCGTATTACGAGATGGTCGGATTGCCTTTGCAAAAACTGCTGACACCGCCAGCACACTGCTGGGCTCGCATTCAGGGGAAAGCAGCTCCAATAGGCCGGTACAGTAGAGCTACACTGCCATCCGTATTATGAGTTGGCTTTTCCATGAGCTGACTGTGGCAGTGGGACTGCCGTCTAAAGGTCGGCGGAAACAAAGGATTTGGGGTGCATACTCACCCCTTTCCTGTTCTTTCCAGCAGCTTTCGATGTGAATCCCTTTCTCAAGGTCCTCCCTTCACAGCAGCATCTTCACCCCAAGGAATCTGACCCTGTCTGCAGCGATCTACAGGTAAGTCCTTTTCGTACCATATATCCATTGCCAAGTCTGCCCACATATGGGTCAGACTCTGGCAATGGGTAGGTGGTATTTTTCCTCATGTATCATGCATATGTCTGCATTCGACATATATGCAGTCGAAATAATCACACATGCATCAATACATACGGAAAAGTACTCACCAACACCGAAGACCGTTGCAGCAACACTGCAGACACCGCGGTCAACTCGTAATACGGCGGTTGCGGTCTTCAGGTGGTCGGACTGCGAAACTCGTAATCAGGCCCTAGGTACAAGCAATTTCCCTTTATGAAATGGAAGTTCTGAAATGACCTTTCTTATTGGATCTTGTTTTACCCATCCTTATCCTATACATTTCTGAAAACTGGCTTTAACTTAATCCAAGAAAGTCTTTTGATGAATAACCCCAATGAGTTGTTGGGGTTGTAGAATGGATAGTTTTTTTTACTTCTAGAGTTTTTTCTGTAGAAACTTACCTAGTAGAAGGCATCTGCCATTTTATTTTGAACTCCAGGTTGAAAAGTTACAATGAAATAGAGTTATGCGAAAAATAACATCAAACTCAACCGTCTAGGTGTTAAGGAGCGAGCAGAAGGCATAAACTGGCTATTTCGGTGATCAGTAAATACAGTTACAGTTTGTTTGGCCCCAAGGGGATAATATTGCCAATCTCTGAAAACTTGTTTGATGGATAGCACCTCTTTTTCTGCAATGGTGTAGTTGCAGTCAGCGGGATTCAGTTTTATAGACATAAAGGTGACTGGATGCAATTGTCCATTTTCTTCTTGTCTTTGTGAAAATATAGCACCAATTTCCACATTGGAAGCACCTGCTACCACAGTGAATGGTTGTCCAGAGTCTGGATAGGCTAACATCGGTGAGGAAGAAAATTATTTTGTCAGTTGCCAAAAGGCCTGCTCGGCCTTAGAAGACTAATAAAACCGTATCTTTTTCTTTGACAAAGGAACATTAGTGCTATTACTTGTAAGAAATGGTCAATAAAACATAAATAGAAATTGGCAACCTCAAGAAACATTGTATGTCTCTTACAATCCCTTGAGTAGGCCGATCCTTTTGCTTGAACCTTCCGTTTTACAAGGCTCTTGGCAGAGGGTGATAGTATGACTCACAAAAATTCAACTGTTGTAACATGAAACTCACATTTAGACAGTTTGCAATACAAATGAGTTTTGTGTAATGTCAAAAGGACTCTCGGAAACATGTTGGATGTGTGAACTTTCATCCTGATAAAAAATTAAAATGCCATCAATGTAGACCATCACAAAATGATCAAGGAATTCTTGCAGGACATCCTTATTAAAATATTGAAACGTCCCAGGGTGTTAAACAGATCAAACAATAAGCCCTAATGTTCGAATTGCCCAAAACGAGTTTTAAGTTATGGTTTCCACTCGTACCTGTGCCTTACCTTATGAGGTGGTAATCCCTTTTCGATCTAGTTTAGTATAGAATTGGGTGTTTTCACTTGGTCAAGAAGAACTGGGATCAACACGTGTGGGTGCTTGTTTTTAAATGTTAACTAGTTAAGTTCCCTATAATCTATGCAGATTCTTAATTGCCAATTTGCTTTCGGCACAAAGAACAAAGGAGAGGCTGCAGGAGACCGTGAAGATCTGATAAAACCATTTGCCAGATATTTATTTAAGAAGGTCCTTAAATGGTCATTTTCAGCATCAGTAAGGGTTTAAATTCGATAATTTCGAAGTTCCCTGCCAGGCATGACTGCACTCTGACAGTCCTACTGCCGGTGAAGGGATAACCTTTCTATTTTACGTTCATGAAATACACCAGCAGGGTGCTTGTAACTAGATGGAAGTTCACTTTCGTTTTCAACAGCAGTAGCAACCATGCAACTAAATGGGATGTATGACGAAACAACGCATGCCTTTACCAGGCATGCTTTTACAACGCTGTTTCTACTACGAACCTACCAGTCCAACGCACGTCCTTACCATGCATGCGACTACCACAAACTTACATAGGGGTATATTATAACTACATTTACCATACATGCCGTTACAGTGCATCTTTGAAATGTATGTTAACATGTACTTTTACATTAAAAATGTTATAAAATGTATTTTATTTCCGAAAAGTATGTAAAAAGAGGTAGCGCAGTAATATTTCACAAAACATATTTTACATTTAAACATTAAGAATAAATCATGTTGCAGTACACCTAATACTTCAATAAACGCGTTTCCAAATATTCCGTTCCTACAGTAGTCCTTCCTTAATTTTAACCCTACCTGTGCAGCTTGACCCAAATTAAAATGCCTGTCAAGCTATGTGAGAAAGGTGAAATAACATCATTTTTCACTGAACTAAATGAATATACATTCTGTCAGTTTTAAATCCAAGTTAAAAAATACATTCCAATACAGGTTTTATTTTGAATTATTAAATGCCACTCAAAAAACGTATAAATTCAGTCGTCCACCATTTTGTGCTCTGTGGTACACTGACTTTGCTCGTGACCACACGCTTGAGAGAGAGAAGGAGACCAACGACAGTTTACTATTCACAGACTGTTATCTATCCGTACAAGGAAGTACAACATTTACACCAAGTACCTTCAGTATTAACCAGCTAAATCCCATTGACATATATTAATTTAATTATTTTTAAATTCACAGATTAATACCAGATTATCTCCACACTTTATTTCAGATGCATTTACCTGAGTAATAATTATGCAAGTCAGTGTACACTTATAGGGTATTTTAAATTCAGAATTTAGGGCCTCATTAGGATGGCGGATGGACTTCTGTCCGTCCGCCATCGATTCGGTACCGCCTACAAGGCGGTGGTCCCACACGCCGAATTACGATGCGACCGCCACCACCGCGGTTACAATGTCTATTCATTGTATTGCGGCGGGTGCTGCACTCTGCAGCACCCGCCGGAGTACAAAAAAATGACATGTTACATATCCCTGCACTACATGGCAGGCACCATGCGGTGCCTGCCACATGGTGCTGGGATATGTTGGGGGGCATGTCCGAGGCCCGGGGGGAAAGAGGAGCCCGCTACGGGCCCCAAAGTCCGTTTCCGCCTTCCTAGTCACTGCGGGTTAACTGCCGTGGAAAGACAGGCGGAAAGGGATATCATTATCCCTACGGGTGTGCCTGTCAGGCACCGCCGCCATTCAGTGGATTGCGGGCAGTCCGACGGGCAGTCGGAATCATTCCCCCTGTTGGAATCATGGCGGTCACCCATCTGACCTCCATCGTAATGCGGCGGTCAGATCGGGCCTTACGAATGTTGGGGGGCGGCCACCGATGGCCTGGCGGTGGCGGTCTTCCCGCCATCGTAATCAGGCCCTAAGTCGGACCTTTTTAATAATATTTTGTTTTTTAAATAACTTTGTTACACACGGTTTTTAGTATATGGCTTTACTCAGGGCAGGTGCTAGACAGTGGTTGGGGCTAAAAGTTACTATTCTAACTCTGCTGGGTACTTAACCTCAGTGCAGGTGCTGGACAGCGACTGGGGGGGCAAAAATACTATGCTAACTCCGCCGGGTACTTACCTGAGGGCAGGTGCTGGACAGTGGCTGGGGGGAGAAATCATTAAAGTTACAGTACAAATTAGTTACATTTTTTTCTATTCTACAGCCCTTACATACTCTCAAAGAATTTGAAAATCTACAAAGAAATCAGGAAATAAACTTCAAAACACACCCTGTGCATACAAAGTAAAAATATTTCCAGGTAAATATTGTTTTTAAAAATTAAACATAACACAATCTGACAATTTTTTTCCTACAGGCAATGAAGAATTATACTAAATTATCTTGTTTTTTTAGACAGTTTTAAATAACCATGCAAAACCAATGTCCCCTAGCAGGTATTTTGTTCACAATAAGAAATTCTACCATTTCAAACATTTCTAATCACAAAAAAATATTTTGTTTTAAAATATTTTACAGACTTCTCAACAAAACAAGTTCTCCATCAAGCCATCTGCCTGATAACCCAAACTGCAATACATCACATTGCCAGAAACCAGAGTTCTAAATATTAAAAACCATCTCAGGCAAAAAAAATCTTAAAACAGTTCATTTTTTAAACTCTAAGCATTCTTTCCACAGGTAGGCAGTGTTGCATGTAATTTTCTCACAAATTTAAGCAGAATTAAAAAAAACAAGTCCCTCACGCAAAAGTGTCTCAACCAAACATGTCAAACCTAGTCTCCTTTGTAGGTGCATTTTAAACAAACAGAGTTAAACACACTATTCCAACATAGTACTTAAAAAATAAATATATTTTCTCTTGTTTTTCAACAGATAATTCAGAAATCGCTTCAAACAAACGAGCAAGCTATGTGCAGTCCCGGAGAGGCAATAGGTTACTCAAGTATGGTAGCTACCTTTTTTGTAAGGAGAGGTTAACTGAGTCCAGGAGTCACTGGCGGTGTGTGCAGTATTTTTCATCCTATTGCAAAGTCAGAGCAGTTACTCTGGGTGATACTATGGGAAGGACCACAGAGCATTGCTACTCTGCCTCTGCTATAGAGATTGAAAGGCGTGAGAATGGGCATCAAATAAAAATGCTTGCATACACCTCCAGTGAGCCCTGTGGCTCAGTTTTGAGGGGGGTATCCCAAAACATTCCCATGCATGTACCTGGTAGTATGCTCCCAATACCCGGTCTGAGGAGAATGGTACAGAGGCAAAAACAGGCAAGTAATCCTCAACGTGTAACCCCTCAAACCTATTCTGAGATTAACGTTCCCCGTGAACTAGCAGTTTCTTTCACTAATGATCCTTTCCTTTTGCATGACAACAAAAACCCTCTCAAAAGAAATACTAATATGTAGCACAGCCCATAACCTGGAAACCCTTGAAAATAGTGACATTTGGATGATGGATGGGACTTATAAATCCCCACCCCATCCATTCACCCACATTTACACTATTCATGCTAACATAAATGAAACAACTGTCCCTTTAGTTTACAGTTTACTCCCTGACAAGCAGTTCTTAACCTATAATGAATTTTTATCAGTGCTAGAAACTAAAACAATGAATAAAAGTCCTAGGAAAGTATTAATTGATTTTGAATTAACAATGATTAATACTAGTACCAAAATGTACCCTGACACCCAAATTCAAGGACGTTTTTTTCACTTTTCCTGGGCATATTTTGGCAAAAAATAAATTATTAGTTTAAGACTACATCTCAAACAGTAAACTGCAGTATGAGTTAAAAAAAAAAACTAACAGCAATGTGCTTTGTACCTCCTGAGTGTGTGCGTGAGTTCTACTCACCAGTTACTGAATCTGACTACTTTATCAAAAATGAGGAAAAATTGGCCCCACTGCTAAATTACTTTGAAGACACAGGAATTGGCCATATAAGCAGGCCGCGTCACAGGAGGAAGCCAAGTTTGACTGGTGGGACTGTTAGTTGACCTGCTTAGAGAGATGCAAAGACAAACAATTCCAGAGAGGGATGGCACAATTCCTGCAACAAATCAATTGGCAGACCTCACCCAAACCTCTGTCAATTTTTGAAAGTTTTGAAGAAGAAACAAAGTTTCCAAGAAATGAGAATAGCACAGTCATTGCCAGGTAGCCTGAACCCTCGTGTTTCCAAAAAAAGTAAAGAGATGTCTGAGAGACTATTGGCTAAAATGCATCAGTTTTCATTGGTAGGAGCTTCCGACTACCTGGACAATATTGCGTACATCCTACACTTCTAACACACACTAACAACCTGTACAATTACTTGCCTGTTTTGACTACACTATCTGATTGAATTGGCATTTTTAAAATTATTTTTCTAAATTAAAGGAATTTTGGGGTTCCTACCTGTCGTTGTGTTCTTTCTTCAACTCTTGATGACTTTTTCAAACCTCCTGTCACCAAGAATCTTCAGTACTACAATAATCCAAACATGGAAACCGACATCCAAAGAATAGTCTAAATCCAGAAAAATCCCTTTTTAAAAAAAACATCAATCGGACAGTAAAAAATAAGATCCATTCTCCAAAATGGAATTCCATGAAAAAAATCCAGTAGTAATCCATCCACTTCAAAAAACAGCAGTCCCGAAAATCAAAATCCCCCAAAATTAAAAGTTTAAAAAAAAGCGCAAAAAAGAAAATCCATTTTTCAAAGTGAATTTCCAAAAATAAATCCAGTATTTATTCATCCACAAACCCAGAGTTTCTCAGCAACAACGTGGTCTTTGTCTCGAAAAGTCACCAAAGTGTTAAAAAACATGACGCCAAAAATGAAAAATGTTGCTTTTTTTTCAAATGGGTTTAAAAAAGTAATAACCATTTTTTTGTATCTTTTTTAAACTACTTAGCCGTCCCAACGTGGACATATGAACACAACCTGCATTGCAATGTAAAAGTGGTAAAAATAGCAAAAATATACATTTCAATACTGTCTAACATCTCTTTACATTAAAGTTAGCCACCTATATGTTAAAAAAAAAAAGTAAAGTAAATTGTTCTCACCTGACCACAGCTCTTCCTTTGTTCCGATCCTGACCTGAACCTCCACCGACTGTAGAAACAGACGCACAACTGCGAACATCAAGTATGAAAGTAAAAAGAAATAAGGGACAATTTTCTCCAATGAAACCAATGGAAAAGCGTGGGAAAAAACATTAAAAATAGTTAAAAAAATGTTTTGCATTTTTAATACATTTTATATTTTTGTAAAATCGGTTACTATTTAATAAAAACATTTTCATATTTCTAAACTGTTTCTTAATGAATATTTTAAATGAAAAACATGGTGTGGTTTATTGTTTCTCACATTTTAATTATTTAAAACAAATGTTATGTTTTTAAAAAATTGTACATTTTGTTCTTTGTTTGAAAAATATTTGTGGAATTTTACAGATTAGTAACTCCCATGTTTTCATTGCTTTTTCACATTTCTAAATATAAAAATTCCTTTTGTTATTTAATACTCTGGTATTAAAAGTAATACCTGAATATTAATACACTTCCCCACCCAAAACCCTATATCCCTTGCATCCCGTCCCTAATGGTGTGTGTTACAGAAATTAAAATATTTTTTATAATAATTAATTTAAATATTAAATACAATTTTTCAATCTTAAAATATAAATTCTTAGGCCTGATTATGATGCCAGTCGGACTGACGTCCGCAGTCCTGTCGGGGGTGGTCAGACCACCGCGGTTTTGTTGGAATCGGTCGGTCCGACTGCCGGATTACGATGCCTGCGTCCTGTACTCTGAATATCCACTGAAAAACCGACGACTTCGAAAACATTTCTCTGACTGCCGAGATATGTAAAACTTAAGAGTATATGTCCAACCTTTTAATTACATAGCACCCTGCCGTATGGGCTACCTAGGGCCTACCTTAGGGGTGACTTATATGTAAGGGAAGTTTAAGTCTTGGCAAGGAGGTTTGAATGCCAAGTCGACATGGCAGTTTGACACTGCATTCAGGCTGCAATGGCAGGCCTGGGACATGTTTTAGAGTGCTACTTAAGTGGGTGGCACAGTAAGTGCGGCAGGCCCACTGGTAGCAGTTCATTTACAGGCCCTGGGTATATGGTATACAACTCTACAATGGACTTATAAGTAAATTAAATATGCCATTTAGGTAAATGCCAATCAAACCATGTTTAGGGGAGTGAGCACAAGCACTTTAGCACTGGTTAGCAGTGGTAAAGTGCACAGAGTCCAAACGCCAACAAAGCAAAAATCCAGCAGAAATCGGAGGTAAGTAGGCAAAACATTGGGGGAGACCACCCTAAAGCTGACCGGTCTAACAACTATAGACACTTTACTAATAATTAAGGGCCTGATTATGAGTCTGGCGGACTTGTGGTGGCGGTTGTCGTCCAGCCACCGCCGCACCGGTGGTCCGACTGCCCAAATACGAGTTGGGCAGTCGGATCGCATGGAGACTGCCACTGTTGCCAGGGAACCACCATTCCCTGTAGGTGACGCAGCAGTAAGGGGCCGCAATATGCTTGGCGGGACCGCTGCGGTCCCGCAAAGCATATTACGAGTTTCCTCTACGCCGACGGTGACATGGAGTTTCCTCCTCCGTGTAAACCCTGGCGGAGAGGAATCATATGGGGCTGTAGAAGGCCCACTGTGCCTCCTCCACTTGTGCATGCACACAGGGGGGCATAACATGTGCCCCTGTGTGCATGCACAGCAGTTCCTGCACGGCATGGACTTTCTAGTCCATGCCGTGCAGGAACCTTGTGAGGCGTTCCCCTTTTGGTGCATTTTTAAAAGGCATCGTGGCCTTTGAAAGAGTCACCGCCCTTGGAACGCCAAGCCACCCGCCCACCAAACTACGAATAACTTCTAATCTGGCGGGCGGGCGGTGGCGAGTCTCAGCGGTGCGGGGGCACAGCGGTGTAGTACCGCCCGCCCTCACACCACCGAAACTCGTAATCGGGCCCTAAGGGTTTATTAAGTAATGTAAATAGTAGTTTCATGGAAGATAACATTTAAAGTGTCATCAGTGATGTCACCTTTACTAACAACTAAGGGTTTATAGAGTAATGTGAATAGAAGTATCATGGATGATGTCATTTAAAGTGTCATCAGTGGTGTCATCAATGATTTAATTTGAGATGTCATCAGTGATGTAATTTAAGATGTCTTGAATGATGTAATATGTGAGGTCATAAGTGGCTCATGATGCGGGTGGAAGTTGTAGTTAGTTCACTAAATAATAACTGGCAAATTTGAGTGTTTTTTTCAAGTTTTTAACGTCAGTTCTTCTCTCATTTCAACACCTAACCATAATGTCACTTTAACCTTTGTTTTTTAGTAAAAAAATATTTTTGGGTGAAAAAAATAATTTATATATCTATTTTACTAAAAAACAAACGTTACAGAGGAATTATTAGGAATTGCAACAATATCTTACTTTATATTAAAAAACCTTCAGAAATTCACTGAGAAAAACCAAGGTTAATTGAACACTATAGTTAGGTAAATTGTTAGTTAAAACATACTGTTTTAAACAACCTAAATTCACCAGTTATAGTTATCTGAAGTAACTGTAGCTTGTGCCCTAAAGTAACTATAACGGGCGCCCCCGCCATGCACAGTCGTGTTATCAATTATAGCATTTCATATGTTGCATTGATATTATCAATGATGCCAGTGCAGTATGGCAGCTCCAACATTCAAAAGAAGAGCATATAGAAGTAATGCCTATTGCATATTGCTTGACATGCGCCTAAGGGGCGAAGCAATTGATACAAAGGTAATACCAAGATACAAGAGCAACTATGATCCTTTCGTTTTATATCTGAACGGTTCTTTAATTCCTGATACCTCAAATTGAACTAGACTAGTAGCTGATCCTTTAGTTCGTTGGAGTGTAAAATAGGAGAACATTATTAATCCTTCAAAAAGAGAGGGACCATGGGCTTTTGGGGAGGTCCAGCGTACGTGCCCTGATAAAGTCAAAGAAAGTAGGTACGGAGTTCCTCAATGGGTCACTGACCGCAATGTGAGAATTGTGTGATGCCAACTGCGTAAGAATCAGGAGGAGGGGAATTCCTCCTTTTCGGAACTAGGGCCCTCACACACCCAGCAAGCTAGGTGTCATGCTTCATCATATGGGCCTGCTCCTCGTCGGGTCGGCGCTGCAATACCCGACGGGCACCCATAAAGGGGCTCTTTACCGGAGATCTTTTGTTCCTTGCCGTATAGGTGCCGTGGGTGTAAGGGGCCTAGTGAGTGTAGATGTTAAAGTAAGTGTAAAAATAAAACGGGAGGGAGTCCTCTGAAATAAATTTTATTCTGGGAGGGTCCCAGCCTGGTTAAAAGAAATATGGGAGAGGCAACTATTCGGCTATAATGTGTCAAACTGTGCTCTACTCCTAGATGGTCGACATGTTTCTCGTCCTATTGTCATAGAGATCCGTGGCGATTCCTCAGGACCTAGATAATTGGAAACTATCTACACTAAGTGAGATAGGTGTATAAAACTACCTACCACTCAATGGTACCGCGGGAACTGTTGCCCGCAGGTGGTTGGAGCCAACCTAAACTGTTGTTAGTTAACGCCTCATCAGTTGCAGCGGGAATCTAGACACACCATGGGTTGTGTCTGCTCAGGTTCTGAACCTCGTGGTAGACCTACCCCACTCCGCTGCCACCGGGATGGCAGCGGAGTGGGGTAGGTCGACCATCTAGGAGTAGAGCACAGTTTGACACATTATAGCCGAATAGTTGCCTCTCCCATATTTCTTTTAACCAGGCTGGGACCCTCCCAGAATAAAAGGCCCCTTACACCCACGGCACCTATACGGCAAGGAACAAAAGATCTCCGGTAAAGAGCCCCTTTATGGGTGCCCGTCAAGTATTGCATTAATAACATTGTAGCTATGAAATGCTTTTATGATGCTACCATTAAAACACTGGACTTTTTCAGTACCAACTTAAACAATCCTGACTTGCTATTACAGATTCACACGTTTAACTACTTAAAAAAAAAAGTGTTAAGTTGCTAGACTAGGCAGACCACACAAGGATGAAAAGAATAGTCTAATTCTGAATACTGTGCTAAGAAATTTGATCTTGTAGCCACAATTAAAACTGGCAAAAGATACAAAATAAAGCTATTAAGAGCGTTGTGTAGAGAAACCTATTAACGTAGTTAGAGCAGAGTGGGAAGACCTTGAATCTGCAAAATCTAAGAACACAAATAGATTCTGGGATATAGTATTGCATGAAGGGTGTAACGGATCAGTCAGACCAGAAGTACATACCCACTCTGGCGATTGGGTTGCACATTTTGAAGCTCTTTACAACTAACCGCCCGTTAATTCTACTTTGGATTACCTGGTGCATATTGCCTAATATGACTCAAGTCTACCAATGAGCTCCAAAGATTCCTTTTCTTTGCAGGCACAAAAAAGCCATAGATGCTCCAAAGGTAGGAAAGGCTCCTGGTTTAGAAAAAAATACCCATTGATTTTTTTTGTCTCTGAAGCAGTTTTTTGGGTCCCCCATATAAATGCTATATCCAACACTATAGCAGCAGGTGCACCGTCCCCTAATACATGTAGAGGTGTGGAGATAGTGCCAATACATAAGAAAGAGTCATGCACTGTACCTGGCAACTATCGACCAAAAAGTCTAATTGATAGCCTACAGCAAATATTTTGAAAGCAGGTCCTAGATAAGCTCACCTGAATAACAAATAATGAACTCCTCAGTCAGTTTCAGGCTGGTTTTAGAACAGGTTTAAGTGCAGTCAATCAAGTGTTCCGCTTCCTCTTGATTAAATGGAAGGTGGTCGATATCAGCGGAGGCAGTCTTTTTATAGCTTTTGTTGATCTGCGTGCTGCATTAGATAAATTTCCAAGAGGAAACTATTGTAAGTTCTCAAAGAGCTGGGAACTCCTGTTGGACTATTAGATATACTTAGGCAGCTGCATACTCACAATTTTGCCCAGGTTAGGTGGGGACCAAAAGGCAAACTTACAAGTAGATTTATTGTTAATAGCGGGGGTCCGAAAATTGTGCTTTTTGGCTCTTACTCTGTTTTTCCTTTTCATTAATGGCTGTCCTGATTTCCTAACTAATTTTATGAATGACGTCCCTGTCTCGGCTGGTAGCAAGGTGCCAGCTCTTCTTTTTGCTGAAGACACCTTGTTAATTTCCAAGACTGAGAGAGAGCTTCAGATATTACTCCAGAGATTAGCAGCATTTGTAACACCTATGAATTAGAGATAAATTTGCCATAGACCAAGCTAATGGCATTTAATCTTCATAAAACATCTATAGGCAAAATTGTGTTAAATGGGAGTACCCCGAAAAGAGTAAGGTAGTTCAATGATGTTATCCGACCTACACTGGTGGTCTGGACAAGTATTAAGAAGTGCATCATTATTAAAACACAGGGCATAATTGTTAATCAAATTTCTTAGAAGAGTTGCAAATCATCCTGCGTTACCGGCTCTTGAGATTTACAGAGCCCAAGCTACAAGCTCAGCAATGTATGGCAAAGAACCTTCCGGTCACTATGATGTAAACTGTCTTGAAAAACCAGAGAATGTTTTCATAATCATCCTTTTGAGGCTACCCCAGAGTAACCCTTTTCTCCCGATTAGACTTGATTTGGCCATGAAATCTATGGCTGGGCATGTGAAACTGAGGCCAGTCCTGTATTTGGTTTTGAATTTGGTCAACAAAAGAGCTTGAGCCATACAGAGAGGGCCTCCATGATGTAAGTGGGAGGCTGCATATGAGTAAGATACCCTGGCTGAGGTATATAAAGAACACATTAATTGAATTGTGGTTTGTAGAATTCTGGTGTTAAGGAGAGATTTTGGTACTGCACTTTTGAAAAATTGCAGTCATCCTCTTCCATGGGCCGATTGACTAACGTGTTCTCATCAACTAAATGGGAGTATAAGTTTGAAGAATATCTGGAGCATATGCAGCCCATATCAGCTAAAACTCTTTACATAAAGTTTATGCTGGGAATCCTACCAACTACATCTTTTACGAGAAAGTGGTCATACATCTGACAAGATGTTAACTTATGCCCAGCTTGTATGTGCCGAGTCGAAACTGAAGGCCATATCTTATTCTTTTGCAAAGCTTACAATGGGCCTTGATCCAAATGGGTGAAGCTGCTCTTTCGGTTATTTGGAATTGGACATTATCAGGTTGCATTGAGAATATTATATATGACACCACTGTGTTATATTTTTTATTTCAAAATTCTTGCAATGTTTGGTTTTTAAGAAGAAAAGTGCTGAAATCAGGATCATAAATTGTATTTTTGTTGTAGGCCACATTATGAAATCATCTTTTTAGGTGCAAAATGTATTTTAGAGCTGAGAGTTGGTCAAGTATTTTTACTGACTATTTTTATCTATTCATAAAAAACTTTTGTTGTATAATTTTTCTAGTTTGACTTTTGTACTTGTCATTGGATAATTGTATCCGATCTAGCAAATGAATGAATATATATATTGGGCCTCTTTGTGGTGTGTAACTGATGGTTTTCTGATGGGCTGCTCCGTGCCCATTTACAGAGGTCGCCCTGAAGGGTCAGGGGCTTCTTTGCTCGGAGGCTGGTTTTGGATTTAATAACGGGAGCATGACCCACTCGCCATTACAAGCCTAAACAAGGAAATGCTACCATAGCGAAAGTGGAACGGCTGAGGAAGGGATTCAGAGTGGGACAATCTCTCACTCCGATCGTGCTGGAGCCCGGGCATTATCACAAGGCTGAAATGGTATGTGAGCACCATGCAAGGAATATTATCACATGACTGTGTGAGTAAATAAACCCACTGTGACATCGGATGCATGCACTGAAAAATGAACTTTAAATATTGAAAACGAACAAGGAATCATTAAGATGCTGTGCAATATGTTTTGACTACCAGTGAAATGCACCATGGGAACTGTATTTTTAAGTGACTGTCATGTGACTCTTGAGTCAAAAGGCGCGCATGAATGCACTTTGCACCTAATGGTCCCCACCTGTGATCAAGGCAAACGACGCCAAAACGCGTAAGGATATGGGGAATGTTTTGCGCTGCTGAGCCTGTGATTAAATGCCTCAAACTCCAGTATTGGGCCTCTTTGTGGTGTGTAACTGATATATATATATATATATATATATATATATATATGTTATGCACAATTCACTGAGAACCATGAAATATAGAAAATATTATGTGAAATATGGATTTCATTAACTTCTTAATGACGGCCCCCAAACTACTCTGCGGAGATTTACCACTGTTGTTGCTTGTAGGAGTATGTACCATATAGTGGACTAAATTATGCAGCACTTATCTAAATTATGCAGCAAAAAGGGCAAATGCCAAGCCATGTCCTGGCAGTATTATTTTTATCAATTTGAGCTAGAAGCATATTTTTTTGTGAAATTTGCAAGGTATGTGGCAAATGCCATGCCTCAATGGCTCTGTGTCTCTTAAAACCAATTAAGGCTGCAATTAATTAATTCAGATTTGTGAATGCCCAGTATTAGGTAACCAATGCCTTCACTTCAGGAAGAGAAAATGGTGACAGTCATTAGGAACCAACATGCTCTGGTGCAGTTGTTTTGTTGTGTGTGTGAGGAAGGGTTTGTGTAGTTGTAGCCTGGCATTAATACATCAGACACTGATAATAGTGTTCCTCTTTTCCTTTCATTCTTTCACTATCTCCTAGCTGCACATTTATACCCTTTTTCTTGATAATAATGTGCCTCCGCTGGGCTCCCATCCCATCTTACGTCTCCTGCAGATGTGTGTCAGACTTTGGGTTAACAGAGAAAAGTGCAAAGTTTAACATGTTCCATAAGCTACAACTTTGGCGGTGCTCTACAAGGTGTGCTTTCCCACCCATAGGTGACACAAGTGAACTTGATGCAATGCACCAACGATGAATGTGAAACGCAGGTTATTGTAGCTCTGCAGAACACTAATCAATGTGTTATTGTAATAGCTATTGCTTTTGGGTCACTAACAATCCCTATTAAGGGATTAGAGACACCCCGGTAACAGTAACAGACTTATTTAGTTATTTACAACATCACACTCACAGTGCACTAAGGAGAATGACATTTTTTAAGTAAAAAGTATTTATCTGAAAGAGACAATTGGTTATGGATTCCTCACCTTAGAATTACGCCCAGGCGTCAGACTGGATCCGGAGAATTTTTCGTCAGCAGTACCTCTGCGTGTCAAAAGGTGACGTTGGTTGACTCCTCGTTCGTCGTTGGCGTCGTGGTCGCTGGGATGACATCGCGGTAGCTACTTTGACGCCGCCCTAGCGCGCTGACGTCAGTTCTTTCTTTTCCCGCGCCAGCCAGCGCAGATCCGGAGAGAGCGGTACCTCCAGTCACTTTTTGACTGACTTTTTGCCGACTTTTGTCAACGCCGTTTTGGAGTCTTCGACTCCTGGTGCATGTCAGGGATGCCCGGTTTCAAGGCTTGCGGTTCCTGCCGAAAACTGATGTCGGTGACGGATCCGCACCGCGTGTGCCTGTGGTGCCTGAAACGCGACCACGATCCCAAGTCATGTTCCGACTGCCGGACCATGAATCCGAAGTCTTTGCGGGAGCGGTCCCGAAAGCTTCTCGAGGCCCGGCAGTCGGCTCCGCGCCATTCAAGGTCCTTGTCGCGTGGGAGGTCGAGGGACTGGTCGCAGAGCCACCACTCATCTTCGAAGTCTTCGCACTCCTCAGGTAAGTCGAAGCACAAGAAGAAGTCGAAGAAGCATCATTGCTCCTCGACTTCTCCCCGTCCGTCGGCTGACGCGACGAGGGATGCGGGTGGTGCCCCTCCTGCGGCTCTGCGTACGGAGCCCAAAGGTTCGGCTCCGACTTTCCCTCCCTTTCCGGGACCCGGAGCGACCCCTGCCCAGCTTCGAACTTTCTACGAAGTCATGCATGCCATCTTTGGGCAGCCCGACTCCGCTGGCGTGCCCTCGGGCCCCGCGGTCTCGGCTGGGGACCCTGGGCCTTCGACGCCGGCGGCTTCGGCACCGCAGGGCCCCCTTGGATCCAGGCCTGGATCCGGATCGGCGCCGGTCGACCTCATAACACCTCCACCGGCGTCGATTCAACCGGCATCACACTTGCAGCCGATGCCGGTTGTGTCCCCAGCCGGCGTCGACCCCGGCCTCCATCCCGACGTGGGTACGGAGTCGGACCGATGTCGACAGACGCCTGATTCCGGCGCCGATGGGTACTTTTGTACCCCTGTTCCACCCTGGTTCTTTTTGGCCAGATTGGCAACCAGAGGAGGGCTAGGAGGACTGGGAGGGGTCTGGAGACCCTTTAACTGACCAGTTAGAGTATGATCCGGACTGGAGAGAGGAGTTGGGGGATGCCAGTGGTCTGGACACCTCCCCAGACCTTGGCATGTTGTCTCCTCCTACTGTGGCTATGGAGGAGGGAGCTTCTTACGCAGTGGTGTTGCGTAGGGTGGCCGAGGCTCTCAACCTCGAGCTACCTACGGTGGCGGTCAGGACTAACCTGACAGAGCTGCTTCAACCAGCAGCGAGCTCTTCGGAGCCCCTGCTGCCGTTTAATGAGGCCCTCACTGACATCCTTTTGGGCACCTGATCCAGGCCCAACACAGGGGCTCCTGTGGATAGGATGATTGCCCGACGCCATCGCCCGGCCCCGGGCGACCCCACTTTCCTCTCCCAACACCCCACCCCTGAGAGCTTGGTGGTCCAGGCCTCTACGTCCAAAGGCGCATTCCCTAACTCACCACCAAAATCCAAGAAGCTGGACCATCTTGGGAAGAAGATGTTTTCTTCCTCCGGTTTGGGACTGTGGTCGGTGAACACAGCATGTCTGTTGGGCCCTTACACCCATTCTGTGTGGGATACCGTAGCGCAGGTGCTGCCACAGTACCTGGAGGAGGCCCGGGCCGTGCTCTCCTGTGCAGTCGCTGAGGGGAGAGACGCAGCCAAGTTCACCATCCAATGTGGACTGGATACCGCTGACTCGCTAGGCAGGACGATTTCAACGTCGGTAGCCCTTCGATGCTACGCCTGGCTGAGGTCGACAGGTTTTTCCGGGGATGTCCAAGCTACCCTTATGGACATGCCTTTTGATGGCCGTCGCCTGTTCGGCGACAAAGCAGACAACGCGCTAGAGCGCTTCAAGGACTCTCGGGCTACAGCCAAGTCCTTGGGCCTCTCCACCACTCACCCTGCGCTGTCTGCTTTTCGCCCCTTTCGTGGCTACGGAAGGGGTGCCCCACCACGTTCTGCCCAGAGCCACAGGCCGGCGCAACTGTTCAGCCCCTGCGCGGCCGGGGACGTGGGGGCCAGCGAGTGAGCCAGTACACCACCGCCCCCTCTGTAGCAGCCTCCAAACCCCCCTAGTCCAACCTTTCAGGGCCACCAATCGCCAGTGGGCGGCAGGATTCGCCATCACCTCCCCCACTGGTGCACCATCACGTCCGACAGGTGGGTTTCGCAGATAGTCCGAAGTGGCTACTCCCTCTCCTTCGAGACTACCCCTCCATCCATGCCACCTCAGCACCATCGCATGTCGGAGAATCATCTGGCCCTTCTTCAACAGGAAGTTTCGGCTCTCTTGGCCAAGGGAGCCATCGAGCTAGTTCCTGCCCCTGAAGTAGGTCGTGGTTGCTATTTCCACTACTTTCTGGTGGCCAAGAAGGACAAAGGCCTTCGTCCTATCTTGGATCTCAGGAACATCAACCGCTTCCTCCGGAAGGAGAAGTTCAAAATGTTGATGCTAGCTCAGGTCCTGTCTGCCCTCGACCCTGGAGACTGGATGGTAGCGTTGGACTTGCAGGACGTTTACTTTCACATCCCGTCCTGCCGGCCCACCAGCGTTACCTGCGGTTCACTGTAGGCCACGAGCACTTTCAGTTTACCGTGCTCCCCTATGGCCTTACCAGCGCCCCTCGGGTGCTCACGAAAGTGATGGCGGTGGTCGCAGCTCATCTGCGCAGATCAGGGGTTCCAGTCTTCCCCTATCTCGACGACTGGCTGTTGAAGGCGGGCTCACCCCAGGCAGTCGTCTCCCACCTCCAGACTACGGCGTACCTCCTGCACTCGCTGGGGTTCACCATAAAGTCACACCCGATTCCCTCTCAGAAGCTCCTTTTCATCGGAGCGGTTCTGGACACGACGCAGTTTCGGGCTTATCCTCCCGAGCAGCGAGTCTGGGATATTCGGGCTATGATTCCGATCTTTAAGCCTCTATCCCGGGTTTCGGTCAGAATGACCCTGAGGCTGCTGGGCCTCATGGCCTCCTGCATCCTGCTGGTGGATCATGCCAGGTGGCATATGCAGGCTCTGCAGTGGGACCTGAGGTTCCAGTGGGCACAGCATCAGGGGAATCTGTCCGATTGCGTTCAGATCTCGGAGGGCACTGCACGTCAATTGCAGTGGTGGCTAACGAACCAGGATTGGGTCAACGGCAGATCCCTCTCCCTTCCCCAACCGGAGTACACAGTGGTGACGGATGCATCACTTCTAGGGTGGGCTGGCCACATGGGAGAGGCGGAGATCAGAGGCCTCTGGTCTCCGGCAGAGTCTGGGCTCCTCATCAACCTGCTGGCACTTCGGGCGATCTGTCTTGCACTGAAAGCATTCCTTCCTTCTGTCCGGGGAAGGGTGGTGCAGGTGTTCACGGACAACACCACCGCCATGTGGTACTGCATAAAACAAGGCGGGGTGAGGTCATGGACCTTTTGTCAAGAGGCTCTCCGTCTCTGGACATGGCTGGAACATCAGGGCATATCCCTGGTGGTTCAACACCTGGCAGGTTCGCTGAACGCCAGGGCGAACGAACTCAGCTGCAGGTGCATGATGGATCACGAATGGCCTCTTCAGTCGAAGGTGGTGCAAGGTCTCTTTCAGCAGCGGGGAGAGCCTTGGTTACATCTATTCGCCATCGAAAAGAACGCGCAATGTCAGCAATTCTGAGCGTTGGAATTTCCAAGGCGGCACTCGCTAGGCTACGCTTTTTATCGCGACTGGAGTTGCGGTCTTCTATACGCCTTTCCGCCTATACCACTTCTGCCCAGAGTGCTGAAGAAGATCAAGCGCGACCGGGCCCAAGTCATCCTTGTGGCTCCGGATTGGGCATGAATAGTCTGGTATCCCGAGCTGTTACACATGGCCATCGATCCTCCGATCCGACTGCCTCTTCGGGAGGATCTTGTCTCGCAGCAGCAGGGGACGGACCTCCACCCCAACCTGTCCAGTCTCCACCTCCTTGCATGGAGATTGAGCGGGACAGTTGACAGCCTTCGACCTTCCTCCCGAAGTCTGTGATGTTATCGTGGCAGCCAGGCGTCCCTCCACTAAGACGGTATACGCCTGCAGATGGAACAAATTTGTGGCATGGTGCGCAGCAAAGGCTGTGTTTCCCCTTTCTGCCCCCCTTTCTGAGGTTCTCTTGTTCCTCCTGTCTTTGGCCTGGCAGGACTCTGCTCTGGGCACTTTGAAGGGCTACCTCTCGGCCATTTCAGCCTTTCTTAGGCTTTCTGATCAGCCTTCTCTTTTCAAGTCCCCTGTTGTAAATCGCTTCCTTAAGGGCATTACTCATCTTTTTCCTCCTGTTCCCTTCGTAATGCCTCAGTGGGACTTGAACTTGGTTCTTACTTACCTTATGTGCGCTCCCTTTGAGCCGCTTCATAACTGTCCTCTTAGACTTCTTACTTTAAGGACTGCCTTTCTGGTTGCCATCACCTCTGCTCGCAGGGTGAGTGAGCTCCAAGCTCTTTCTTCAAAACCTCCTTTTCTGGCTGTTCATCCGGACATGGTCGTCCTCAGAACCAGACCTTCCTTTCTTCCCTAGGTGGTTACTTCTTTCCACATTGGTCAAACCATCACTTTGCCCTCCTTCTTTCCGCCTCCGCATCCTTCTAAGGAGGAAGGTAGGCTCCACCGTCTGGATCCAAAACGCGTGCTTTTATTTTATTTGGATCGCACCAAGCAATTCCGGGTGGATGACCAGCTCTTTGTTGGCTACGTGGGCGCCAAAAAAGGTCGGGCCGTGCACAAACGGACCATCTCTAGGTGGGTCGTTCTGTGCATCAAAGCTTGCTATTTTTTGGCAAAGAAGGAGCCTCCAATGGGATTGCGCGCCCATTCCACCAGGGCGACGGCGGCTACCACTGCTTTGGGATGGGGAGTCCCCCTCAATGACATCTGTCAGGCAGCTACGTGGGCATCTCTGCACATGTTCACGAAACACTACTGCCTGGACAGCCAAGTCCGGAAAGACGGCTTCTTTGGCCGTTCTGTTCTCCAGGACTTTCTGGTGTGAATTTGGTTTGCAGACCCACCACCGGGGTTGGTATTGCTGGGGTATCTATTCTAAGGTGAGGAATCCATAACTAATTGTCTCTTTCAGATGAACAAGTTACTTACCTTCAGTAACGATATAGCTGTAAGAGACATAGATTAGTTATGGATTCCTCACCGCCCCACCCATCCTCCCCATTCGGCGAACTGACTTCTAGGGTCAGGGAATCCCTTTCAGGGCCCTAGTTTTGTGCACCAGTGGTCAGTGTCTTGCATGGCTCTGCGCTTCTGGCGTGGAATGTCGTGTAAAAGAACTCACGACCGCGGACGAGGGCGGCGTCTAAGTAGCTACCGCGACGTCATCCCAGCGACCACGACGCCAACGACTAACGCGGAGCCGACCGACGCCACCTTTCGACACGCAGTGGTACTGCTCACGAAAAATTCTCTGGATCCAGTCTGACGCCTGGGGGTAATTCTAAGGTGAGGAATCCATAACTAATTCATGTCTCTTACAGATATATCGTTACTGAAGGTAAGTAACTTGTTCATTACTACAGGAACAGTCTGTTTCTCAGTACATCTAAAACAACTACACAGAATATTATGAAAACAGCAAGAAGGCATTTTATAAATAACTAGAATAAAATGAACATTTCTAACATTGTTAAAATGTCATCTAGAACTTAACTTCTACTTCTATGCGCTATACGAAAAGATCATGGAAGGCAGAGCAACTTGCTGTCTAGAGATTCTTAGGGAGAAAATACGCACTGCATACCTTGTTGACAGCGATGGCTACCTTTATCAGCGGAGGCATGACGACAATGTTCCCTGCGAAGGTCAAACACATGCTACAGTAGCGGTTTTTCTCTGGACTCGGCTTTAACAGCTTCAGGCAAGATGTAGCATCTGCGAAGTGTGCTCGCAGTAGTTGAGACTGTCTCTGGCAGAATTAGGTACGATAATCTGGGTGAAGGACATCTCCTGAAAAGTTGTCAAGTGGTAGCCCTGATATACTAAATCTTATCAGAAATTGGAATTTTGTCTTACAGATTGTCCATCAAGGTGTGTGTCCCAAACATTTTAAATAACTTTATTGGCATTTGAGATTCATAAACAGGCCATTTCAGTACAGGAAATCATCAAGGATAAGTCTATCCCACCTACCGATTCCCTGTCTCCAGATTGCCTCATATCAGTGTACCATCGTTTTCGATTTCTCACAATATCTCATCCCAACATTGAACTTATAAACCCTCCCCCTTCTCCCAGCCCCTCCCCAGCCTCAGTGTCAACCATCTCTCAATCTAATCAAGACGGGTTATCTATGAACATCCGAGATGGACCAAGGTGTCCCTGATTAGTTTCGGACACCCTCCAGTCCTCAATCGGTGTCTTGTTGTATCTGTGTCCGCCCTCTCTCACTCCTCCCAGCTCATCCGGTACCGGAACTTCCCTGAGATCAGCTAGCATAGTTTCCAATGCATGGATGTTATTCTCAAGTTTTTCATCCCTACGGACGTGTTTCATTCTCACCGCCTCAACAGTCGCCAATTCACACACATCTTTCAACCAGGCGTCAGGTAACTGGGGCTTAGGGCCGAACCCCAGAAGAACGAACCTTGTGCTTAATTTCTTGTTTTTGGGAGCAGGGATAAGGCTCAGGACTACGACCTAATCTCTCTGGGAACCGGCCATCCTCTTAGCTCTTTTCAGGTGGGCCAGTATAGTGTCCCAATACAGGGTCTGGGGTGGACAAGTCCATATCATATGTAAGAACTCTGCTTCCATCGATCCACAACAGGGGCATGCTCCAGAGCGGCCCGGGTAGATCATATGAAGCGTCCCTGGGATAAGATATGTCTGGTGTATAAAATTGTATTCGGTAAGTTTAAAGCGGGCATTAGAACTCACCTCTCGCACACCCTCATGCACTCTCAGACATTCCCGATCTGTTAATGGTTCCCCTATTGTAGCACCCCACTTTCTCTGCACCGGCAGAGTCTCAACTGGATCATCGTCTCGAAGTGAATGGTACAGATGTGAGACTAGTCTCCTTCCTGGGCCATATAAAGCATCCCTGTCAGGACATTGGTGCAGGGGGGTTCCTCAGGGAAGGACAGCCACAACTCCCGGGCCACTTTTGAAATTTTTTCATATTACAGGAACTGCCCTGTTCCCAAAGCAAAGGTGGTCTCTGCCTCCTCCCTAGATAAAAAGCGCCAATTTCCGTACAAGTCCCCTATCAGCAGGCATCCACCCTCCCTCCATCTCTTCACCGACATTGAGTCAGCAATGCGGGCGAATGGCCTCAGCACCCATAATGGCATGTCCGGGACATAGAGCGCATGTCCCACCACTCTCCGGACCGTGGATTCCCACACGGTAGCCACTGAACATATAATGTATGGGAGGTGGGTCGGAACTCGCGATCCAAGCATCATTAATTCTGGCAATGTGTGGACTCCATAGGTACCAGCTAGGAGTTGCTTTTCCCAATTGTCGTCCTCATCCAACCAGTGGACTGCATGTTGAGGGTGAGAGGCCATGTAGTAGAATTCTAGGCAGGGTACCTCGAGACCCCCCCCCCGGCCCCACATTCTCTGTAACGTCTTCAAACTCACCCGTTTGCGTCCCGCACCCCACAAAAGATCCACCAGCAACCCTTCCAGTACCTGAAAGTAACGCCTGGGGACTGTATACAAGGAATGTTGTAGTATATAGAGACACCGGGGTAAAATGATCATTTTTACAATGGCTACTCTGCCCATAAGGGATAAAGGCAGGTCTCTCCAGAACCATAAAGATCCACATCGACCATCCACAACTCTGCCCACGTTGAGATCTAAATATAGGGAGGCTGTATTCACCAGGCGGATCCCCAGATATCTAGTGCCTTCTGCGATCCACGGGAGCCCTACCGCAGGAAATGCTCTACCGGCCGCGCTGTCAATCTCCCCAGTGGGACCAGTTTGGATTTCCCCAGGTTTATCCGAAGACCCGAAATGTTCCCAAACCTCTTCAGCACCGCGAGGAGAATGGGCACTGAATGCGTCGGCCGGCGAAGATATACCAACGTATTGTCTGCATATAAAGACACCACATGTTTTTTGTCTCCCCAAGCGATATTCCCCAGGCATCCATCTCTCCCCACACGGCCGCTACCAGAGGCTCCATCGCAATCGCAAATATGAGCGGCGATAAAGGACAGCCCTGTCGGGTGCCCCGGCCCAATACAAATGAGTGAGATACCAGTCCCACAGCACTTATTCTGGACTTAGGGGCGGTATAAAGCAGTTGAATTCACCGGAGGAGGCTTGAGCCCACCCCGACATGCCGTACAACCTGCCAAATATACGACCAATCCACTGAGTCAAAGGCTTGCTCTATGTCGAGCAACACCAGGGCGTAATCCTCCTCCATAAGGCACGGAGCATGTTAAACATGCGCTAGGCGTCACAAATTCTGAGTGGTGCTACGCCTCGGGAAAAATGCGGACTGGTCTGTGTGTATGAGGTGAGGTATATTTGGGAGAAGACAGGCCGCCTGGATCCTGCTAAGGATTTTTACATCCAAATTCAGAAGCGAGATCGGTCTGTAGGAGCTGGCCATTCAGGGGTCCCTGTCCGGCTTCAGTATCATCGCCACCACCGCCTCCCACATGGATGCCGGAAGGGACCCGTCCTCCAGTGCCTCTCTGTATACCTCTAGGAGGCGCGAGGGGGAAAAGAACAAGCTAGATGCAAGTGTACAATATTCAAAACCAATGATCTAACAGGACAACATGTAATCAGTCACAGAACATTGTGCATAGATATTATCAAAAATCTTTTTATTTTCATGTTTTATCGTTTTTTTAGTATCAAAAATATTTCTATTTCACTAGAATCTTCAATGCATCAAACAATTTATGACAATTTGGAACATGATTATATTGTTAAAAAGGTCATACAATACAGTACAATTTTATATGTAGTACAACACTTGTTGTATATTTAAAACAGGGTCCAGATGGTTCATGGACAGAAAGGAGGGTCGGCGGTAGATGGAGACTCCATCCAAATTGTCATAAATTGTTTGATGCATTGAAGATTCTAGTGAAATAGAAATATTTTTGGTACTAAAAAAAACGATAAAACATTATGAAAATAAAAAGATTTTTGATAATATCTATGCACAATGTTCTGTGACTGATTACATGTTGTCCTGTTAGATCATTGGTTTTGAATATTGTACACTTGCATCTAGCTTGTTCTTTTCCCCCTCGTGTTGTTTTCCCTACAGCTAGCAAGTCTATTTGTTGTATGTAAGGGTCCCCATTTTTTCCAAAACATACCTCTAGGAGGCGGTCAACTAGCAGGGGGGGGATATCTCTGATCGAACTCTGCCGACAGACCGTCACTCCCGGGGCTCTTAGACGTCTTAAGACACTGAATGGCCTCCAAGAGTTCTTCTTCTGTGATTGGGGCATCGAGTGCCGCCGCCACTTCTGGTTCCAGTCTGGGCAACGTCACAGACGTCAGGAAGTTCTGTATGACCTCTTCCGAGGGGGGCTCCTTTTGTATGTATACATTATCCAAATGTGTCGCCAGGACACCCGCTGCATATATACTGTTTCCCCCCCCCCACCACCATCCTTAATCTGTAGTATAGTCGTCGCGGGCGTCTCCCGCTTTGCCAAGCGAGCAAGCAAGGCTCCTCTTTTGTACTCCTCCATATGCAGACGTTGTCGGAACGTAATGTAGGTGAATCTTTCTAATCTATGCCATTTTTTTAGTAGGGCCTCTCAGGTGTTACGCCACTCCTCCATTGCAAGGGGGGCCGTGGGAAGCACCGCCTCCAACCTGCCTAATTCTTTTTCTTGTGTTTTTATATCTTGTTCCAGCTGTTGCACCCCATAGGTCGTTTTAATACATACCCCTCTGAGGACCAACTTCATGGCCTCCCACTCAAGCGGCGGCTCAAAGCAGACCCCCAGTTTTCATCAAAGTAATGCTACAAGGTTTCCGAGATTGTAGCAGGAAAAGGGGGATCGGTTAATGCCTCCGCCCTAAGGCGCCATAATGGCATAGCCAATCGGTTGCGGGTTCCCACCAAACTCAGCAAAACAGATGAATGATCTGATAGGGATCTGGGCAAATAAGTGATTCCTTGCATGTCAGGGGAAAGCTCAGCTGAGAGGAAACAGTAGTCTAAACGACTAAAAGTACCAGACGCCGGGGAATGACAGGAGAACACCTTCTTAGTGGGGTCCCTTAGTGGGGTCCCTCCACACATCACGTAGCTGCAGCCCCTGAATGATATCTTTTAAGGCACCTGTCATTCAAGGTTTAGTATGCGCTCGGGGGGGGGGGGCTCCCGATCCGTCCCACCATCCAGAACACAGTTGATGTCACCCACCAGAATGGTTGCTGCACCTAGATAGGAGGGCGGCTGCCGCCATCACGGCAGGAAAGATGGTAGGGCAGTCAGTGTTTGGAGCATAGACATTAAGAATACATATTTTCTTCCCCTCCAGCTTATTATGCAGAATAATGTATCTCCCTTCGGTATCTGCAACATGGTGCAAGTATTGGAAGGGAATCCCCTGGGCCACCCATTTGAGAACCCCTCGCGCAAAGCCCGAATAAGTAGTATAAAGTGACCCCTCCATCTCCGCCGCAGACACAGTAAAAAATCCCCCCAGATGTGTCTCTTACAAGCATGCAACCGCCACCGCACAGTGTTTCAAATAAGCAAACACCCTTCTGCGTTTTTTAGCCGTGGCCATTCCACGGACATTCCAGGTAAGTATCTTTGTTACTAGTGAATCCATGATTCATATGGTGATTGCCCGTCCATCCATCTGTCCATATTCCTTATGAACATACAAGGTAAAAGGACAGCTATATGTCTGTATTTGTTCTTAATAAACCTTGACATGATGAAAAGTAGACATTTGTCCCAGACGAATGTCGCATCAAGTGTTGTATCTATATCACCAATTGAATGACTTGACGTATTCACAGTTCGGAGAAAGATAAGGTCAGACGAAATCTGTATCTAATGGCAGACATGATTATGATTCTGCATCACTCAGGAAAGATGGTGACTTCCATTGTCGAACATTGAGAAGATGGCGACCTCCGTTATTCAAGATGGAGCCAGGGCTTACATAAAATGTAGTTGGACCTTAGGGGCTTTACGTCAACCATGTTTTTATCAGCCACTCTGGTTTACCCAGAGCTCCAATTTTGATGGAGCCTTTGTGCTGCATAATTAAAAGGTGTTTGCTGTAACAGCACTAAAACTGCACTGCAGTCGTAAAGGAACAACGCTTTTTGTTGCCATTCCTTTACCCGGAGGAAGGAGAATGGGGTATGACGTCCTTCTGCTGTGTTACAGGAATAAGCATGTGTGCGGGGTAATTGTTTTGCACATACCACGTTTCTGCAAACAACCAATTGCAGTATCCGAGTACATGCGAGTATTCATATACATGAGTGCATGTACAGTGATGTGCTTTTTCATTTCTGTTAGCAGTGTATCATAAGTGTGCACTCGCTTCCTTTATTATACTACATATACATTTTAAACTGCAATGGGTAGCAAATTGCTGTCCGAGGTGCTCATAACATGAGCCTGTGACATGTAAAGGTAAGGGCAGCTGTGTGAAACAATTCAGTTCATTATTGCACAATGCACAGTGTGAATGCAGGCCCTATAACAGGGGTGTGGAATTTAATAAAATATCTACTTGTCCATGGGGCAGGTTGCTTCATAGATCTACTTGCCCTGTACCAAAATCCACTTGTCCCTTTCGTGCCATGTAGTGTAGTGACAAATTATGGCAGCAATCTCATTACATAAGAGCTCTGATATAGCCTCTCTGATTTTGCCAGGGCTCATACCATAGTAGGGATTGAATACTAGCAATTCCCTTATTTTGCCACATTTCCGCAGATCTACATACTGGGGCTGAAGATAATGGTAAGCAATAGTTCCATGACTGGAATGCCCTTTTGAGTCTGTGCAAACCTACTAACGTGCATGTTTTAAGGGTTTTCAACGGCTCTTCTCTAATCTTTTTCCATACTGAGAAGGATTGTAAATTTACTCTTGACAATGGCAGACATAAACGTCTTCCAGGGTTGGAAAAAAAAGTGGTTGGAGGGAAAGTGAACTTGCAAATGCTCAATAGATTTTCGCATGAGTAAATCTACTCTTGCATGTTTGCTCGTGCTAAAATGCATTTCACAAATATTTTCTAGGACACCGATTTCTTGACCTACCTCTGTAAATTCTTGTGAATTCATGAAAGCCAGTCTGCACTAATGCAAGGGCACTCTTCCTGAGTTGCTGTGCGCTCTACAAGTACCCTTTAACATATACCATGGGTGCACTTTTTAGATTTAGTTAATAATTGGGCCCCTAATTAGATCTGGCGTTAACCAAAACCTTTGTGTTTATTAAAATTCTCTCTCTCTCTCTGCTTCAGTATGAGTGACAGCATTCTGCTCTTTAACAAGGAGCATATTGGCACACAAAGTAGTTTTGTTCAGTGCCTGGAACTAATGTGGCAGTGTGTGCTTTTTGAGACCAAAATTTGTTTTTGCTTTTTGCCAATGCTTGTTTTAATGGTGAGGACCTAGCAGCTCCCACGCCATTAAGGTTTTACACAAACAATGCCAAAACAAGACACGCATTGACAAAACCAAAAGGCTGACCACCAATTTCAGACCTACTGACTTTTCCAATGCTTGTTTATTTGTATGTTTCCCATAATCTTGTTGAAACTGGTTACACCAATTTTCCATTTTGAATCTTTTTTGGAAATACTAGCACGCGTCAGCACATTTTATAAATGATTCTGCAAAGAAATGGTACCTAAAATGTTACAGTAGTTTAGCAAAATGTTTTTTTCTAGTTGCATTCTTTTGTGAACATTTTATTTTGCAAGCAAAGAATCATCCATCTTGCTTTCAAACTTCTGCAAATATTTGCATCTAATCAGAGAGCATTCTGGGAGTATTATGCATAGCCTCATACTGCTAAACTTTGAAAACGTGTCCACACATGTTTATTCTGGAACAGTTAGCAAATGCACAACCATCACAGTGCAAAGGCCCCACCATCGTTGGAGCCTAGTTTCTGTGTTACAGAGTAAGCCAGGGCAATAGTGAGCTCCACTCTTTGATCTGTTTGATGGTTTGTTTGGGGTAGTTTGCCAACAGCAGTGTTTCTTTTACAGCAATAGTATATTATTTTGAAACACACTTTTCAACTATGCTGCTGTTCCTATACACCCTTTTTACAGAGTCTACCGCAGGGTCAGACTGGGACCAGAAATAGGCCTGGGAACCAAAATGAAAGTGGCCCCCACTAGCAAACCAGATAGCTAATCAAAAAGTGTCCCACATTTAAATATCAGGTTACTTTTGAAATTGTAAATACACGCTTTTTGTATGGCTATTTTGCAATGTATGGAAGATTGCAGGCATTTGTGTTTTCTTCAGGCAATGCTTGTGGGGATATCAGGGAAGTCAAAATTAAAAAACAACCCACCTTGTCATAAAACAAGTCCACAAACTGCTAAAAAATCCGGCCACACTCTGATCTGTCAGACCAGCCCATCAGGCACTGCATAATTGCCCTATAGGCCAGTCCACCCCTGGTCGACCTCCATTTCATCCTACTGATAACTAGAGGAACTCTGCTTCCAAGGACAATCTTAGACTAGATAGATTTTACTGGCAGTTCTGAAGGACAACTACTGATGTATACTTTTGCTTCAGGACCTGCCCCAGAAGCCAAGGGAAGTATTTTGACACTGCAGCAAATTATGTATGTGCCTATAAAGAAATTTTGTGCCCAATATAAAACATTAGCTACATAATTAGGCATTATTTGTGTGCTTCAGTAAAAGTTGTGTTTAGCTAATATAATATAATCCACTGGAATAAATGCATGTTCAAAGTCTTATATTAGAAGTAAATACAAGTGTTGAATGCTCTGGCTAGAAATAATGGCATCACTGTTTCTCTGCCTATTAGCAGCCCATGCATGTGGCAGAAAATAAAATTAAGTTAGGATTTATGTAACAAGCTGCTTTTATAATAATTATAATATATATGAAAGTGCAGCTCAAATGTTCAATGATGTATCACCTTTATTAGGAGTAACAAACTACCAATTGATGGATGGAATGTGTTAATTAATTTCATCCGCAGGTGATCGCTCTGGACTGCATTCCAGGCCATGGTTTTTAGCCCAGTATCCAAATATAGACCGCTTGGGCCTGCTCCAGTAGGAACAGTCCAGACTGAGGTGTCAGGCGAGGTCCCCTTCATACGTTAACAAATGCAACCACACACCGGTTTTAGCCTATGTAGGCCTTGTTAATCAGGTATAGTTTGCCACAGCTATGACACAAAATGTCACTGTGACATTGGAAGCTAGCTATAACTCTCTGATGAGGACTAAATAGGTCAAAACCGGTATGTGGTGTCTTATACTTCGTAATCGTGCAGTGATACATTGTTTGGAATTCCGTACACAATATGGCCCAGAGTGTAGGTTTTCTACCCCTCTGGCGAAGGTATTGGCTCAATGATTCCTTGCCAACTAGAGCCAGGAAACCTTGTGGATTGTAGCCCATGAACCATCTAAGCATTACATGGGGATAGTGCATTCTGGGTAACACTCAGTCATGTGAGACTTCAAAGAATTATTTGTTGCTACTAGGTTCAGAATCTCTTTTCACCATGAATAGACACACTCAGGAATGCACAATAAGGATATGTTTATCATTTTATTTAAATCAGCATCCAGTACTAGAGCGTTTATTGCTACTTAGGGCCTTATGATGTTGGTCGGTCGAACCACTGACCGCTATCGCTGCGGTCATTAGACCGCCCGACTAGCAGTTGGTGGTCCGACCGCAGAATTTCAATGCGACCGCTGGGCTGGCAGTTGCAAAGTGCTCCTTTACACAGCAGCTTGTGCTGCGGCCCAGGAAAAGGGCTGCAGCACAAGCTGCATTGTAAAGGAGCACTTCCTGCACCTCCGTGCACCGTGTACCATGCACCATGTGGTAGATGGCACACGGTGCGTGGGGGCACTACATGTGCCCCCTAGGCCACTTTACAGTGGCCCATGACAGAAGGGGTCCCTGTTCGGAGGCCCCCAAAATCCGTTCCTGACAGCCTTTTCTTGGCTGTCTTTTCAACATGAAAAGGCTGTCGGAAAGGGATATCGTAATCCAGATGGCGGTGCCTGCCTCAGCACCACCTCCATTCGGGATTGTGATTCTGACCGCCGCTCCAACGAGGTCACTGATCCTGTCGGAGGTGGTGGTCTTCCCCCCGACCATATAGGGGCCGACTGCCTGGATTGTAATCTGGCGGTCAGACCGCCACCGACGGCCTGTCGATGGCGGTCCGATCGACATCGTAATAAGACCCTATGTTTTTAATATCTTTTTGCATTGAAACGATCCACTCAGAAATGCATAGTAAGGATATGTTTATGACTTTATTAAAATCAAGTCGAGGAGCAGTTGCGAGGAGCAGTCGGATGCAATGCGTTGATCCAAAGGATTATAGGCGATGCGTATGTTCCGAGTCGTACAGTTTGGGGATGCTTTGTTGTTGAACCCCTAACAATGCGTCCTCATCGAGCTTTGCTGTTGACGCTGTGAGATCCTTGAAGCTGTGATGCGTCAGCGTCGAAGAGACTGCATCAGTTCCCACCGGTACAAAGGCGGCACTGCGTTGATTCTTTGTAGGAAACCTACCTCCATGGGCCAGATTGCCACCACTTAGCAGGGCAGAACTCACAGTTGGCAGAGTCCAGAGGCTGTAGCAGGGTTGAAGGAAGTCTTTGATGTCTTTGAGACTTCAGAACAGGAAGCAAGCCAGCAAGCCCTTGGAGTCACTTGGTTCTGGGGAGGTAGAGATTCAGGTCCAGTCCTTCTCACCAGAAAGCAAGGAGGGCAGCAGGCAGGCCCAACAAAACAGGAGTGAGCAAATTCCAGCTGAGTCCAGCAGAGTGACAGTCTTTCCAGTGGCACAGCAGTCCTTTTTCTTGGCAGAGTGTCCTCCGGTCCAGAAGTGTACTGAGTTGGTGGCGTCAGGGGTCCAATACTTATACCCAGTTGTGCCTTTGAAGTGGGGGAGACTTCAAAGAGAGGTCTTTGAAGTACACAAGTTCCCTGCCCTTACTGTCCTGACGCACTACAGAGGGGAAAACCGCTCTTTGTGTGGGGACAGGCACAGCCCTATTCAGGTTCAACTATCAGCTCCACCCTCCAATCCAAACCAGGAAGACCCATCAGCCTGGTGATGGGATATCAGGAAGTGAATGGCACACCAGGCACACCTCAGTTCCTTTTGTGTATGACTGTCTAGATGGAATGCACAAAGCCAAGCTTGTCACCCACCCCAGACGTGTATTGAGAGACAGGCAGAGGCACAGGTTGGTCAAAGTAAAAAAAAAATGCCAACTTTCTAAAAGTGGCATTTTTAGACTTACAATTTAAAATCTGTTGTGATTTTACATTGTAAGTCCAGAGACACCAGACTCGAAATATCTATCTTGTCCCAATTGGAAATGACACTTATAAGATGTAATAAGGTAACTCCAATGTTAACCTATGGGAGAGATAGGCCTTGCAGTGGTGAAAAACAAATGTAATCGTTTTTCACTACCAGGACAAGTAAAACTTAAAAGTACATGTCCAACTTTTTAAATACACCACACCCTTCCCTTGGGGCTGTCCAGGGTCTACCTTAAGGGTGACTTATATGTATTAAAAAGGAAGGTTTGGGCCTGGCAAGAGGGTTAACTTGCCAGGTCGGCATGGCAGTTTAAAACTGCACACACAGGCTATGTAATGGCAGGCCTGAGACATGTTTAAAGGGCTACTGAAGTGGGTGGCACAATCAGTAGCATTTAATTTACAGGCCCTGTGCACACACAGTGCACTTTACTAGGGACTTAAAAGTAAATTAAATATGCCAATTGTGGATACACAAATGTTACCATGTTTTAAGCAGAGAGCACATGCACTTTGGCACTGGTTAGCAGTGGTAAAGTGCCCAGAGTCCTAAAGCCAACAAAAACAAATCTGCAAAAAGGAGAGGAGGAGGGAGGCAAAATGTTTGGAGGTGACCCTGCAGAAAGGGCCATTTCCAACACAAGGTGTTTGCTGCCCTGTCTTGTTTAAAAATATAATTTCTTTAGGACTCCTACATGCTCTGACCAAGGTATCCATTCCCAGACTTGCCAAAATCTACATCCCAAAACACTTATTCCATTAATTTTTTCCTTGCAATATCCATAACATTGTTTAAAAAAAATGTTCAATGAACTGTGGTGAACAAATGAATTTGTGACTGGTAATCAAAATATTTTTCTGTTTTTCGGGTTCCTGAAAATAATAAAATGCAGATTGGTCAGGATATGTCATCACTATTAGAGTAGAAACACCTTTTCTGAAAACTTTCAGGACTGTTAATCAGTGGGGTCCCTCAATAATCCAATTGTGTTAAATTATATATTTCCCTCTGGTTGCTAGATCGATTAATTTAGTGATCCCCATAATGATGAAAACAACCTGCTGCGGATTTTTTGTGTTGAAATATAGATCTTCATTGTCCAAGGAAGTATATATGCTCAACTTAGTTATCAGTTGTTTAACAGCATAATATCCCATACACTTTCAATGGGGCCTGGAGTGATGATTTC
Source organism: Calotriton arnoldi (assembly GCA_963921515.1). NCBI lineage: Eukaryota > Metazoa > Chordata > Amphibia > Caudata > Salamandridae > Calotriton > Calotriton arnoldi. The sequence continues at coordinate 1,289,746 of CAWUFW010002245.1, read as the reverse complement.
ATCCAGTGAAATTCTTAAAACATAGGGAGTTTGAATCATTTCTTTGGGTCTTAACATTTTATAAGGATCCTTTTCCCAAATAATATGTAAGATAATATGGTAACTAGGTAGGAAGCATGTCGTACTGAAGCACTGCGCACGTAGGGTTATATATTTGATCTCCAATATGGCGCTCGTGGTCCACGCTACCAGAACACGAGGAGTACTCTCCTTGCTGGAACGTCTTGGGGATATTTGTAAGTGATGTTGTGCTGATATAACAGCTCCATTTGTATAATTTGCATTCATTTGACCGTTCCTCATTTTATTTAGATGTCTAACCTCTTCCGACGTCACGGTGGGCGTGTGCGTCGGACAGCCAGTGGCCGTCCGATTTGCTCACGCGTAGAATTCGCCCGCACAGCGGGGGAATGTGCGCCGCAGCGAAGCGGTTAAGCATTGTTTTATACGATGTTTCTTCATTTGTTTATTGACTTGAGATTGTTTTTAGCTATCTTACATAGATCGGGTGCATTTACTATTGTAGCCCTGTTTACGCTGATTCAGTTTAACAGTTGTAATATTTGAGATGTTATGGCGTGGTATAATAAGTTGTTCCTTATTACTTGATATGGATAATTATAGATCTACTATTCAATATCAATTAAGACTGTGTCTTTGATCTTTATTTGAGGATCAATAACGGATTACTCAGTTTTTTTCCCCCTTTCCCCCTCTTTTATGGCACTTTATACGTTCTTCTCCTAGTGCTCTGACTGTTTTGTTGTTTTTTGATCCAGGACTCTGGCTATCTTTGACATCTACTGGATTCTTGCATTATTGTGCTAAACATACCTGATACTGATTATATGGATGAATACCCATACACCGATGTACCAGGTTATTATGACTGTTTGACATTTCTACCACACTGTCCGGTGGTGTGGGTCCCTGCACTTGTGGTCTGAGGTTCCTATGTGCATTGTGGTGTATGACTATCTTTCGTCTAAATCTCAGTGGCTCCAGTGTTTAGGGCACTCACAGTGGCCTTTTTCTTCTTTTTCCCATGTACAACTGGTTTTGGGGTTTTACTATAAAACTGTTATGTCTGGTTCTAATTGTATGCAGCATCTTTTTAATGTTAAGTATATACACTTAAGAGTGTAACCTACTCCTCCTTTTCTCTTTTTCCATTTGGACACCAAGGGTTGGTGATGGAGAGTGATGTCTTCATGCACCATGAATATATATATATCTTTCTGATGTTGTACTTGATGTCCGCAGCCCTGAAGAAGTCGAGGTGTTACTGACCCATTGACGAAACACGTGTTGGCTGATTAGCTTCAAGCTGGTTGCATTGCCTGCCTTTTGTTTGGAAAATTGTATTGGATTGTTTCTCCTTTGGAATACGAACTGGCAGTGATATTCTCCACAAGCCTAGTGTGAAGACTTGGATTATACCTCTTGGGCCTGAACTGAAAACTTGGATTAAAGTGGACTATTACTTCGAGATTACTGTATTTATGACTAATTTCTTAAACACCTGAGTGCTCGGATTTGTATGTTGATACTTTTCCCAAATAACACCATCAAGCACAGGGTACGTAGTGAAGTTAACAGCATGGTAATTAATCCCTTTTAGCTCTGCGTAAAGAAAAAATGCAGTTGAAACCTCTGAACCCCAGAAGCCAGTGTAAAACTTTCAGGGGGATAGCACAACCATTAAAATGATAACATCATTACAGTCCATAAAAGGAGTGGTAATACAGCAAGAGCAATCCAAATTTAGGACTATGCCGGAACGATATAGCTGTCATGGAACAAGCAACAGTCAAGGAGCCATCTGTAGGTAGCATTGGCTAGCTGGAGTGATGGTCATTTCTCGCTCTTGTGTTTTTTAGGGAGATGAAGGAAGTGCTCCAGTTTCGGGATCTGGATCAGACTCCTCTCTAGGCAGTGTGATTTCTTTCATTGAGATAATTTCAGTTGATGTCGTTTTTATCGGTGGTGCACATAAGATTGCAGTTGCAGAGGCAACAATCTTCGAGATCGCTGCAGCAGATTTACTTGTTGAAGATGAGACTTGCACACGTCTGGATTATTGCTTAATGTGGTTGGTAACAAGTGTAAATCTAGGAACTATTGTAGCTCATCAGTCCCCGCAATAGGTCCATTGATTTTAACGCCGCTGTACTTGCCTTGGGGTAACTCCAGAATATTGAAAGATTGTACAGGACTAATCTGGAGGCACGTTGGCATCGACTGGGGTTTGCTGAAACAAATCAACCACATAATGCTTTTTGATGTGATTGATCAACACCTTTCTCTTCTCCTTTGCACCAGGGAGTGGTGGTAGGATCACAGTGTGGGTGCCTTCTACCCAAAGAATTGGAACAGGTGGTCTCTACGATTGTCTGAAGACTTGCTTCTAAAGCATCCATTCCGGAACTAGTTCTCCCACCTTAGGGAGCCACCCATCAGCAGCGTTGTTTTCAGTAATAGAGGAGTCCTTTTTATTGGAGAGTGTCCCTCTAATTTCTTGAATATTCTGTAACAAATTCAGTCGTGATACAGGATCAGATGAATTAGTTTTCGACTCCCTTTCAGGGAGATCTGGTATATACATTGGGATGCTAAACAACATTTGGTATGGTCTCCAGCCACTTAATACTCCTGTAGGCAAATTCTTTTTTTTACTTTGAACCCCGTATAGGTTGTGCTGCCATGTCAATACTGTACCCAACTAACCGTTGGGGCTTGCGTAAGCGTACCATTTGCTCGCTCGACAACGTCATTCGATTCTTGACAGGATGCAGGTGAGGCAATCGTACCCCCACAGCAGACATGGAATCCATTAATGCTTTGGTGGTGAATGCAGGACCATTGTCTGAACAAAATGTATGAACTGGTCCCATTGGCACTAAGCATTGCAAGCCTTTTATGACCACTTGAATAGTTGCAGTCGTTTATGACCAAACCCAAATGAATCTAGATCAGGAATGAACTGCAACCAGTATATACTTATATCGATCAACTATTGGGAGTGGCCTGACATGGTTGAGGAACACAGCACCAAATGATTTGACGGATATTGTGAGGGAAGTAAGTGCTTGTGTTAATGTTTTAATTATTAACGAACAGTACATTGCTGTACATACTTTTTCACATTCTTTGGGAAATAAGACCACCAGTATTTTTGCTATAGCATTGACACAGTGGCACTGATGCCAACATGAGCAGAAGCGATCCCTTCATGAGCTACCTTAATAAAATTAAATCTAGCTTGCTTATTTAGGTAAATGCTTATCCCTGGTCCCAGGTATAACAAGCATTTGCAGTGCAATAGGTCTCGCATTTGGGAGAGTTGGAGCTATTAATGTTGTAAATGACCATGTCTTTTACCTGTGTGTTTTTGTTTGGAGTGTAGTGGATGTATGTCATAGCTTGCACAGCTTGGCAGTCGGCACAGGTACTGTAATCACAGTGAAAGAGCCCTGGACACAATTGCGTGCAGGGCTTGTATATCAGGTCACAGAAGTGACAAGTTAAGCACTGGTCCAGGCGAGAACTCTCACGTTTCCTGATCTTCTAAAAGAAAAGTCTCCAATTATGCAAATGCTCCTGCCGGGAGCGGTCACCACAGGCAACAAAATAAATAAGAAAATAAAACAAGTAGTGTTGTGGGAGGGATGAGGGGGTAGGGAGAGAGGGCACAGCCAATCAGTGAAGCCTTTGGCACTGTAACCTCCCTGTCAGTTGCCGACTTGGGAGCTGGGGATCCCTGTTCGAGCCTCAGCGTTGGCTCAACATGTTTCACATTTTTGTAAATCACTTATTCTGCCCCCCGCCCACGCTATATAAATGTAAAAATGTACATAAAAAAAGCAGCGATCAAAGCAATCTTGTAGGGATGGTGGGGGAGGGCAAGTAGTGTTGTGGGAGGGATGAGGGGGTGGGGAGAGAGGGCACAGCCAATCAGTGAGGCCTTTGGCATTGTAACCTCCCTGCCAGCTGCCTACTCGGGAGCTGGGGATCTGCGTCGACTCGACATGTTTTACATTTTGGCAAATCACTTATTTTGCCTCCTGCTCGCGCTATATAAATGTAAAAATGTACATGAAATAAAAAGCAGCGATCTTGTAGGGGTGGTGGGGGTGGGCAAGTAGGTTTGTGGAAGGGATGAGGGGGTGGGGAGAGAGGGCACAGCCAATCAGTGAGGCCTTTGGAACTGTAACCTCCCTGCCAGCTCAGGAGCTGGGGATCCCTGTTCCGGCGTCGGCTCAACTTGTTGTAAATTTTGGCAAATCACTTATTCTGACCCCTGCCACCATTATATAAATGTACAGATGTAAATGAAAAAAACAGTGATTGCAGCGATCTTGTAGGGGTGGTGGGCGTGGGCAAGTAGTATTGTGGGAGGGATGAAGGGGTGGGAAAATAGGACACAGCCAATCAGTGAGGTCTTTGGCACTGTAGCCTCCCTGCCAGCAGCCGACTTGAGAGCTGGGGATCTGTGTTCGAGCCTTGGTGTTGGTTCAACATGTTGTAAATGTTGGCAAATCACTTATTCTTCCTCCTGCCAGCGCTATAAAAATTTACATTAAAAAAAGCAGCGTTCGCAGCGATCTTGTAGGGATGGTGGGGCCGGGTAAGTCGTGTGGTGGGAAGGATGAGGGGAGAGATGGCACAGGGAGATTACGTAAAAAATGGGCAAATAAAGCTGGCAAAGCCAAGTAAACAGAACACTTAACAGCAGAGGCAGGTCCAACAAAGAAAAAAGAGTGATCTTGAAGCTCTCTACATAGCATCACGAGTTTAAACACATGTAACAGGGGCAGTCCTCGTGGGAGGATACAAAAGTCCAAAAGGAGGGACAGCTAAGCATATCCACGAAACAAAAGCTGGCATTTCCAAAGGACAGAAAGAGGAACCAATTGAAAAGATGGGTGGCCCTCTAAATACCAAAGAAATCTCGAAGAGACAGCACATGAGCTACCTAGGCGAGACATATTTTTATACACTGCCTAAGATGCATAAAGACAGGGACCCCCCTCCAGGCAGACCCATCGTGTCTGGTATAGGCTCTTTGTTAGAGCCCCTCTCTCGTTTTTGTGACTTTTTCTTCAAAACGATTGTACAAAAGACAACCACCTATTTACAAGACACTAAAAGTTTACTCAACCTTCTTAAAGAACTGACGGTTAATGAATCCACGATTTTGGTATCTTTTGATATCGAAAGTCTCTATACGAGTATTCCCCAGGACGATACTTTGGAGGTACTTAGAAAAGCCTTAGAACACAGTGATTGGCCTTTTAATACCCCAAAACAATTCATCATCGAGTGCGCCACACTGGCATTGAAAAAGAACTATTTTGAATATGAGGAAAGCTATACCTCCAAATAGGAGGTACTTCTATAGGAAGTACCTTCGCTCCTAGTGTGGCTGGACTCTATGTCTTTGATTTCGAAGAAAAATACATATTGAATGCGGTCAATCCCTTTGCACCGCACTTGGTCTTCTGGAAAAGATATATCGATGATGTCCTTGCCATTTGGCAAGGACCGAGTGACAGTCTTTTGGAGTTCATCGCATGGATTAACACCTGCGATAGGAACCTTAAGTTTACCCATTCATTCCACAATGAAAGTATGATATTTCTCGACATTGTTATTACCAAAGAAAATGGGAAACTAGAAACTAGGACCTATCATAAACCGACGGCTAAAAACAATCTGCTTAGGTTCGAGAGCTTTCACCCTAGACCTTTGAGGAGAATCTTCCGTACGGGCAGTACCTTAGATTGAGAAGGAACTGTAGTAAACTGTCGGATTACCGGAACCAAGCAGTTGACCTGTCTAACAAACTAATTGAGAGAGGTTACCCTGAAAAACTGATCACCACATGTCAGAAACGCGCACGCAACCAACACAGAGATGCGTTGCTGGATAATAAGGTGAACACTAATTCAAACATCCCCCTTACTTGTGTCACTACATATAGTACCATCTCTAACCAGGTAACACGTGCTATTAATAAACACTGGAACATCATTAACACAGGGAACCTTAACTGGGCTAAACCTATGTTTTCATTCAAGAAGGCGAAAAGCCTTAAGGATACTCTGGTTTCCACTCGCCCTAGGACTAAGAAACAAGCAATGCAATCGACTGTCCTTAACGCTTGGGGTATGCCCGAACGTCACAGGCCATTTTCCATGTGGCAATTGTAGTGTGTGCCATCTGACCACAACTAGCAAGACTCTTAACTTGGAACCAGGCAAGATCTGGACTCAGAGGACGCACACAAACTGTAATAGCACCAATGTGGTCTATCTAATCACCTGCCCCTGTGGGCTTCGTTATGTTGGCATGACTGGGAGAAAAAGTTAAACAGCGAATTTGCGAGCATCGCAGCACCATTAGATGTAAGAAAATCACTACAAGATTGACTGAACACTATCTCCAAAGTAACCACACTACTAACGACCTAAGATAGACAGTCATCGAAACAGTAAGACCCGGTGATCAGTCTAACAGATATCTGTTCGAAAGGGAACAGAGATGGGTCTATAGACTATCAACTCAAAAAAACGGGTTGAATGATGGGATTCCGTGGAACACTGTTTTAACCAGATAGATAGATTGACATATAGATCTGCCTTGTGGTATTTGTAAATAATCAGTGCAACCTTTTTGTGCACGAGGATCACATTGGCATATCAGTGTACACTTACCATGTCAGTATACCCTATTAACAACTTATGGGTACTTTCTATTCTTTTACGGCATGATCATCTGCCACTTTTCACTTTCAAGAATATCACTTCCCTGTTGGCATATATGATTACATGCCACCTTAAAAGGTCTACGTCTATAATGCCCTCTTTCTGTAGCGATTTCGTGTATAACTAACTTTGTGACGACCCTCCTGTTTTCAGATTTAGTTCTATCGTTATCTGCACGATTAGACTATGTGTCGCGCATATATGCCGACTTTCACAATATTGTGTTATGCCTATTTTCCCTCTTTTCTACAGAGACAGTGATTCCGGTCTCTCAAAACTGACAATCACCTTTTGACACCCCCCCTTGGCTTTTTCTAAAGCCATTGCTTGCTTTTGATGTCATCACGCAGTACGCATCTCACCCGATCACGTGACACACCCGGAAGCCTCTAGGTTTGTTATAGACCGCGAGGACGCCGGTTTCACTATCCTCGGGTTTCCTGATGGGGTCACATCGCAGGTTTGAGTAGCGGATGGCATGACTTGATGAAGTGAGTACTCGGGTGGGCTCCGTTTTTCAACTATCCTAATGGAAGAGTTATACCACCATTAAATGTTTTATGCTTCTCCGCAGAGTTTGACTAAAGTCAGCATCCATCCCCACGGTAACCATGAGGCAAGACGTAATTTCGTCGTTATGTAAGCCTCTACCTTGATATCTCTTCTCCCATTTCTTATCCTATTTTTCGTTTGAGTGTGGTAATTAGAGTATATGTACTACGCTTTATCAAGAGGAACTTTTTCCTTGTTCTCGAATCTACTGGATTAAATAGTACCTTGACATCTGGTACACCTTTGACAAGTGAGGTATGACACCACGCATTTGTTGGGTTCACTTAGACACTTGTCGCTATGTACTGTTTGTCTTTGTCATGAGTGTGATCTCACACATTTTGGGTGCTAGATGAGCACTGACACCAGGCACATGCATTTTGATTACGGAAGCGATCTGTGTGCGATATGCACGGATATGTTGATTCATGGATACATGATTAATTTGCTGCATGGTATCTATGTGCTTTTTTCTTTTCAGAATTTTTTTTTTTTTTGTTTCCTTTCGTGAAGATTGAAAGGGTTTCCATCCTGTAAGTACACAGTATGGTATTTTAATTGTGACCGAGGGTAGGGTACACCTTAGCGTGTGTACACCGCCCGGGTCATAGGTCCTGATGAAAACCTCGTAATACACACTGTAGGTTGAAACATGTAGACCCACTTATCACTTTTCACTTTGTCACCACCAACAGTCTTTACCCGTGGACAAGTAGGTCCACTACGGTAATACTCTTGTGTACTCATTTTTAACCTTGTCTTACTTGCTCCATAATAAAAGTAACGGAGTACAATAAAGACAATTTTATGATCACCACTTCACTGATTCACTCAAAATACCCGCTCCACTGTAATCAGGTGTCGTAGCACACCCGAGTGGCATTCGGCTGCTCGGGTGGGACCCCAATGATGAAGCATGTCACCAACTAGGTTGGTGAGTGAGGGGTCTTTTTAAACCAAAGAAATTTTCTTTGGTAATTCTCTTCATCGGCGCTTCCCGTAACAGCCTTTTGGCTCTCTGGGGCATACTCCTTCAATTTGTTTTTTCAGTTAATTCTTAGGGGACTAGGAGTACCCCCTTAAAATACCCTCTCTCTCTTATTTTTTTACGTGGCCCTCTAAATACAACACATCTCGAAGAGACAGCAGATGAGCTACCTAGGCGAGACATAAAAAGCATAGGAATATTGTCTTTGGTGAGGCTTTAAGAATATTTGGAAGGCAAACCATGAGGAAGGAAGCATTTCACCTTTTAGTATTGCCACCAAAATGGCTGCATCAGTCTTAGTTTGAGATCATGTTACAGCTGCTACCTTAAAAGTTTACACCGCTGTCTTTGCAACCAAGTCTGCCTGCCACACAGTTCCATTTAGCAGGAATTCCTTTACTTTTATGGGTTGGGCCATGGTATGCTCTACATGGACCAAAGGGAGGTTATCCTGTAGAGTAGCTACCTTTCCCTAAAGGTGTGTTGCTTTACCTTTGAATCGCTGAACCCATTTAGCGCAGATGCCGCAAGTCCACATTGTAACCCTGTGCATAGAACGCCAAATTAAAAAAAATAACTATGGGAATTAGCAGATCAGCCTTGTGAAGAGCAAGTAATAGGGGATTTTTTTTGTTATCTGTGGAGTGAAATCACCTAAAACTTTATTGTGTGTACACATTGGCCTTAGTCACCAGCCTCAACAACGTTCCTGTACTGCAGCATATGCTGCAGAAATGTTTTGTTTAGTACCAACCATGCGCTGTGTAGAACCATCCGTATAGAAAGCGTTCTTGTACTCGTGTTTAGATAAGACATTTAGAGTTTGCAGTACATTGTGTGTATTTCAGAAACTCTTACATGCAGAATGTTGGATCGTACTCAAACTTTGTCAATCACATTTTGCATTGCGGCCCACTGCACCTAACAAAGGGGTAGGGCTTGCGCATTATGGATACTAGCTTCAGTAGGTGCCTTAGTAGTAGGTAAAGGGGAAAGTATAACAGTTTGTTTTCCCAGTACCAGAGAATGCTCCTTCAAAATGGCAGTCTGAGCTACTATGTAAATTTTTTGTAGGAGTGAATAGTTCCTCTGCAGTTAAGTATAGATATGTGATATACTATTGGAGCTGTATGTCCCTCTTTAAAACTACATCTGTATAGCCTAAAGCGCTAGTAAAAACCTTAATTACTAGGTTTTCCCTTTGTCCTGTGTCGGCAAATATTTCACCTCTAACATGTCTGCTTGCAGTCCATGTAAGATTGCTGTATGTGTTTCTCGAGTTCTTTTCAGAAAACATGGGGGATATTAATTCATATAAGAGCTTAACTCTCTCAGCATGATGTCGCAAGTAAGCTCTTCTAAAGTTCAAAAACCCCAAAGGGCTTATAACTTTCTCAGTGTGTTTAGAGGTTGTAAAGCATCTCATTTATGTAAGAAGTCAGGTTCCAAGACTTTACCCTCACTGGATAATACATACCCAAGAAAGATCATGTTAAGGAACACAATTTTAGATTTTAGTAAGTTTATTTTGTATCCACGATGGGCAAGGAGTGTCACTGTTCTGTCCACCCTGTCTGAATGTTCAATTAAATCATCATCAGTGATGTAGCAGTCTGTCATGAAGATGTCCTGTATATATGATAACACCACTGAAGCATCTTGCAAGACCTCCATTATTCTTGTAGAGTTCAGGCTGCTATTATAGCCCTGGGGCACTCTTCCATATGTATACTGAAATCCGCAATACAAGAAAACAGTTAGCTACTGCAATTCAGGCACTATATTATAACTAAAGATCCCATTTGAGATATCTAATATTGTTTTGTATTTCTTCCTAACTAGGCTTGTCATCGTCCAGTACTGCGAGTGGTTTGCTCCACATTTGTCTGTGCGCATTTAAAATGATATAATCTAGCTATTCTTTACAAGTTATCTGGCTTCCTCAACAGAAAAATGGGCATGTTCTTGGTTGAATGACAAGGCATTATTACACATTGATTAATTAGTTTAAAGTGGCTTTTATATCACGCTTAGCTTGCACTATTACCTCCTCACCTCGAGGTGCATCCCTTATACATTATGGAGGCCAGTCGTCGTCCTTGAGGGTGATGTCATAGGTGTCTAGCAAATGTGTCCTGAATACTACTTTAATTTATATTCTACATCATAAACACTATCGGGAAAGCTTATGTGCCCATCTGGTGTTTTAACTTGTATGTATTCTTCATTTGGAGCGACCACAGGTGATCTTTGAGAGTCTGGTGTACTATAGTTACTTCTGTTCGCTGTCCAGAAGCGCTAAACGACAAGTCTTATTCCACAGAAGTATACATTTTCTGAGGTATGTTTCTTCTTAGTTAATCCAGCTACTTTCTTTTTTTTAAAATTGGATTTAGAATCCAAACATATCTCTCCCTTCTTTGCACTAACCTCAAATTTGTGTGCCAGCTCACTTTCACTTTTCTGTCTGATGTATTTGTCCTTTCTGCGATCCTCAGTCTGCCTGTCCCTTTTCCTCCCCAGAGTCCTGGAAAGAATGGGCCGAACTGCTATCAGAATACCGATCGGGCTTTCTTTTTGATCACTTTCCCTCAGATTATATCTACCCTTGTTGGACTCCTGAGTGGTGTCCCTAGGAGTGAATTATATATTTAAAGGGGGGGGGCATACATTAGCCACAGATGAAAGTGAAGTGGTGGGGCCACTTACACAGGATATATATATCTATATATAAGATGTATTATGTTCAGCAAGAGCAAAGTCCCGCAGACCGCTTCAGTCATGTCCATCTAGCGGGCCAGTGCAGAGTAACAGGTGCAGGTTCCCGTTCGAAATCAAGGAAAGAATGCTCCAATTGCTGACACAAAGAACTCGCTCTCCAGAGTGATTAAAGTTTCAAGATTTAATGGGCAACACATTTCAACCTGATGGTGTTCTTCACGGCCTGAAAAGCACCGTGCACCACCATCTTATAATAGAAGTAATTAACAATGGACATAGAAAACATACATGCTCATTATACCAAAAAATATATACAGAGTCATGTAGTTGTCATGTAATACAGAAAACAGACTTACATATTGTCTTTAATAATGTTCCATTTGAAAAGGGCGCAAAACGAAAAGAAATAGGGGCTGATTACGCGCATTTATATATCTGAAAGAGACACGTTAGTGACAGATTCCTTACCTTAGAATATCCCCAGGCGTCAGGCTGGATCCGGAAAGTTTTGCGTAGCAGTACCCCCGCGCGTCGGTAGGCGGCGTCGTGCGGCTCCGCGTCCGTCGTCGGCGTCGTGATCGCCGGGATGACGTCGCGGCCAGTACTTAGACGCCGCCCATGCTCGCTGGCGTCAGTTCTTTCTTTTCCGCGCCAGTAAGCGCAGATCCGGATTGAGCAGTGCCCCAGTCATTTTTTGACTGAGTATTTTTGTGACTTTTTGTCCAAGTTTTCGAGTCGTTTCGACTCCAAAGGTGTCAGTAGGGATGCCCGGCTTCAAGCCATGCGGAGTCTGTAGTCGCATGATGTCGATTACGGATCTGCACCGTGAGTGTCTCTTCTGCCTGGGGCGTGGCCACGACCCCCAGTCGTGCCCCGAGTGTCTGTCCCTCGCCCCGAAAGCTTTGCGAGAGCGGTCTCGAAAGCTCCTCAAGGCCCTGCACTCGGCTCCGCGCCGCTCGAGGTCCCGGTCCTGTGAGAGGTCGAGGGGCCGGTCGCGGAGCCGTCATCATTCGTCGGGGTCAAAGTCTTCGTCCTCAGGTAAGGCGAAGCACAAGAGGTCTAAGAAGCGTCGCTCTAAGACCTCCCCTCGCCGGTCTCGCGACCCGGCCGAGGGTCCAGGCGGTGCCGCCCCGGCGGTCCGGGGCCCGCGCAGCCGACGCCGGCCTACCCGCCTCCTCCGGGTCCAACGTCGACTCCGGCCGAGATACAGGAGTTCCTGTCGGCCTTGGCCCGCCTCTTCGGGCCTAAGGGTTCCCCCGGTGCGCCTTCGGGCCCCGCGGGCCCCAGTGGGAGTCCTCCCTCGGCACCACCGGCGGCTCCGGTCCTGGTGTCTCCGGCGGCTCCGGCCCCGGCGCCGCAGGACCCCCTCAGATCCAGGCCTGGATCCCGGTCGACGCCGGTTGACCTAACAACACCTCCACCGGCGCCGACCTCACCGGTAACGTTCACGCCGCCGTCCGAGGCCCCGGACGGCGCCGTCCCCAGGTTCTCCCCGGCACCGGACACGGAGCCGGATCGACGTCGCTCGACGCCGATTCCGACGCCGATGGGACCCTTTTTCCCTCATGTCCCTCCTCCTTACTTTTCACCTGTTTTGGAGGACGAGGAGGACTGGGAGGGGTCGGAAGACACTCTCACAGCTCAATGTGAGCCTTATCAGGACTGGGCTGAGGAACTGGGGGATGCCAGTGGTCTGGACACCTCTCCTGACCTTGGCATGCTGTCTCCTCCTTCCGTGGCTACGGAGGAGGGAGCAAATTATGCAACGGTGTTGCGTAGGGCGGCTGCGGCCTTGCGCCTCGAGCTTCCTACGGTGGCTGTCAGGACTAACCTCCTGACGGAAGTGCTTCAGCCAGTGGCTACCTCTTCGGAGCCACTGCTGCCGTTCAACGACGCACTTTCGGACGTTCTTTTGGGCACCTGGTCCAGGCCCACCACAGGGGCTCCTGTGGACAGGAACGTAGCCCGACGCCATCGCCCGGCCCCGGGCGACCCTCTGTTCCTCTCCCAACACCCCACCCCCGAGAGCTTGGTTGTCCAAGCCTCTGCCTCTCAGAGCGCCTTCCCTACGGCTCCGCCGGATAGGGAATCCAAAAAATGGATCAATTTGGGAAGAAGGTTTTTTCTTCCTCCAGTGCTGGCTTGCGGTCCGTGAACACCGCTTGCCTTTTGGGCCGTTACTCCCACTCTCTGTGGGATTCGGTGGCGCAAGTGCTGCCCCAGTGTCCTGAGGAGGTCCAGGCACTTCTCTCCCGTGCTATTGCAGAAGGGAGAGACGCAGCGAAGTTCACTATCAGATGTGGCCTAGACACCGCTGACTCGCTAGGCAGATCGATTGCTACGACAGTGGCGCTGCGCCGTCACGCCTGGCTGAGGACCACTGGTTTCTCGGGCGATGTCCAAAACACCCTTATGGACATGCCCTTTGATGGTATCCGCCTTTTTGGCAATAAGGCAGACAGCGCGCTGGAGCGCTTTAAGGACTCGCGGGCTACGGCCAAGTCCTTGGGCCTCTCCGCCTCGCACCCTCCGCAGCAGTCTGCTTTTCGCCCCTTTCGTGGCCACGGAAGGGGCGCCCAGTCACGTCCACTGCCCAGCCACCGGCCCGCGCAGCAAACGCCTTCGCGCGGCCGAGGACGTGGCTCCCGCCGAGGCGGGTCGGGTAACCAGCGAGCGGGTCAGGCCACCAATTCCGCCCCGTCTGCGGCCTCCAAACCCTCCTAGTCCGTCCTTTCCAGTCCACAGCACGCCAGTGGGGGGCAGGGTTCGCCATCACCTTCCCCACTGGCGCACCATCACATCGGACAGGTGGGTTTTGGACATTGTCCGAAGGGGCTACTCCCTCCCCTTCGAGACTGCCCCTCCAGCCATGCCACCTCAGCACCACCGCATGTCGGGGGACCATTTGGCACTTCTTCGACAGGAAGTTGCGGCCCTCTTGGCCAAGGGGGCCATCGAGCGCGTTCCGACCCCAGAAGTAGGGCATGGTTGTTATTCCCACTACTTTCTGGTGCCCAAAAAGGACAAGGAGGACATGCGTCCTATCTTGGACCTCCGGAACGTCCATCGCTTCCTCCGGAAGGAGAAGTTCAAGAAGCTCACCCTAGCTCAGGTTTTGACTGCCCTCAACCCTGGAGACTGGATGGTAGCTTTGGACTTGCAGGACGCATATTTTCACATCCCCGTCCTGCCGGCCCACCGGCGTTACCTGCGGTTCACGGTAGGCCTCGAGCACTTTCAGTTCACCGTGCTTCCCTTTGGCCTTACCAGCGCCCCTCAGGTGTTCACGAAGGTGATGGCGGTGGTCGCAGCTCATCTGCGCCGGTCAGGGGTTCCAGTCTTCCCCTACCTCGACGACTGGTTGCTGAAGGCGGGCTCGTCCCAGGCAGTCGTCTCCCACCTCCAGACTACGGCCGGACTCCTGCACTCGCTGGGGTTCTCCATCAATGTGCCCAAGTCGCACCTGGTTCCTTCTCCACAGGTCCTTTTCATCGGAGCGGTTCTGGACACGACGCAGTTTCGGGCCTATCCTCCCGAACGGCGAGTCCAGGATATTCAGGCTATGATTCCGATCTTTCAGCCTCTATCCTGGGTTTCGGTACGGATGACCCTGAGGCTGCTGGGCCTCATGGCCTCCTGCATCCTGCTGGTCGATCATGCCAGATGGCATATGCGGGCTCTGCAGTGGGACCTGAAGTTCCAGTGGGAGCAGCATCAGGGTAACCTGTCCGATTACGTCCAGATCTCGGAGGGAACTGCACAACAGTTGCAGTGGTGGCTCTCGAACCGGCAATGGGTCACGGGCAGATCCCTCTCCCTTCCCCAGCCAGAGCACACAGTTGTGACGGATGCGTCCCTTCTGGGATGGGGCGGTCACATGGGAGAGGCGGAGATCAGAGGCCTCTGGTCTCCGGCGGAGTCCCGGCTCCATATCAACCTTCTGGAGCTCCGGGCGATCCGACTTGCACTAAACGCATTCCTTCCCTCTGTCAAGGGGAAGGTAGTGCAGGTGTTCACAGACAACACCACCGCCATGTGGTACTGCAACAAACAAGGCGGGGTGGGGTCGTGGACCCTATGTCAGGAGGCTCTGCGTCTCTGGACATGGCTGGAACATCAGGGCATATTCCTGATGGTTCAACACCTGGCAGGTTCCCTGAATGCCAGGGCGGACGAACTCAGCCGCAGGTGCATGATGGATCACGAATGGCGTCTTCACTCGGAGGTGGCGCAAGGACTCTTTCTACAGTGGGGAGAGCCTTGGTTCGATCTATTCGCCACCGAAGAGAACGCGCAATGTCAGCAATTATGCGCGTTGGAATTTCCAAGGCGGCACTCGCTCGGCGACGCTTTTCGTCGCGAGTGGAGTTGCGGTCTGTTGTACGCCTTTCCGCCTATACCACTTCTGCCCAGAGTGTTGAAGAAGATTCGGCGCGACCGGGCCCAAGTCATTCTTGTGGCTCCGGACTGGGCTCGAAGAGTTTCGTATCCCGAGCTACTCAGTATGAGCATCGATCCCCCGATCCGTCTGCCTCTTCGGGAGGATCTTCTGTCGCAGCAGCAGGGGACGGTCCTCCACCCGAACCTGTCCAGTCTCCACCTCCTTGCATGGAGATTGAGCGGCGGCAGTTGATTCCTTTCGACTTACCTCCCGAAGTTTGTGATGTGATTCTGGCAGGCAGGCGTCCCTCCACTAAGGTGGTATACGCCTGCAGGTGGAACAAGTTTGTGGCATGGTGCACAGCAAAGGCTGTGAATCTCCTCTCTGCCCCTCTTTCTGAGGTTCTTCTGTTCCTTCTTTCTGTGGCCCAATAGGGTTCTGCCCTGGGTATCATCAAGGGCTACCTTTGTGCAATCTCGGCCTTCCTCAGGCTTCCTGATCAGCCCTCCCTTTTCAAGTCCCCTGTTGTTAACAGGTTTCTTAAAGGCATTACACACCTTTTCCCTCCTGTTCCGTTTGTGATGCCTCAGTGGGACTTGAACTTGGTTCTTACCTTTTTAATGTGCGCTCCCTTTGAGCCTCTCCATAACTGTCCTCTTCGTCTTCTCACTCTGAAGACAGCCTTTCTGGTGGCTATCACCTCCGCTCGGCGGGTGAGTGAGCTCCAGGCTCTTTCTTGCAAACCCCCTTTCTGTCTGTTCATCCAGACAAGGTTGTTCTTAGGACGCGTCCGTCCTTCTTGCCAAAGGTGGTTACTGCCTTCCACATTGGGCAGACCATCACTTTGCCCACCTTCTTTCCGCCTCCGCATCCTTCCAGAGAGGAAGAGAGGCTCCACCGTCTGGACCCAAAACGTGCGATTTCTTTCTATCTGAACCGAACACAACAGTTCCGGGTGGACGACCAGCTCTTTGTTGGCTACGTGGGTGCCAAAAAAGGTCGGGCGGTACACAAGCGGACCATCTCCCGCTGGGTCGTCTTGTGTATCAAAGCCTGCTATTCTTTGGCTAAGAAGGAGCCTCCTGTTGGGCTACGTGCCCATTCCACCAGGGCGACAGCCGCCACCACGGCTTTGGGACGTGGTGTCCCATTGCAGGACATTTGTCAGGCAGCTACGTGGGCCTCGCTGCACACGTTTACCAAGCATTACTGCCTTGACAGCCAAGTCCGGAGAGACGGCTTCTTTAGCCGTTCTGTTCTCCGAGACTTCCTCGTCTGATCTTTGTTCGCAGACCCACCACCGGGGTTGGTATTGCTGGGGTATCTATTCTAAGGTAAGGAATCTGTCACTAACGTGTCTCTTTCAGATGCACAAGTTACTAACTTGTGTAACGATATATCTATAAGAGACAGTAGTTAGTGACAGATTCCTACCGCCCACCCATCCTCCCCGTTCTGCGAACTGATTTCTAGGGTTAAGGTCATCCCTTTCAGGGCCCTAGTTTTCAGACACCAGTGTCAGTTTCTTGCATGGCTCTGCGTTTCTGGCGCGGAAAGTCGTGTACAGAACTGACGCCAGCGCGCATGCGGCGGCGTCTAAGTACTGGCCGCGACGTCATCCCGGCGATCACGACGCCGACGACGGACGCGGAGCCGCACGACGCCGCCTACCGACGCGCAGGGGTACTGCTACGCAAAACTTTCCGGATCCAGCCTGACGCCTGGGGATATTCTAAGGTAAGGAAACTGTCACTAACTACTGTCTCTTACAGATATATCGTTACACAAGTTAGTAACTTGTGTGGCATGCTTAGTAAGAGTGACAAAGATTGCAGAGCTGTAGAACCCGCACATAGGTAAATGTGCAGTGGGGAGAGAACTGAAAGGCAAAAGCCTTCAAGCACGCATGCAGCGATACATCGTATCATTCGGAATAGAGAACCTTAGTCACTTGTGCGATATCTAAGCAAACACGGACTCTGCGAGTGATGAGAGGCACTTCATTGTATCATTCATGATTCACGGTATACAGTTCGATACACAAAAACACAAAAAGTTAAAACAGGAAGCGGCAAATAACGGCGAAGTGGCCTTTGAATACTTGTGGGGAAAAGATACATTTCAGTCCTCCCCCACACATCTAATATATGTGACAAACTGCGAAAGTGCGCCATAGTTAATTGTACCTCGCAGTCGGTAAGTGATAGCCCAGTGGCTCCAGAAATTAAGCAATTTCCGAAATCTCCTTGACTCACTGCCAAACCAAGCAAAATGGCCAAATCAAACCATACCAATAAAAGGAAGTATAGATGAAAAAAAATGCCCCTGCACTTTGAAAGTCCGACAGTGGGAAAAATTGACGTATGCCTCTGTGGATATTACTAAAGCACGTGACTTACATGGCATAATTTGAAAAGAAAAACGTGAAAAAACTAACATATTAACCATAGGTGCCCATAGACTAAATGCTTGTCCCTGGGAGGGCCAAAATAAATGGACTTCCTTAGTGCCTATCCATAGTAAGTCACTTGGCAGAAAAGAAATGCCAAAACACGTTTGGCCATGGCTTTTGCATGGCATTTCCTTTCGGCCAAGTAACTTATTATGGATAAGTTTTGGGGTGATCCATCAAGTGGGAGCTGAGAAAAAGGGGGTGGGGGTCCCAAAACACAAATTCCCCAATGCACATTTCATAGGGAATTTAGACACCACTACAGCCAAAACGGCTAAATGGAATCACACCAAATTTGGCAGAAAATGAGCTTTTTGTGATTTGGTGTAAATTCGTTCAGTAGTTTGTGAGAAATTAATGTTCACAATTTATAGACTATTGGATGGTTGTGTTCGTGGGATTCTTGCGAGAGTTTCGCCATCACGCATCTTTAAATAATAGAGCAGTTCCAGCTCCTCATGCAGCTACTGGGGCATTTCGGTGAAGCGTTGGGGCTACACGTTAATCGCCACACGACTGTGCTTTATCCTCTGGCCGCCTTGGTGGGTAGAGAAGAGGCAAATCTTCCAGTTGTGGGAATGCCATGGGAAACACACAGCTTTCAGTATCTTGGGCTCCAGATTACTCATGATAGCCACTTCCAATATGTACTGAATATGGGGAGAATACCGGATGGTCTTGAGCGCTCAATCCTACTCTGGACCACGCTATCCCTGTCTGTAAAGGGTAGGATGGCCCTGAGTAAAATGGTCCTCCAGCCCCGTTGCCTGTACTCGATGCAGAATTCTTTCTGTACTCTGCCGTCTGAGATGTTTCAACTAATAGATAAGCTATTGGGGGACTTGGTATGGGTGTACAAGAGGTGCAGGATGCGCCTGGAGGTGCTGAAGCTGGATCGAGGCGAGGGTGGACTGGGGCTCTCCGACCTGCAATTGTATTATCTGGCAGGTCTCTTACAGTATGCGCAATGTGGTGTGATGCTGAACCTAACTGGGAAAAGAGCTTGTTGTCAGGATCGGCTGGTACTGCCTGCTATCTCATTTGTTGATGTGAGGCAGGGATCTGCCACGAGGCACTTCTTTTTGCGTCGTCACTGTGGCACAAGCATGGGACCTGGCAGTCCGGAAAGTTATTAAGAGAGCACAGTACGCCCCTCTTCTCCCGCTTTGGTTGTTATGCCCTTCCCTGCATATCCGCAAATCTATGAATATCGAGGTTTGGATAGCTGGGGGTTGTTGGACGGCGGGAGACCTGTATTTGAATGGCATTTTTATGAACCTGGTTGACATGGGAATGCATTATGGGATTGATGATCCATAGTTTCTGCAATATGCAAGCATTTCACACACTGTCAGAGAGATATGGCTTACCTTCCCAGAGGAGCCAAAGCAGTCTCATGTACTCGAGGTCATTCTGGACCCGGGCTCCTATAAAGGCATTATCTCCCGACTAAACGTAGCCCTGAAAGCTGACTGGACGAAGGGTGTTGCCGCACGTTGGGAAGCATGGGACAGGGAAGTGGAGACACCACTATTAGCCAATGAAAGGCACATGTGCGCAATGTAGCCAGTAACGCCCGCTTCAAACTGGTACACTTTTATTTTCTTTATCATGCCTACCTGACCCCAGCCCGACTACATAGGGCATACCAGACGAGGTCGCCGGGCTGCATTAGATGCGGCCTCCCGCCCCAGATTTCTGTCACGTGGCATGGCATTGCACACAACTCTAAACGTACTGGGGAGAAGTGCATGGAGAAATGCGGAGAGTGACTAAGGTGGCCGTGGAAATTTCAATCCATCACTGTTTGCTGGGTTTGCTGCCCCTTCCCAAGAAGAGAAGGAAAATGCGATATAGATTTGCCCAGTTGGACCTCCTGCTGGCACGCCACTGCATAGCTATACATTGGGACAGTCCCATGCCCCAAGAGCTCACTAAATGGAGGGCGGATTTGTTGGAGTGGGCAGTGGCTGAGGAGTGTATGCTTTGGAGAGTGCATACGGATGAGGATGCAGAAAGGGACCTCGAGATGTGGTTGAGTATGTTGGATGCACTTGCGGAAAGCTGTGGGGAAAGAGGTGAAGGGGAGGATCAGAGTGGTAGTGACGACGAAGGAGGCACTTATATGAACGGTGATAGTGAGCGGGAGGGAGTGCTAGACTTGCATGTATCACCCAACAATGTACACAGATTGGATCAGACCGGAACTGATGATAGTGCCCTTGAATAGATGTTGCGACGGACCTGAGTATGAAAACGGGGCCCCCTCCGCCATGCGCGCACATGCACTCAGTATGGTAATAATGTGTATGAGTGAGAAAGGGGAGTTTTGCTCTTTCGTCACTTACTCATGGAGCTGAGAATGCACACTGGGCTCCCCTACCTGTGCTCTGTACCTACCACACACTCCTAAATGTAACTGTTTGTGTCAAATTGTAATAATGCTGCAATGTTATATCTTTGTATCTCTTTTGATGGGACACTGAATAAACTAATTTATATAAAAAAAAAAAATTAAAAAAAATCTAAATCTGATGCAGCTAAACCCACTTGTTCTTATAGGTGGGTCACCGGTTTCCATTGGTCCTTTAGTTGTTTACTTGCCCCAGTTAATCGGATCAACAATCCCATAAGAGTGCTAAAACAGGCATACGTAGTCACTACCAGAATGTTCAGAAATAAATACAACATTCTAGGAAGAACTACCATTTTCGGGAAAGCTATTCTTCCAGCCAAGGACAATGGGAGCCTGATCCTTTTCTCAGTACACTCAGTTAGTCTGTCTATAGCCATCCAGTAGTTGCAACAGAATGCCACAGCAGAGTCTTAGTGCACCATAATTCCTAACTATTGTAATGGTTTTTGTGTCCACCGAAGATGGCACTCCAGGTCACTCTGATGTATTGTATCTCATCGAGGGAAGATTTGGGATATATTCCAATTTATTTTTAGTCCAGCGATATCTTAAAAATCGAATTATTTCTCTGAGTATGGGTGTGAGTTTGGTACCTGGATCTCTAACATACAATAACAGATCATCTGCATGGGCTAATAGGATTTGCCTCCTGGTGCATTGGAATGTCAACCCCCCTTTGCGCATGTTGCTCCCTGAGAGCGCATGCCAATGGCTCTACTACGATAACATAAAGAAGTAGAGAGAGCAGGCATCCCTGCCTTATTCCTTTACGTGTGTGGATTGGGTCTGTTATGCAGCCTATCTGAAAGAGACACGTTAGTGACAGATTCCTTACCTTAGAATATCCCCAGGCGTCAGGCTGGATCCGGAAAGTTTTTGCGTAGCAGTACCCTTGCGCGCCGGCAGGCGGCGTCGTGCGGCTCCGCGTCCGTCGTCGGCGTCGTGATCGCCGGGATGACGTCGCGGGCAATACTTAGACGCCGCCCCTGCGCGCTGACGTCAGTTCTTCTTTTTCCGCGCCAGTAAGCGCAGATCCGGGAAGAGCAGTGCCTTAGTCACTTTTTGACTAACCTTTTTTGTGAATTTTTTCACTGTTTCTTCATCGAGTCTTCACGACTCCTGGGTGTCGTAGGGATGCCCGGCTTTAAGCCATGCGAGGCCTGTGGTCGCATGATGTCGATCACGGACCCGCATCTCGAGTGTCTCTTCTGTCTCGGCCGAGACCACGACACAAAGTCGTGCCCTAACTGCCGGAAACTTCATCCGAAGGCTTTGCAAGAGCGGTCTCGAAAGCTACTCGAGGTCCGGCAGTCGGCTCCGCGCCGCACCAAGCCCCGGTCCCGGGAGAGGTCGAGGGGCCGGTCGCGGAGTCCTCGCCGTTCATCGGAGTCCAAGTCTTCGCGCTCCTCCGGTAAGTCGAAGCACAAGAAGTCTAAGAGGCGTCATCGCTCTAAGACTTCGCCTCGCCGGTCTCGCGACTCGGCTGAGGCCCCAGTCGGCACCGTCCCCGCGGCCCCGGACATGCCTGTAGAGCCGCCCCCGCATTACCCGTTCTTTCCGGGTTCGGAGGCGACTCCGGCCGAAATACAGGAATTCCTGTCGGCCATGGCCCGCCTCTTCGGGCCTTCAGGTCCCTCCGGTGCGCCTTCGGGCCCTGATGGGGTTGCCCCGGCGCCGCCGTCGACTCCGGTCCCGGCGCCGCCTGTCCCACCAGCCTTCATCCCGGCCTCGGCTCCGGCCCTGGCCTCGATCCCGGCTCCGGTGGTACCGCAACCCCCATCGACGCCGGTTGACCTAACCACGCCTCCGCCGATGTCCCCGGTGCCGTTCCTGACACCGTCCGGGGCTCCGGACGGCGTCGTTTCCTGGTTCTCTCCGGCTCCGGACATGGAGCCGGACCGACGTCGCTCGACGCCGGCTCCGGCGCCGATGAGACCTTGGGTCCCAAATGTCCCTCCTCCTCCATATTTTGAACAAGAGGAGGACCAGGAGAGCTGGGAGGGGTCTGAGGACCCTCTCACACAACAGTGTGAGTATGATCCGGACTGGGCTGAGGAACTTGGAGATGCCAGTGGTCTAGACACCTCCCCTGACACTGGCATGCTGTCTCCTCCCGTGGCTACGGAGGAGGAGCTAATTTTGCAACGGTGTTGCGTAGAGCAGCTGGAGCCTTACATCTCCAGTTGCCTACTGTGGCCGTCAGGACTAACCTCCTGACAGAAGTGCTTCAGCCGGCTGCTTCCTCCTCGGAGACTGTGCTGCCGTTTAATGATGCACTCACTGACGTTCTTTGGGTGCCTGGTCCAAACCCACCACAGGGGCTCCTGTGGATAGGAACGTGGCCCGACGCCATCGCCCTGCTCCGGGCGACCCCTTGTTTCTCTCCCAACATCCCACCCCTGAGAGCTTGGTTGTCCAAGCCTCTGCCTCCCAAACCGCCTTCCCTACCGCCCCTCCAGATAGGGAATCCAAACGCCTGGACCAATTTGGGAAGAAGGCTTTTCTTCCTCCAGTGCTGGCTTGCGGTCCGTCAACACCGCTTGCCTTTTGGGCCGATATACCCACTCCCTGTGGGATTCGGTGGCGGCTGTTTTGCCGCAGTGTTCTGAGGAGGTCCAGACACTGCTTACCTGCGCCATTGCGGAAGGGCGAGATGCGGCTAAATACACCATCCGTTGTGGCCTTGATACCGCCGACTCGCTGGGCAGATCGCTATGCGACGACGGTGGCGCTACGTCGCCACGCCTGGCTGAGAACAACTGGTTTCTCGGGTGATGTCCAGAATACACTCATGGACATGCCCTTTGATGGAGTCGGTCTTTTTGGTTCAAAGGCAGACCATGCGCTGGAGCGGTTTAAGGACTCACGGGCTACTGCCAAGTCCCTGGGCCTTTCTGTTGTACGCCCTCCGCTCACCTCTGCTTTTCGCCCCTTTCGTGGCCACGGAAGGGGCGCCCAGTCACGTCAGCTGCCCAGCCACCGGCCCGCGCAGCAAGCGTCTTCGCGTGGCCGAGGACGTGGATACCGCCGTGGCGGTTCGGGCAACCAGCGTGCGGGTCAGGCCACCACCTCCAACCCGTCCGCGGCCTCCAAGCCCTCCTAGTCCCTCCCCTTTCCGGTGCACGGCACGCCAGTAGAGGGCAGGGTCCGCCATCACCTTCACCACTGGCGTCCCATCACCTCGGACAGGTGGGTCTTGGACATTGTCCGAAGGAGCTACTCCCTCCCCTTCGAGACCAGCCCCCAGCCATGCTACCTCAATTCCACCGCATGTCAGGGGATCACTTGGTACTTCTGCAGAAGGAAGTCACGGCCCTCTTGGCCAAGAGGGCCATCGAGCATGTTCCGACCCCAGAAGTAGGACGTGGTTGCTACTCCCACTACTTCCTGGTGCCTAAAAAGGACAAGGAGGACATGCGTCCTATCTTGGACCTCCGGAACGTCAATCGCTTCCTCCCGGAAGGAGAAGTTCAAGATGCTCACCCTAGCTCAGGTCTTGACTGCCCTCGACCCTGGAGACTGGTTGGTAGCGTTGGACTTGCAGGACGCTTATTTTCACATCCCCGTCCTGCCGGCCCACCGGCGTTACCCTGCGGTTCACGGTAGGCCTCGAGCATTTTCAGTTCACCGTGCTCCCCTTTGGCCTTACAAGTGCCCCTCGGGTGTTCACGAAAGTGATGGCGGTGGTCGCAGCTCATCTGCGCCGGGCAGGGGTTCCAGTCTTCCCCTACCTCGACGACTGGCTGCTGAAGGCAGCGCTCGTCCCAGGCAGTCGTCTCCCACCTCCAGACTACGGCCGAACTCCTGCACTCGCTGGGGTTCTCCATCAATGTGCCGAAGTCGCATCTGATTCCTTCTCCACAGCTCCTTTTCATCGGAGCAGTTCTGGACACGCACGCAGTTTCGGGCCTATCCTCCCGAACGGCGAGTCCGGGATATTCAG
Organism: Calotriton arnoldi; assembly: GCA_963921515.1. NCBI lineage: Eukaryota > Metazoa > Chordata > Amphibia > Caudata > Salamandridae > Calotriton > Calotriton arnoldi. The sequence continues at coordinate 1,265,526 of CAWUFW010002245.1, read as the reverse complement.
GCTGCATGATTCCGATCTTTCAGCCTTTATCCTGGGTTTCGGTACGGATGACCCTGAGGCTGCTGGGCCTCATGGCCTCCTGCATCCTGCTGGTCAATCATGCCAGATGGCATATGCGGGCTCTGCAGTGGGTCCTGAAGTTCCAGTGGGCGCAGCACCAGGGGCAACCTGTCCGATCACGTCCAGATCTCGGAGGGGACTGACTAACAGGTTGCAGTGGTGGCTCTCGAACCGGCAATGGGTCATGGGCAGATCCCTCTCCTTCCCCAGCCAGAGCACACAGTTGTGACGGACGCGTCCCTTCTGGGATGGGGCGGTCACATGGGAGAGGCGGAGATCAGAGGCCTCTGGTCTCCGGCGGAGTCCCGGCTCCATATCAACCTTCTGGAGCTCCGGGCGATCCGACTTGCACTCAAGGCATTCCTTCCCTCTGTCAAAGGGAAGGTAGTGCAGGTGTTCACAGACAACACCACCGCCATGTGGTATTGCAACAAACAAGGCAGGGTGGGATCGTGGACCCTTTGTCAGGAGGCTCTGCGCCTCTGGACATGGCTGGAACATCAGGGCATGTTCCTGATGGTTCAACACCTGGCAGGTTCCCTGAACGCCAGGGCGGACGAACTCAGCCGCAGGTGCATGATGGATCACGAATGGCGTCTTCACTCGGAAGTGGCGCAAGGACTCTTTCTACAGTGGGGAGAGCCTTGGTTAGATCTATTCGCCACCGAAGAGAACGCGCAATGTCATCAGTTCTGCGCGTTGGAATTTCCAAGGCGGCACTCGCTCGGCGACGCTTTTCGTCGCGAGTGGAGTTGCGGTCTGTTGTACGCCTTTCCGCCTATACCACTTCTACCCAGAGTGTTGAAGAAGATTCGGCACGACCGGGCCCAAGTCATTCTTGTGGCTCCGGACTGGGCTCGAAGAGTTTGGTATCCCGAGCTACTCAGTATGAGCGTAGATCCCCCGATCCGTCTGCCTCTTCGGGAGGATCTTCTGTCGCAGCAGCAGGGGACGGTCCTCCACCCGAACCTGTCCAGCCTCCACCTGCTTGCGTGGAGATTGAGTGGCGGCAGTTGATTCCTTTCGACTTGCCTCCCGAAGTTTGTGATGTGATTCTGGCAGCCAGGCGTCCCTCCACTAAGGTGGTATACGCCTGCAGGTGGAACAAGTTTGTGGCATGGTGCACAGCAAAGGCTGTGAATCCCCTTTCTGCCCCTCTTTCTGAGGTTCTCCTGTTCCTTCTTTCCCTGGCCCAACAGGGTTCTGCCCTGGGTACCATCAAGGGCTATCTTTGTGCCATCTCGGCCTTCCTCAGGCTTCCTGATCAGCCCTCCCTTTTCAAGTCCCCTGTTGTTAACAGGTTTCTAAAAGGCATTACACACCTCTTCCCTCCTGTTCCGTTTGTGATGCCTCAGTGGGACTTGAACTTGGTTCTTACCTTTCTTATGTGCGCTCCTTTGAGCCTCTACATAACTGTCCTCTTCGTCTTCTGACTCTGAAGACTGCCTTTCTGGTGGCCATCACCTCCGCTCGGCGGGTGAGTGAGCTCCAGGCTCTATCATGTAAACCTCCCTTTCTGTCTGTCCATCCAGACAAGGTTGTTCTTAGGACGCGTCCGTCCTTCTTGCCAAAGGTGGTTACTGCCTTCCACATTGGGCAGACCATCACTCTGCCCACCTTCTTTCCGCCTCCGCATCCTTCCAGAGAGGAAGAGAGGCTCCACCGTCTGGACCCAAAACGTGCGCTTTCCTTTTACATCGACCGCACACAACATTTCCGGGTGGATGACTAGCTCTTTGTTGGCTACGTGGGCGCCAAAAAAGGTCGGGCGGTGCACAAGAGAACCATCTCCCGCTGGGTAACCTTGTGTATCAAAGCCTGCTATTCTTTGGCTAAGAAGGAGCCTCCTGTTGGGCTGCGTGCCCATTCCACCAGGGCAAAGGCTGCTACCACGGCTTTAGGCCGCGGTGTTCCGCTGCAGGATATCTGTCAGGCAGCTACGTGGGCCTCGCTGCACACGTTTACAAAGCATTACTGCCTTGACAGTCAGGTCCGGAGGGACGGCTTCTTTGGCCGTTCTGTCCTCCGGGACTTCCTTGTCTGATCTTTGTTCGCAGACCCACCACCGGGGTTGGTATTGCTGGGGTATCTATTCTAAGGTAAGGAATCTGTCACTAACGTGTCTCTTTCAGATGCATAAGTTACTAACTTGTGTAACGATATATCTGTAAGAGACAGTAGTTAGTGACAGATTCTCACCGCCACCCATCCTCCCCGTTCTGCGAACTGATTTCTCGGAGTTAAGGACATCCCTTTCAGGGCCCTAGTATTTTTCAGACACCCATGTCAGCTTCTTGCATGGCTCTGCGTTCCTGGCGCGGAAAGTCGTGTACAGAACTGACGTCGCGCGCAGGGGCGGCGTCTAAGTACTGCCCGCGACGTCATCCCGGCGATCACGACGCCGACGACGGACGCGGAGCCGCACGACGCCGCCTGCCGGCGCGCAAGGGTACTGCTACGCAAAAACTTTCCGGATCCAGCCTGACGCCTGGGGATATTCTAAGGTAAGGAATCTGTCACTAACTACTGTCTCTTACAGATATATCGTTACACAAGTTAGTAACTTGTGCTTTATGTTCAGTCTAGCCATCAGGTCTGTATATATGGCACTGCTTGTAGGAATATATCCCTCACCCCAAAGTTGGTAAGCTCTGCAAATGTACTCAAGTTGAATTGAGTCAGAAGCCTTTTCTGCTTCCAAAAAGATTTCAGCATTCTTCGCACTAGGGTCTAACTGTGAAATTGTGCCAAAGACGTTTCTCAGATAAAGCGCTGTTGATCTGTCCGGAATATAGCCTGACTGCTCTTGGAGCACCAAACCAGACATATGGGAGAAGGCAATTAGCTAGAACCTTTGCCAACATCTTAGTATCTGTATTTAACAGCGACAATTGCCTATATGAAGAGCAAAGAACAGCAGGTTTTCCAGGTTTTAGGATTGCGGCCATTATGGCTTCACATAACTGAAGAGGGAGTCAGCCTCTAGAGGATGCATCCTGAAATAGAGTAATGATTTGTGCTGTCAGCTCTCCTAAATATACATATAAAAATTTATTGTGAGTACATCAGTTCCGGAAGCTCGATCTCTACTTTTTATAGCATTTTCTTACTTTTTATGGGGTTGGTGATTCAGTCTGCACCACTCAATCAGTATTCTCCAGTGAGATCACAGTTAATTCTTATAAGTATTTAATTATGGCTTCTCTTGGGGTAGATGTACAAGAGGTGTACAATCCATCGTAGTGCTTTCTAAAACTATCCGATATTTGTTGGGAGTTGTGGAACAGTTGTCCGTCTTCTCTTCTGATTCAAGTTATATATCTCTCTGATCATTTTGGCCACAAGATATGTGACAGTGTACTTCCATGTCTTTCACCTTCACCTTTCACTCAAGACACTGCATATTTTCCAAGATACTTGACCTCTTTGTCAGCCAATTCTTTATACTCTGATTTCGCATGGCTCTTGAGTTTGTGCATAGGCCCTTTCAAGGAATAACTCAACTACCAGCTTCGCAAAACTATGCTGGAGAGATTTTAAAACTTCTGCATGTTTGGCTATTTGCTTCCCGGAAATGTTTACCTTAAACGCCTCCTAGAATCTCTCAAAATGCTCTACTGATCCCATGTTCAACTTCAATTAGTCTGTAATTGCTTCACCAATCTCTGTACAGGACAAGTTATCTAGCAATAATTCATAAGAGAACCTGAATGAGAAACATGGGGGTGCCTGTCTCGTATTTGAAGATCCACCTGTTCCGGTGAATGGTCAAAGTATGTGCGTGCATGTTGTGTGCAAGAATTAACCCATGAAGCAGTCAGGTCGAGAAGACCTATCAGGAACTGCTGTATAAAATGTATACTCCAACTGTTGCGGTTTCCATATACCATTTAAAACAATTATTTTTTGGGCATTTTACCGAACATAGCAATCAGACCCTAGGAAGTGATAATTGCGGTACACAGGCATACATTTGGTATAACGTGTTCATATTTGAGCATATGGTAACGCAATAACATTGCTCAGGCCACCACCCAGCTCCACTCTAAGTTTCCATATATTTAGCAGCTGTCCTTGATTCATAATATGCTATATGCCTCTGGCAGCTGCAGATGGATTTCTAGGGGCTTCTCGTGCTCTAACCAGGTCAGGGTTCAAAACACAATAAAAGTATACACAGCATATTACCACTTCACCCTCCAATGTGTTCATGGTCTGCTGCAATGCTATGTAAAACTCAGGATCATCAGGCAACAACTAGAGCTGTAGTTGTTGCCTATAGTAATCTGCTTTTCACAAGCTTCCCTATTGCTATTATATATCTTCTATTTGGGTCTAATATTTTCTTGTAACACATAATCTATATCCTCTTCTTATTCATGTGTGTATTCCTTTGATATGGGCATTAAATGGTGTATTGTAGCATGTACCTCTTTTACTAACTGTTCTGGGGTGTAAGATGTGTTTTCTGTATGAGGGCTACATCTACTGAATGCTTTTCCACGTAGGCCACAATATTGCATATCTTATGATTTTCATCCGGTAGACACTTCTAGCCGCAGATTCCTAACCTTAGAATTATTCCCAGGTGTCACACTGGATCCGGAAATTTTTTCGTGAGCAGTGTCTTTCGGCTCCATGTGGCATCATCTGCACCAGAAGTGACGTGTGCAGTGCCTATATAGGCACTATCCCAGCGCGCTGACGTCAGTCCTTTTCTTTCCGCGCCAGTCAGCGCAGATCAAGGAAGAGTTACCCCTTGGTTAATTTCTTACAAACTTTTTTTTTAGTTTTTTTTTTTTTCTGGTGCGTTAGGAATGTCATCGAAGAAGGCCAGCTTGAAGCCCTGCAGCGCCTGTCACCCCTCGATGTCAGGGAAGGACCCACATCTTGTTTGCCTTTGGTGCCTCGAGCGCGACCACGAGTCAAAGGCCTGCTCTGATTGCTGTGCCATGCACCCAAAGGCAATAACCAAGTGATCCCTCAAGCTCCTGGTGGCCCGTCGTGCGAGGATGCGACGATCCAGATCCCGGTCAAGAGGAAGTTCCCATGCGCGGAGTCTGAGATTCTTGTCGCACTAGAAGTCGGCGGGCTAGTCGGGTAAATCCCGCTCCTACAAGGGGAAGAAGTCGTTGTTGAAGCGGGCTTCGACTTCACCTCATCTGTTGGCCAACGAGACGAGGGAGCGTCGACACTCGAGGCAGTCTTCCCGGTTGAGCCAACACCTGGGTCACTCCGACTCCCAGAAACTCTGGGAGGTGCGGAGGTGGCCCAGGTGCTGGCTCAACCGCGAAGACGGCCTCGAGTATCGACACTTCCTCATAATTACAAGAATTGTATGAGACTATGCACATCATATTTGGGCGGCCTGTTCCCTCCGAAGCTGATGCTCCTGACACCGCCCTCCCTATTTATATCCCTGACTCTGACACAGAGCCAGAGGGGCGTCGCCCGATGCCGACACCAGTGCTGACTGACTGGAACGATGCCTTCCAGGCTAAAGCCTGAGCCCTATTCTTATGGGCTAGGACTCTGGGAGGAATGAGGGTTCGCTGGCCCCTGGAGAATACCAGCCATATAATAGCAACATGGACTGGTGTGAGGATTTGACGGAAGCCAGTGGACTGGATACTTCTCTAGATACTGGCATGCTTTCTCCCCCAACCATGGCTATGGAGGAGGGCTCTTCATTCGCACTGGTGGCGAGAAAGGCGACCGAGGTCCAGGACCTTAGCTTGCCTTCGTTGGCAGTCAAGACTAACCTTTTGATAGTGCTTCAGCCAGGAGTGCCCACCTCAGAACAGCTTCTCCCATTTAATAAAGTACTTACTGATGTCGTGCTTGGGACCTGGTCCAAGCCCAACACAGGGGCTCCTGTGAACAGGACACTAACCCGCTGCCACCACACCGCTCCAGGGGACCCCAAATTTCTCACAGAACACCGTAACCTGGAGAGCTTGGATGTTCAAGCCTCCACTTCCCACGCTCTGTGGGATACAGCTGCGCTGGTGCTGCCAATGGTTCAGGATGAGGCCTGAGCCATGCTCTCCCAGGCTGTTGCCGACAGGAGGGATGCAGCTAAGTTCATCATTAGATGTGGACTAGACACCACCGACTCACTAGGCAGAGCGGTTTTGTCAACGGTGGCCCTACAGCGCCACCCGCCTGGTTGAGGACTTCTGGCTTTTCTGGAGATGTTCAAACATCACTTATGGACATGCCCTTTTATGGCTCCCGTCTCTTCGGAGACGAGGCGGATTCCTCACTGGCGCGCTTTAAGGACAGCAGGGCTACGGCCAGGTTCTTGGGCCTTTCCATGGCCCCTCGTCACCCCAATCCACCTTTCACTCCTTTCGTTGCCTTTCGTTTACCTTCCAGCCGCCTCTTTGCCCGCCCAGCCACAGGGCTGCACAAGCTTCCCAACTTCTGCAGGCCAAGGATGTGCGCTACCCACAGACCCCGTGAGTCGGATAGCCAGAGGTTGGGCCAGTTAACCACTCCCCCAGCAGCCGCAGCGTCCAAACCCTTATAGTCTGTCAAGTTAATACCATGGGGACCCAGTGGGGGGCAGGATCTGCCATCACCTGCCCCACTGGGGGTCTATAACATCAGACCGGTGGGTTTTGCAGCTCGTCCGAGGGGTCTACTCCCTCCCCTTCGTAATTACCCCAACCTCCATGCCACCTACTTAAGACAGGCTGACCATCCGTTCCTTCTCCGCAAGGAAGTAATGGTTCTCTTAGCCAAGGGAGCCATAGAAAGGGTGCCGACACTAGAAGTAGGTTGTGGTTGCTATTCCCACTACTTTCTGGTTCCCAAGGACGGAGGTCTGCATCCTATCCTCGACCTGCGCTGTCTCTCAATTTCTTCCTCAAGAAGGAAAAGTACAAAATGCTCACTCTCGCTTGGGTCCTGTCTACCCTAGACCCAGGAGACTGGATGGTAGCATTGGACTTGCAGGACGCTTACTTTCAAATTCCCGTCCTGCATGCCCACAGGTGTTACCTGCGGTTCATGGTGGGCCACCAGCATATTCAGTTTGCTGTGCTTCCCTTTGGCCTCACTAGCGCCCTCTGGTTTTCATCAATGATGGCGGTGGTTGCAGTTGATCTATGGAGATCAGGTGTGTCATACTTCCCCTATCTCGACGACTGGCTGTTGAAGGCAGGCTCCCTCCAGGCTGTCGTCTCCTACCTCCAGACTACGGTGACCCTTTGCACTAACTGGGGTTCACTATCAACATGCCGAGTTCACACCTGACTCCCTCTTAGGCGCTCCCTTTTATCAGAGCCATTCTGCACATGGTATAGTTTCAGGCCTATCCTCTCGAATGGCAAGTCCAGTATATTTAGGCTATGATACCGATGTTTCAGCCTCTATCCTGGATTTTGGTGAGAATGACTCTGAGGTTGCTGGGCCTCCTGGCCGCCTGCTTCCTACATGTGGCACATGCCCCCTGGCATATGCGGGCTCTGCAGTGGGACCTGAAGCTCCAGTGGGCGCAGCATCAGGGAAATCTTCCTGACATGGTCCAGATCTGGGAGGGAACTGCAAAAGATCTGCAGTGCTGGGTAACGTACCGCGATTGGGTCAGCTGCAGACCCCTCTCCCTTCCCCAACCAGATCTGCAGGTAGTGACAGATGCATCACTCCTGGGATGGGACGGCCATCTGGGAGAAGTTGAGATCAAAGGCCCCTGGTCTTCGGCAGAATATGGACTCCACATCAACGTGTTGGAGCTCCGGGCGATCCAGCTGGCATAGAAAGCCTTTCTGACCTCCATCAAGGGAACGCTAGTACAGATGTTCACTGACAACATCACCGCCATGTGGTTCTGCAACAAAAAGGGCGGGGTGGGATTGTGGAACCTTTGTCAAGAGGCCCTGCATCTCTGGACATGGCTGGAACGTAAGGGCATTTCCCTGGTGGTTCAACAACTGGCGGGCTCTCTGAATGCCAGAGCGAACAAACTCAGCTGAAGATGCGTAGTGGATCACGAATGGCGTCTCCATCTGGAGGTGGTGCAAGGTCACTTTCAGCAGTGGGGAGAGCCTTGGTTAGATCTGTTTGCCACTGCCGAGAATACGCAATGTCAGCAGTTCTGCGTGCTGGTGTTTCCAATGCGGCTCTCGCTTGGAGACGCTTTTCGTCTCTGGTGGAGCTCAGGCTTCCTGTATGCCTTTCCCCCATACCACTCCTGCCCAGAGTTCTCAAGAAGATCAGGAACGACCAGACCCAAGTCATCCTTGTGGCACCAGACTGGGCGTGGAGAGACTGGTATCCCGAGCTGTTGAGCATGCCCATTTGTCCTCCGATCAGGCTGCCCCTTCGGGAAGATCTTCGGAAGCAGCAGGGAATCTGTCTTGGCTCCGCTTTCTTGCGTGGACATTGAGCGGCGACAGTTGACAGCTTTCGACCTTCCGCCAGAAGTCTGTAACGAAATATTGGCAGCCAGGCGTCACGCCACCAAGACAGAAAAATTGTGGCATAGTGTACAGAGGCAGATCGATCAGCTTTGTGCCCCTCTTTCTGAGGTTTTCATTTTCGTTCTATCTCTTGCTTAGCAGGACTCTGCTTTGGACACTCTCAAAGGCTATCTTTCTTCTACCCTAGCTTTTCTGCGGTTGCCTGACCAGCCATTCCTCTTCAAATCTCCTATTGTAAATATGTTTCTGAAAGGTTTACACCATTTGTTCTCACCTCCAATCAATCAGGGGTTTGTAAAGCGCTGCAACTCACCCGTGATTAGTCTAGCCAATACCTAATAATCTTCATATATGTTAGCCTCATAGTTATTGTATTGGCTGGATGGTTATTAGAACACCCAAAATATTTGTATGCCAATCCATGTAATTATTACCACATACCTTAGAAGGTGATCTGGTCTGCAGTTGGATAGTATTTTGGTGCGTCCTCGTGTCCGCCTTACCGAAGTACTGGGTACTTGTTATACCTTTTCCTCCAATGATTCTGTATGGAGAGGGGAAGAGGAACTCCGCAGAATTTCTCATATTGTGCCTCCAGAACACTTTCAGCATCTGTGTTACAGAAGCATTTGGAAGGCAGGCAAATGTTGTCATGTATATTTCCTTCCATGCTTATTTTGTGTGAGGCATATAATCATTGCAAGTGGTCCTGCAGCTTTCAGAAAAGTGAAAATTTCACTTATCTGTTTTGTAAGTGAGACTAAAGTCTTCTTACAACTCTAAAAACAATATCTGGAAACAATCTCACATACACACAGTTAGCATTACCATTCAGGATATTAATTTTCTAGGCCGCAAGGCTAATACACGCACACTTGATGTATGTATGTATATATGTTTCAAGTTTTAATTTATTTGATTTAGTTCTCTACTGAGAACAACAAGTTTCAAGCAAGACATTTATTATAACAATAGACGTAAAAACATTCAATACAGATTTAAAAAAGTTTAAAAAAATGTAAACAGGTTATGACACACAAGTTCGTCTGGGGGAGATTTAAAAGGCGAGATCAGGCTCTGCACAGATGCGCTGTTATATCTAAATTGGATTATTTTTGAGTAGCGCCTTCTAGCCTCAACCAATGTCAAGTTCGGGCATACCGACAATACATGCTTCAGATCTTGCACTCCACCATTGCAGAGATCGCATATACTGGTAGCATTTTCTTTATGAATCCATTTAAAAGTCAATAAATTAAAAGGGAGTATCCCAAGCCGCAGTAGAATTATACAACGCCGGATTCCATGCCTTAAGGAAAAACAAATATATTGTTGAACCTGTTTATATTCAATTGATTCTGCGTAGAGTTCATAATGATGCAATTTAGAACAGTGCAAAATGTCCAGTTCGAAGCTGATCCTCGGTGTCAGATGTTTCAGGAAAAGCTTCAATTGGGCGGGAGTCCGTGATTTCAAGAGTACACTTGTGCATTTTGATAATTTAAAAGCAATCAAATTTTGGCTAAAAATATATTTTGTGGATTCGGGCTCGAATGTCTCTTTGTTTAGTAAAAATCTTAAGGTGCCTTGATCTGCATGTAAAAGATTGTAAGCCCATCTTAAAATATTGGTGATGGCTCTGGCGCAGGAGCTGACTAGAGAAAATTCCAAACGTAGTGATTGTACAGGGACAGCTTGTTGGACCTTAGCCAATTTGCGGAGGATTTTCCCTTCTTTAGTTTGTATTTGATGCCACTGGGTAATTGGAATGTATTCCAGAGCGTACAATAAGATAGGGGGAATCTTAGAACTGTAAACCTGTAGTAAGGAAAAGAAGTGCCTTTGCCCGGAAGAAGAATATAATCTTTGAAGCGCCCCCACGTGAATGTCTGCTTTACGACTCAAGTTCTGCAGGTGAGGGGAGTTTTGTAATGATTGAGTGAATATTCGCCCCAAATAGGTATATTCTTTTACCACTTCTATCGATTCTCCTCCCAATGTCCAATTGAATTTTGTATAATGGTTTTTCCCTCTGAATGGTACTACTTTCGTTTTTGTTATATTAGGAACCAAGAAGTTTTCTTTTGTATATCTTGTTAGCACATCTAAGTTCCTTTGTAATCCGAATGGGGTAAGATCGAGAACAACTACGTCATCGGCATACATCATTATGTGTATGTTACATGATGCAATCTTCTGAGGGAAATTGACAACCTGCAAAAAACTGACCGGGAGGTCACTGAGGTATAATGAGAAAAGGAGGGGAGCCAGTAGGCAACCTTGCCTAAGACCATTTGGTGTGGCTATTGGGCGAGTGAGTCCCTTTTCTTTTCCCATTTGTACTTGGCACCAAGTTTCTGAATGTAATTAAATAATTAAATGTAGAAGAGTTTCTGGAATTCCCTGATTTCTGAGTTTGTTCCAGAGTGTAGGTCTGTCCACTCTATCGAACGCTGTTGAAAAATCGACAAAGACGGCATAAACGACCTGCGATTTTAAGACCACGTATTTGTCGATAATTGTCTGTAATACTGCTATATTATCCGTTACCTAGTGTTTCTGTCGGAACCCGGCCTGATTAAAAGGGATCACTCCGGCAGAAAAGGCCCTATCTTTAAGATGATCCAAGACACTTACAGCGAAGATCTTCCCTATTGCATCTAGCAATGCGATCTGTCGATAGTTACCTGGTTGCAACCGAGATCCCTTCTTGTGGATTGGGATCACAATGCTCCCCTTCCATGATTTTGGGATTTTCCCGGTAGAGTAGCAATGAGAGTAAAGTGGTGCTAAAAACTTACTCCATTCCTCAGGTTTACTTTGAAGTACCGTCATCGGGATTTGGTCCAGGCCCATTGCAGCAGACGATCTTGCTCTCTTTATGTGATACTCTATTTGGCGAGCCACAGGGGGAGAAGTGTTTTGAATATTTTCCCAGTGAATACTTGGTGGTTGACTCCGTTTTTCATGATTCAAATTTGGTTTATATAGATTACACAGATATTTTTCCCATTCAATCGGGGGAACTGGTGACGCTTGCAAGGATTTCTTAGTGCCTGTTTGTTTGGCTATTAAGCTCCAGTACGCCCGAGTTTTTTTTGTTTTGCTGCAATTTGAATTTCGGCCCAGTTTTTGTCCTGTTGCGTTTTTCGAAATTTTTCTTTTTCCCTCCTCCGGCATTTTTTTAAAGGTTTGATTTCTTGATCTCTTGTCTCTGAAAACTGTAAAAATTGCAGACGAATTAGTTTATTTAACGCGGTAGCTCTTATGTCTGGGTTCTTTCTTATGTGAGTTTTTGCTCGAGAGTCCCGCTGTTTTAGAGACGCCTGTAGAGCTTGCATTATTTTGTTAAGCACTAATTCAAAATTTGTTATTGGGTCCAAGGAATAAGTGAATTGTAATACTTTTGCGTTGTCGATTTCGTAGTTGATTTTGTTAAAGGCGGTGGATGCCCATATTAATCGCCCTTGGGCCTGATTCACAAGTACAGTACTTTGTAGGTGCATAATGGGCCCCGGAGAGGTGAGTTGCAGTGTTATTTCAGTTCCGAGTCTTAGTATTGCATTATCACTTCCCTGTTGCGATTTGATACTTAATTTTGCGACTCTGCCAAACAGATCTTGACTGCAGATCATGTAGTCTAAAATAGAAGACCTGAAGTTGCCTTTTCTTGTGAAGGTTGCGGGTATGTCTCCTTCAGTGCATCCATTTAGGATGACACCGTTTACTATGGGGAGAGAAGATAATAAGATTTTCCCTCGTTTATCTGCCTTGATCCCTGGGGGGAATAGTGGAGTAGGGATAGATAGAGCTTCTTCTTGTTCTCCATATTCCCATTTTTCTAGGAGATGATTGGATATTTTCCTGTTGAAGTCTCCTAAAAGGAAAACTGGAGGGAATCCTCTTTCTTCCACCACCTTTTCTATTTCTTCAAATGCTTTTATCATAAGAACATCGTTCGAGGGACCTGGTGGAATATAAGCGTTGAAGATTATTAGGCCATTTGAAGTATCCATGGAGACATGCCAGCTTTTAACCCTTAAGCATTGGATATTTTTTTGATACATGGGGATTACTTCCTGATCCCAAAAGTAGTCCTCATGCAGCAATATGGCTAGTCCTCCTTTGGCATGACCCCGAGTCACCGGTTCGGCTGCTTTGTCGTATACGAAATAATCATTTAGATCGAAGGGCTTCGTTGCCCAGGTTTCTTGTAGTGTGACCATCGCCGGGGAATCCTCCAGGATTTGCGCCAGTTTCTCTTTATTTTTTCCTGCTATGTTACAGGATGCGATGGACAGCCTTCTGTTAAAAAGGGAGTTTGATTTCCCTTCCCTGTTTGTGACTATTTAGGGTCTCCGGTATCCAGGACCAATGATATTCCTTTGGGGAGCTCTCCTGCTTAACTTTGTTTTTGTTCCAGATCACTCTCTCTCCATTTTCTATCTAGATGATTAGATTTTCGTTAGGAATACTGACGGGATTTTTGATGCTACTAATTTTTTCGTCAAGAGACAGTAATTTCATACTGTTCTTTTCCTCGAGTTTCCCCTTTATTTGATTTCCTCTATTGTTTGTGACTGCGACGTCATATCCGTTTTTATAAAGGATCTCACTTTAATTTAAAATTATTGTTGGGATGACACTCGACCTGAATTCCACAATAGCCACCGTGCTTTTAGACTTTGTCGGGAACGCCACTAATTTTATTTCGGAACTTGTTAAAGACTGTAACTGAGGGATCTTGCGGATTAGATTCACTATTCTCCCTCGGTTTAGTGGATCATTTCCTGAGGGAAATAAGTCAGAAAATTCCAAAAAGCATGATTGACTCCGCTGTACCTGGAAACTTGTTGCCCCCGAAGTCTGTTCTTTGTTTTGGGCATAGGATGACGCAGATTGCTCTGTATCGTACCTAGACATCGAAAAATTTGGAGCAGAAGGATTTAGTTGTTTATGATTTGCTTTCTCCTTGAGATCTTGGTTACAATGACCGATCTCGTGTACACTTATTACTGATCTTGGAGATTGTTCCTTTTCTGAGGTTTTACATTCATGGGTTAAATGCATCGGAAATTTTAACTTCTGTGCTTTCTTTTTTGTGAATCTTCCTAGCTCTTTTCTTAGTCTCTTGCAGCTGATCTTTTTTATCCTTTTTTCCTTTTTACTTGAAACTGGGTCCGGAAGATCTTTTGTCAAGGGTTCGCTATTTGTTGTGACTTTTTTGCATGTCTCTGCTTTAGGAGATGGAAGTGGATCCTTGGGTCCACATTGATAGAAGATTGAATAATAAGGAATTACTTTGCTTCCGACTTTTTTCTTAATTGGATCTTTAAATAGCTTTCTAAGGGAGAAAATTTTTCCATTATCCATTTTTTTGATCTTTCCTTTTTTAGAATTCCAATTGGTTTGGGTCGCCTTTTCTTTCTTTAGTAGAGATGGAGCTTCTATTGATGGGTTATCTTTTGGATTGTCCAATTTTCCTACCGCCTCTCCTTTGCCTTTCAGTGGTGAGACTTGCTGGTCCATTTGCTGATGTTTCTTTTTCTTGTTGACTAGGTAATGGAGCATTCCTATTTGTGTGTCCAACATCTGATCGGAATTTTCCATTATATTCCCTAGGAGATGTAATACTGACTCCAAGATGTTTTGAAGGGTCACTAATGAATCAGACACTGGGGTTTGGCCATTGGATGATAGCATATTATTTAAAAATGGAAGTTCCGAGAGATGAGAATATTTCCCTTCTAGGGCAGATGTTTTCTGTGGAGTGCTATTTAAAGGTACCGGGGTCTCCGCTGTTACTTTATCTACCTTTCGGAATAGTGTTTCGTTAATTTTTATATCCGGTAAAGTAAAGTCTGTTTCGGAAATTTGACGGATCTTATGATCGTTTAGGCTAGAAGATGGATCTGAGCATCCTTGATGATCGTCGTCTTTCACAGATGTTACGGTTGTAATGTCATTTATCAGCATTCTGTCGCAGGCTTTATTATTTTGTATAGAAGAATTGCCTTTCTCCGCTTTGTCTGTTCCTTTGTCCTGGGCTTTGCCCTGATCAATTTGTTCAATTTGAAAGGACCCTTGGTCAGGTTTAACTGGTTTTGTGAAAATTTTTGAGATTTCAGCATTCCCAGACAGAAATATGGGCCGCCTTGCCTGGGCATTTTCGTGATGTTTGCTGTGAGCCTAGTCTTTTTATATGGATCGTACGTGAACGCAATTTTTTATAAGCCATTAGGAGGGAAATGACAGATGACAAGTAGAAGAGGCTACTGGTTAGACTGTACTATTGCTTCAATTTTCACTTGACACCGGATTACCTAATTAAAGTCGGTTGTAAGCCGATATGATCCGTTCTATCTTAACTAGGGATAGTTAGTAGGCGAAAACCACAGGCATTTGAAAGAGGCTACCGGTCGCCGTCTCTTGTTGCCATCTCCCTTCCTTTGAAGTTTTACCCGAAAATATCATTACCCCCCTCATACCTCTCCCTGCCGCTAAATGCGCAGGTAGGGCAGGAACAAAGGTCAGGTCTTAGGAAGAGGAGGGGGGAAAAAGGGGGGAAAGAAGCTGGGTGGCTGGAGAGCCAAACCGGTTTACCTCCACTGCCACTATGGTTCGCTGTGGGTCGCTGTGCGTCCTCTGAAGTTGGCTCCTGCTACTGGCCCCTGCTGCAGCTATTGCACTGCTGCAGGTAACTCTTTTCCTGCTCCTGCTTCGGCAGTTTGATGAAGTGTGACCAAATAGCGAGTGGGGCTCGACAGGCTGGCACAGGCTGCACCCGGAACTAACCGGACTGCCTCCGCGCCTACCTGGGGCGCACTCTCCGCTTTCGCCGTCTAATGGCGTCAGCACTCGCTCTGGTCGTCGGCCCCCCGGCAAGTGTTGTACATCTGTGGGGGCTGCTGGAGTAGTGGGAGCTGCGGGAGCCGGGTGTGGTCGTGGGTTCGATATTCTTCGGCCCCGTCCCCTCCCAGGTCGACTCTCTGCTCTCTGCTCCCTTCTCGTACCACCGCGGCACCACGCTCAACTTTACCACACTCCACCTTTGATTATCAGTGTTTTGTCAGATGTTCCATCTGAATTGTCTGTGTTTTGCTCTCCTCAGCCCCGCTTTTATCAGCTTTCTCCGCTGCAAACACTCCACTGCAAACACATGTGACAGAGCAGCGGCAACGGCAAGTAGCAAGCTGTAAGAAGTATAACAGTAAGTGGTAAACGGTAGTAAACCCCCGCGCACGGGCACGCACACGGCACGGCAGCAGCTAACTGTTGCTGTTTACCGCACGTTGCTGCTCGCCGGACCGCAGGGTATGCCCCTCCGTTTCCGCGGCTTTCTCGGTGCTTCTCCCGCTGTCTACCACTGCTATTCCACTGCTATTACCGCTCCCGCTCACTGCAGAGCTACGGTCCGCAGCTCCCTGCAGAGTTCAGTGGCTACTCGCGGCTCGCAGCTGCGTTCTCACGTCAGACTCTGCCGGGGTCAAAAGCACTACTCAATCTGTATATATGTATTTATGTAGTATTTCAATAGAGCAAGCCTAGCCAAACACAGTGGATCGCTCTACATGGTCAAAGACAAGCATAAAGTGAATATAGTGGTAGGAGAGGAAGGTGGTTTGTGGGCTGTTAATGCATAATGACGTAGTGTTTTTTAAGAAGGTACGTCTTCCACTCTTCCCTAAATTGAAGCAGTGTGGAGCGGGCTGATGGATACAGGGATATTGTTCCACATCCTAGGTACGTAGATGGTAAAGTCTTGCTGCCTTGCTTTTTTATTTATGTTATTTTAAATTGCTTTGTTTGCAGTCTCATGTTGTCCTAGCTGTGGTTGTACCAAGAACCACTTGAGATGGTGTTCTCTGCAAGATGAGCATGGGTGCTGGTTGTGATGGACTTGTAAATAATGTCGTTTGGAAAATGGTGCAGGCTGGCATGGGGAGCCAGTGGAGTTCCATCAGGATGGGGTGGATTTCATCATATTTCTTCAGGTCCTGGATGAGGCGTGCTGCGATGTGTAGGATGCCCTTAAGTGGTGCCAGTGTGGAATATGAGAAGCCATGGAACAAGGAGATACCATCATCCAGATGCAAAAGTACGAGGACTTAAACAGCAGTTCAAATGTCGCTTTCTGGAAGAAACTGTCTCAATTTCTTTAGAAGAGAGAGCTGGTACCAGGCTGCCTTTGTGGGGGTTTTTTTGGACAATGTTTCCTTGAGGTTGAGGATAGTGTCCAGGATAAATCCAGTGACTTGGCATTCAGTGAAAGTTGGGTTTCAAAGCCATCAAGGTTCATGTAATTGGGCCAGGTTTGCACTGTGTCTTGTATGTTGTTCTTAGCAGATAACAAGAATTCTGTCTAAAGAATTAAAGCTCTCATCTTGACTTACAATCAGGCCTGGCTTATATGTAACATATATGTATTATCAGGAAAGCCTTGCCACACATGACTGGGTGTCATGAAGTCATTAATTGAAAATCTCTGTTGTGCCATTGGTTGAGGCCTTTACTGAAGAATTCATCATTTCTGCTCGATCAAACACCATCTCACCTTCGGAGAATACACTTTTGCATTGTTTGAATCCATCAGGACCCACCCCCCTCCAGAACTGGATATTTTGTACTAGTGTAGATTTTGACTTGCTGAGGTTGATTTAGACCCCTTAAATTAAGTAAGCAAGGATTTCTTGGAAATCATGACGTTGATCCTTTTGGTTGCTGCTTGCTCTAGGAGTCATTTACATAAGTGTGGAGAAACTAAGATGGGTTTCATTCTCAGATGTACTTTTAATTTGGAGAATGCACATAGTGTTGTCTTTAGGCTGATTGAAGGAGTCTTGTACTGAAAGAGGTTGATTCCACTATTAACTTAACCAATTTCCTGTGCTTCTTCATTATTAGTATGTGAAAGTATGCTCTTGGAGATCAATAGAGCACATTTAGCCCCATTAATGAGGTTGTGGCAATGACTGATTTACGTGCAGGATTCTGTATTTCTCTGTTTCCCTCGCCCATAACATGTTTGATATACTTGTGTTTTTTCCCCTAGTTTTCAAATGGAAAAATGCAGGAGTAAATGTCCTTACTCATTTGAGATTATTTTTCCTAAAAATATCTTATGCTCATTTGAGATTTTGGTAGAGTCTGCTGCTTCTTTTTGTTGCAGAATGAAACTTCATCTACTTGCCACAATAAAGGTAATGGTATGTATCTTGTGGGTAGATTGTTTGAAGGCTGTCTTGAAACCCAGGGAGGGCATAATCATTTTGAAAAATATTGAATACTTTATGTGATATTTTGCTGCTCTTTTAAAAGGTATGGAACTTCTCCCTCCAATGATGTGGGTAACAATGTGGGTTAGGCAATTTGGAATTAGCAGGGGCCTTCCCTGCAGTCAGCAAATGTTCTACAGTGTCACAGATGTCTTGTGAGCCAAAATTTGCCCATGATACGGGAACCTTAAATGATTATTCAATCACAGTGGAATGCGGGATAGCCCAAGAGGGCGAAGGAACAGCTCTATTATTCCTTTGAGTTAATCACAAATTAGAAATTATGTCTGCTGGATTAACCCCTTCGCTGCTAGGCCTTTTCCCCCCCTGTGCTAAGCCTTTTTTTGGCTATTTGGGGTAGTTCGCGCTTAGGCCCCTGTAACTTTTTGACCACATAAGGTATCCATGCCAAATTTGCGTCCTTTTTTTCCAACATCATGGGGATTCTAAAAGTACCCAGGGTTTGTGGATTCCCCTGGAGGGGACCCAGAAATTAGCCAAAATACAGCTACATTTTGGTTTTTTTAGGAAAAAAGTGCTACAGATGAAAGCGTCTGGTTTTTTCCCTGCAAATGGTATCAAAAAAGGGGTTGTGGTACTGTAATCACCATCTTCCCAGCTTTCAGGGACAAGCAGACTTTTGTCAGAAAACCAAATTTTTCTGGGACATAGCCTATTTTTGCTATTTTTTGTGCTTTCAACCTCTTTCCAGTTAATGGTAGAAATGGGTATAAAAGCAATAATGGATCCTGGAAAGCTATACATTTTAGAAAAGAAGACAAAATTCTGAATTCAGCAAGGGGTCATTTGTGTAGATCCTTCAAGGTTTCTTCATAGAAACTAACCGTTGAATATAGGAAAAATTGAAAATTAGTTGAAAAAAACAGCCATTTGTGTCAACGTTTTCACCTGTAACTTCTTCTAATTATGACAGCTGTTTGAAAGCAATATACCGTTACATCCGCTGGACCTTTCTGGTTGTGGGGATATATAGGACTTGTAGGTTCACCAAGAACCCGACGAACCCAGAGCCAGTAACTGAGCAGCGTCTTGCAATGGTTTTTTATTATGTACCGGGTATATAGCAATTAATTTGGGAAAATATATACATGGAAAAATCGGTATGAAAGACACCTATGTATTTCTGAAATTGGAACAAAATATAGAGTTTAGAAACAGTAGATATTGGCACATTTCCGAAATTGTGAGTACCCATTCTAGCATGAGAATTATAGGTCATTTTTCAAAATGACTTCTTTTTTACACATTGTCTTTCATTTGGAAGGCAGAAATACATCGAAAGTCAATAGGTAATAACAGTTGCTCTACAATTCTGTGTTACCCTAAGTCTCCCGAAAAAATGGTACCTCACTTGTGTGGGTAGGCCTAGTGGCCGCGACAGGAAACGGCTCAAAACGCTAGGTGGACACACCACATTTTCACAGTGAAAACTGACCCTTTTTTTGTAAAGTGCCTAGCTGTAGATTTTGAACCCTAGCTCTGCCGGCACCTAGGGAAACCTAGCAAACCTATACATTTTTGAAAAGTAGACACCCAGGGGAATCCAGGATGGGGTGACTTGACTGGCTTTCACCAGGTTCTATTACCCAGAATCCCTTGCAAACCTAAAAATTTGTTTAAAAAAAAACACATTTACCTCACATTTCTGTGGTGGAAAGTTCTGGAATCTGCGTGGATCCACAAAATTCCACCCACCCTGCGTTCCCCAGGTCTCCCGGTGGGTCAAGTACCCACGACAGGCAAGGGCCCCAAACCAAATGAGGCGACATCAAAATTACCCATCGCAAAACAACCTGGTTTTGCAAGGGGGGTCCCTTGAGTTTTTGGCCCCGGGCTCGGCTGCCATCTAGGGAAACCTACCAAACCCACACATTTCTGAAAACTGGACACCCGGCGGAGTCCAGCGAGGTATGGCTTGCGTGGGTCCCCCAATATTTTCCTACCCAGAATCCCCTGCAAACCTCGTATTTAGCTGAAAGAATCACTTTTTTCTCAAATTTCTGTGTAGGAAAGTTCTGGAATATGCGTGGATCCACAAATTTCCTCCCACCCAGCGTTCCCCCAGGTCTCCCGATAAAAATGGTACCTCACTTGTGTGGGTGTCCAATGCAGAATTGGCTAAAAACGTATTTAAAAAAAAATATAGCGCTTAGAATTCTCGGTGCTATACCCTTAATCCCTATGTTTTGGGCTCTTCCCAGTCACAGGCCCTTGCCCCACCCACACAAGTGAGGTATCATTTTACTCGGGAGACTGGGGGGAACGCTGTGGGGTAGGACATTTGTGCCGGCACGGTGATTCCACCCAAAAATATGTGGAAATGTGTTTTTTTCAGCTAAATTTGAGGTTTGCAGGGCATTCTGGGTAGGGAAACGTTGGGGGATCCACGCAAGCCATACCTCATTGGACTGCCCAGGGTGTCTAGTTTTCAGAAATGTGTGGGTTTGGTAGGTTTCCCTAGATGGCGGCGAGCCCGGGGCCAAAACCCCAGGTGCCCCCCCCCAAAACCAGGTAGTTTTGTTATAAGTAATTTTGAAGTCTCCACAGTACGATTTGGGCCATTTCCTGTTGCAGCCACTATGCCTACCCTCACAAGTGAGGTACCATTTTTATCGGAAGACCTGGGGGAACGCTGGGTGGGAGGAAATTTGTGGATCCGCGCAGATTCCGGAACTTTCCCATACAGAAATTTGAGAAAAAAGTGATTTTTTTCAGCTAAATTTGAGGTTTGCAGGGTATTCTGGGTAGGAAAACGTTGGGGGACCCACGCAAGCCATACCTCGCTGGACTCCCCCGGGTGTCTAGTTTTCAGAAATGTGTGGGTTTGGTAGGTTTCCCAAGATGGCCGCCGAGCCCGGGGCCAAAAAGCCAGTGGACCCCCCTTGCAAAACCAGGTTGTTTCGCGATAGGTAATTTTGATGTCGCCTCAATAGGTTTTGGGCCCTTGCCTGTCGCGGGTACTTGACCCACCCACACGAGTGAGGTACCGAATTTTTCGGGAGACCTGGGGGGAATGCTGGGTGGTATGAAAATTGTGTTTTTTTTTGGCAACAGAATATTATGACACAGTAATGCAAGGAAAATGCGTGACTATAGTCACATTTTGAGGTTTGCATGGCATTGTGAGTAAAAAAAACTTGTTGGGATCCATGAGAGGCACACCACCCAGCACTCCCCATTTTTTTTTTTAAATTTACAAAAATATCCAAAGTTTGTACATTTTCCCTAGAGACAGACTACACCTTAGCACAGAAAGACAATTATGACTGCCTATCCACCTGTTCCTCAAGTACACACACATACTGGTTGGATTTGGCACGAGGGTGAGTGAAAGGTTCAAAATGTATATTTTATTAACAAGAGATTTCACAAAAAGGAAATGCACTGTTAATAATTAAAAGGTTAAAAACCTGAACCAATGACTCGCAGCTCGTGAGCTGTAAAGCCACGGCAAGGCACCAACCTCTTTACAGGCCATTCGCACACCTTTCATACTTGACACACACTTTCACACCACCAGCTGCAGCCCCAGCACATTACAACACTCACAACCACAGACAATGTGGAGACAATGTACACCCTGGCAGAGAGAGACAGAAAAGACAAATATTCCTTGAAAATGAACAATTCCTTAAGTACTCCGACATACTGGTTGGATTTGGCACGAGGGTGAGTGAAGGTTCAGAGCGTAAAATTCTATTAAGAAGAGATTTCACAAAAAGGAAATGCACTGTTAATATTTAAAAGGTTAAAAACCTGAACCAATGACTCGCAGCTCGTGAGTTGTAAAGCCACGGCAAGGCACCAACCTCTTTACAGGCCATTCACACACCTTTCATACGTGACACACAAGACCATTCACACCGCCAGCCGCGGGCCCAGCACATTGCAACATTCACATCAACAGACAGCGCCATTCAAGGTCCCATCACTTTCATACGCCCACATGACTGACACAGCAATCACACCGGCTGGTGGTTGACATAGTGTCTGCAGTGGCGTTTGACTAGCAGAGTGTGTAATGACCAGCAGCAAGTCACTACTTGCACACTGCCAGCCAAATGCCAGCCCACGCACACCGACAGCCAAGCACCATCCTACCCCCACTGCCAGCCAAGCTCCATTCCACGCACACCGCCAGCCAAGCGCCAGTCCACGCACACCGCGCAGCCAAGCGCCAGTCCACGCACACCGCCAGCCAAGCGCCAGTGCACGCACACCGCCAGCCAAGCGCCAGTCCATGCACACCGCCAGCCAAGCGCCAATCCATGCACACCGCCAGCCAAGCGCCAGTCCACACAGACCGCCAGCCAAGCGCCAGCCCACGCACACCGCCAGCCAAATGCCAGCCCACGCACACCGACAGCCAAGCACCATCCCACCCCCACTGCCAGCCAAGCTCCATTCCACGCACACCGCCAGCTAAGCGCCAGTCCACGCACACCGCCAGCTAAGCGCCAGTCCACGCACACCGCCAGCTAAGCGCCAGTCCACGCACACCGCCAGCCAAGCGCCAGTCCACGCACACCGCCAGCCAAGCGCCAGTCCACGCACACCGCCAGCCAAGCGCCAGTGCACGCACACCGCCAGCCAAGCGCCAGTCCACGCACACCGCCAGCCAAGCGCCAATCCATGCACACCGCCAGCCAAGCGCCAGTCCACGCACACCGCCAGCCAAGCGCCAGTCCACGCACACCGCCAGCCAAGCGCCAGTCCTCGCACACCGCCAGCCAAGCGCCAACCCACGCACACTGCCAGCCAAGCGCCAGTCCACGCACACCGCCAGCCAAGCGCCATTCCACACACACCGCCAGCCTAGTGCCAGTCCACGCACACCGCCAGTCCACGCACACCGCCAGCCAAGCGCCAGTCCACGCACACCGCCAGCCAAGCCCTAGTCCACGCACACAGTCATTAAATTTTTTTTAACAAGAAAGAAAACACAAACCAATTGCAACTAGATACAAAACTATAACTATAAAAACAACAGCAGTAACTAAAGGCATCTTTCTATTGCCAAACGTGAAACTGAACAACAACTATATAAAACCATACAGACCAGGCAGTACACTATTAGACTCACGGTTGCTCCCAAAAACTCTTTTGAGTGTGATACAATCGGAAACATGTGGGCACACACAGCCCAGGATTAGAAGGACAATCGGCACAGTGCATACAACTCTCCTTCCGCATACCTCTTCGCAAGCAGACTCTACATCTCTTACAGGGATTGTTTTTTTTGGGCGTGGTAGGAATTAAATCAGGAAAGTGGCGATCTTTCAATCTAGCCACATCCTCCACCACTCCAACTCTAGGAACACTTGCCTGTTCCACAACAACAACGCTGCCTATCACAGACTGATGAAACTGAACAAAAGTCATCTTTGACGCAGCAGAACACTCCTTGAACACAGCAAAAGCATTGAAAGTTGCTAAATTGAAGAGATGGATGGCCAACGTCTTATACCAAATGTAAGCCTTACGAACAGCAGTGTAAGGTTCCAACCTCTGATCTACTCTATCGACACCACCCATGTGCTTATTGTAGTCTACAATGCACACAGGTGTGCGCACTTCAGCAACCTGACCCCAAACAGTCACAGGTGAAGTACTCTCATCATGAATGGTAGTCAGCATGTACACATCCCTCCTGTCCACAAATTTCACAGCTAGCAGTTCCTCACTACGCAAGGCACTGCACTGTCCCCTCTGAAGCTTTTTGCAAACAAGCTCTTTTGGGTAACCTTTACGGTTAGAGCGGATTGTACCACAAGCAAAAGTGTCCACTTTAAACAATTCCTTAAACAATTGCACAGCAGTGTAGAAGTTATCAAGGTACAAATGGTGGCCTCTGTTAAACAGTCCTCTAGCAAGATCCCACACAATTTTCTCTGAAACTCCAAAAGTGGACGGACAACCAGGGGGTCAATAGTGGAATCCCTACCAGTGTACACCCGGAAATTATAGACATATCCTGTCCTACTCTCAGACAACATATACATCTTAATTCCATAACGTGCCCTCTTGCTAGGAATGTACTGCCTAAAAAACAAACGGCCCTTGAACAGGACCAAAGACTCATCAACAGCTATTTCTTTCCCTGGAGTATAGATCTCTGAAAATCGATCCACAAAGTGATCAAGAACAGGCCGAATCTTAAAAAGACGGTCACAGTCAGGGTGATCTCGTGGCAACGCCAAAGCATTATCAACAAAATACAGCATCCGAAGCAAAAGTAAATACCAATCACGACTCATAATTGCAGGAAATATGGCCGTTGCCATCAAGGGACTGGTAGACCAATATGAAGCCATGGACGGCTTCCTTATTAAACCCATCAAAAAGGTCAAACCCAAAAACTTCTTCATCTCATCCAGATTTGTGGGAGTCCACCGGGTAGCTCTATAGCGGGGCCTAAGTCTGGCACTGTTGTCCCTCAAAAACTGTTCAGCATACAAATTAGTCTGCTCAACAATCTCAGCCAAAAATACATCATCCATGAACAACTGAAAAAACTGTATAGGCAAAACATTTTCACAATCCATTCTACACCCTGCATCCCCACTAAAGGCAGGCAACACCGGCTGCACCATGTTTGGATCAACCCAGAGTCCAGCACTTCCAGTAGGAAGCCGTGCAGCCTCAGGCTGCAATACCGATGTCTCTTGCTGCACCATCGGCACATCAGTGTCCTCCTCTAAAACAGGCACTTCATCCGAACTGAGAGTAGCTTCATCCGCACTGAGAGTAGCTTCATCATCAGATGATTCCTCGTGGACAGAAAACTCACTGCCAGAATCTTGTGCTCCCTCCTCTCCCTCAGACGCACTGTCAGTCTCATAATCCTGCTCAGAGGAAGATTCAAAAAGCAAACCAACCACCTGCTGAGCAGTAATTCTACGGCTAGCCATAATCCTTACTAATAAAGGTAACTTGTCAAACAAGTCAACAACAACAAATACTTTGTTAAATAAGTAATAAACAAAATGTAGCTTTATCACACAGACCTATATACTCCAACACTATACCACTCGCTTGCCAGAAGCAGCTAGACTCACCACCACCTACTCTGCACAGACACAGTAAGGACCAACAGTATCCCACTAAAAAAGAAAAAGAAAAGAAAATTACACACAAGACAACGCAAAACACATCGCAAAGAATTTCATGCTCAAAACACTAACTAAATACGCTGCTATTATGTCACCACTTACAAAAAATTCATTCATGCATGACATTAATACTCATTTGGAGTAAACACAACAAAAATGTTTTTCTTACCAAACAAATGCAACTACGCAAAACTGCAGATCAACCACTGCCGAAACCGCAAACAAGAATCAAAAGCTTTGCACTAGAATAAAAAGGAGAAATAAAACATTACAATCACATATACAAATAATGCACTAGTCCACACACTATCCACCAGCCAAGCAAAGGTGGTAGGTGGGCCTAAAAGCATAAGGCCGATTTGCCCCCGCTGGGAGCAGAAACAGCCAAAAAATTCACCCTCATAAAGGGGGAGCGACCCTTGCCCAAGGGGTCACTCCCCAACATTTAAAAAGCCCTGGTGTCTAGTGGCTTCTGCCCCCCTAGGGGACAGATAGGCCTGAAAATATATGGCCGATCTGCCCTTGAAGGGGGCAGAAACGGCCACAATATTCACCCCATAAAGGGGAGCGACCCTTGCCCAAGGGTCCGCTCCCAACAACACTAAAACAATCCCTGGTGGCCTAGTGGGCATACAATAAAATGAATTGTTTATTTGGGTCGATCTGTCCTTCCAGGGGGTCAGAAACGGCCCAAATATATGCTCCCCAAAGGGGAGCGACCCTTGCCGAAGGGGCCGCTCCCCAAAAACATATTGCTCCCCCAAGGGGAGCGACATTGCCCAAGGGGCTGCTCCCCAACAACACTATAACAATCCCTGGTGTCTAATGGCTTCTGCCCCCCTTGGTGGCAGATTGGCCTAGACTCACAAGGCCGATCTGCCCCCAAGGGGGGCAGAAACGGCCAAAATAAATGATCCCCAAAGGGGAGCGACCCTTGCCTAAGGGGCCGCTCCCCAAAAACATAATAAAAAAAAAAAAAAAAAAGCCCTGTTGGCCTAGTGGGCACACAGCTACTTTTTTATTTATTTTAAATTCGATCTGCCCCCCCCCCCCAAGGGGGGCAGACCCATCTAAACATATTTCTCCCCCAAGGGGAGCGACCCTTGCCTAAGGGGCCGCTCCCCAAAAACATAATTTAAAAAAAAAAAAAAGCCCTTGTGGCCCAGTGGCACACACATACTTTAAAAAATAAAAAAAAAACTCCGATCTGCCCCCCCCAAGGGGGGGAGAACCAAATATACACATTTATCAACAAAGGGGAGCGACCCTTGCCCAAGGGGCCGCTCCCCCACACAAAATGGGCATTAAAAAAAAAAAACCCCAGGCATTCCTGCTGCACGATCGTGCCCCAGGAATGCTTTTAAAAAGACATCGGAGGAAAGGAAAACCCTTTCCTTTCCTCCGATGCCTTTTAAAACAAACCCCCCACCCTCCCCGAGGAGAAACTCACCTGCTCTCCTCTGGATGCACTGGAAGCAAATGGCTTCCAGTGCATCCGGTATCCTCAAATGACGTCAGCGCGCCTCGCACGCTGATGTCATTGATGACGTGGAGGGGTGGGCAGGGGGGGGGCAGGGGAAAGGGCTTCCCCTGCCTTCCCCGGTGGGGGGCAGCTTTAAGGGCGGCCCACGGGGGGAGCGCCAGCGCTTCCCCCGTGGGTGGGTGCTAGAACGGCCGGGAGCCGTCCGACGCACACGCCCACCGTGACGTCGGACGGCTCCCGGCCGTCCGACGCATGGAAGGGGTTAAAGTATAGCAGATTTATCTAGCAAGAGGCTGTCGACAATTTTGATCTCAGTCTTGGGTTGTATAAAGTCCCTGCTTGTCATGGGATTCCTTTTGAATAATATAGTGCTGTGTAACAAGAATAAACTATGAACTCGTCTAATGAACATATATACTAATGCTATTTTTAATGCTACAGTCTTCATGAGGATCAGAGCACCACTAAGAGCTAGTTGCCTAAATGTTTTTTTGAAAATCCAAAGTTGGAATTTCTTATCACCCAAAGTTAAATATGATATTGTGTTGAGCGTTATGGGTTTCCCATAGTTAACCTGAACAATATTCAGTGTGTTTACCCAAATCATGCTTGTTTTGTTCAGTGTTCCGCAGACATGATATACCAAGAAGCACAGCCTATGGCAGCAAGCTACTTTGCAGGACAATATATTCAAGTGAACACTGGGAGATATTTGCCAACTTCTGAAATTAATTAATGCTAATCTAGAATCCGGAAGTAGCGCATTGCATTAAAGAGGCTACTAGAAGTGTAAAGTTTGACCACAAGCAAAAGGGTCTGGAGGTATGTTTCTTCATACCTTCTTGATGCAAATCACCTTGGCATATGTTTTATAATGTCATACCCAAATGGCATCTTTGGTCTTGCAAGATTTATAAAAATTAGTGGGATTTGTGTATGAAGCAGCGAATCAATTCTGATTCGTGAGCATATTATATGTAGTGTTGCCGATGGCTGTTAAGCTGTACAACCATTGTGTTATTCGCCATTGCAGCAGTTTTGTGTTGATTTCCACTTCAACTCATGCAAATAGGGAGTTGGAGCAAGGAGGGTTTTATTAGGGAGATAGGTCACCCACCCTTTAAACTGTAATCATGAACTATACCCCTGTACACCTTACCAAGAATAGGAGTGTACTAGAAAATGAACAATAACTCCATTGTCCCTGACACAAGGTGACATGTTTCTTCATCATTTCGACTCTTTTACACCTGCCTAAACTAGCTAATTTTAATTAGAGTGGTTCGATATTTCTAAATATATACATCCCCACCATCATGAACGTGTCTTTGATATAAGACTTGTTTCAGAATTTTAATATCATATTTAGAGTGAATTCACCTACACTAATTCAGATACTACTAGAAAGAAATGGGAGGGTGAGGGCGGCTTGCAAGCAGATATCTATTGCTGAACATAAAGATCAAGTGTGTTTCATATAATAAATCAAACATCTTTTGTGTCTCACACCTGCATTATTGTTTCCTTCATCAACTGAAGTCTGCCTCCAGATTACCTGGGGCCTCTGTGTCTTTCCCGCCTGGTGTCTGAATGACTGCAGTTCACATATTTATGAATAAGGTGCTTGTTGTCTGTATGCATCATCATGGGCGTATGATGTCAAACACAGCCCTGCCTTGATGCGAAATCCGTACATTTTATGGGGGTGTAGTCCAGCCTAGACTGTCTCTAACTAAAGAACTTTGGGGTCTATTCACAAACTACACTTTGAAGTATGTTTGTGGTACTTCATTAGTAGTAGAAATGTACTATGCCTCTGCCTTCCTAACATTTTCTGTGTGGAGGTCTCCGCCCCAACTGCAGAGTCTCTGAACACGTAAGTATACGTTTCAGTGGTAAATGTGTGAGGGACAGAGGGGAGTGGCTGGAAAATAGGAAATATTTACTACTAAATGGGAGGGATTTGGGAGTACTAAGGAGGGGCTTAGGGAGGGACATGCACCCACTAACAAAAGAGTAAGCCCATTGCTATTCACAAACTGCCCTTATAGAGTTACTACAACCAAAAAGGGACCCAAAACAGTAGTAAATTACTCCAGCTCGGACATGGCCAACCACATGTACTGCAACTCTCTGCCGTAATGGAGGTAGGTACTTAAAATAAAAACCTGTAGGAAATAATATTAAATAAATACTTTTGAGTAGTTAAAAATATAAATAAATGTATTTTAATATAAAAAATACAAATAGACCATATTTATTATTTCATTATAAAATATTTTAACAACCATTTGTTGATACATTGATGTATTAAATCTTAATAAAATATAATTAAATTACCTTTAATGTATTCTATCTTTCAACTCCATTAGACACAATGGGGCCGATTCCGATCTCGGTCGGAGGCGCACCCAATACCATTCGGTCGGGAAAAAGCCATGCGAAAGCCTGTTTCCCGACCGATCCGTACAGCACACCGAACGAGCAAGTACGATGCGCACAACAGCAAAGAATCCGGCCGAGCCGTACTCACCCAAACCAGGTCCTGTTCTCCGACCGAGGCGAATCCGGAAACGCCGAATCGAGTCGCACGGAAGGAAAAATGCAGCCCCGTCCGGCCGGACAAGTACGATGCGCTTTCCGTACGCGCCGAACCCGTCGCTACGCACGGCACGTCAAAGCATCCGGGAGAGGCGCACATAAGCTCCGATTCGCGCCACAACACGATCCACAGCTCCGAGACGAACACGGCAGCGACGAGGACGACGCGAAGCGACGAGGCGAAGCGACGAGGACGAGGCGAAGCGACTAGGACGACGCGAAGCAACGAGAAGGACGAACGACACGAACCAACCATGAATCCCTTCGTCCCGATCATACCAATATTCTACATTTACTACCGGAACAGGCACGGACGCGTACGGCGCAGAAGGTAAGCCAGACACCAACCACGAAACACATACAACACGTACACGACACATCACACACACACACAGGGATGCAGAATATACTTACACCAGCAACAGCAGCACCATAGGGGCGGGATGCCCATCACCAATGCCACATATGCACACAGGGGCCTGAATACGCACCACCACCCCTACCCAGGGGTGGCATGATGCCTACCACCCTCACCCAGGGGGGGCAGGATGCCTACCACTACTACCACCCACACCCAGGGGGGTAGGATGCCCACCACTACTACCACCCTCACCCAGGGGGGGCAGGATGCCTACCACTACTACCACCCTTAGCCAGGGGGCAGGATGCTTACCACCACTACCACCCTCACCCAGGGGGGCAGGATGCCTACCACTACTACCACCCTTAGCCAGGGGGCAGGATGCCTACCACTACTACCACCCTCACCCAGGGGGGCAGGATGCCTACCACCACTACCACCCTCACCCAGGGGGCAGGATGCCTACCACTACTACCACCCTTAGCCAGGGGGCAGGATGCCTACCACTACTACCACCCTCACCCAGGGGGGCAGGATGCCTACCACTACTACCACCCTTAGCCAGGGGGGCAGGATGCCCACCACTACTACCACCCTCACCCAGGGGGGGCAGGATGCCTACCACTACTACCACCCTCACCCAGGGGGGGCAGGATGCCCACCACTACTACCACCCTCACTCAGGGCGGGTAAGGATGCCTACCACTACTACCACCCTTAGCCAGGGGGGCAGGATGCCTACCACTACTACCACCCTCACCCAGGGGGGGCAGGATGCCCACCACTACTACCACCCTTAGCCAGGGGGGGCAGGATGCCCACCACTACTACCACCCTCACCCAGGGGGGCAGGATGCCTACCACTACTACCACCCTCACCCAGGGGGGCAGGATGCCCACCACTACTACCACCCTCACCCAGGGGGCAGGATGCCCACCACTACTACCACCCTCACCCAGGGGGGCAGGATGCCTACCACTACTACCACCCTCACCCAGGGGGCAGGATGCCCACCACTACTACCACCCTCACCCAGGGGGCAGGATGCCTACCACTACTACCACCCTTAGCCAGGGGGCAGGATGCTTACCACTACTACCACCCTCACCCAGGGGGAGCAGGATGCCTACCACTACTACCACCCTTACCCAGGGGGGCAGGATGCCTCACCACTACTACCACCCTCACCCAGGGGGGCTGGATGCCTACCACTACTACCACCCTCACCCAGGGGGGCAGGATGCCTACCACTACTACCACCCTCACCCAGGGGGCAGGATGCCCACCACTACTGCCACCCTCACCCAGGGGGCAGGATGCCCACCACTACTACCACCCTCACCCAGGGGGGCAGGATGCCTACCACCACTACCACCCTTAGCCAGGGGGGCAGGATGCTTACCACCACTACCACCCTCACCCAGGGGGGGCAGGATGCCTACCACCCTCACCCAGGGGGGGCAGGATGCCCACCACTACTACCACCCTCACCCAGGGGGGGCAGGATGCCTACCACTACTACCACCCCCACTCATAGGATGGACAATGCATGACACAACCAGCACACCACAACCTAGGGAATGCAAGAAGACATCCCCCAACACCATGACAAGCGTGTGTAGACTGTGTCAAATGCCTACAACACCGAACATGACTTTGAACATACAATGTGACCCCCTAGCACATGTGCCACACATATATGTGTGTGGCACCCACAATGCAAGCAGGCCATGACCATTGTGGCAATGGGGTCCAAACCCCCATCATCACAGTGACCAAAAGGTAAGTGTGGAGTCCATAGCTGAAGCACATTTCGAACATTGTGGCAATGGGGTCCAAACCCCCATCATCACAGTGACCAAAATGTAAGTGTGGGGTCCATAGCTGCAGCACATCTTGAACATTGTGGCAATGGGGTCCAAACCCCCATCATCACAGTGACCAAAATGTAAGTGTGGGGTCCATAGCTGCAGCACATTTCGAACATTGTGGCAATGGGGTGTAAACCCCCATCATCACAGTGACCAAAATGTAAGTGTGGGGTCCATAGCTGCAGCACATCTTGAACATTGTGGCAATGGGGTCCAAACCCCCATCATCACAGTGACCAAAAGGCAAGTGTGGGGTCCATAGCTGCAGCACATCTTGAACATTGTGGCAATGGGGTCCAAACCCCCATCATCACAGTGACCAAAAGGCAAGTGTTGACAAAGTAAGAGGTGCAACTGCCAAACTGCATGGATGATTCCTGGTCACAGAACAACAAACACATCAGTGGCAAAGTAGTGTATGTGTCCCATTGCAACATAAATTGGGGGAGCCAAATCCTGCAGTGCAAATAAGACATACCTTTGGCCATGTGCAGACAAACAACACCCATGGGGGCTGACACCGTCAACAATCATCAATGACACAATGACAGAAGTGACCATCCGAATGCAGACCCACATATTTGCACCAATGGGCACACACATGCAGATACCCTGTGGAGACTGCAGATGTGAGGCGAACAGATACCATACCATGGCAGCAATGGGACACACAATCAACAATTAGCAACAAATGAGGGCTCCCGTCCCATCAGCCTGGTCATGGAAGTGCCAACGGAATCATCAGCACAGATCCAACACACTTGTATAGCAATGTTGCACTGACAACACAGATGAGTCCTTCCCCATTGATGCCCAAACCTGCATGTTCACAGGAGATGGCCACACGGTCAGGGAAGTAGACGAATAGAACAATGGCAGGCACAACAGATGTGCAGGGGTGGAAGCCACAGATGTGAAGTTGCCAATCTAAGTAGGAAATCTCATTGCCAAATACTGAACACATGACACCCTCAGATGCTGCTATGGATGACATGGATACACCACAGGATAGGACACATAACCCCTGGACCACATGGGTTCCTGCACAGTAACACTTCATTATCATGAGACCAAATATCACCATCACTGCAGCAAGGGCATGGTTAGCATCATCAACATCATGTACATCAGAAGCAAAAGCACTAGAGAACAGAAAGTTGCTTTATTTAGCATATGTGGCATTAAAAGTAGAAGTCCGGTAGAACATAAACAAAGGCCAATGGCCAGTCCATCAACAATGTCACAAGTGGGTGACAGTGGCAGATGCCACCCTACACATGCCTGCACAAAACCAGGGACAATCCACTAGGTGGGGCAACCGGGGGGGTAGGCCAGGCACCGCAGGGACAGGATCAGGGCTCACCAGGAGGAAGCAGGGAAGGGGTGGTGGGTGCTGGAGAGCCACTGACAACTGCAGTGGAGGTGTCTGACATGGTGTGTGCCGGCACAACTGGGGGGCATGGCTCAGATGTTGTGGGTGCCGGCACGACTGCAGTGGACCCTGCAGATGGAGTGGACAGGTCCGCCACTGCAGTGCCCTAGTCAGACAGGGTGGTAGTGGACTCCACTGCAGTGCCTACCACCAGGGGAGGAGAATGGGGAACAGGCAAGGTGGGCTGGACAGAGGGGGAGGACACCCTCACCACATCAGTGGCACAGACAAGCGCAGCGGGGGTGTGGTGCCGGGAGAGCAAGTGGCAGGGGGAGAAGGCCGGAGCCTCTTGGGGATGGTATATCTGTGGGTGGGGGAACTTGGGGCAGGGTGTGGCGGGGGCACCTGTGGAGTGGGGGCCTGAGGGATGGAGGAAGGTGACCTGGTGCTTGAGCTGCAGGGCGGCGGCGGGGTCTTGCTCTTACCACTCCGGGGGACTTGCGGGTGGGGGCCTCAGTCTGTCTGCGCCTGGGGGAGGGTGTCCGGGGGCGAGGGGCACTCTGCTCCGTGTGGGGGGGCTTCCTCTTCCCCCTGGATGCTGGGACAGCTGGATCGGAGGGGAAGAGGCCGAGGTCACTGAGGAAGAGGCGCTGGGTCTTTGGGGTTGCAGGTGAGGCAAGGGAGGGTGCTTTGGAGGGAGAGGCAACTGAGGACTGCGCAGTGCCCGTGGATGCGTGTGTGTGTACCAGGGCCCCATCCCCTGTGAGTCTGGTTTCAGTCCCCTGACTGTGCGTGCGTGTGCGTTTAGTTTGTGGCGTGTGTGTCTGTGTGCTGGATGTGTGTGTGCTGGTGTGTGCCTGTGCCGGTGTGTGTGTGCTTGGGACGGGCAAGGTGCTGGGGAGTGTGGATGGAGCAGAGACAGGAGGGGTGAGGGACTGTCTGAGGAGGGACACTGCTGCCTTCAGGGAGGAGTCCATGGACCTGTTGCCCCTCTGTAGGTCAGACATGCCCGATGAGATGCCCTCCATGAACGACACCAGCTGAGTCAACAGTGCGGTGTGCGCATGGAGGACACTCAGCATGGCTGTCTGCCCTACATGGAGCTGGCGAAGGAGGTACACAGACTCCTCACTCAGGGCAGCAGGGGACACAGGGGCAGGGGTGCGGTGCCTGGGCCAAAGGAGACACGCTCCCGAACATGGGAGCCTCCACGGACCTTGGGAATGGGAGCCGATGGGAGGGCGGTGGTGGTGCTGGTGGTGGCGGGGACAGCAACACTAGCTGGGGTGTGGTGGCTGCTGACACCCGCCTCCACAAGGGAGTCATCCTCCGAGTTGCTCTGGTCCTCAGCTGAGGTGGATGGTGCTGAGGATTCCTCGGTGTGGCTCCCCTCGCCCTCCGTGCGACTGGGTCCCTCCGACCACTCCTCGGCTGCTGACCCAGTCTGGCTCTCTGGCTCCTCCTGGTCCGTGGAGCTGTCCCCTTCCGTGGCCGTGGATGTATCTGCAAACAATGGGGAAACAGACAGACATCAGTCACCTGCACAAAACGCACACACCACTGTGAGCACAGCACATCACAGAGCAAGCCCTGGCATCATTAGTTGTACATTGCTAAACGTGCCCTAACTGAACAGGAGAAGCCAATTGTCAGTCTGATGCCAAGCATGGCACTCACATCCCACATGGCCTTGCACCCATCTGTCTGGTGTCTGTTGGATTGCAACACCCCAGTGTGGACACATGCACCAAGTACACAGTAGTTGGACAGTGCAGAGGACACGGTGTGGACACATCACAGCTCTTGCCACTGAGTCAGTACAGGTTTCCGGATGAAAGGGATGCCCAGAGTCAAATAGGAAATGCATGTGATGCATACCAGCGACAGACACCATGATGCACCCATGTCCTGATAGCCAGCGCCACTATGGTGTGCATGTAGCACATGTCACTCCCCTGCAGGACCACAAATAAGTTGACACATGCCATGGCAGAGGCATGACTGTTAAGTCATACATCACTGTCTCAGTGATGTATGACTTGGCAGCCAGACAACAACACTATGCACTGTGTCACAATAGTAGGTCATGGGGAATGCAAGTCCTGGAGCTGCACAAGTGCACATGTACATCCCCCACACAACACATCATCTCAACCCTCATCTGTCCAGGTCACACCTATTGGACATATGGGAGACCTGTGACACTACCCTCTGAACCTGAGCCCCTCACAATTTGCTGTGAATGGGGAACAGCTGCCTGAACATCACATCCGCATACCCCAGTCTGCACGGGCAGCTGATCAAACACCTATGTGACACACAAGTATCGTCTCCTATGGTCACATCTCCAGGGGCATGCTGAGCCCCTACCAAGAAACACCCCAGCAGTCCTGGCAACTAATCCACAGCACACTGACACAGAGGCAGACACCGGAGGGGTCAAATCACTGTGCACAATGTGTCAGCTGATACACGGGAGTGGGAGTACAGAGTGCATTGCATGGCCTGGAGTAGGCATGACTGTCCTGCTCCACATGAATGAGGGATGTGCCCTGGACAGTGGATAGCTGGCTATGTATGTGTGACACACGTAATCTGCACACTCCTGGGGCACAAACATTGTTCCCACCCGCTGCATGGGCGTGTGCCACATACCCCAGGCACATGTGGTGGCTCAGCTCAGCAAGTGGACCGCATATCAAAGCAACACGCAGATCACATGTCCAAACCCAGGCGTTGTGTGAACAATGGACCCACCCATGATGCCCACAACAGAGTTAGGGAAACAGATGCTGTCCCCCACCTTTAGTGAAGCAAACTGCAAGGACACAGTCCCAAGTGACACAATTCCCTGACTGTAAGGGCCACACCTGGGTATCAGATGAGCAGTGGGCAGTGCACAATAGAGGGACATGGCTCCTGGACAACATGACTGCTGCACTGTGGCAGTTGAACCAGGCCAGAGGAGGGCACAAAGCATGTAATACAGAGTTCACAGTGCAGTCTTTGACTCACCCCCTCCTTGCTGCTGTCTGGCCTTCAGCTGCCCATCCAGGTCTGGAAAGACCACCGCCAGGATCTGGAGCATGTGGGGGGTCAGGGTCCGTGTTCCGCCCCTCCTGCGAGGAGGCGACAGCTTCAGCTGGACCCGTGCAATCCTCCGGGTCCAGCCCCGAAGGTCCTGCCACCTCTTCTGGCAGTTGCGGATCCGGCGCTTGTAGACCCCCACGGACCGGACAGCCCGGACGATGTCCTTCCAGATTTCCTGCTTCCGATGGGCATTAACCTGTCAGGATGACAAAGTGAAAAGGCCATTACCACACATGCAACATATCCGTGCATGACACAGTTGTATATACATGTCTCAATCACAGGGGCACATGATGTACACAGGCAGTGCAAAGCTGACCATGGACAGTTTGCCAGACGTCACTACATGGTATCATTGCATGGGAAGTAAAAGCATGTTCAAATGCACTGTCACTGCACCATACCTGTCCAGTGCAAGTCACTACACACTATGGGGGGTGACAACTACTCAGTGAGCCTGCTAGCCAGTGGCGTGCAGACTCTCAGCCTTGCTAGTCAGACGAAATGCACATTCAGAAAGGCAGTGCACAGAACACTCACCTGCTCCCCTGGTGTCCCATACAGCTTGCTGTACTGTGGAAGTAGGCTGTCCAGCAGGGCCTGGTTCTCTTCAAGGCTGAAGGCTGGGGCTCTCTCCACAGTACGTGCCATTGCAGGGTCCAGAGGGGCAGAGACAGCAGCAGTGCAGTGGCAGATGTCGTCTTGGAGCATGTAGTGCAGGCAAGTGGGCTCTCAGGGGAACAGCCAGCAATATATATGTGCTGGAGAGGCAGATACTGTCCCTTGTGTCCAAAGTGATAGGTCCAAGTCGTTTGCATCTTCTGAATCTGGCCAATCCATGGAATAGCAGCACCAAAACACGCCCACAGCATCCTTCAAATCTTCAACTTCATGACATACATGATTTTGCAACATTGTTGTGGGTGACCAACTGATTTTCCAGCAACCGACTCGTTCGAAATTCGAAACGCGTCCGTTGCCAGGCAAGCCCATTGTCAATGGGTGCGCACCGATCGGTCCATTGCGGTACAACGCGCACAGGGGTACAACGCGTACCCGCACACATTGAAAGCAATGGGCCGGCCGGAGGCACCGATCGGTCCATTGCTGTTCAACGCGCACAGGGGTACAACGCGTACCCGCACACATTGAAAGCAATGGGCCGGCCGGAGGCACCGATCGGTCCATTGCGGTACAACGCGCACAGGGGTACAACGCGTACCGCACACATTGAAAGCAATGGGCCGGCCGGAGGCACCGATCGGTCCATTGCGGTACAACGCGCACAGGGGTACAACGCGTACCCGCACACATTGAAAGCAATGGGCCGGCCGGAGGCACCGATCGGTCCATTGCTGTTCAACGCGCACAGGGGTACAACGCGTACCCGCACACATTGAAAGCAATGGGCCGGCCGGAGGCACCGATCGGTCCATTGCTGTTCAACGCATCACTGTACATGTGACTGGCATATGTCAGCATGCCTGTCTCAGATGGACATATGCCAGCCACAGATCGCTCCCAGGGAGTGAGGGGCACACCTACATCACGACAGCCTGTCCAAACTTTATCATGAGGCATGTAAGGCTGCATTTCCTATTGTGTGTATGTTGGTGTACATGTTGTCCTGTGGGTGTCACCTGTGGGCAGCCACCCCCAGGCTGTGCACGTGTTCATGGGGACAGGATCCTGGGTGTTACGTGTACGTGACCACTGTGATGTGCAACTGTTCATATCTGTGCATGTGCCATGGTCACATTTCACAGTGGTGTATGTGTATGTCATGTCACATACCCCGTGAGTCCCATGTGGGACGGTATGTTTGAGCCAGGGTGTCCCAGTAGCACAATAGTGATGGTCCTCCACAGTCTTTGTGCATGTGGTGTTTACAATGTCTCTGATTTCATGTGCACAATGGGAGACAGTCTCCACATCCACGTTGTGTGTGCATGGACTCTGATGTTGTGCGTGTGTGTCACAGACGTCCATGTCTGTCCTGCCGTGGCAAGTGGGGCCACTACCTGTGGGGGTCATGGTTGTTTTGCTGTGGTGTATACATGATACTCCATGTAATGCCAGTGTCCATGTGGCATTACAGGGTCCCTGGGAATGTACCTGTCGTTGAGCTGTGGTGCCTGGGGCACATCTGTCCTCACATGTCCCTGTGGGGGTTATTGTGACACGGCAGCAGGAGATGGGAACTGTGACACGGCCTCATGATATCCAATGGGCCAACCTGGGACTAATTGATGCCACCTGTTGGACCGTGTTGACAGATGTTGGCCATGTATGTACCATACATGTCCTTCCGGTACTGCACACTTCATGTAGTTGTGCCTCATAATGATGTATGTTGGGATCTTGAGTGTGTTCAATGCCGCATATGTGGGGTGACTGACAATCTTGCTTACTTCTCCTCTGCACTGCAGGGGCTCCTGCTGTCCATCGGCCATTCCCAGACCTGGCAACGATGGTGGAACGGGACAGCATCCGACGGTACCGCTTCACCAGGCAGCTGATTGAGGATTTGGCAGTGCAGTTGTCCCCACATTTGCAGCCTGGCCGGCCGTATCCTACAGCGCTGACCCCCAAGGTGAAGGTGATGGCAGCCCTACACTTCTTTGCCACTGGTACCTTCCAACATACTGTGGCGACTGCTGGTGGGATGTCACAGACCATGTTCAGCCGTGTGCTCCGCGATGTTTTGGCGGCAATGTTGCTCTTCCTGAACCGGTACATCTATTTCCCTCGACTGCGACGACTCACTGACGTGAAGAGTGACTTTTATGCCCTGGGGAGGATGCCGCATGTAATTGGCTCCATTGATGGGACACATGTGGCTTTGGTACCACCACAGGCCCAGGAGCAGGCCTACAGGAACCGCAAGCACTACCACTCGGTCAATGCACTGGTGGTGTGTCTTGCAGATATGACCATCTCACACGTGTGTGCCCGTTTCCCTGGTTCAGCACACGATGCCTTTGTGATGAGGAGTAGTCGCATCCCCAGGATGATGGCACAGATGCAGAACCAGCGTGTCTGGCTTGTCGGTGTGTACTGACTTTGTGCCATTGTGTGTGATCTGATCTGTAGTATTCCGCCCACTTTTCCAAGTCAGCTAATGTGCACTTGTCTGTCCGTAGGTGACTCGGGATACCCCAACATGCCGTGGTTGCTGACACCCCTCAGGAACCCTGTGACACCTGCCCAGATGCGCTACAATGAGGCACATGGTCGGACCAGGAGAGTGATTGAGCGGACCTTTGGTCTCCTGAAGAGCCGCTTCCGCTGCCTGGACAAGACCGGAGGGTCCCTCCCATATGCCCCTGCGAAAGTGTGCAAGATTATCATCGTCTGCTGCATGCTCCACAACCTGGCAGTGCGGAAGGAGTTGCCTCTCATCCAGGATGACAATGACCAACATCCGCCACCTGTGGAGGATCCTGGCCTGGACCACGATGCCAGTGACGATGATGATGATGATGGTGATGGTGATGTCCGCACACAGCTCATCACCAACTTCTTTAGCTGAATGTGAGTATCCTGAGGTGTCATGTCAATGATGTGAGTTGGCATGATGTGTGGGTGGTGCTCTGGTGCTGTGGGAGTGTGTCCATGGGCCACTTGACTGGATGTGTGTTGCGATGTGTGGTGACAGGTGGGCTGTACTCCCCAACAGTGTTGACATGCTAACTTGGTTCTGGGTGGGTATCTTGTAACATGTATTGTGCATGTGTTTTGCTGTTCTGTCCTGTACTCCATTGCTTTTGACTGTGTGTCATTTCTGTCCTTCACAGGGTACTTTCAGATTCGTTTGGTCAACTGTGTCCACCGACGACGTGATTGCACATCCAGGCTGGTAGCTGTTGTGTCCCTACAGGTGATGTGCGCCACACCCATGGACTACCTTCCGTCTACAGTTGTTGACTGTGTGCCCGCTGCCAGGTGGGGTTACCTTGCATCTGTAGTGGTTACGGCATGTTGCAACTGTGTAATAAACCTGTGCTTCACTTTGTGATGTGCGTTGTCTGTGGTCACACATTTGACTGCCATTTGCTTACTGCACCTGTGGGCTACTTGACTACAACTGGGAATGGGTGTGGTGTCTGTGCATTGCACCGTCTTCCCTGGCAACATCAGTGTAGGCAATGAGTCAGATGGCCTAGGTGTGTATGTGTCGTGTAGCCCTGGTGGTGTGTCTCCCTCATGTGTGTCACGTTTCCTGTACTCACATGCCTGTGTTGTCCTTGCTGTTGCAGTTCGCATACACAGTGTAATTTTGCAGTTCATCATCCCCATAACAGCACCCACGTTGGAATCACGACAGAGGCAAGTATGGTGTATTAGTGTGTTTATTGTGATACATTTGTGTTAATAGTGCATAGGATGGGTTGTGCTGTACATGAATCTTGCAATCCCAAGTTCCTAGGTGAATTGAAAGTCCGGGTAGACAGGATCCCCAGTATCGGGGCCACAGTTGTCTGACACATTGGTCCAACTTGTACTCCCCATGCAATGTGTGGGAGTAGTGTTGCCGTCAACAGGGTGAACAGTCTGTGCACAAAGGCGAACATCCAGAACAGGTTCAGGCTTCCTGGGAGTTGCGCTTGGCCATCGGCCTCTCACTTTTCCCTCCTCGGACGACCCCTCTTCTTGGGGGGGGCCCTCAAGTGCAGGCTGCTGCGGTGCAGGGGACTCTCCGCCAGAGTCCTCCTCCCTCCCTGTGGCAGTTGCAGTTTGTTCGGCACCAGATGTTGTTGGCACACAGGGAGGTGTGGACTGGTTGCTGTTCATCTGGCGGAGGCATTGTAAAATGTCCCTGTGCACCGCCGTCATCTCATGCAGTGCATCCCACTTGGACTCCACGCGGGACATGTGTGAGTCCACACGGGACATGTGTGACTCCACGTGGGACATGTGGGAGTCCAAGCGGGCATGATGGGCAGCCTGCTGCTGTTTAATGTCTCTGAGGAGCCCCAGTACCTGGCTGAGCTCTCCGGTGCTGGACTGGTACGCATCAGCTATGCGTACCAGTTGTGGGTCATCATGCACACCAGCAACGTCTGCAAGCAGCGACCTCTGTCTCCCACCCCTCCCACCACCCCTGCTGACATGTGCAGTGTGTGCAGTGGCACGCACAGATAACCCTGGTCCACCTTGGGGGTTGGTGGTGGTGGTGGTGTCCATGGCCCCAGGTTGGTCCAGGGTCCCTGTGCTGGTGTTGCTCCTTATTCTGTCCATGTCGGCAGGGATGGTATTCGTGGTGACAGTCATTGTAGGGGTGGGTGCAGGGGGTGCAGCTGGTGGTCCTGCTGGTGCTGCAGCTGGTGGTCCTGCTGGTGCTGCATGTTGACTTGCACCGGATGTGCCAGGTTGTTCTATATCGTCCGAGGAGGACAGAGGCTGTACGACGCCAGTGAGCTCGGCATCCTCTTGAGCCTGGGACTGGGACTCCTCAGCGTCTGCTGCTGTGTCCCCATCATCACCTGTTTTTGGGAGACACAAACAATGTATGTCATGTTTCTGCAGGCATCAATGGTTGACACACATGACAGTTGTGACTGTGCCTCTGGGTGCGGGCCTGTACATTGCATTGTCCTGAGTCGTCACAGTCAGGGGTTGATATTGGTGTGGCACATTGTCCTGCATTATTTGGGCATTTCTATGTATTTTCTGGGGTGTGAACATGGTCTGCATTGGTTGTGTTTGGTTGGCAGCCGGACCTCCTTCCCACCCACCCAGCCAGTCAGTTATCCCACCATGGAACGTGCTTGCGTTGCAGGGAGTGTAAATTGTCTCTCAGGATGTCAGTCAGTGGTGTCCTGCTGTTTGTTGGTGCACATTTGCCAGCAGGGCCTTGTGCTCCCCACAGCAGTAGCCAGTGTCAGCCATCTTGTGAGTCCTTCTCCACTCCCTGTGATGTGAGCATGGTTCAGGGTGGTGTTGATGGGACAGTTGTGGGGGTGAGCTATGTCTGTGACTACGACTCCCATCATGCCATTGCCTCCACCCCACTTCCCAGCATTCCCATACTTACTTGCTTTTGTGTGGAGTTCAGTGTGTGTGGGTGTGAGAGCAATGGCAAGATGGCTGACAGTGGTGTCCTGCTGTTGGTTGGTGTGCAGTACCCAGCATGCCCTTGTGCTCCCCACGACACAGCAACAGTGTCAGACATCTTTGATGGGCCTTTCCACTCTCTGTGGGATGTGCATGCGTGAGTGTGAGCTTGCTGGGCCATGTGGTGGGGGATGTAGAGCTGTGACTACGACTCCCATCATGCTATTGCCTCCTCCCCCTTCCCAGCATGCCCATGCTTCCTTCCTTTTGACTCTGCTTCCCTGTGGGGTGGGCTGGCTGTGCTGACAGGATGGCTGGGAGTGTTGTCCTGGCAGTTGTTTGGCTAAAAGTCCCAAGAGTGTCCCTGTGCTTCACACAACATAACCCAGGGTGGTGGTTCTTTGTGGGATCTTGTGTTATGATGGGGGGCATTGCATTCTACCAGGTGGGTTCTGTGGAGTTTGTGTTGGGGTGTGTGTGAGGGGAGGTGCTTGTGACTATGGTCAGTGCTGCAAATCCCCCTTCCCACCCAGCTAGCCAGATATCCCACCATGGAACATGCTTGCATTGCAGGGAGTGTAAGTTGTCTCTCAGGATGTCAGTCAGTGGTGTCCTGCTGTTTGTTGGTGCACATTTTCCAGCAGGGCCTTGTGCTCCCCACAGCAGTAGCCAGTGTCAGCCATCTTGTGAGTCCTTCTCCACTCCCTGTGATGTGAGCATGGTTCAGGGTGGTGTTGATGGGACAGTTGTGGGGGTGAGCTATGTCTGTGACTACGACTCCCATCATGCCATTGCCTCCACCCCACTTCCCAGCATTCCCATACTTACTTGCTTTTGTGTGGAGTTCAGTGTGTGTGGGTGTGAGAGCAATGGCAAGATGGCTGACAGTGGTGTCCTGCTGTTGGTTGGTGTGCAGTACCCAGCATGCCCTTGTGCGCCCCACGACACAGCAACAGTGTCAGACATCTTTGATGGGCCTTTCCACTCTCTGTGGGATGTGCATGCGTGAGTGTGAGCTTGCTGGGCCATGTGGTGGGGGATGTAGAGCTGTGACTACGACCCCCATCATGCTATTGCCTCCTCCCCCCTTCCCAGCATGCCCATGCTTCCTTCCTTTTGACTCTGCTTCCCTGTGGGGTGGGCTGGCTGTGCTGACAGGATGGCTGGGAGTGTTGTCCTGGCAGTTGTTTGGCTAAAAGTCCCAAGAGTGTCCCTGTGCTTCACACAACATAACCCAGGGTGGTGGTTCTTTGTGGGATCTTGTGTTAGGATGGGGGCATTGCATTCTACCAGGTGGGTTCTGTGGAGTTTGTGTTGGGGTGTGTGTGAGGGGAGGTGCTTGTGACTATGGTCAGTGCTGCAAGTCCCCCTTCCCACCCAGCTAGCCAGATATCCCACCATGGAACGTGCTTGCATTGCAGGGAGTGTAAGTTGTCTCTCAGGATGTCAGTCAGTGGTGTCCTGCTGTTTGTTGGTGCACAGTTGCCAGCAGGGCCTTGTGCTCCCCACAGCAGTAGCCAGTGTCAGCCATCTTGTGAGTCCTCCACTTCCTGTGAGCATGGTTCAGGGTGGTGTTGATGGGACAGTTGTGGGGGTGACCAATATCAGTGACTACGACTCCCATCATGCTATTGCCTCCACCCCCCTTCCCAGCATGCCCATGCTTCCTTCCTTTTGACTCTGCTTCCCTGTGGGGTGGGCTGGCTGTGCTGACAGGATGGCTGGGAGTGTTGTCCTGGCAGTTGTTTGGCTAAAAGTCCCAAGAGTGTCCCTGTGCTTCACACAACATAACCCAGGGTGGTGGTTGTTTGTGGGATCTTGTGTTAGGATGGGGGCATTGCATTCTACCAGGTGGGTTCTGTGGAGTTTGTGTTGGGGTGTGTGTGAGGGGAGGTGCTTGTGACTATGGTCAGTGCTGCAAGTCCTCCCTTCCCACCCAGCTAGCCAGATATCCCACCATGGAACGTGCTTGCATTGCAGGCAGTGGGAGTTGTCTCTCAGGATGTCAGTCAGTGGTGTCCTGCTGTTTGTTGGTGCACAGTTGGCAGCAGGGCCTTGTGCTCCCCACAGCAGTAGCCAGTGTCAGCCATCTTGTGAGTCCTTCTCCACTCCCTGTGATGTGCGCATGGTTCATGGTGGTGTTGATGGGACAGTTGTGGGGGGGCAATATGTGTGACTGCGACTCCCATGATGCTATTGGCTACACTGACTTGGCCAGCATACACAGAATTCCTTCCTTTGAGTGGTCTTCACTGTGTGTTGGTGTTGTTGTGGTGGCTACATGTCTGGATGTGGTTGTTAGTTCTATTTGTGCCACTGCCTAGCTGTAGTTGTAGTTGTTTGTACATGTGATGGCACAGTTGGATGTGACTTTTTTGATGGCATGTGTTGTGTTTATCTGACTGACATACACATTTTGGGATGATTCTGTTCTGGTTGCTGTGTAATTGCTATGAGTGCATGGTTTGACTCTCCCTTGACAGTGATGTGTGTGTTTTGTGGCAGTATATTGTGTACATTTGTTGTGTACTCACCAGGCTCTGGGATGTCCTCTAGTCCATATACGCTCACTGGCGGAAGGATGGCCCGCACCTTCTCCTCCCAGGGCCTGAGGTATATTGGCTTGGCAGGAGGGCCACTGCCGGTGTGTTGGCTGTTGATGTAGTCTTGGTTCAGCATTTTCCGTACCCTCCTGCGCACGTCATACCACCTGTTCTGGATGTCCGTCTTTGTGCACCGACATGGTGATTGGGCGTTCACCCTGTTGATAATCCTCTCC
This sequence comes from Calotriton arnoldi, assembly GCA_963921515.1. Lineage (NCBI taxonomy): Eukaryota > Metazoa > Chordata > Amphibia > Caudata > Salamandridae > Calotriton > Calotriton arnoldi. The sequence goes on along the minus strand of CAWUFW010002245.1, from coordinate 1,221,017 downwards.
CACATCTTGGTTTTCTGCGACATGGGGGTCTGTTGGACCAATGTGCCAAACAGCTGTGGCTCCACCCTGAGGATCTCGTCTACCATGACTTCCAATTCACTATCTAGGAACTTGGGATTCTTCTTGGGGGGCATGGTGATGGTTGGTGATGGTGGGTGATGTGTGTGTTGGTGTGCAGGTGAGGGTGTGTGAGTGTGTGTTTTGCTGGGTGTATGTGAGGTAGGTATTTGTTGGTGTGCTGATGGTGTGTGGCTTGTGTGAGGGATGAGCTGTGGGTGTGTGGTTGCTTTCTCTTGGGTGCTGGCAGTGGAATGGCATTTGCAAAGGCTCATGGTAGTGATTTGTGTCCTTTATATAGGTGGAGTTGTGGGTGTGTCTTTGTTCTCTGTCCCCACCCCCAGTATTTATTGGCTTGGTAATTGCTTGTTTGGCCTTTTTTTGGGTGATTTTTCCTTTGTGCTGTTTGTGTATGTTGGAAACGTTCTTGTGACCGAGTCGGACCCTGCATTGGTCTCGTACGGTGTTCTCCGTTTCGTTCACGCTGTGTTTGTGCAGTTTTCTATGCTGCGTACGCGTCGGTCGCGGTGTATTGTGTTGCTTCGGCTCGGTTTTGTATGCGTGTCGGTCGTACGGCTTGGCCTCCGTCCGACTCGCTCGTGGTTTCGCGCCTTGCATCGTACTTTGCGGTTTGGAGTTCGCGTGTACGTTTCGGTCGGATTTGTTCCGGGTGCGTGTCGGTCGGTTGGATTCGCGTGCTTTTCCGGCCGGATCGCTGCTTTCCGTGCGGCTCGGTCGGTCGACTTTGTTTCGGTACGTGTCGGTCGGATTTTTCGCGCCTTGCATCGTACTTGGCGTGTCGTGCGCCACGGGTACGTGTCGGTCGGTATTTTTTCCGGATCCGAGTCGGTCGGTGCTTTTTCCGGCCCGAATCGGAATCGACCCCAATGTGTCAGAGTAATGTTTTTCTCCAATGAATTTCACAAACATCAGAAAAACCTGAGGGAACTGATATGACAGTCGAGTCTAACAGGAAAGAATTGAGCGAATAAGCTAAAGCTAAATCCCCCAAATAACCGACTATTAAGTAGATAATTTCAAAAGATCATTAATATAAAACGGAAAACGCTCAAAATCGCTTCATTATATTTGCCCCCTGTACAACAGTGAGGGGCATCATAACATTCTCAATTGAGAAACGCTTCTCCAATATTTTCCATCGGTCTCTCCATTGTCGAGGATCAAATCTAGCAACATAGAAGCTGTGGATTTTTTCCCTTGTAGCATGTTTATTGAGAAATCAGTTTAACGATCTGACACCTATAAATTGCTTTTGATTGCTTTTGCAATCTATACACAAAAAAAGAAACAATAACGACCCACAAAATGATAGACCCATTGCATTATTGGATAGTTATGCTAAAATGTTTGCCCACATACTATCAATTGAACTATAGGAATGGGTGACTCAGAAAAGAAGTCTACCACTTCAGTGAAACCAGATTCAGGAAGGGAACCTGGATCTTAGACAACATGGCCATCAGTGTAATGGCGCAAGAATCTCTATTTAGATCTCAATGCATCTTTTGACAGAATAAATAGACGGAGTAAATAGAGTGGCACTTTGAAGTAAATTAACTGCCTGGGGTATCCCATTAATGCTGTTATCTGCTATTAGTCTGCTGCACAGACATACTTGGCTTAGGATGAAAATGTGAAATGGTACCTCGGCAAGTAGGAAAATATACATGAAGTGTGTCCTTAAGCAGGGCTGCGTGCTAGCTCTTGTACTTTTTAATCTCTATACAACCTACCTAATACCGACCATAATGAATTCAAGAGTGCTCTTCCCCCAAATTAAGTGCAATTCATATGCTTGCACACCAGTATGCAGATGACATGATGTTATTCAACCCCCATTGGACTGCAACAGTCACTCCCAACTTTGTATGTGTATAACAACAATAATGACCTTTAACTAAATCTGAATAAAACAAAGTTCCAGCATTTTGGTAAAATCAATAGCAATTATTCATGGAGATTCATAGGAAAAAAGATCATCCAAACAAATTCTTACCTATATCTGGATGTGTGGCAGAACAGCAAACTGGGACAAAGGTGCCAACTTCAGGCCATGCAAATAAGGGCAAGATATTTGTAACTACAACTAAGGCAACTATATGGCTCCCCAACCAATGGATTACAAACTACACAAAGACTTTAAAGATCCTCTCAGCTACTGTCTGCTTCGTTTTTGGTATTTCAAATGGCTCCCCCACTTACCAACTCACAGTCAGATTTGCCCTGATTAATCTCCAGTTTGCTAAATATTGTCTAAGACTGAAACAAAACTCAGGAAGGGTCTTTAAAAAAAGAGATTTGGAAGGAGCTCTTTGATCAGCCGAAAATACCCACAATCTGTCTAGATGGAAACTGCTGTGACCTAAATTCACCTCAGCTTTAGCCTAGAATTATATGAGAACTAATTTGAAACAATTTGTTAGAGCAAACTACATGTGATTACAGTTTTTCCTTGTGCCATTAGCTGATAACAGTGCTGGATGAAAATCACAAAGTTCCAGGTCATGTAAGTGCTGTGGAGGGTGCACCTATCGTCTAGAATGCCTAATTCATGTCATTTGTATATGTCTGCATTTATTGGAGCTCCGCAACAAAATTGAAGGCCTTGCTTCATACATATGTGGCTTCATTCTGTTGATGACTTCATAGCTGCATGCTTATTGGGCAATGATACAATTGGTCTGCAGAGTAGTAAAATATATGGACGTTGCAGTAAATTATTTAGATAAATGTGATGGTACACAGCATGTAAATTAGGTACCTTAGAGAATTGTAGGCTTGGGTTTTTGGTTCTTTTATTGCACAGCACTTTAAGAAGGAACTATAGGACCCCGAAATTGCTTGGTTTCTAATTTACATGATTCACAGTTAGGCTTCCTTTATTGTTGATACAATCAATGAAGAGTTTTTACTGTTCAGCACTTTATAATTTAAGATAGCCTTTTTGAGAATATTTTAGTAGCTGGCAATGTGGGTACAATCAAAGTAGAGTTTTTTATTTCTTAGCACTTTACTTGCCATATACAAGCACTTTATGATGTCATAAAAATACAGCACTTTAGAAAAGAGTAATACTGTCCGTTAGCTATGCTACTGCTTACTACTTTATGTAGTACACATGGCATCTATGAGATTTTAGGTGCCACCACATTTTAGTTCTACGGAGTAGCATTGCTTGATGTCTTTAGAATTGTTTTGTTGTGCTGTTGTTTAGCATCACAGGATATAATATAGCTCTTTTGAGAACTTTACAACTCTTTCAGATGCAATACTGTTTAGCGCTTTACACTGTTTTATAACCCGTGATGTGTCTTACTGTGTATTATAATCTGGTAAAGTTGGTCTAGAAGGTCGACTACATAAATGACAGAGTGTATTTTGTTATGACTTCTATTAATCTAACACATAAAGTAATTTACCTACCTATAATTAATTCTATGCATAACTTAAATAATATTGAAAGTGTACATATATATATTTATATATAGAAATGGGAACATGGCGCCTGCAGGCTAGCAGTTGCTTGCTCTCGGAGCTCCCGCTCCAGCCACGGAACAAACGTAACGTACTAATGAATTGATTTAACCGGCAGCCGGCATACCTTTTCGGCGGGAGGTTTTCTGCTTTCCCTTTGTAGTCTTTCCCAGTCTTTTCCTCGGCTTGTTTTTGCCTCTTTTGAACGGCACCCGAGAGGTCGGCGGTGTCAGCGTTGCCTACTCTCGTGTAGTTGGGGATGTGCAGAGGAGAGGCGGGTCGACGCCTATCTGCGCCACCCCGCTGGTTTGAAGCCGCCCTGGAGCTCCGCAGGGGACGCAAGGCGGTCGCGCGAGGCCATCTCCGGGGGCACGACGGCAGAGTCAGCATCAGCGGCTTTTTTCGAGCTGCTGAACAAAGGATCCAGCGAGAAGCTAGCGGTGAGATTTCGTCCGTTACATCGGAGCCAGGTATCGGGGCAGAGACTGGGGGCACAGTTCATCAAGAATTAGGACATATCCAAGGGGTCCAAACCTTTCAGTCCCCTAAACCCCCACAGGAGGTCTCTCTCCCTAAGAAATCGCCGCAACAGGACACTACTGCCAGCAGGGGCTATAAGAAGCATAAGAAAGGCGCTGGGGTGAGCTGGGGTGAGTTTTGGTCGGGCTAAGGCGACGATAAAAAATAACTCAACTGGCACTGATAACTTCGGTAAGGACTCCGAGCTGGCCCAAAGTCTGAGCACTTATAAAGTCGCTCTTGGGGGACCAGAGCCCTCCCCTCCTGTAGTTGCCACATCAGCTTCAATTAGTAACTCTGCCTTTCAGATCTACCAGGTTAAAGGCAGATCTATAAAATCTAAGAAGCCAAAAAGTAACCCCGCAAACACCTTAGTTAGGGTTACTCCGTCGCTGCGTTCCTACTTTAGGGTTCAACCGGAGGTTCTGAATATTACCACACAAGCCGAAACCCTCAGGCAGAGCTCAGTAGGCTCCATAACATCGGTACTTCCACTCACAATGTTAGCTGATAGCAATATGGAGCCAGCCTCAGATTTGGTTTCTTACCGGGGTGATCCAGGGGTGCCCCCGATCCTTCATGAGCCCCTGAGTGGCTCGAATATAGGCTCCCTAGCTTGTTCACAGATCCAGAATCAGCCACTGCCACAGATACAGCTACAGCCACAGCCATTGGTAGTCTCTAACGGCGAATCCAGAGGGGAACAAGAGGCAGGCTCTTCATCTTTACTCTCATCTTCATCCTCAGGCTTGGAAGCTCTTTTCACCACACTATCTGATGATATAAAGAAGGGCTTTGCGGTATCCGCAGTTAATCAAGGAGAAATCAGAAATTTCTGTGAATCTTTGGAAAAAAAAGTGGACCTCTTAAACTCCAGGACGGTAACTCTCGAGAATAGTGTCGGTGAACTAAAAGAAGACCTCGGGTTGGCGAAGTCGGACATTCTTTTGTTAAAGAAAGAGCGTGCAGATCTTAGTGATAGACTGGAAAATTTGGAGAATAACGCGCGTAGAAATAACTTACGCTTATTGAATGTTCCGGAAGGCAGTGAAGGGTCGGACATTAGACCATACATAGTTTCTTTACTTAAGGCCTCCCTACAGCTCGAGGACTCAGAAGAAGCACTAAGCCACGATATACAAAGGGTGCATAGGGATCCCTTTCGAAAAAATCCCAATAGATCCAAACCCAGGAAAATACTTATCAACTTTCTCACCTTTGCTCTAAAAGAGAAAATCCTTAATGCAGCATTGAAATTGAAAACAGTTAGGGCAAAAGAGTTTTCGTTTGAGATCCGGTCCGACCTCTCGAGGTTCACCTTGAATAAGCAGTGGGAGCTCGGTAGGAGGTTGGAGGATTTAAAAAAACATGGCGTAGTAGCCCAACTAAAATTTCCGGCCTTCCTGAAAGTGATGCACAATAATAAAATGTACAATTTAAGAACAGTCCAGGAGGCGGATGAGTTGCTTAACAGCATCAGCAAAGGGGCATCATAAGGGATCGTTTTAGCTTGGGATACCGTTTGGCTGGGGTAGTGTTGTTATTGTTAAGTAAGGGTTTTGCCTTCTCTTTCTCCCTCCGTGCTGAAGAGTCAGCATAATAGGTCAGTATAAGTAGATGGGATTAATATCAAGAGGAAACAATAAGATAAAAATTGAGGAAGAGAAATGGGGGATAAAAGTGCATACTTATTTGTTTCCTTTCTTTCTTAAACGAGTCTAGATTGTTTTTTAGGGTCAAAAAGGTCCTTTTCGTAAAATCTTTTCTTTTTCGGTATTTTATTCACTTTAATTTAAGTGGTTGGGGGGGGGCACCTACGGGATGCAATTGCCTGGACTCCATCTGTCCAGATAGTTGGGGTAAGGGTTCTCCAGGTGTGGGGGGAGGTTTGGGGGAGAATCAGGGGTTGGGGGCGGGTGCAGCAGAGTAAAAAAATAAAAAATTCCTCATTCTCCCTTTTTCTGATTGTACCTATCTCATTTTTAAGAGTAATGGTTTTGGAGCTGTGTTGGTCTAAGTGCTGGTGCGGGTCGTTTCGGGCTCCCTTTTTAGTGATTAGTCTTGGGTTAGACCCACCCTGAGCTCCATACAGATTTTGTCCTGGAACGTTAATGGCCTGCGCACTAGACCGAGAAGAGACAATATCATGCAGTATCTCCAGGATTCATCGGCGCAGGTCATCGTTCTTCAGGAGACGCACCTTCTTAAAGAAGAAACGGTCTCTCTTTTTAAAAATAAAAGTTGGGTGGGTTCACACGTTTGTACCGGTCAGTCAGCTAATATAAGAGGGGTTCTAATTTTATTTAAGAAATCAGCAAAGGCGCACATTTTACAGCAGTTAGTGGACCCAGGTGGCAGATGGGTCATCGTTAAAGTTACGATATTGGGATCTTTGTTTACCTTGGTTGGCTATTATGGACCCAACCAAGATGACCCCTCCTGTCTCAAGACTATTTTTTCCCATTTGCTGGACTTTCCAGAACCAATAATCCTAGCTGGAGACTTTAATATCATCTTGAACCCCTTATTAGACAAGACTCTAAACAACAGAGCTATGGTCCCTTCTAAATCTCGGACTTTCTTATTAGGGGCAATGAAGCAATTTGCTTTCTCTGATATTTGGAGGGAAAGATCAGGTCAGCAGCCAGGTGTCTCGTTCCGAAATTATAAATATCGACACCAATCTAGAATAGATTATGTGCTGATAAGTAACTCATTAAGAGGCAGAGTTAAAAAAAATTCTTACTTGGCTAATCATCTTTCTGACCACTCAGGTATTTTTTTGGGTCTGGAATGTTCATTACCTGGCCCCACTAGGACATGGTCGTTCGACCGCTCCTTGCTTCTGGAGGAAGAGGAGATTTCTTTCCTATTACAAGAAACCGAATGGTTCCTGAAAATGAACTTAGGGTCGACTTCAATAACAAATGTATGGGACTCTCTAAAAGCTTTTTTGCGAGGCCAAATTACCAGCAGGTCTTGCTATAGAAATAAAAGATACAAAGAAGAGATCTCGTTTATTGAAGAGAAGCTGAGGATTGCGGAGGCCGTCTTAACTTGTCAAGCTTCCCCTGAAGTCCAGCAAGAACGTCAGGCTAAGTTAGATGGTCTAAAGGGTCAGTTGAAGAACATTCTGCACGCTAGGATTACTCGCAGATGGGAGGCAAGCAAAATTGCCCATTTTGAGTATGGTGAAGGGGCAGGTAAGCTCCTTGCATGGAAGTCCAAATCAGATCGGGCGAGGAATCACATTAAAGAAATTAGCAGTGGTAATGATATCTTCTCGTCAGATAGGGAAATTAATCATGTCTTCCAGACTTATTTTCGGGACATCTATTGTGAAGATAAAAAGGTGGATAGCTTTAGTGCCCAGAGCTGGCTGGAGGGCATCCCTCTTCCCTCTTTGAAGCCTGATCAGCAACAACATTTGGACCAGGCTTTTACTCATACTGAGGTCAGGGAAGCCATTCAACGCTGTAAGAACTGGAAAGCAGCGGGCCCTGATGGGCTCCCAGCTGAGATCTATAAGATGTTGGGCGATAAAATCATTCCTACTCTAACGTCTCTCTTTAATCAGGTGTTGGAGGAGGGCCTAAGGCTCCCAGCTTCGTGGAATGACGCTACCATAATCCTGATTCTGAAACCAGGGAAAGTTCCATCAAGCTGTGGGTCATATAGGCCTATATCACTCTTGAATGCCGACTACAAAATCTTTACTTCAATACTGGCAGCAAGATTGGGTCTCGTGGCGGGAGACATCCTTCATTTAGATCAAAAGGGCTTCGTCGGGGGTCGGCAGCTCTCTGACCTCACTTATGATTTTATCGGCGCGATTGATCTTGCTTCCACATATTCCCTTCCATTAGCAGCAATGACTTTAGACGCTACCAAGGCCTTCGACAGAGTGAATTGGATTTACCTGCCTGAGGTCTTGAGGAAATTTAACCTAGGGGAAAATTTCTGTCGGATGGTTCAGTTGATCTATCAGAATCCATCTGCTAGACTCCTTGTTAATGGCAACATTACTGACTCCTTTATGATCTCAAGGGGGACTAGACAGGGCTGCCCACTCTCCCCTCTCCTTTTTGATTTATATATTGAGCCATTTGCTCAACGGCTTAGAGACGACCCTAATATCCAGCCCTTTAAGTATGGGGAGTGGGAGAGGAAGGTTGCCCTATATGCTGATGACATCTTAATTCTTTCGGCTAACTTACAATCAGCTTTTCCAGCTGTTATCAGTCTCGCTCAGGAGTTCGGTTTGGTTTCAGGCTATGAAATCAATGCCTCGAAGATTGAAATCATGACTTGGAGCCTTGGAGGGACTCAGCACCAGCACCAGATCAGTTCCAGAATGAGATATTTGGGAATCAATGTTCTTCAGGACATTACTAAGATTGCCGAAACCAATATAGCTATGGTGGCAAGGGAGTGCCAGAGGCTAATGAAATCTTGGGCCCTACTTCCTTTATCCATTATAGGTAGGGTCAACCTGATTAAGATGTCAATACTCCCTAAAATAACTTTCCTTTTTAATTGTATCCCTCTTCACTTTGAAAAATCTATCGATAAGTTGCAGAGGGATATTAACTCATTTGTTTGGGCGTATAAATCATCCAGGATTGCCTGGAAAAAGCTGAGGCGGAGGAGAGAAAAGGGAGGCCTTGCTTTACCAGATCTTCAGCTTTATGCCTGGGCTTTCCAGCTTTCACATTCACGCATGCTTTTGAGAATGCCTGTTAATACCGGTGCGGGGGGGATGTTTCTGGCTATGCTTAGAGGTGCCAAACTACCAGAGGAAGGCTTTTTGTTTAAATTCGGGGACCCAAAGTTTTTTAAAAAGGTCAAGTTGAAGGTTCTTCAGGGCCTAGTCAAAACTTGGACCAAATTGAGGGGTGCAGTGGCACTCGGTTATTTCTCCAACTTGGCTCCCCTTTGGGATTCCCCGGGTGCTCCTGAGTGTTTGAGGGACAGGCTGGCAATCCCTTTGAGAGAGGCCGGGCTGGTGGTCTGGGGGGACCTGCTCCCTGAGGGTACCTTTGTTTCATGGGAACAACTTGAGGACAAGGTTGGAGCAGGCCTCTCTAGATTTAAATACCTTCAGTTGGAAAGCTGGGCCCAATCACACCCACAATCAAATCGTAAGAACTCAGTTGGTTGTGGCAGCTTCCTAGAACGCCAGCTTGTGACTAAGCCCCCTGGGAAGAAGGAAGTTTCTTTTTGGTATCAGGCCATACTCGAAGTTGTGGATGGTGAATTTAATCTTGCAGAGGAATTGTGGGGTGGCTCCCTACCTACTCGCGATTGCGCTAATTTATGGCAGAATTCTTGTAAGATCTTAAATGAAGTAGTAAAACCGGCCTGGTTAAAAAGGAACCATCTGTTCACTATCCACAGGGCCTATTTCTCCCCACATAAACTGTCAAAAATCATTAAAGGTCCACCGGTGAGTTGCAAGAAATGTGGGCAGGTTTCTGCCTCGGACATCCACATGTTTAAAGAATGTCCTGCCCTTGCCTCTTTTTGGGATAGCGTCGGAAACTTTTTGACAGGCACCTTGGGATGCCCTATCAATATTGACTTATCTTTGATCATATTTGGCTCTGCAGATAAAGTCACTGGTCCTGCGGGATTATTGCTTTTCTACGCTATCCTTCTGGCCAGGAGGCAAATTTGCATAAGATGGACAGAATCAACTCCCCCCTCCTTCCTAGATTGGCAGGCTTCAGTTCTGGCGGTCACTAAGTTAGATCTTGCTAGAGCAGGCAGCAAGAAGAAGAAAGCATTTTGGAACCTCTTGCAACACAGATGGGGCTCAGAGTTGATTGGTTGAGGTGTTTTTTTTTTTTTTTTTCTCTCTCTCTGAGTCCTATGATTATGCTGCCTTAATACTCTTCGGGCTAAGTCGGCTACTTCCAGTTTCTTCTTGGTAGTTTCACGACGAGTGTCATCTAGCTCTTGGAGCTTGGCGGAAGAGTTATCTCAGTTGGTTCTTCATTGATCCCCAGGAAGCTCTGGCACCTGTAGGTGGGTCTCTACTTCCAATTGCCTACGTTCCTCAGCTAGCTGAGTGTTGGTACAGACATCCTGGGTGTGAATTGAAGTGAGGTTGGTGGCAAATGAGGATAAAAAAATAAAAATATATATATATATTTATATATATATTATTATTTTTTTCTTTAGGTAGGATTTTTTTTTAATTTTAAACATCCGAAAAATACTTTTTCATTAATTTCATATATTTTAATTAACAATCTAATTCAAAATTAGTTAATAGTACTGTAGCTTTTATCTTTTGTTTTACATTTCACATAAATATAATTAATCTGCAATAATAATAAACATAAAAATGTTTTTACTAATGTTTTTTTGAGTTTGATAATTCTTTTTACTTTTTCTAATACTTCACCATAGGGAGGCTTCGCAGTTGGAGTGGAGATCTCGGAATGGTAAAGTATAGGGAAAAGTACCCTATACTTTAACATTGGGAGAGCTCCATCGTGGCAGAGACCTCCGTATGGAATAGCATAGAGACATTTTAAAGAGTTTATTAAACTCTGAAAAAGTTTGTAAAAATATTTTTAGGTTAAATATTATTGTAAATGTAACTGTATATATTTCTTTTAAATGCAGAACAAAAATACTACAGCACTTTTAATTTATTTTTGAAGTAAATATTTAATAAATTTATACATAATATATTAAACTAAATAAAAAATATTTTGAAGTTTAAATTAAAAAAATAAATGCCCCAAAAAGAAACTTTTCTTATGCATTAATATTTTTAAAAGTGATGTATAGAATTAATTAAAAGTAATTTAATTATATTTCATAAAAATTTAATTTTACATTAATTTCTAAATTCAAAAAAGGTTGTTAAACCATTTTAAAAGTAAATGTCAAATGCGTAATTTTACATATATTTCTGTACATTAAATTATATTTATATTTTAACTGTTTTAAATATTTTAATGTAATTTAACATTATTCCCTGTGATGTTTTGTTTTAAGTCCCTTCCTCCATTAGTTTCTATTGGAGGGTGTTGCAGTATCAGTGGTTGGCTATGCACTACTGTTTCTTTTTGACAGTAGTAACTTAAACTTGTAAATTATGCCCCACCCCTTTTTCAGGGTGTGGAGATGTGTAAGTGTACACTTTTGACTAACTGCACTCTGATTTTTGAATAGGCAAAAGTAGTAAAGTTCCTAAAAAGTATGAGAGTAAATACATGCGTAAATCACTCACAAGTGTAAGTTACCCTTGTAAATACCCCCTTTACATGTGCATTAATAAATTAGTGCTTCTGTGAAACGTCACTGCATGGTATACATATAGCACAACACAGAAACTCCATTTTCTTGGCTAAAGGTTTTTTTGTCAGATGTAATTCTACATTGAATTTTGTAACTGTTGACATGCTAAAAGAAATTGAAATTGTGTGCATGGTACAAAGTGATAAAATGATTATCCAAATACTATAATAACTCTACTGACTAAGGGGCCGATTCCGATTCGGGCCGGAAATCTCTCCGACCGAGCCGGACCCGGAGAGATTTCCGACCGAATCGGACCCGTGCAGCCCGACCGAACGAGTACGATGCGCACGTATGCCATCGGACTCGAGTCGGTCGGACTCCCATTGAAGTCAATGGGAGCCGGTCGTACAACGCTTACACGGGCTCCCATTGACTCAATGGGTATGAGGCGGACAAGGGCGCCCCCTACAGCGTGTACGCGGCGAAGCGACTCGCGCCGTACACGCACAGGTAGGGGGGACCCATGGGTCCCCCCTGTGTGCGACTCGCGCGGCTACGCGTACAGGGGGGTCCGACACGGAACCCCAAAGTACGGCTCCGACTGCTCTTTCGAGCCGGAGTGCACGGCTCGGTCGGACTGCTCGCGGCGCGCATCGTACTTACCCAGCCGGGGAACGTCTCCATTGCGCGGTGCGAGTCGAGTCCGAGCGAGTCGGTCGGTGCGGTTAGACCCGGGAACGAGTCGGTCGGAGCGGTCGGGACGCCCGGACGAGTCGGTTGGCGTTTTCGCATCGTACTCGCTCGCCCGGACTCGCGTACGAATCGGTCGGGAAATAGGGCTCCGAATCGGATCCGGTTAAGCCGAATCCGATTCGGAGCCCTACCGGCCGAGATCGGAATCGGCCCCTAAGTCTAAAGAGGCCGAAACTGGTCTGTGGTACTTGTGTTGTTCTTCAAACGTGACCTAGCGTAGTAGTTCGGCGTTGCCTGCTCCTATTGGAGCAGTAACAATGCTGATTTGTATACGGCTGTTTACTGTCAGAGGTGTCCACCCAGCAATTTGTGTTTTCTCTAATGAATTATTCTGCATTGTTCCTTTCTTAATGTGGCTTGAGTATTATTAATTTTTGTGTTCCCACTTACTGTTTTCTTTGGAGTGGTCATTGATTATGTACTGTGTCACAAGATAAGTGAATAGTCTGACACATTGTATACTGCTGTTGTGTTGAATCATATGTGTTCTTCTTTTTCAAGCTGTCATTCCCATGTACCAGAGGCCACAAGGGCAATTGATAATGTTATGTTATGTTGTTATGTTTGATAGAAATATATCATACAATCGGAGGCATGTTAATAAATTTTGATAAATAAATTAGTGATCCAAGAATGAAACAAATCCACGTCCTTGTATCGTCAAAAAAAGATGTATTCCTAATCAAAACTCATGTAAATGCACCCTTGTTCAGGCAACTGTAATGTCTTGCCAAAGTCCATCATGATAAAAAGTACATACCAAAGAACAGCCACAGCTGACACGTGTTTCGTTGTGACCCCTCTTTCTCAAGGCTATCATGTTAATAATGGCAAAAAAGATCCCAGAATAAATCCAGTTTAATGTTGCCATTCTTTATTTCTCGTGCCAAAGTTCCAGTACACCCACGAGATATTCACAAAGTTTCATCAAATTGTATCATATACTTCTATGTAACTGTAACGTACACTGGGTGGGTGACTGGTGTAGGAGATCTGCGCCGGGCTCTTGATTTCTAACATCTGTATTGTCTTCTGATATGTATGTTAGTAGCATTTATAAAGTGCGAACTGCTGCCCAAAGGGTATCCTGGTGCAAACATGCAGTTAATAGTAAGAGCTTGTACTTGGAATAAATCTCATGTTTATTCCCATATTTGTTATTCAAAAAGCAGGACTTTGAGTGTTTACTTAAACTCGAGGTGTTTTTCAGTCGTGTTAAGAGCGGTAGCTAAAGATTTCCACTGATATCACTATTGCGGTTGGGTTATTTGATATAAAGTCTCAAAATTGACAGAGTTGGAATATTCATTTTTGTCGCTCCTCTGGTGAGCACTTCTTACTAAGTAGCAGTGTATGAACCCTCCTTAGAGAATGCCCTCTAGTTGTAGTGCGTCTTTCTCTTGATTAATCTTCATATGCTGGAGTATTTCTTTACCTTGGAGTGTCATCCGATGTTCTATTGGACTTTTATTTTGGTGCGATCACACATTCGAATTTGCCTTTTTTCTGAGGAAAGATCTTGTGTAAGAGATCCGTCTGCACGTTGGGGTGGCAACATTGTGTCCTGCTCCCCAGAGTAAGGGATTTGCTGTCGGTTGGCTGCATTTTAACCCTCGATGCATAGCTCCGATATCCCACTATTTCAGCAGCATGCCTTTTGCTGTACAAACCCTCAACGGCTTAGCTCCCATCTTTAAATGTCTTGTAGCTGAATGTCTTGATTTTTAAGATGTGATTAGCTTTATCTTCTCATACTTGGATTGCCTTGATGGTGGTAAAGGAGTTGAATGCTTTTACACTGCTTTCCACATTCCACTCCCCCTCAGACTTCAAAATAGTCCATTTGGGATGCTGTTACATGCTTACGCTGATAACTGGAGCTAATTTTTCTCTTGTTGAGCTGAAGAATGGGGCACCTGCTTGACATTGTTCCATCTTAAGTTCACTTGCAAATTTTGATTGAGGGTTGTCTGGTTCATTGTTTCTTCCCTTCATTTGAAGCACAGACCATTTTGAGGTATTGCTTAAAGGGAGGCTGGGGTTTCCTATCCTTGCTGAAATGCTTTTCATAACGATCTTTGTTTTCTCTCTGCATGTGTGCATCTCTCTCCCTACGGTCTGTATTTATCATGGTGTTTTCCTAAATCCTTTATTACTATTTGTGAAGGTATATTAAAAGTAATGTATCTTTTTGTGTTATCATAATAACGTTGCGATGATAATCATCTGATGTTTCGAGATTTTTTATTTTCCTGCTTTTTTTAAGGATTTTACTTTTTATTACAAACGATTTAATCAAGCCCTCGTATGTAATGTCATAATATCTTGAAATTCTGACCTGGATGTAGCCCTCTTGGACTTATATTGGATTCCCCTTATATGGTAATGCTATGCATCCTTTAAAGAAGAAGATATGCATGTAACTGTAGAAATGTTGGGGTTTTTGTGGGAAATGATTGTTGAATCATATGGATAGGATAGGATAATATTTGTAAAGTGCACTTATAACTGATGGTGTCAAGGCGCTGGGCAGAGGGAGGAGAAGAGAAAAGCACAGAACAGCCAAATAGGATGAAAATAGCCATGTTTTCAACAACTTTTTAAAGCCTTGGAATGGAGGTAGGCAGGAAATTCCAGAGTATGGTGGCTGCTACCGAAAAGGTGCTACCGCCCCATCTGGCCCTGCGATATCTTGGAGAGACCAGTTTTTTCTGAGTGGAGGATTTTCAAGGTCCTCCCGGGGGTGTACCATTGGAACATGTTTTTCAAATGCGGCGAGCCTTTACTGTGCAAGGCCTTATATACCATGCTCAGGACCTTAAAGGAAATGCGCTTCCTTATGGGGAGCCAGTGCAAGGCACGGATCCCCTCCCTGGCTTATTGGTGCTTCGGAATGTTAAGGATCAGCCTAGCCGCTGCGTTCTGTACAGCCTGAAGCTTGTTCAGGGATGCCACATTAATGTTGAGGTACAGAGCGTTGCAGTAGTCCAGCCGGGAGGTGACTAGTGCAATGATGGTGGACCGATGCAGTTCAGACGAAATATACGGCAGCACCTTTCTAAGGGTTCTTAAGATATTGAAACAAGTGCTGACAGTTCGTCTGACCTCCGCATCAAAGGTCAGACCCTCGTTGAAAGTGACCCCCAGGTTTTTCGCTGTCCTAACCGGGACAGGGAGGGGACCACAAACTGCAGGCCACCAGACAGACCAGATGGAATTCTGCGAGCCAAATACTAGTACCTCGGTCTTATCAGCATTAATCTTTAGTGAGTTGCCCTTCATCCAGCAGATAATGCTGACCACGCACTGGTTGAATTTCTCTGCGACCCGTTGCAAATCATTAGAGATGGAAACAATTATTTGCGTGTCGTTCACATAGGAAAGCACCTAGAACCCAAATGATCTCACCAACTCGGCCAACGGGGTCACATAAAGGTTAAAGAGGGTGGGGCTCAAGAAGAAACCTTGGGGGACCCCGCAAGGAAGGCTAAAGGCTTTTGCTCTGTCACCTCCGCAGCTAACGATGTTCATTCTACCTAACATAAAAGAGTGGAGAAGCTGCAGAGCCTTTCCCATGACTTCCACTTCCTGCAATTTGAATCATGCACAGCGGTGAGACTGGGTCAAATGCTGCTAATAGGTCGAGCATAATCAGCACCGCCGATCTCCTCTGGTCCACCTGCGTGCGAATATGGTCAGTGGCTGCAATAAGGGCAGACTCTGTGCTGTGACCGTCGCGAAACCCGTTGTGCGAGTGTAGTGCTAGAGGCACTCTTATGGTTTGACACCACGTGAATTACCTTTGACTACCATCATTTTAATTGACTTTTTGTTTTTTACTTTACCCTAGTCTGAATGTACGACATCCTGCATATGCCTTTTTCTCTTGAAGATTTAATCTTGCATTCTTAAAATGGGAGCTGTCACAGAGTAGAACAGCTTGCCAAAAACAGAACGTGTGGGATGTGCATTTGAAAGCATGAGAGAGAGAGGTGAGGAATGTACTTTTTGGTCTCGAAGTGCAGTGTTATGAGCAGTGGCCAACAAATGTGCATTATGTTGTACATTGGGAGATGAAGTATGTGATGCAATAGGCAGTGGTGCACAAATGTGCATTGTGTTGTACATTGGTAAGTATTATGAAGTTTTTACTATTGGCTTTGACATGGCCTCATGTCATCCTGAATTCTGACTCTCCCTTGCTTAAGCTTTTTTGCGTGCACAGACAGGCCCCCAGAGTGTTTGCAAGTTGTTTGGGTTAATCACGTTCAAGGCTGTTTTGTTTTGGAGAAGAGGTTGTTGAATGTACTGTAGTGTAGCTCCTATTTCCCTAATAGGCTCTGCGCATTGGAATAATATCCCCTATAGGTTTGACATAGGACTAAGGTCAGTATGTCCCTATCGAGTATATTAAACTTAATTACTTGTGCCAGCTAGCTCAGAGGCCACTAGAAACTCCTTGGATAACAAGAAGGGAGTAGTTTCTGGCAGCCGCAAAACATGACAACTTTGTTTCCCTTTAGAATCAGAACGTGTCCCAGAGTCGTGGAAACAATAGATAACTATTTCACTCAGCTCAATCGTGCAAGCTTAGTTTTCCTCAAAGTTACACAGAAAGAATAGACGGGCGTTTCAATAAAAGATTTATTGAACAGTCTTGTTTCTCGTGTAAGTTAAATGTGCTGTTATGATCACAAGACAGTATGCAAGATAAATAATGTACAGCGTAAGCAGTAGAAATAAATAATACTGCGCTAGCATGATCTTTAGTAGATATTCATTTGCATAAATAACACAGACTAAAAATGCGAGTACTCATACGATGCGTTGCTAAGCTAGTTCTACCCCAATGTACCTAACCTAACCCTGGTGTAGGGAGAGGTATGAAGTAGGTGAAGTATTCCTTACTATGGTATACTAAGCGTATGTTAAGTCTAGTATGCCTAGTATGCCAAGAGTCCCTCTAGGTTCTAGTCAGCTCCATACCTTAAGAATGAGAGAGGTAGGAATCTCTTGCCAGATTCGAACTCCAACACCCCGCAAGGGAAGTCAGATCACTGGAAGCTGGACTCTCTGCGTGCAGGGATGACAGCGTCTTCTCAGTGCGTCAGGCCGGGAAACGGGCTCCTCTGAAGTCGAGGTCTCCTCTAGTTTACAAGGGCTAGGGAAGGTATATTTATACCTGAGAGGTACCTCAGAATGTTAGCATTGACGTGAATCGGACAGCGGAAGACGTCATGAATGAACCCCTAAGGTATAATGGTTCATGCATAATAGATGAGTCCTTGAAGAAATCAATAGTCCTGTGCTAGGGAAACTCCTGAAGCCCAAGGGTCTGTTCTTCAAGCACTCGTTGTGACGTTAGGGTGGACGGATGTCGGAGACCATGCCTGTATTTGGAGTGCACGGTTTAATGCCTAAATACGGACTGGGATTTTATGCCTATATAAGGGCAGGGCGAATTGTGCCTATATAAGGACATGATACAGGAAAGCCCGTGTATGGACACCCTAAGAGGAATACAACACCCACTCCACTTTCGTGTGTACGATAATACTAAAATGCTAAACATTAAAAATGCTAAACATTAAATGGAGTACCGCATATTGCTAAAATATTTCATAAAACCATTTAAAAGGCATTTAAAAAACCTATTAGAATGCAAAAGGTACTGTACATTTGAAGCATTGCTTTTCATTTCAGGCATATATTTAAAATAAAATACAATATGAATGAAATTAGCAGTAATATTTACATTTGACAGAAAATGATCGATAAGTTGTTCAAAAATCAAAGTCATTTCATGTCATGGAAATGAATGAACTTTTTAGACAAACAAGATGACTAAGTGTCTGTGGAAGTACCGCGAAGTCTGTACTATAAGGCTAGTTCTACTTTAAGCAGATTGAAGTGCCATTTTAGTTCGAAAAATGGAAAAAAGTTCAATTTTGGGAAGAGTTCCAAGTTTTTGAAGTATGAAGGCCAAATTGTTACTGCATCTCTGGAACACTGTGGGCTGAATCAGAGTCAGTTTACGGGTCTGGTGTAAACATGAGATCATCTATTTCCGTAGACAAAACATCGTCCACTGAAGTTGGTGTCAGTTGGAACACCTCGTGTAGGAGATTAATTGCACAGAGATGTGAAGCATCGCTTTCAGCATAGGTTGCCGCAGCAATGTTCACGTCCGTTGTTACCTGTGTGCCTGTAGATCTTTCTCGTACCTCAGCAGCAGCCGGAAGCGTCTGTGAGATCTCAATGAATGCTGACATCAGGATTGGCAGCCTCTGGGGACAACACAGAGCATGGGCCGTTATCGGGACCAGCAGAGTATCGACATCCGTTGGCGTTGCTGATGGAAATGTTAGACAGGTGTCCAACACGCATTCTTCACCGCATAGCAGGCATCGTAGAACAGGTAAGATGCAATCTTGTGTCCACACAAAAGAAAAGGGGAAGAGGAAATAGTATGTCCTGTATCGGCCTCCTCAAGAAGTATACACACACACACAAAGATACAGGACCTATACTCATCAAAAGAAATCTAGCTGTAATGGGGGATACCCAGGTGTATAAAAACTGCCCTCACACACAGCAAGCTGTGTCATGCTTCATCATAGGGCTGCTGACACACCCCGCGCTAGCCAACGCTGGGGTGGAGCAATAGGGAGGGGGTGGACAAAACAACATAGAATGAACACCTCTACGAGGGGGATCAAAAAGTGAGGGAAAAGAAATAGCGCAGAAAAGTTGTGATTAAAAACAGGTAAGAGCAATCCTAATCATAGCTTTATTGCTGGACACTCTCCCCTGGATTTAAAATATGGGTCTATCCGTTAGACCTGTGGATGGTGGTAATGTGGCCAATAATGGGTCACTTACCCCTCCACTCTGCTTTATATGTCGACATGTTTCAGCCGTATGAGGATTTAGTAAATTAGTACACCGGCTTTCATCAGGACAATCCTCAACTGATCCCTATTATACTAACCCGAAAACCCAAAGTGTGGAGAACAGGTCGGGAAAAAACAATCATTCAATTGTTATAAAATCCGTGTGGAACCTATAAGACAAAGGTACAAACAATGGATAAATAAAAACAAGGGTTGGTGGTCCAGTGCAACACTTAAATGAAATTAGTGCAAAAAAAGTTAATAAACACAACACCCAAACACCAGGGAAGAACCCAATGTGTCCAAAACAGCCAGAAAAGCGATCAATAAATAGATGAAAACAATGTCTCCATCACAGACAGGGCAAATCTCCCCAAATAATCAGCAGCGCCGGGCATGAACGGACTGAAAATATAAATAATTACTCGTTCACAAAACCCTCGGCGAAAAACAAAATATTATATAACAAAAACACAAACATGCATAATGTAAAGTAGCCAAAAGGTCACCAAAGATATATGCATCTATAGTTTTAAGATTAACTAGAAAGAGACGATTGCAGTGCATAGCTGCGAGACACTCAAGGTAGTCATCCTGCTTACCGAGTTTACTGTGGAACCCAGCTTGAAAAGGCGTCAGAGTGAGAACAACTCCCTGTAGTCACACTCTGGGTGAAAGGAACGCATCGTGTGACGGGGGAGAAAAAAGAGAGACATAGAAGAAAAAAAGCAATTAGAGGCTTCTGCCTCGTGTCTGCCCCAGTTAAATTCTGCGGAGAGCCCTCGGGCTGTATTTCAAAAGGTGTGTCCCCCGTATTTGACGAACCCTGCATAATTTCACAGGCATGGACCGTCTTTGTAGTCCCTAAGCCTAAATCTGCTTGTCAGAATCCACTTACTTCATCAAGGTGAGTTGTTGCCTGACTTAGTCGTCACTCTCGGCACCGTGCAGGTAAATGAGTCCCAATCCGCCTGAGTGTAAAAATACCCTGTTTGGTGTTACCCCGGGGGGACCAAACGCAAGATGCGTCATGACATCCGGTCCCACCTCCCGTTACGTGCTAGACGAAGCTCAGAGGGCCGTCAAAAAGCTAGTGAGCTAACCTCTGCACACACCCTACTGAAGGGAAACCAATACCGGCATCTCCCTAGCCCGATCAAATACCGCGGCTGGTCGATGCACTTTATTACAGCTGGGGGAAGGAATTTAATATGTAGAGTTTCTGAGGAGTCCTCGCATTCTAAGGATAGAGGGACGTAAACTTATAAAAGGGGATCGACAAAAAATACAATGTGGGTCAAATCGCAAGTACTATAAGTATTTACATGAAAATAGAGACATAGGGGCCCTACGGACTATCGTTTGTTCTATAAGCCAAGGTATCGGCCAGATTACCCACCTATGGCCACGTAGGGCTGGCTGTTTAAAAAGAAGGAAGATACTGATGTCAGGGGCGATAGTTAAAGAAAGAGAAAGAGAAAGAAAGAGAAAGAAAAAGAAAAAGCTGGGGATGGTGACATGGAAATTATATGTATTGCCAGACCCCTCTTGTCACCCCAAATACCCGAATAAGTGTAGATATCATGATTAGAACCTCACTCATAGGTTGTGTAATGTACTCCAAGGTATCTCATCATTGAGCCCCACAATACTGCTCCTAAGCCTGTGCACCCATTTCTGTTCTCTCAAAAAAAGTGCATTTCGTAAATTCATAGAAGAACCAATCTCCAGTTTGTCAATGACAGTCCAGTAAAAATCCTCCGCTCTGTTTCTTATCCACAAAATGGGTGGTCAGGCGGCTAAAGGTTTTGAGGCACCTGAAGGTTGACCTATATTCCATGATTCGTACTTTAATCTTGCGGGTTGTCATGCCTATATATATGAGCCCACACGGGCATTTCAACATGTAGATGACATTTGCAGTGTTGCAATTTGTGTGCCGTCGTTGTTCCCACGGGTATTGTAGGCCCAGATCAACTGTCTTTGTGTTGTCTGTAAGATGGCACATGTCGCATCCTCCACATTTAGTATGGCCTTGAACCG